>JAPSGF010000007.1:17752017-17891400 GCA_035772895.1 Perdix hodgsoniae
AGCACAAATTTCTGTCACTTAGGACAAATTTCACCCTTTGTTGAATTTGATAGAGATGTGAGCTACATTTTCTGTGCATGACTTATTCCAAACATTAGCCTATTTAATCTGTCCAAAAGTCTTTATTTTTTCCCTCAGCATTGCCAAGAATAGAGGCACAAGAAAATACCCATTTATCCTCCTCGTTCATTAGAAACAGCAGGTCAAGAAATATAGTTCAATAAACACTAAGAAAACATAATTTGTTGCACCCGTTCTCCGGGTCTTATAAATTCTCTACCAGCACTGCATGCAGAGCACGATGCTAGACTAAGAGCAGTGTGCCCTCGAACCTAACATGTTTCAGGAGAAGAGGAAAACCATGGCTCATTCTGAGTAAAAGGTTTAAAAAACAATGCATTTTCTGGGGTTTCAATGCACTAAGCAGCAGGCTGCATGAATACCATGCATCCCATTTAATGAATATTTAATAAAGGCATGAAGTGTTCAAGAACTAATTTATCTGGTATGGATGCTTACTGCAAAGGCATACTAAAACAGCATGAATAACACTGCATAGATTATAAATCTTAAATGCAGCAACAAGAGACGTAACTACATAACTACACGTACAATGTATTTAAATGACTCAAACACAAAAAGTTGAAGGATGTAAATGAGTCAACATGCAGTACCATCTCTGCATACATATTATATAACAAAAACTACTTCTGTGAAACCAGTTCATATACATAAGCACAGAAATGCATAGCGGTGTAAATGCATGCCAGGTACTTTTTTTTTTTAACCTTCCCGAAGAAGGACTTGAAGGAGCAACTGCTTTCAATCAATATATTGCAAATTGAGCCACAATTTAGACAGACTTAAAAAAAAAAAAAGGCCTTTTAAGTGTTGTGAGGTTGACCATAGCCAGCTGCCAGACATTCACCCAGCTGTTCTCATGTCTTAGAGCTCTTCCAATTGATTATTTCGCTTCAGTTGAGGAATCAAACTGTAGAAATACTCCAGGTAAGCTCCAGCTATAGCAAAAAACAGCGATTCTTTTCTCTTCATAATAGTTACTAATCTCACTAGTCATTGATCTCATTCAATTGACATCACTGTTGTAAAGGTAAAGCTAGAAATACAGAAAGGATTCAACAACATTGATAAAGACATTTACTTTTGATATCAATAGCCAACAAAAGAAAATATTCATTTTTATTCACGAGTCTCACGGCTACTGAAATGTGACCAAAAAAAAGACAGCATTTGACTAGCACCTCATAAATCTAAAGTGTCTGGCTACTGAACTAGACATTCATCTCATTTTCCAGCAGATGATGTCAATTAAGAGCTATTTAAGAACTCTTCCACAGGCAGCTGTTACCTGTGAAAATACACTTAGTAGCACTGTAGAAGAATGAACCTGAAAACAACGCAGATCTACCTTCTCCGGGTTCTTACGATTGCTTTCTGCAACTTGGGCAGTGCGGCCAGAGCACTTGCTCATGAAGACTGAGGCAAAGTCATCATTGAGCACCTCGGCTTACTCTGTATACCTCACAACTAGGTCTCCTGTTTCCTGAGGCCTCCATCCTCTCTGACCATCCTTTTATCACTGACAAAATTCTTCTTGTTCCCCTTTGTGTCCCTGTCTAGATTTAATTAAAGGGTTTTACCTTTCCTAATCTGATCCCTGACTGCTTAGATAACTCCTCTGTAGACCTCCCAGGTAACTTGTTCCTGCTTCCACACTTTTGATTTTCATTTTAAGCCTATCGGCTTTCATTTTAAGCCCAAGTAGCCAGGAGCAACTTGTTGATCCACAGAGGCCTCCTGGCATTCCTGCCTGCTCTACTTTTCCTTGGGATGCACTGCTTCTGGATTTGGAGATGGTCCCAGAATACCAACCAGCTTTGTCAGACCCTACTTCCCCTCTGGGACTTTTCTCCCATGTCACCTTGCCAAGCAGTTCCCTGAAAAGTTCAAAGTCTGCTTTCCTGAAGCCCAGAGTACCAAGCTTGTTGCATGTTGTCTTTGACACTCTAAGGATTTTGAACTCTACCATTTTGTGATCACTACAGCCAAGGCTGCGCTTCAGTTTCACATTACTCTCCAACCCCTTCTTGTTGGTGAAGATAAGGTCCAGCATAGCACATTTTCTTGTGAGTACCTGTACTACTTGGAAGAGGTAGCTATCATCAGTGCATTCCAGGAACCTCTTCTATTTTTGGTGCACTACTGTGTTGTCATGCATTTCTCATGAGGAATTATAACACTTCTCATGATCATTTGGTTGGAATGCTCGATCATCTTTGCCCTCAATATAGCATTGTGTATGGCATTGGAAAGCATCAGTGATATTTGGAAAGACAAACATGGCAATGCTGTATTTGGCTATGACAGAGGAAGACAGAAGGTAAAACAGTCACAGGCTTTTTCTTGTTTCTGTGTAGGCTCTCAAATACTCAGAAAAAAATTGGAAAAAAAACAAACAAAAAATGCACCAAAAACACAAGAATAACAATTTCGGCTATGGAGCTTAATTGTGTCTGCTTTGCGCACATATAGCAGGAGCAACAGACAAGGCAACGTTTTTTATGCCAATAAGATGCAGGATAGAACAGCTGCAAAGCAATACTGTTAACCGTTTAATGACACTGAGATGCTAGGATGTGTTCAGAGATGAGAAATGAAGCTGGTTAAGGGACCAGAAAACAAGACTTAAAAGGAGATGCTGTGGGAACTGCATTTCTTAAGTTTGAGGGGAGACCTCATTGCTTTTTACAGCTATGTGAAAGGAGGCTGCAGTGAGGTGGGTGTCAGACTCTTTTCTCAGGAAACAAGGCATGGGACAAAAGGAAATTGACTCACTTTTCACCAGCTGAGGTTTAGATTGGATATCAGAAAAAATTTCTACAGGAAAAAAGAATTGTTAGGCATTGGAAGGGGCTGCCAAGGCAAGTGGTAGAGTCACCTTCCCTAGAGATATTTAAGAGATGCATGGACATGGCACTAAGGGCACTAACTTTACTGGCGGACTTGGCAGTCTTCTGTCAGGCTGAAGTTAACACATAATGATGATCTTAAGTGTTTTTTCAACCTCGCTGATTCTACAATACATGTATCAACTCTAGCCCAATCAAGCAGAGGTAGTCTTTTACTTTCAATAGGAAATACAAGTAGAATTGACAGATTTGAAAAAAAATCTTTAAATGTTTTATGTAAGAAGCAGATACAAAATATCACATGCCATTTCACAGTACTGTTTTTTACTTTAAAAGTGAATTAGGAAAAAACGCTATTAGTAATAAATTGTGTGTATTGATGGGTGTTTATTATTTTTTCAAATTATCACTTAATGACACTTAGAGAAACTATTACAAATTCATGGCAGTCTTTCTAGCCAGCATGAAGTGCTGCACTTCATTTAATGATTAAAATGTAATTACATACATAGAAAAGCACTAGATAATACAAACACCAATAACTGAGTACAACAAGTTTTCATTCTGAATTCTGAGTACTGTAAATGATTATGTATTACTACAGTTAAAATCCAAAATAACTAGTTATGAATGTATATAGATTCCATGTTTTCATGTATCATAGAAAGGCTTAAGAGAAGAAGCGAATGTTCTTATAGCATTCACTGGTGTAGGAACATTTCTTATTTTCTTACTAAGAATTTACCTTATTTCCCACCAAAGTCAACAAGAGATTTATATTCACTTCTCTGGCAGTTCATTTAAGTTCTTAGGACCTGAACAAAAGCCCAGAAGAAATTAGCAGACTTTTCAACTCTATCACTGCTTTTTTACAATCCCACATAAGCAGTACATTAAACTTTATAGCATATGTAGCCTCCTCCTTGTCAGTATTAAATCATACACTGGTTCAGGCTGAATTGCTAACCATTTGATCCAACGCCCTTGCCTGATTCAAAATCAAATGCATAGTAGCGGATGCTTTGATTAGAGAAATAAAACAGTCCTGACAGAATAAGTCAGATTTTATAACGGCTGCAAGGTTTCTTTAAGTATAAAGAAACCAAAAAATCTTTTAAGTTTACTGTAAGAATTTCAAGAACCCATGTCATGTGACAAACCAACTTCCAACCATACAAACAAAATCTAGTGAAATGCCATTTATTCTTTTGTCTACTACAAAAATAATTATTTTTCAAGAGCAGGTAAACTGAAACAGTGATACTCTATTTCTGAAAGCCATATTCCAGCTACAAGATCTCTAAAACATTAAATACGGACTGAATAAATAAATTATTCCAAACTAGTCTACTATGATCCCAGATGTGTTTTGTGCTCCATTTCACAGTAATTTAAAATTCAAAAATGTATCCATTATGCCATCTTCTTATTTATAGTCTTTCACGAAGTGGTGTAACCAGGGAAAACTATACCAAAACAGCATGTAGACAAAATAATTAACAAGGATATCTGATACTATAAAGCAAGACAGCTTAAACCGCTTCTTTTACAGTCAGCATCAAAAACTGGAAACCTCACAATAGCTTGTCATTACAAGGAAGCTCTGCCTATGGATTCAGGACTGAATGCAGATCTATGTCAGGAAGGATATCAGGCACAAGATCTCTCAGCACACTGACCTTTTAAAAGACCAAACAATATCCTTTGCTTAATTTAATGCTTACTGGATCTTAAGATGGAGACCTCAAACATAAACTAAACTGTCCAAATTTTATATCTGAATTCAACCTTGTTTCCCAGTTGCATGAAAGAGATTTTCAGGACTACATACATAAATAAATCATATTGGCATTTAAAGAAGAAAACAAATTACACACATCTGCTTAACAAAATTAAGCACAAAACTAAATGATGAAATTATGATAACACCAGAAAAATAGACTACACACGTCTAATCCATCAGTATGTACTGAACTAATTTTAGCAAGTAATCATGTTGCTACAGTTAATTTTCCACTCCCAAATAATTTTCTCACTCTCTTCCTTTTCCCTTACTCACATTCTTTTGCTCCTTTCCAACAACTGTTATCTTTGGCCTCCAAACAAACCCTGGCAGAAAAGTCCTAGGGAACAATTTAAGGAGGAAATGAGATCTATGACTTCAAATTTCACCTTTTTCTGCTGGTTCCCTTCCCTGTTAACAGTAGCATATGAAAGGGATACAGGATGCTGCAATAGATTTCTCTATCAGGAGCTTAAATTGCTGTTTAGTATCTTCTCTATCAGTTGTGTAACATACTGCTATAGTATATAACATAATTATGAACATGAAATTACATAAGCCTTCATTACATGTAAACTACCAAAAGGGAAATTCCACTAGGCTGCTAAAAGCAAATGACCATACTTCTAATGTGAGCTTCCCAGTTTGAAAACGACAACTACTGTTACAGAACGATGAAGACAGCATCACAAAAAAAGGTAGTCACCATCCCTAGCAAGCATCCTAAAATACGTTCTTATTTTTGTGGTCAAATTATTTCCTAGTACAGGAGGGATAAGATTGCTAATTACAGGAGGTACAAATGCTGCAAGGTAAACCTCTGAACCCTACACACCCTCTCAAATGAGAATAAAATGGCAATATTTGCCATTCATGATAAATGTCTTACAGGGAACTCTAGATAAATGATAAATTACTCAATTTTTATAAGCATCTACTCACCTCCTTAAAGCCCAGATTGTGTAACTTCTCTTATTTTCAACTCCTTTCATTAAATCACACAGAATATACACTTCAACAACAAATTTGCAATCAAAAGAGTAGAATGAGAAGGTCTTAGGAATTACACTTCCTTAGTATACATTAAATACTAGAGAGCTCTAAGCTGAAAATAAGATCTTTCCCCTACGAATAGTCTCCTTAAAAAGTATTACAAAGTCATGAATCAGTTTTTGTATTATAAAAGACATTACCCTTATAAAAGTACTCAAAAAAAACCCCAACAAGTTGGACATAATAACAACATTCCTGTTAAATTAAGAATAAACTGCAAAATATATACCACGTGTAACCATTGAAAATGTTTTTACTCTATATGGCTGTAGCCAAGACAGACCCCATGGTTTTTGCCTTTCTAATGTTCCCATATAGTGTTCATGTAGGACAAGAATATGATGCGTCCTTACTGGTAATTAACACTCATCATTACCTTGACCAAATCAAAAATGTCCAAATTAGTTACTGGATCAGAAAGCTTTCATTTCTAGTTCTACACATGCTTACTTCATTAGCCACAATGTTTCACCTTTAAATACTTATTGAATTATATTTTATGTCCAACAATTATCAAAAATAACCCCCCAAAAAGCTCTTTCTTAATTTTTAATCTTTGCAAAACACTATCCACTTTACATGCACACTGAAGTGATCAAATCTTTACTATCCATAACAGTATCTTGGAAATCTGGAAAGTTTTTGATCATTAAAAATACTCAGCATTCAAAAGCCATTGAAAACAGATTTAGATTAGCCATAACTTTTGAGTCAATTTCTAATTTGTAAATGAACAGACTATTTTGTTTGACCCTTTTCCGTTATCAAAAACCATCAAGTGAAAGTTAATTTGAAAGATTTTAAGAAAAAGTTTTTTTCATCCAAAAGACAACAAAAGGTTTAAAAATTAATAATGAAATAAAATCTCATTATTTTATTGCAGAAAAGAATATTGCTAGTTTAGATTTTTTGCTTTGGTTGGTTGTTTTTTACTGCTTGCTTTTTACATGATTGTTTTTAAAAAACTGGCATAGAATTATCGTATACCTTACTTAAAAAATTCAAGTTACCTTTACCCAAATGTTGAGTAATTTTTTTCTCTTTATAAATGCAGTTGGCAGACAAAATTAAAAAAAACAGCTAAGTGACAAGAACGAAACAGACCATTCTTGATTTAGGAAAGAAACATACATTCTTTTCTAGCATGAAGAACAAATGCAGCAAGAGGTTTGGATGCCCCATCCCTGGAGGCATTCAAGACCAGGCTAGATGTGTATCTGGGCAGCCTGGTCTGGTGGTTGGTGACCCTGCACATAGCAGGGGGTTGAAACTAGATGATCACTGTGGCTCTTTTCAACCCAGGCCATTCTATGATTAAAAAAAAAAAGACAAAAAGACACAGAAAACGTGCATTTAAGAATGCAGGCAAATTATCACTAGTAACTGTTACTGTGACAGCAGCGGTTCCAATCAAGACCATGACCATAGATGCATTTGAACAGTCTGTATAGTACAGATAACAACCATGAAAGTTATTTACACAGAACTGCCACTACCTGCATATGTATTGTAAGAGACATTCAAGGGCAAATTCTGAACGCTTGTACATAATCATGGATTGATTATTTCAAAATCCCCATAAACCACTCTATATCTTCCCCACATGTATAAAATCTTAATTGTTAGGATTATATTGCAATAAAACTGTCATAAGACAGACTGATGTATCTGTCTAGAAACAGATGGACCAATGTTACTATACAATTATTATGTTTTATTCTTGTTTCAGCTCTGCCCTCCACTCCCCTTCTTTCTGCCCTCCTTCAGAGGACCTTCTTAGTGCAAGGTGATTCTTTCTGGAGGCGCAGGTGGGCTGAGCCCCATGCTGCTCAGTGATGGCAACTGGGTTGCTGTCAACAACTAGGAATTCCCAGTCACAACTAAAGATCAAAATAGTCCTTGACAACAACAACAACAAAAACTAACAATCTCCACTGCATGTGCAGCATCCAGAAATGGTGGGTAAAAGGCCAACTGACAGATGATGCTTTATAGTGAGGCACAGTAGATACTTTTTCTGTCTGGCACGCCAGGACTGGTTCTAGTAGTTATTTTATTACTATTACATGTTCTTAAATATTCATTTTCTCAGAAATATAAACAACACGTAAAAAAAAAATCTGTAAAAGTTTGTTAGAATACAGTTGTTTTTCATTATTCTTCCTTTCCCTAACCTAATTCAAAATTTTTGATTAAGGTTATTTTGGAAGAGTTCTTGGTTAAGAACTCAGGAGATGTAAGAAAATGTCTATGTCTACAGAATGTTTTGAGTAAACCAACTCAAAACATCATTGTTTTGAGTAAACAACTACCAACAAGATTCAATAATGTAACATGGCTGTAGCTCAAGATCTGAGTTTATCTGATGGCAAATGCAAAAGAATATAAGCAGTTTTTTGCTAATGAACAGATAGCTGTCAGCGTAATTTCATTAACACTGTGAACAATCATCAGCAGCTAACCTAAAACTTAGTTGCTAAAATCAGTTTGCTACCAAAACAAATGCTCTAAATCTAAGTTTCAGAGCTCTGTTAATCCCACAGTAAAATTCATTTTGTGAAACAAGCCTACCTATAGAAGCCCACACTACAGAGATCCACACACTAAGAGATCAGCACTGTATTAAAACTCTTCAGCATGTTACCCCACTTTGTTTTCAGAATGTTTGCCTAAAAGCTTCCCCCCGTCAGGTGATACAAGTAGAGACAATTGAAGGAAACTTGATGGATATATTACGAAATTTCAAATAGCAGCTGTAAGATTTTCGCCATACTAAACAGAAAACAAGTTTTTCTGTCACTTCCTCTTACAATATATACTAGAGCCTAGCAGTACACTCTCTTTACATATTTAAGCACTAATAAACTCACAGAAAAATAGGTTTTTTTAAACCTAATTTTGATACTTAAGTATTTAAAATAAACTTCAAAAATTTATCAAAATAATGTTGACTTCTACATTATCAGTAAGTTTCTTGATCTAATCATATTTTTAATTATAGAATTCTGCCAAAGAACGGAGTTTCTGTTACTAGTGCAACTCATAGCATCCTTCTTTACCTAGCCCTCTGCATTCTTCATTCTTATATCCTGGCTGTCCTTGCCTCTTTTATAGAGTTGGGTTGAAATTGTATTTAGCAACCTGTGGTGACTGCAGTAATAAATACAGAAAGACAGTCCTCCGTTTATCTTTAGAGGACCATTTCTCATGTATGACTTAAAAGTAGAGAGATTTCCGACTACCATGAAGTCTCATTATCAAATTTGGTAAGATATTAAGAAAATTTCTGCAAGTAGAAAAATAATCAGAATAATATATTATGCATCTATAGGGTTTGTTGTTGTTTTGTTTGTTTTTTTTTTTTTAAGACTGACTAGCTTCTTGGTTTTTTAATGAATTCAATATTACTGACTGATCTTTATTTTTACAGTAGTCAATAAGTCTTTGAAACTACTCAATAAAGAGGCCTCCCCACTGAGATGTTACCAAGCCTTTTTATAGAAGCCTACAGTAACACTGTAAAAAATGAAAGAGGATTACCAGAGTATAAAAATAATTGGACTCTAGAGCTGTATTGACAGTTTAGAGGAAAGATTCGCTGTCACATCTGGGCCAAATTTTCTGCTGATAAGTTCCACTAAAAACAGCACATTCAAACCACCGAAACTTTAGGCTGTTATTTATGCAATAAATATGCTCAAGAAAGTGAGAAGCATTGTGGTAGATAATTTGTCACATTTGTGTAAATATGTGCATCTAAGAATATTTCAGATCTCATTTCTCAAGTGAGAGAAAAAGTGAAGAAAAATGATATGGAAAAAAAGACGACATTATCAGAAACCAGATCACCATCAAGTATTTTCAGTTCTTGAAGAACTTAGGCCTATCAACTGTTGGATGTGCTTGGATATTATTACCACCCAAGA
Source organism: Perdix hodgsoniae (assembly GCA_035772895.1). Classification (NCBI taxonomy): domain Eukaryota; kingdom Metazoa; phylum Chordata; class Aves; order Galliformes; family Phasianidae; genus Perdix; species Perdix hodgsoniae. Next base: position 17,761,710 of record JAPSGF010000007.1, read on the forward strand.
GGTCATTACTAGTTTCAACCTCATGCCCTGAGGATATAAAGAAAAACAATGAAGTATATATTCAAAGAACACTTATGTAAAAACACGGTCAAAAATAATTCAACAAAGAAGAGTCATTTAAGGGAGAGAGAGTCAACTGAAAGCATAGTACATAACTTTCAGATTTATTTACCGTTCATTTACTGTTCTCTTTTCAGGAACCTTATCTGAGCACCAGGATCTAAAGTTTCTTTGCATATTAAGGTATTCATTCTGCACTTGCTGTAGCTGCTGCGAAGTGATCACCAGGTAGCAACTCACATTTATGTGTTATAAATTTTTGTCTCCTAACTAACAAGACGAAATGCAAGACTGAAGGCTGCTGTACTGACAGCAGAAGCCAAAGGCAGGCTCCTCCTTAAACATGGTTGTTGGTCCCACACACAGCTCCATCGAAGTGTGGATCAAGAAGTAGGGCTGGACTAACTACTTCAACACAAAATACACAGAATGTTTCTAGTTTGCACGGACCATTAAGTTCTTTATTATTAGAGTGGTGAGGTGCTGGAACAGACTTCCAGAGAGGTTGTGGATGCCCCATCCTTAGAGGAGTTCAAGGTCACATTGGATGGGGCCCTGGACAGCTTGGTCAAGTATTAAATGGGGAGGTTGGTGGCCCTGCATGTGGCAGGGGGTTGGAGGTGCATGACCCTTGAGGTCCCTTCCAACCCTGACCGTTCTGTGACTCTGTGACCATAGGTATAATAAACCACTTTCATTTCCTTCAGAAGAAGTAAGTTGATTTTTTGTTCTTCTCTGTGCAATAACTGAATTTTTTTCTACAAATAACTCAAACACAAATGCTCTTATTAGCCACCTCCGCTCCCCCTTGCCCATGCCTTAAGGGACCCCTGTAATTACTGTTCAGCTGTTTAAACACACAGCCCCAGAAGCCGGGTAGGTCTTACATTTAATACATTAAGAAAATGCCACGGTGCAGCAATCGGAGTGACAGGATCACTATAGAATTTGTAGCATGAACATTTTCTGATTGTCTAAGTTAGTAATTCAGCCTTAGTCTACAAGCCAGTGTTTTCTTTTTAATGCCAAATATAGTTTTGCCTCTCTAGAAGTTTTCTATTTTATGCCACCCCAAGAACAGATGCGAAGTCCTTCACATATATGTACAAGATACTTGATTCTGCACAGTACACATTGTTAGCCTTCTAAAGTCGCTTGATGACTACTCTGGATACCTTCAAATTGAAGTGCTTTTCACACAAGACACCAGTCATCACTGAAACATTAGGGCAGCATTATACTCACAAAATTAATTAAATCTTTTTGCACTTGCAGGGAAAAAAAAGAATTACGGCATTTGTCAATGAAACAAGCATTCTCCTATTGCTTACTACATTTCTCCTCAAGTCTCAAATGCCCTACAGAGCGCTAAGAGTTTTGGCTGTAATCCCTATAGTATTCAGCTTTGGTAATAACAAGATGGTACATTTGAAGTATATTAGAATCCCACCCCTCTACTATTACAGCGGCAAAATTATGCCTCTTTATTCAAATAGAATAGTGGCACAGTTTTAAGGTGTTTAAAATAAGAAGCACTTATTGAACACAATTAGTAAAATTGTGCTCAAACTTCATCAAACAATAAATCTGAAGACTAGATGCTCACTCCTTCCTTTTGTCTTCTTGTATTCTTTTCCATAGGATCCTTAAGCCAAAGTTTAGAGACAAAACACAAATCAATTCCAGGATAATTTGATTACTCAAAGATTATTTGCTAATATGTTAGTCTGTGGCTATGGAAATAATGCACATATTCAAATATTTCCAATTTATAAGTGAAAGCAGGGGATGTGCACAAATCTGCCGATCATAAAATTATGTCAGTTGGATGCATCTATGGGCAGTTTGCATAGCTCCTGATTTGTCTTGTTACATCCCCACTCATCCCCACCTCCCACACAGAACTAAAAGCAAGTTTTCCATGCTGCCATTCAAGAACCAGACCTGAGGTCATCCAGAGTTGCCATCAACTCAAGCAATGTCAGTCACACATCTTTTTTTTTTGTGTATTATTCTTTGTCTATGCCCCCTCCTCCCCCATCCAGGGAAGGATGAAGGGGGAATGGCAGGGAGAAGAGAGAAAGCAAAACTCCACTGAAATCCAGGATTCATTCTGGTTTCCAAAGTGGTTTCAAGACAGATAATGATCCATTTCTGATGGCATGGAAGGCATTTTTCTCCCACGAGCATGGAGTATAAGTGCATGTATGTTTATGGCTTGACTCTGGACTCAAAAGGACAGGAATCCTTCCTCTTAATTCAGTTTTTAAGTGTGCCATTATACTTAGAAAATTGCTTTTACCCCCACATGAACCTGAAGTTGTTTTCAGTACTCCCCCTCCCTCCCCACACACCCCTGCCACAAGCACATCAGAATAACTTTCTCCAGTCCAGTGCTCTGGATGTTATTTTCCACAGTAAACAATGGAATACAAGCTCCCCAGATCCAAGATTCCTTAGTGGACATATGCAGGTTATTTCCATATTTTGGCTCTGACATCCCTCCAGGTCATTTAATGAGAAAGCTGTAATTTGAGTAGCGACCCAGTTCTGTTGTATCTTTTATTGTTAGAACAAAAACAATTAAGAACAGCTCCCAGAAAGCTAAATCTTTTTCACAGTTTTCTTAACACACTCCACTCATTTCTGATACGCTTAAATTTAAGTTAGTCTCTGAAGACCTCCCCATGCCTGCAATGTACACAGAAGAATGCAGGAAGATTAAACATTTTCTTACTGTGACCTACAACAGTGTGCTGAAATGTTAATTATTATGTTAATTCAAGTACTGGTCCCAACAGATTGATTCTATCCTAGAAGCTAATATAATCTACTCTGAACTGAGATGTGGGCATTAGTTGCCTCTCTGTATTTTGTCTACAAATACTTTGGAAAAATAGCTAAGGGCTATGAAGTAAGTAAAATATTTTTAACATTATTTTTTTTTTATTTCAAAGTATTTTCTTGAAATAGACAGGTGGATCTTTAGAAAAATACTAAAAACGTAGTTGTCTGTAGGCACAAGTGATTACGTCTTAGTCAAATATCACCATCTTAAATTTCAGCTTTTTGAAGCAAGACTGCGATTGGTATACTTGTCAGGACTCCATATGTTAAGCAGATATATATTGCATAGTAAGACATTAGAGATAAAAAAGATTTTTTCCACTGCAAGAAATGACTGGGAGTTGTCTATACTATAGTAAGAATTAGAACACCCAACTCCAAAAACAACAGTACATGTGGAATAAGTATTAAAGAGAAGAAATTTCCCAAGTCTTGACAGCATAAGGGACGAGCACTGGAAGAAATGTTAGTAACAGAAATTTGATGTTTTGTCTGTTTCCTGATGCACAGCACAATTGTTTCTCATCAGCTACCCAGCATAAGAAATTATTAGTCCTAGCTGTGCATTGTTTGTTGGGGTAGGTAAGGGAAGCTAGCCTACTGAAATTTAACATTTCCAGATTCAGTCAATAATTTCCTTCAGCAACACAATTTATCAAAATGAAACCTGAACTTTAAGGAGTTTCGAAGAGAAACAAAGCAAGAAACCTCAATGAGACACACTTGTCACACATGCTGGTAAAAACTATGTAACAAAACCTTTTTTCTTTTTTTTTAAAGAATGGAAGTCAGCCTATAGTCTTTCTTTTATTCAGGCATCATATCAGAGGATTTCCTATTAAAATATCACAAAAGCACCTATGTTGTAATTAAGAGCAATATGACTTTTACCAAGGGAAAATTAAAAAAATGTTTAGTATAATACAGACAAGCAGGATTTAAACGAAGCTTTCAGGTTTTATACTGCCATGTAAACCACACGTACAGTTCTGTTTTATTTCTAAGCAACATGGCCACAACACTTACTTCCTGCATTACTTCTAACATTATCCCAGCAGTAAGACCACCATTCAAAGAATTCTTACTTTTTTTTTTCTATTCAAGTCTTATTCTGATGAATCTCTCCAGAACAGAGGTAACATGCCACTCATGAAAACAGGCTTACTAATCCAAACCTAGGGGCAACTTGAAAATTCAAGATTTGATCACACTACATTAAAAATATTTCCAATTGATGAAAACTTGGCAGTTTAATTTATGATATAAACCTACGTCATTCTTACAAGTTTATAACATTCAGCAAGCATTCAATGCTTCAATGGAAGATATTTTCCACACAGAAGTCAATTCCACCTCTTTGGTCCATACACATGAGATGCATTGTCAGACCACTCCTCTGCTGCCATCTGCCACACAGCAACAAAATATAATAGAAGGTTCAGCCTCTACTGCAACACCATCAACATTCTTCTCTGACACTGTGGGCCAGCACAGTAAAATAAAAGGCGTTATTTTCAGAGTAGCTCTCATACAGACATTTATTTCTTGATATAGCATAAAGATGTGAAGCTTATGCCAGAGCGAGTTCAAAGTTGCTATGGTAACTGAATGAGAAGTCACTAAGGATTTGATACCATAGACCTTTACAGTGCATACAAGGTACAGTCAGTAAGAAGTAGTGAAAAACATTTTGATATTTAAAATATACAGAGCTACCATATTCAGTGTTGATTTTTATATAAAGTCATAAAATTATACTACTTGATGTGAAGTGCACAGCAGAAGGGCGTATTTGGTAAAGGCCTGTTTCAAGAAGTTACATAAATATGAAATAATACATTTTCCAATATTCTGATATGAACTTAGTTACATTCAATTTTCTCAGTCTTCATTGTACTCAGACAGGTAATTTAAAAATAATCAGTAGATAATATAATGAAGAGATTCCTATTTTGAACCAGAACCAGATAACAGTACTCCATATACGTGATCTCACCAGGACAGAGTAGCAGAAAGCTTCACCTCCGTTGACAGGCTGTGCTCTTTTTAATGAACCTCCAGCATACCACTGGCCTTCCTTGCCAAGGGAGCTCATAGTTTGCTCATGGCCAATCTAGTTGTCCACCAGAACACCCAGGTCCTCCTCTGCAAAACTGCTCTCCTAACCTTTATTCATGCATGACTTTCCTCTTAGAGCGTAGTACTCTACACTTGTCTTTGTTGAATACCAAATGGTTCCTCTCTGTGCAACTCTCCAGTCAGTCCAGGTCTCACTGAATGGCAGCACAGACTATCTGTGCATCAGCTGCTCCTCCTAGCTTTGAATCATCAGCAAACTTACTGACGGTGCATTCTATCCTTTTATCCAGGTCACTGATGAAGATGCTGAACAAGATCAGACAAAGTATCACCCCCTGGGGAAGACTGCTAGCCACAGGCCTCCAAACTAGGCTATGCACCACTGATCACTACTCTCTGAGCTCCACCAGTCAGCCAATCCTCTATCTACTTCACTGTCCATTTGTCTATCGCACACTTCCTAGAATTACTTAGAAGAACGTTATAGGAGACAGTTGCAGAAGTCTTGCTGAAGTCCAGTGTCCACAATACTCACTGCTCTCCTCTCATCTACTCAGTTAGACCACAGAAGACCACAACACCATAAGAAGGCTACCATACTGGTAATGCATGATGTACTAATACATCAGTATGCTTCTGTTACACATAATCTATTTCAAATAATTCAGTAGGTTAGTGATATACTCAAATACTTCTCAGACAATTGCTGTTCCCAAGGCAAAAAATACCATCCTACACAAGAGGTTGTCAAATAAAGCATAAGTGATACCGAACCAAGTTCTTAAGCAGTGCTCATAGCTGATATCGCATTATTTTACTGCATTCTGGCCAGCTATTATACAATTCAGTCTGTAGAAATGAAGACAGAAAATACAAAATGTTCTGAGGCTTTTAATCAACAAAGAAGGAACAAAACGCCTTCCTCAGTCTTCCATCATGCATACCACCATGCATACTTCTGTTCCTGTCTTTCTGCTAGTTGGATACACTTGGCGTGATGCCAGACTCACAGCCAATCATTCATCTGATTCGTTTGCCTTCTTTCCAGGCCCCAGTCTCATTCCGGGAGGATGGAAAAGAACATTACTTGGCTCTCAATCCCTTGAAAATCTTTCTGAGAGACAGGAAGACTTCTTTGATATTTCAGAGTATCCTTGTTGCAGGCTTACCTAAAATACTGTCTTAAACTTTTGTCAAAGCTGTGTAAAAGTTAAAGTGCATTTATTTTACATTATATTTTACAAAATACCTGGCATTTTTGCACTAGTATCAGGAACTTAAAATTTCCTTAGCTGTAATGTTCATATCAACAACATCATGCAAGTAAAACCACCTCACTTAAGTAAAATGCTTAAAATGCAAAGTTCAGAAGTATTTTAACACCCCGTATTACCTCTGCTGTATTTTAAATATGTACACTTCGATCAGAACAGATTTATAATCTTCATGAGTAGAAGGAGGTGAATGATTAAGTGTGAAGACATTTCAGTTATGGAATAGATATAGCACAAGTACAGTAGGTTTGCAATGTAAATATCTTAAAGACCTGATACCTTCCTTGAAATGTCATTACTCTTACATTCAACTACTATGTTAATTACATTAATATATGAAGAAATGCTTCTGTAACTGATCAATCCTGGAAAAAAAATAGTGAAACCCTGTGGATTTCACCATTTCTTTTCAGATTAAACATAGTTATTATAAGAGCAGATGGAAGGATACTGAGGGGGTAGTTATGTGCCACAGCACATTTTGTGGTCTTCTTTCCTTAGTAACACAGGTATGTGACCCATGACACTTCACACTTCGGTGGTGGTTGCAGTGTTTCTTCAGTTGTTTTTCGTCATTTTTCATTGTTGTTTTTCCACTTAATACCCTGAGATATCCTTCATATAGCAGAAGTACTAAACTTAAAGTTGAATTCAAATTTGGTAATTTATTCTCAGCACTTTGCATTTCACTTGGATTTGAAAATGACAAGCTGTTGGTCCATTTTTTGTCAACATGTTTTTAATTAGATCTGAATTTATGACAATTAAGCTTACAGTTGCTTTTAAAATGAAGTTGCTGCATTTGTTTTAATTCACTCTCATTGCTCAGTAAATCGTGCATTTCAGTTGTTCATGGAAATATTCTATCATTTCTGCATTCTGCAAGAAGGGTACTACCATCAGCAAAAAAATCTTTTTTTTTCTGTGAAATGTATGACTAGAAAATGGACTGAAAATATAACTCCAAGGAACGCTGGACGTACTCCACATTTGACTAGCTTCATCTGTGCCTCAGCTGACTCAACAATCCCAACGTGTTCCAAGTTTTCTTGAGGAAAAGAAGTCAAATACTGCACACCATAACAGATTTTGTATTACTTATGTCTAATGCAGCACTTTCAGGCAAATTGCGTCTATTATTCATTTTTCTAGGGCCATACACAACTGAAGTCATAGAATTGTAGAGTAGCTTGGGTTAAAAGGGATCTTAAAGAGCACCTAGTTCCAAACTCACTCTAATATTCTGTAATTGCTTAACAGCTAGTTTGTAACTGTAGTTCTCAGCAAACACTCACATTCTACTTCTCCCCCCTCAAAAAAACAACGATGACCATAGAACATATTCATACAAAAAATAACTTTTATATATATACACACACACACCCATTTCTATTCCTTTCCTGCTAGAGATCACTTTCAATTACACATCTAGCAGAACCATTGTAATCAACATGAAGTGAAATCTCAACAACAAAAGATGGTAACACTGATATTTTTAAAATTCTGCCTTGTACTTCTGTTCAGAGACACAGTAGTTCCTGATCTCTTATCAAGGATGACTGCAAAGTGAGCAAAGCACTGGCGGCAGTACACATCCATATGGGGAAGCTGCCTTCCCAAGAGCATCGCTGTACTTTGTTCATGCCTGTCCTGTAATCGGTGCAGTCAAGTCAGAGTAATGTGCTAGAATTCTGTTGTTCTCTCCCATCAGAGCCAGGCTTTGTAATGTGTTTGAAATGTGGATTACTTGTTCAGAGAAGGAGGCCAAGTGGAAGCTAAATAACTCTGACCTTACTGAGCTTGGAGAAAAAGCACGCGCGCACACAGTTCTTAGCAAGTGGGATCTTCTAGTCTTTTCAGCTGCACTTTCAGTAGTCATAGAAAAAAATAATCAAAGTTGGTAAATACTTATTTTATTTTACAAATTATACTAAGAACTTTGCAAGATTTGGAAAGCGATCACAGAGAAAACTACTACTGATGGATGAAAACCTGGTAAAGAATGAGCAGGACGTGCTTATATTGAAAACCATGCTCTGTGTATGGTTTTGAACTTCACGTGATTATCTTATCAAGTCACCTTTGAAACAAGCTTTTTTTCTGTTAATTTGATGGACGTAATTGAGGTACAGTAAATGCAGTTCTCAGTCTAAAATGTTACCACCTGGACCACAGGCTCTTTTTGTAAAATAACTTGAAACAGCATCTATTTGCTGCCACTTTTGAGTTACTTGTGGTCTAAGCCTCCCTTTTGCTTGAGACAACCACATCTGACCTGCCTATTAAACAGCTAAAGGCATCCCGTTCATTTTCTCCAAGGTATTGGCTCTTTTGTCTAGAAGGGCCTTCACATAACAACCTCCCTCACATTATAGTTCTCCTTTACAGTAACGTACAAATAATAAAAATTGGTATTGTGTTTAAATAAGCTAATGGAAATCTGTTTTGTCTTGTCACCTACAAGATTTGACAAAAGTTATTTTAATCTCTTAGCTCTCAACAAGAGAGTTTATAACTTCGGATTGTAGCATCCCAAGCAAATAATCTTCCACAAAATGATCCCTGGCATTTACAATAGTTACACTGGACACAACTTCATATCCTGAAAATCTCTCCCCATTTATCTATTATTTTCTATTATACATAGAACAGAAATCAGACTTTATCTCCAAAAGTTTATAATTATCATTCACAGAGCGCTTAGGAAAAACAAGAGCTTCATAGTCTAATTAATAGGGTTTGTGGGTGCTACAACAATATAAGCATCAATGATGTTCATTAACTACAACACATGATTCCATAATATCCAGAGGCAGATATAAACACCCTATTCTCTGCATGGCTAGAGTTTACATGTACCACTACACTACTTGGTTTCAGTGTTACTAATTGGGAAAAAAAGAAGCCTCAAAGTACATAAGGATACTTTTTTTTTTTTCTCTCTTCCACTTTACTCCAGCCTGTTACTTTTTTCCTCTACACAAGATGGTACTGTAGACTTGTAACAGAGACATTATAGTTACTTAAGCCTACTAAAAGACAAAAGCTGTTTGGGCATGGGGCTTTTTCAGCCCCAAAATTTAAAATAAAAGGTTTCCCACAATGAATGCACAGTAGCATTACATACTGACATTACTAGGTTTTGTGTCACAGGATGACTGTAGTATTAGTCTTTCCTTTATAGCTTAAATAGAATAGGTAGAACTGTTAAATACCAGAGTCAGTCCATAGTAATGACAATGAAGGCACAAAACTTGAGGGCAGAAGTATTCTTGATTCTGAAAAAAATCAGGATTCTTCAGCTTATGTCAGAAAAAGACATGACTCTGGCACAAATAACATTTAATACCACTTTTACTCTGTATCAAATCCGAGGTAAAAAGTTTAAAAGGAGGACTAACAAGCATGAAACACATTATTGTTCTTGTTACTGGGAGATAACACTACTGTATTACTATGGCCTGGCAGGAGTTGTCACTTCCACTTGCCATTGCTTCTAGTTTCCCTTGTCTGATGAGACATGGTGCAAGATCACATCACATCTCCTGAACTGAAACACTAACGCAAGTGATTTATTTAATGCAGAAATAGTTTCATAAGGAAATCTGCATATAGAAGATGTTATTTTCTTGAAGGGTTAGGAGAAAGAGCAGAGCAGACATATGTCTGATGCTGGCAGGTTTATCTTAGACCACGTAGCACTGAGCTGGTTTATTCCAGATTCACTTCCTGATGCTCTCATATTTGGCCAGTTGCCTCAACACACTCATGTTGGCTGTATTTGCTTGGGTGATTCTCCACTTTAGAAGGAATTACATATTTTATCAGTGGAAGACACAGCTTGAAAATCATCTTGCAATGCACTAGTATTACTTGATGTAAAGAATAATGTAATATATTAAGTAGTAAAGATACGCTACCTCAAAATAAGTTAAATGATGAAAGACTAGCTGGCTGACAATGCTTCAGTAAGTGGTTGTGTGATCATTCTATGAGCAATTGCTTCACCTAAGCCTTCAGTGTGTTTATCTAACATTAGTAGACACAATGACAATTTCACACCTGAAATTACAGAATCACAGAATTGTAGGGGTTGGAAGTGACCTCCAGAGACCATCAAGTCCAACCCCCAAACTAGACAGTGTCTGGAAAATTTTACATCCATACATATATGTCTTAGCTATATAAAACTGATTTAAACTAAGAAATTTGACCTTAGGTATCATTGATTTAAATGCAGAAAGTATTAACTGCAAAAATGCTAATGCATGCAAACTTTCCAATTAACCTACTGACATCAGAAACATTTTCTCTCTCATCCCATACTTACTCTGTATAGTAAATGCTCTGCTGATGAATCTGCATTTGTAGATTTTTTTTTTTTGGACATGAAAGCTTAAGAATATTTTTATTCCCTGTCATCATCATCATTCCTACTATGAACACATAACTATGCAGTACATGGCCTCTCAAGTTAACTATGGAAGTAAATTACCCTTTTGAAAATGGAACATGTTGCGATTTCTCTCAAGTCACTGCATACCTAAAGATACCATTGTGCTGTTGGAATGTTTCTTAACAGAACAATAGATTTGCATTCTCCACACACAGCACCAAGTACCTTTGATACTTCATTTATTCATATTTTAAATTTTTCTTGAAACACGTTCTTGCTTGTTTTAAGATATTCAAATTAAAATTTAATTGCTTCTAGCTGATCTCTGTGAAAACCATGCATATGTTGAAAGCCCTCTAGAGAGGTAGCCAAAATACCACTTCTCTGCCTTCTGCTTTCTGATTTTATTGCAAAATGCAAAAATATATAATTGCTAGCATCAGGTTGATGCAGTATCTGTAGCAGGAAAACATGCTGCATTTAAGCTGAAATTTTAAAATTACAGTCAGAGAATGGACAGTAATACTGATATTTACAAGATGTACATTCAAATTTTCATTGGGAATGTATTCTGACCAAGAATTGCAGAGTCAGCATATACAAGATGAAGGAATACACTTGTACAATACACAAATGATTACTGGAATATTAATCAAGTTATCACAGTAAGTCGGTGTTTTATAATTCTTTGTGAAATATTTCCAACGTTTCCAAATTTTTGTACTCATAGTACCAGTGCTTTTATGTCTGGAATTGATTCCTGAGTCTTTGCTGGCTACTTTGCTGTTTGCGTAAGTTACTTTATTTTACTTTGTGTTTAAAAGCAACTTGAATTTTAAAATAAAAAGCAATCTCTAAAGATTACACATTGACTTTATTGTTATTAATAATGCATTCTCTTCCATGCAACTCAATATCCTGCATTTTCTAGTGGCACACATGCTAAGAAATATACCTGGTTTCCATCTGCTGTGATTAAATTTTATGAAACAGAAGTAAAATTAGTTCCTTTGATTCTGTTTCTTGGTCATTAATTATTTCACTTATGACTGTAGTCTTTGATTCATTGACTAAACTCTGGATATGTTTAAAACCAGTTCATAAAGCAAAACTGCACGCACTATATATCCTGTAGTATTTTAAATACTACACTCACCAGATTTAAAAAGATCCTCCTCTCCTCCCTTTCTGATAGTTGAGCCTCAGGCCAACAGATAGGAATGAATACTCCATGCTGTTTTGGAAACTTCATAAAACAAGAGCAACTCCTATACTTGCAGGAGACAAACTCAGACACAACCTCACCTCCTTCTTTCCTAGAAACTTCAAATATATTTGCTCAAATTCTACACTGTTTGTTGTGGAGATGGAAGTCTGAGAGTTCAGATCTTAAATACTTAAAATTATCTAATAAGCAAGATCAAACAGCGCACAGTTTTGTTGAAGGAACTTCCTGAGCTCTGACTATTAGAAGACACTAAGGAGATTGACATGATCCACTGGCCCTAACAGCGCACTGCTATGTTACAGGGATGCCACTGAAAAGGGATATTTTGCTGAGGTACCAAACAAAAAGAAAATACACATCTGTTATCACATCCAATGATAGTCTATAATGAAGTGATAGTACCTCAGTGTTTGCCCAAGTAGCTTCTTTTGTGTTTGTTTTAGCAATAGCAACACAGACCTGAAAAACCTGCCCATTATAAACCAATTCAAGGATAAAACCACTGTAAAATACAGTAGTTGAATACTGATGATATAATTGATCTTTAATTTGGAATCTACTACACCCCAAAAAAGTTCAAGCCTAGCAAAACAAAAATGTTTCTGCAATACTGCAAGTTTCCTAAACAATTAGCCTGAAAATTAGTTGGATAATTTTCCCCACAAAAAGCTGTGCTATTATTCCATTTAGCAGAAATATGAACATAATTTCAGCAGTTTGCATTATATGCAGGCTATATCAGAGTAAAAGAAGGCTAGGAAAAACATCAATTTCTCTAAAAAGACTCCCAAGCATGACAGCACAAAGTTCATGTTTGTTGTAGTTAAGAGGTATTAGAAAATTAAACTACAAAATAACTATTGATTCAAATTTAAAAATTTAAAACCTTTCCTCTAGCCATATTTTGCACTAAGAACACACTTGGTGCAGTGTTCAGTATGTGACAGGAATACTTTTACAATCGCAACCAGAACTGCTTCAATATTTATTCAACACCCGCATTTGCAAGCAAGAATTTTGTACTTACGCTTTCACGATGCTTTATTACTCTGATATAACCAAACCATTTTAAGATTAACTATTCTATAAATTCTAAAACTTACATCCTATGCTTTAATATTAAATAACCAATGCAAAAACTTGTAAATTTATCAAAAACAAAAACAAATTAAAAGAAATGCACTAGATGCCTACTACAGTTTCACAGCTACTTTTTAAAATCAGTACAAGGGCCATGGCTCCAGATTTATTCATTTATTCTTTTTAAACAAGTACTAAAAGAGCATAAGAAGGTATCCCACCTAAAATGCAGGCTTAGGCATCTCTTAAGTCATGTTCCAGAAACAGAATACACATTTTGTCACACTCCTTGTGGCTCTTCTCCTGATGGTTACATTGACAATTCTACACTTGGTATGTAGTCCCCCATGCGACAAAAGAGCACTCACAAATCCATTACTTGATGCACTGGATTAACGCACACATTTTTTGTTTAATACTTCTACAGGGACAAACTCATATTTGCCAAATATGTTACAGATTTTCCAGCATTGCTTAGTGAGCTATTTTAGATCTCAGATTTCCTGAAAATGATACCAGCTAAATAATACCAGGACTTCATATGAAGTTTGTCTTAAAACCAACACCAGTGACTGCAATCTAAACTCAAGATATGAGTAGCTATACAAGCACTACAGGACTGTACTGAGCAGGAAAAGATGCTGCACAAACTTGAGATGAAGCTTTTGTAAAATCTTTTATAACCAACCCGTTAAAACAAGTCCTGACCACTTGATCAATCTTCAACAAAAATCAATGAAAGGTATATTGCAGAACCTCATAATTCTTGACATCACATTAAGGTATTTCAAATAAAGTCTATTAGTAAAATGCAGATGCTGAAAGCAGCGGCATATCTTTTGTCCTTTGAATGTGCAAGAGAGATGACACTTCACTCTGCAGAGGAAAGCTTTGAAGGGTAATGTACTTAGAAGTCAGGCATTGGCTCAACACTGTAGATAAGGTTGTCATCACTTATTATTACAAGGAAATGCACTAAACACAGAGCAAAAAGTATATGTTTATAACATAAACAACATTATTCTGCACACAGATAAAATTTCTTCATAGCCTTATCTGTTAGATTCATAGAATCCTTAGAATTTTTGGGAACCTCTGAGGACCAGGTACTCCAACTCCCCTGAAATGAACAGGGACACCATAGCCAGATCAGGTCACCAAGGGCCCAATCCAGCCTTGCTTTGAAAGTCTCTAGGGATGGGACATCATCCACATCTCAAGGCAACCTGTTCCAGTGCTTCACCACCCTCACTGTTGAAGACTTTTCTAACATCCAACTTAAATCCATCATCCCTGAGCTTGAAGTCATCTTCTACTGCTACAGACCTGCTATAAGGAGTCTATCCTCTGATTTCCTGTAGCTCCTTTGACTTGTGGCTTATGGAATAAAATGTGACTTGGAGCCTAAATTCAAATATTTCATTAAAAATTACGACAAAATATTTACAGGTTCTGGAATTTATACGAGTACCTATTACGGGGAAAATTAAAACCTAAAAATCTAACAGCAAAGTTGTACAGAACATACCGCAGTTACAACTTTTTTTTTTCTTTACATATGTTAAAAGCAAATCAAAATACCTAGAGATTGGGTGCCTCTCCATCTCACAGCAAAGACCATCATCTCAACTGATCATACATAGTCTTCACACTAGTCAAAAACATCCCAGCCATCTTCCCTGCTTTTGCTGCAATGACTAGACACACAGCTAACAAAACATGCAACCCCTGAGTAAATGCAAGCCCAATTCTTAAACATCATGGACCACACTGTTAAAAGCTCTACTTCAAATAATCAGAACAGATAAAAGTTTTAAATACATATATATGTATGTACACACAAATGCATATGACTACATCAAATGTGTGAAGTAGCTCAGCCATTTTGACACAGAAGCAATTCTTAAGCACTACGATACACAGTGCACCATTCCCACTAACCAATTTCCTGCTGGCTGCTTACAGGAGGTGAGATGTTGCATTTAACATCAAGTTTAAATCATGATGCTGTTTCCATATCTTTCTCCAAATCAAAACTTAAAATAACAAACACAGGTTGATAGTGATACCTTTTGCTGATAGTCAAGTCTTCATGTTTCTGTCGAATGAATCTGAGGGACACTCCTAGTTTGACAATTATATGAAGTCAATACACACATTCTTACACACATTCTGACTACTCACAGAGAGGCATCGGAGCGATTTCATTATAACAAATTTCCAGGCTGTGATAGATTTCATTTTTATTTAATGCAATAATTGAAGTGCTTTTCATTTCACAGACTTGTATCCTTTCATGCAGTGCTAGTAAAAAGCATTTCTGTGATATAATACAAGTTTGAATTGAGGTACTTTGTAACCTAAAACAATTACTACAGAAATATTTCATAAAATTTCCTGCCAATGGTTCTAGGCCCTCAAATTCTTTTATTTACACAGTAGTTTAGAATGGATCCAAAATAAAATCTTAAAACTATATTAAAGAAGAAAAAGAAAAAAAGGCAGATCTTAATAGATCTTCATGCCTGACCACTGTTGTCCTCTTATCTGCTTGTTTCTTAATTCTTTTGCTGTTTGTGCTTTGTTCCACACAGTACCATGTTATGGTACTTCATTAATAGCAGGATTATTTTTTGTTTTACAGTTCAGGTTTTTATCATTTCAAGGTCAAAATGTTCTCTAAGAAGCTGCTGCTGCTTTGGAGCTCTTTTTGTTGTTGCTTAAACATAACAATTTTCCCTTTCTTCTTAATTCCCAAGCTTGCTTAAAATTCTAATCAGACCAAAACAACACATCCTAGTAGAATATAACGTTTTGAATAAAAATCACCTACCATTACTTTGTTCTTGTTTATTTTACAGACTTTCCACACTAAGTTAATTTTGCAGCCAATCTCATTAGACTTGTAAGCAGCAACAACCAAAGCAGCCACTCTGCAAGTAAGCAGACTAAGATTTACACCCTATGATGCAACTTTTCAGCCCTTTAGCTGAGCTCTTCCCATGTCACTTAGACTGCTACATGCTTTACTGTGACACAACCTTCAAACAAAAATCTAGACAATCTTCCCACCTTAAATCAGTATCACAATTTTCTACTATGAAATTCTGGTACACATACCACTATCAATATTTAGGGCAGTCAGAATATTGCCTAACTTGGACTGTCACTCTAACAAGTCTGAAACAGTCTGTTCTCTAAAATCCATAACAACATTTCCATTAGCTTCAGAAGAATCAAAGTTTCTCTTCTGTGAACCATACCCTGTCATTTCTCATACTTTCATAAAACCCCCTTTTTCCACACACTTTCTAACTGCTAGTTAGCATACCTAGCTCCCTCTAAGAGCTATACCACTCCAAATATAGATTGCTTATTTGCAAGAGCAGTTTAACCCCCTAACGGTCACTTACAGGTTTTTGAGAAGTGCTCAAAAAAAAAATCACTAAATATGGTAAGGGAGATAGTAGGTGGGGACATGGTGTATGCAGTGCAAATATATTTCTCATTGTCTCATCAAAAATAAGCAGATCAGAACATGGGCTAATCAAAAGGGTGGTCTGTTTTTATATGTTGAGCACTGGAAGAAGGACAAAAACAGATCTCCTTACTATACCTGTACACATCCATCAAAATATGAACCTACAATTAATTCAGAGACAAATGTAAAACTCAACACAAGTATCATTTAATTTTATGACACTAAGTAACCATTTTCATCCTTACTCCTCCAGCATACCTTGTTGCTTTCAAACATTCTCAGATCAACGAAGTACACAACCCAGAATACAAGATACTCTGCCAGTGTCAAAATGTAGTGAAACAACTATTTTCCTCAACTGAAGATCTGTCTGCAAAAAATTGAGTAATCTGATACATCAGCATCTTTTTCAGAACTTTTTTCAATATATTTCCTTTTTAAGAATCCAGCATGTGATAAGACAGACTAAATCTCAACGCCCCTTAAAATCATATGTAGCAAAGCAGAACGATTCACGGCAGACTTTCTGCCTTTCATTTTACAAAAGAAAATACAACAAACATTAGTTTAAAACACTTCTAGCAGTAATATGATATTGTTACTCTGCTAGTTCTACCTGCATATGTGAATTGCTAAGTAAGATTCAAAGCCTGTAGGGGTTAGTGTTTGTAAAGGTATAAATATCAGGACTTCTCAGATTCTACATAATATTTTATATTACGTATTATATGTATTATATTTTACATAATTTATTCCATTACTATATGACAGTCATCTCTGGAAGTGAAGCTAAGACATTACACTCTTTCTTCATACAGACTGTCTTACAAATAACTTCCTAAGTGGCACAGTGCAGCTGTTGGACACTTTCCAATCCCAAGCACTGGCTGTGGTGTCCCAGGTACAACATCAAGTAGGAAATGCACAAAGTAGGTATCAGCTCAGCCACACCTTTCACTCCTATTATTCAACTGCTCTCCTAACAAAATCATTTCACAGCTTTCTGATCACAGTTTAGAAGACAAAAAAAAAAATCCTTTCTGGTTAGTGACCATAATTAACTTTTTAGTACCTCAAATAACTTCATTTAGAAAAAGTAATAATACTAGCTGTGAAACTCCAGAAATGAAATTAGCAAAGCCTTGCTTCTACACAGTTTCTAAAAGTAGCATATGTACATTTAAGTATTAATAATAAGCACATCATGTAACATGGCTTTAAAAAGTAACCAGGCTTTCTGGGTAAGAGCCCCTGAGTTCAATTTGTTCAACTCTCACGTAAACAATTATGATCAATTTTAGTTCAGACAGAACAGCACTTCACGTAATTCTATAACTGAACCCATGTTCTCCCATGACACTGCATTTTCATTTGTCTAACAGAATATAAACGTTAGTATGCTTTTATTTTTGGCTCACTTATTGTTTACACAAAACTGTCAGGAAGACCAGTCTGCAACTTTACACGCAATTGTGCATATCAAAATGGAAAAAAAAATGCATCACTTATTAGAAATACATAAATTGTCATGATATATTCTTCACACAGAGATGAACTCAAACTCTCAATTAAAAACAAAATGTTTTTGTTCGCTGAATTTTTTTAAAATCCTGGCCATTAAGACTTACTTTGCCATTTCTGTTAGTTCTTGATGTTGCTAAATCAGCTATGATACGCTTAACAAAGACAGCAGCTACCTGAACCATTGAAGTCAGTTCTTCTATAATTAACTTTTAAATATTACAGAATACTATAAATCAAGCCATAGTTGCAAATCCATGGAAAACATAGGTCAGTGCCACATGATTCTGTCCCATTTTGTGCAGAAATTCATAAGCTTGTCGTTATTATCTGTAATAGCTCCAAACAACCATTCAAGTGGTAAACTATGGGTTGGAGGGAGGTAAGAAATGACTTCAGCAGGCCTCTAAGAAAAGCTGCATCATGTTTGGCTTCATAGCCATTATTTCCCCATGAACATTCCAGGGGAGAACAGGTAAACAACAGTAGCAGCAATATCTGAGGGAATGTAACTTACTTCAGTACTTTGTCTTTTATCTCCTGCCCTCAGCTCCCACATTGCCCTGAGAGACTTACTGAACTCTCAACTCACACCACAAACTGCTGTCAACAGTTAACAGCAGTTAATTCATGGCAGCGTGTTTCATTGTGCCAAACATACATCATGGCTCAGATCAAATACCAGCATCCTGCTAACAGCAACATGAAGCAGGATCAGAAAAAGCATGCTCAGTACCAGGCAAAGTTCACTCTTCAGACAGAAAGAGGATGGTTATGTACCACATACTTTAAGTTACAGGAGATCACGTTTGTTAATTGCTACGGACCAGAGGAGAGAGTGGGAGGAAGGAATGGATTCTTGCTTTGGTGTTTTTTCTTTTTCAAAAAGTAAGCAAACATACATGGCTTCCAATTTCCTGCTTTCTAGCATTCTAACATTGTCCTTAACATAAATAAAATCTGTTTCAGACTCTACTCTTGTGCTTGTAACTACATTAGCATGCTCTTTTGACATGCAGCCCATATAGATCTCAGAACACTTTTGTGTGTATGTTCATTGGACTTCCACAGCAAGGCTTTGGTAGTGGAAAGCTGCAGGGGCAGCAGTCTGTGACCAGAGCCCAGCACTGCCCTGTCATAGAATCATAGGATCACAACCTACAAGATCTAGTCCAATCATCAGATCACATCTGTGTCACATCAGAGCCAGCTCCAGCTGCTCCAAAGAAACCTACCACTGCCAGAGCTCAGCCAGCACCTATCAGTGGGAAGAGATAAAAGAGGGAGGACAAGGTGATTTTAGTTCACTTTTAGTTTGTCAGACAACTTGCACGTTAGAGTACCTTAAAACCTTGCTGATTAACTTAGTTACACTCATCTTAACAGAGAACAAACCATCTTCAAAATATCAGGCTATTGTTTTTGTTTGCTTGTTTTATCATTGCTGTTTTTGTGGTTTTTTTTTTTCCTTAACTGCATTTCACATATTTTTCATCAACTCCTCTGGCCTTTTGTGGAAGACTGAAGTTTTCTGCACCTTCCAAGTCTCACAAGTTAAATTGCATCACGATGTCACCTTTCCTCCTCCATCCCTTGCTCCCCACCAGCAACACTACGACATCAAATCATGTAACTGCCAGACCTGAGGTAAATAACTGGTTTCTGACATTTAAAATGCTTGTCTGGAAAAGTCTGACAACTAAGAGGCTTTTCATTTAATTGTAAATAAGGTGGTATTTTGCTGTAGTGATCAGAGTTAAACCTGCATAAATAATTTAAAGGTCTATGTGCAGTATTATGCACAACATTAAGTACAAGAAAATAGCATATCACTTCCCCATCTGTGAGAAATACTCATTAGAGACAAATGCATAGGAAGATTGTTTGGAACATCAGTGATGAGAAAAGCACAAACTTTGCTCTGTAATTGCAATTCAGTAAAGATGCAGCCATGGATGGTTTCAGGCCAACCATCCTAGGAAGTGAAAATTTCAGTTTTTCCAAAGGGATTATTATCATCATTATTATTGATTTGATGCTTTTTTTCTTCACCTTTTAAAATTTTCACTGTTAAACTGAGAAAAGGATAATTATTCAAATTCCTGAAATAACATGCCCACACTTCCATCCAATTATGATAAGGATTTGGCTCATTTCAACAAAGCACATAATTCATGAAGAGTCTTAAGAATAGTGCAGCAGGCTCTGTCCTCACCACAAAAATACTGTCACAGATAATCTATTCTTATAACTCTTGGGTACCAGAGACACTTTATTCTTCATACTAGCAAACTTAAATGCAAAAGTATTTTAAAATTTGCAGAATAAGAAAAATACTCTTAAAAGAGATGCTAACTTAGCAGGATGAGAACAAAATGAAATTGAGATGGAAGGAATAGGCAGGGTAAGAGGGACAGGAGAAGTTTTTCCTCTATGTTAAGATAAAGGCCAAGAGTACCCTGAGCTGCATCAAAAGAGGGCAGCAGGGAGAGGAAGATCATCACCTTCTACACCTACTACCCTTGTGAGTACCAATCTGGAGTTCCACTCAGACCTGGGGTCCCCAGCACAAGAAAGGCACAGAGCTATTGGAGTAGGTCCAGAAGAGGGCCATGAAGATTAACAGAGCATCTTACGAAGAAGGCTGAGGGAGCTGGACTTGTTTACATTGGAGAAGGCTCTGAGGAGATTTCACTAAAGTCTTTCATTACTTGAAGGGAGCTTACAAACAAAAGGGATACTGTCTGTTCACAGAACAGATAGTGATAAGACAAAGGAGAGTGGATTTGAACTAAAAGGGAGAATTAGGTTAGATATTAGAAGGCAATTCTCAGAGAACGGTGAAGTATAAAAAAAAGTTGCCTGAATAAGACAAACGCCCCATCCATAGAGGGGTTCAAGGCCAGGTTCAATGGGGCCCTGGGCAGCCTGATCTAGTGGTTGGTAACCCTACCTATGTCGGAAGGGTTGGAACTAGATGGCCTTTAAGGCCCCTTTTAACCCAAGCCAGAATTAACATAAGTGTCCTCATATAAGAACATTGCTCAATGTTTTTTGTTTTTTTTTTATAAAATATATGACACTTACTGGCAGTGATGTATTGCTTCTCCAGAAACACACCTGTGCATCTATCAGAAGATATATTTTAAGGACTGTTAAACACATAGCAAAACGCTTTAAGAAAGCAAGCAGTTGCATACAAAGATGATAAAAAAAAAGTTAAGCTTCAATGATTTGTTCACTGAATCTTGAAAAGGTTACAAACTACTAAAATTCTACTATTTTTCTCGAGTAAACATGCCCCTGCAGTCATACCCTACTGACTATTCAGTTTGAGTTCTTCCATATACTTCACATGGTACTTAGTTGCTCTGTTTGGATTTATTGTTTTTGTTTTGTATTGGTTTTCTCGGGGGGAGGGAGGGAGTATATGATACTATTTTATGTTGTTCCAAGCAGATCTTGATCTATTAAAATAATAAAATTAATTCAATACACTCAATCTCTACGTTGCCAGTAAATAAAAAAGGCAATTAAGTTGTAATTTAAAGTCAAAGCAGAACCTTCTAAATGTAGTATATTATGCACAAAATTGCATAAGTTGCATACATTCACAGTGATGGCATAATCATTTTTGTGCACATTCAACACAAACATTTAGAAGTTACTAAGCAAATACACAAAATCTGAGCTCTCCTCTGCAACAAAAAGAAATAGGCCTTCAAATGGACTAGCACTAAGTGTACTTCAGCCTCTACACTACCAGTTTAAAAAAAGATAATAAATGGAAGAAGGCATGAATATAAAACTTAAAGACACAAACCTGACAAGAATAATTATGCGAGTAGGAAGACTAAGAACCAAGCTGATCAATCACCTTAATTGATAAAGGTACGTAAAAATGCTTTTTTCTGTAAGACCCTGTAGAAACGAGAGCCACAAACCTGACAGGTGCATATAACTAAGGCAAAGCCAAGAAACAAGCCCAGTCAGGCACACTGTCACACTGATGGATTAGCATCCTGGGACTCTGCAATTGATATAGCTATAAAATTCCCAAGTCTATAATGCTTCAGACAGAACTAGGGAAACTGATAAAGGGGAAGGTGACGCAGAGAAACAGAAAGTGTTACAAAAGGGACCAGTTGCAGAAAACTTATGTGATCATGGAGAGATCTTCTTGCTAATGTGCCTGGTGTTAAATCTGTAGCCAAGTTCCTGGAGCACTGTGCATCCAAACAGGAGCCAGACAATTTAGTTCTTGGGTGACTGGAATAATTTGATATAAAAAGAAAAAGTAGTGCTTACACACTGGCAAAATAAGAGGGGTAAATGGATTAGTCATTGGTATTTGTAATTTATGGGATTAAAATTGGCATCCAGTTGCACTATGTGGAAGAACTGAGCAATAGAGAACTTCCACGTATCAAATTGATACAGAACAGCAGCTATACAGCAGGAGGAAACCTGAGGATCAGGCTAAAATTAAGTTCTCCACAAACTGAATTCACAAAGCTGGGGAGAATCAGGTAGTCAAGGAAAAGGCATCTACAATGGAATAGCCTCAATGTACAAAACAAATTATATCTGACTGAGTCAGGCTACAGATCTGAATACTACTGAGAAAGTCTGCAAACTATGGGGGAAACATCATCACCTAACTCTGTAAATAATACATCCAGTGAAAGTATAAATCTGTGGCTCTTATCACTAGGTAAGAATAGTTTCTATATGATAACCACTGACGCTGCATGCCCAAGAGTTCTCTGCACTAAAATGCTGTCTTTTCAAAATGCAGAAATGAATTTTTAAATATATATGAATGCTTAACCTAGAATAAAACACAAATCCAGACTGACTTCCAAATATATTGAGAAAAATCGACCTCATTCCAAAGTAACTGCATTTATCAATGAAGTTCACGGATACTGACAGCACTTCTAAGTTATTGCATGCTGCAATGTTGTGTACAGGAAATATCTCTCTCAGGAATAGAACACAATTGGTATTTTTATAATGATACCGTATCATCCGTTCATTTCAACTTAATTTTATTAAAGTAAAAGAAAGGTTACAAACTCCACTGTAACACAGTAAAGGATCTTGAGATAATTTCTATTTTCACACACAAAGATTAATTAAGATTAATCGAGACCTCACATTTACTAATATCATTTAAAAAAAATTCAAAAGTAGTTAAAATCCAACTAGTTAAAATCCAGTAAGAAAAATCCTGCAGGCTCTCAGTATACCCAAGGAGATGCACAATACAATAGACTATGAGACTGAGGAAGTTGATACTAATTTTAACTTCATTAGGAAATGAGGAAATTATCTTACAGCTTCATTTCTATATTATATGTATAAAAATATGTATAAAGCTGTTTGACATGACTTTATATCATTATTTTGAAGAAGCAAGTTCTAATTCAGTCTCATTTTTCACTTCTGGAATGCTGTGGCACACTTGCTACATCTGAACAAGAACATACCCAGCAGTTACTCACATTTTACTGCTTCACCGAACAACTTCTCCCCAAAAACACTTGAAGTGACCTGGAGCAAGTAGAAACTGAAAGTAACTGCAATCATTCAGAAAGTTCCAAACCCTATTTTGATGTTCTGCCAACATGTTTTCATCAAGCTATTGGGTACACAGGACATCATTCAAGTTGGTGTACCAGTAATTCCCAAATCTGAAGTTGCTTTTCACAAGATCAAAATATTGTCCCTGTTAAATTAACTGGCTCATATTTAAGCAGCAAGAACATTTTTCCTGGTTTATATCTGCTATTAAAGACTTCAGCTCTGAGCAGTTATATTAAGCAATTTTATTCTTTTTCCAATTTTAGGACTCTTCCTTGGAAGGAAATGTATTTTCTTCTATTGCAAATCATAAAATTCGGTCAGCAGTTTCCTCAATTAGTAAAAAAGCTGAAGCCCTAACAGTAAAAACTACCAACTCTTCAAAGTTTATTAGCACACTGAAAGTGCTAAGTAACAACAGCAACTAGCATGAGCACATCAAGAAAATACTTCATAGCATTTGCTTGATGCTGGCAGTGTATGCAAAATGTACAACTACTACCAGTGTAGATGAAACATGTACAGGAAAAAGTATAAGCATTATGTATTCACCTGTTAACTGTGAAAGCTCATGACACCACAGTTTTGGAGTCAAAGTTTAGTGCAATAAGAATTCTTTTTCCTCTAAAGTTCCCTAGAAAAATAGCTGACGATTAAATGCAATATCTAATCCTTTAAAGAAGGAAATGCTTTGTACTGTTAGAAGCTGCTTGTTACTACTATTAATCCTTCTTCCTAGAGTAACTCAGTAAAATCCAGGAACTAACGATAAATACCTTATAAAGTATTAATACCTTCCCTCACCTTTTCAAAGAAAGTGTAGCAAAATCCAATTTTCACACACTAGATTTTCTATGCATATGGGACACTACAAATCTAAATTTACCATGTCCTTTGTGTGCCTTTAAAATATCTTCACTTGTAGAATATACTGAAAAAGGGAGCTCCAAAGGTGAGAGGGTCACAGTGACATAGGTGCTGTCCTAACAGTAGTAAGGACTGAAACTATCTTCAATTCATTGCTTCAAGAAAACTTTCTATGCACTGAGATGAAAGTAGAGCTGAAATGACTCAAATGAGGAACTTCCTCAAAAAGAAAGTCTGCTCAGTCTGTTTATCCTAACCAATTATTTAAGTTAATTTTGTAACAATTCAGGTTGACGTAGAAACAAGAGATGCAATTTATCCGCTACATCTTAAGTAATGTTGAGACTGTGTCTGTTTGGGTGTAAACATTTTTCCAGTGTGAGGAAAAAAGAATTTGAAAAGTAACCTTTTTTTTTTTCTTCATTTCCTCCCCACCCTCTTCCTTCTGACAGTCAGTAGTTACCTAGCAAGCCTGTTTCTAAATGGTTTTATTTGTTCTTGGGAAATAAAGGATCCTTCTTACTGAGTAAATAGCAGAACGCTAATTTCTAAAAAGCTTCTACTTGAAAACTGTGGTATTTGTTCAAATTACACCAGCAAATTCAGTTACTGCTCTGCTTTATTTCCAGATATGAGACAAATCCTGCTTTTTTTTGTTGTTGTGGTGTTGGTTTTTTTTTATGTTATTTACTTTTATTTCCAGTGATGCATTGTAGTCACGATTCCTAGGACACATCCCTAGAACTTATGAATAAAAAGTTCTGGTTACTATATATGAAGTCAAGAAATAAGCACTTCAGCTCTGTTCTGTTCTTAATTTAAGGGCCTTGGCTTCTATCACTCCTAAAACTCCTATACCATTAAGCCATTCTTTATTCCCTTCTTAAAAAGTTCCAACAGACTTTGCTAATAAGAAAATACGTAATAAGAAAATAGAGATAAACAAGATATATCTTTCTATTTCACTAATAAAAGCAGAGAATGAGCAATGACTCTTCCTGCCAAGGTAAGCAGAATATTTTAAAAAGAGGTGCTACTTTCACAAGATTACATATTTAATCTTGCTTCTATAGCTACACTACCAAGCAGTAGCAAAATCTCTTTTGCTACCTTTAAATGTTTTCTATTTCTCCTCTGTAAGAAGAGAGACCACATTCAATGGCTTATTTTATCATATAAGAAATTATTACCTCATGTCTAAAACACAGAAATCCACAAGACACCTGAGGCAGTCTATGCTTTTTCCTCCCATTTTCCCTTTCTTCAACTCTAATAGAGACTCTGACACTGATCAGCAACAATATTCAGTCAACAAGTTAGCCTATCCGCTTCTCAAGCTCATTGAGACCATCTCCATCAGCTTTATCCATTCTTCACTTTCCCAATGCACAGCTCTGCTGAAGCACCAGAACAAGTATTTCATTAGAAAGTATAAAGGCAAAAAGCAACAAAAATATTAAACTTGCACCAACAACACAAGCATGCACTGATGTGCCACCACAGTTCTTACACTATGGTACAGAATGTTTTTAATGAGCTGCTCAAGTCATCTCAGACTCAATCAGTGCATGCAGGATGAGGAAATAAGTCCTTCATATGATTCTACTCTATAGTTAATCTGTGATTAAGGTCCCATCCAATCTAAGCCTTTCTACAATTATAACGTAGCAAACCAGGAGTTACAGCATTCAGGAAGATTGCAACTCAGACTTTTATCATCACTGTAAAAAAAACACAATGGTGCTAATAATATACTCATTATCAGCCCAGATATAGACCTAGTGCACTGACATCAGGTAAGAACACAACAGCAGTAGAATGATTCAGCCTAAGGTACTTCAAGACAGCATCACACCTTCAGTATTAGTTGAAAAGCTACTGAATAAAATAACACCATAGGAACAATGCAAAGCAGTGCTTCCCCCACAGTCACATCTCTTTTCGTATCCTACAATTTCAGAACTGTCTTTACTGGTGCTTACTCATAGTACTGTTTATCTTAGTGATAGACAATTTTCATTCAAGAACTTGTCTAACCATTTACAGACCTGCAAATTTGGTACTCATGAGGTATATGATGACATGGCTAGATAAGTATCACAGCTTTCTAGAAATCAGAACATCTTTTAACTTCAGGCTTTTAACTCAGTCTCGATATGATCTTTACTCCTCTCTGTGGAGAAGCAGGCATGTAGTACCTTACCACTTTTCCTGTTTCTTTTTATTCTGTAATGTCTTTGAAGTATTTGAACTATGGCGTGCTAATATACAGTTTCACAATTAGGTTTCCTGCTTTGTTCTTTACTCCCTGCAGAATCACTTCTAACACCCCATTTGCCTTTTTCTTCCCAGCCTATCTTGGAGTGCGTATAAATTGTCATCACCAAGCAAATCCAGAAGCATAAGACCTAGATGAATCTAGATTCATACTATCCTGATCTGCCTACTTATGAACATAATTCATGGACTAACATTTTTTGCCTCATCATCTATACACATGTACCTAACTATCAACACAAACTATCTCCCTTCTACTTCCTATTTTAATCAGTTCCAGGAAAAAAAAAAGTGAAGGTCCTTTTATAAATGTAACTACTGGGATTTTTATTTTCAGTCTTAATGGCAGTTTACAGTATCAGCTAGATTACCATTATTGCATGCTCAATGATACCTGAATACTTTGAAACAGCATAAGATGCAGCACTGCAGAAATAGACTTTTAGTAGTTTTTTCTTTCGTACATCAAATTTCAATCGAACTTCAATAGAAGCTGGTATTGGAAAATTTTCCCCCCCTCATTAGTATATACATTCAGAGGTGCTTTGTAAATGTTTTGCAATCCCTTCAGAAAGGGCCACAGGTAGCATTCAACACATTCAGAAATCAAAACAGATAGTCGTATGAGCTACTCTACTGCAACCCAGAAAAGCTTGAATGGATAGACCAAAAAAAAAAAGAGTTTAAAAACATGTCTATGTTAATTACACTGTTGAAAAAAAAATTGAATAAGCCTATAAATGATGAGTCCCTGATTAATTTCAGCACAATCATTTGAAGCAACTTGACTTTAAAGAAGTACATCATGTCCACAGGGGAATCAGCAGTTCGTGCTTTGTGACTAAGACCTTGGTTCTTCCATATCAAACTGTAATGTTCTCCTTTTCCAAACCAAAGAAGCGTTCAGTGACTACAACATGACTACGGAGTAAGTGAAAGAAGAGTACTCAAAACATCTTTACTCTATACATAGTTTATATTGAGCTTTAACTCCCTAATCAATACAAGTTTATTGTAGCACTTGTATACCTTTTCCCATTTAAAACATGAAATATCTCTTTGTTAGTACTTTGTTTTATCCACAATATTTTTAAGACATATTTATCAGCAAATAAAGTCACAGAAATGCAGAGTTTTTACCCTTTAGGAAGCATTAACCTTTCTTTTGTTACAGCTATTGTTAATTTTTTTTTTCTTTTGGTTTCACCAAAATGAGCTGAGGTTCACTTCAGGGTCGTACATGATTAGATCTGGAAGGAAACAATGGCGAAAACATTTCTAACACTATCTTCCCATATACAAACTTGCATGCTTACATATTCACATACACACAAATAAGATTCACAAGAACAAAACTGTTCTGATGTTTTAGTATATAAAGCACTAACTCTAAACTGGGCTACATCAAGCAGACCAATGTTAACCAACAGAGGCAAGGGACTTCTCCACTCTGCTCTCACTTCAAGCACTGTATGCAGTTTGGGGTGTCTCAATATCAGGAAGACACAATGCTCTTAAAGATTAAAGGAAGGCTACAAAGATGGTGAAAGGTCTGAAGGACGAGATGCACAAGGAGCAGCTGAGGCCCCTGGGTTTGCTCAGCCCAGAACAGAGAAGCTGAGGGGAAGCCTCATGGCAGCTGCAGCTCCTCACAGGGAGCAGAGGGCAGAGCTGAGCTCTACTCTCTGAGGACAGTGATAGGACCTGAAGGAACTGGAGCTGTGCCAGGGGAGGGCCAGGGTCTTAGGGAAAGGCTCTGCCCCAGAGGGTGGTGGGCACAGCTCCAAGTTATTTGAGTTCAAGGGTGCATATGGACATCAGTCTCAAACATAGGGTTTGATTTTCAGTAGTACTGTGCTGAGCCAGGATTTCGGTTCAATGATCCACATAGGTTACTCCCAACACAGAACTATGAGCCCCAGTTGGAGTGCACTTTCTCCACAACAGCCCACGTAGCAGTATGCTCTACGCTGGCAGAACAGCACAGTGCTGGCACAACACAGAGTCTCTCTCTGACCCCCACAGCCAGCAGACCAGAGTTAGGCAAGGGGAGGAGGGTACCTCACCAGAGCAGCTGACTTTGACCAACCAAAGGATATTCCAAACCTTATGGCATCATACTCAGCAACCAAAGCTAGGGAAGGAGAAGGCTCTGGTTATGACAATAGCTGTCCACCCAAGTAACTGCTGTGTGTTTCAAGACACAGCTCAATATTGCCTGCTAGTGGGAAGCAGAGAATAACTGTTTCAGTCTGCAACCACACAGCCTTTGTTGATCTTGGTTTGTTTCACTATTTAAAACTTCCCTGATATGAACCTGTGAGCTTCCTCCCCATGGTCCCCCACAGTATTTTCTCCCCCTATTCTTTTGAGGAGGGGGGAATGAGAGCAATGTAGTGGAATTTTTAGCTGTCCATCAGTGTGAAACTGGCACATGAACTGAATGCAACACTGCAGATCTTTTGAGGACAGAAGTAAATTAATCATGCAGAGATTCATGCTGTCATAGCTAGAAGCTTTTGGTACCTGAGGTGGCTCAATTATAACTAGTTAGAGCATTTCCATGCCACATTCTGTTTCAACATGCAAGCACACCAAGCCACAACAAAAAGGTTTCTTTTATGGAAAGGAATCATAAGAGGATACAAAGACATTAAACTATTCAACTCAGCAAAAAAGTTTAAAAGTGACCTAAAAGAAATCAAGTCTCCTAGTAACACTAACTGATCTGCCACATAAGACATTTTATGCATCTAAGCCAGCTTCTGGTCACTGGAGAAATCACAAGTTTTATGGATGTGAGTGCACACATATTACCCTAAATAATTTTGTTCTTTTTCTCTGTCTACTTGTAAAGCAACTAGAGGCTTCTCAACTAAAAGAACACATTGTAAGTGTTAAAGGGAAGACAAAAGGCAAAGAAGGAGGAAGGAAAAAGGAGAGAGAAATTAGTACTCAGAGATGAACAAGCTATTAAAAACTACTTGTTTTATTATTTCTTTTCCACACTAACAACTGGATAACAACCCAGGCTGCTAGGTTAAAACCCCAGCAATACAGTGGTACTGTCTGAAGCTTAAAGAGTTTCCCCATGAGGAGTGGAAGATATGTATGGTCAATTAATTTCCTGTAAATAGAAGTCTTCATTATGTTTAGAGAAAATTATAAAAAAATTAGTTCTGCATTGATTTGCAGACATGGTACTTGAGTTTGCTTTTGATCCAAAATATTTTTCTCTCAAAAATAAAAAAACAGCAAAAATACCTCCATTCATTCCCCAGCTGCTTCAGTTATAAGGTCCAACAGACTGTCTATGAAAGCACTGTAATTCATTTGTGGCAGCCTACATAAAATAAATGAGCTGTGAAGAAACACTCCCTATGACTGCGAGTACCAGCTATTTAAAATTTTTCATTGGAAAAGCCTATCTTACTCCACTGACAGTGATAGGTGAAGGCTGATATACAAAACTGGCACAAATGTAAATGCTTGGCTAAGTCACACCAAGAAATCAATTACAAAAACTCTACTTACACCAGCAGTGTAATGAACTCATTCAAATAGTTTTGCAACAAGCACAGAGTTGAAACAGCAAGATTCTTGAGTATCAAATATAAACAAGTTTTCTGCATCTTCCAAATATCAGTCTGGTTTAAAAAGAATAGTTTATAGCATAATCACAGCCTGTTTTGAAGATCTCCCTCTAATTAAGATACTCAACTAGAGTAGACAATCATTCACTGATTCCATTAAACCAGAACCCATCACAAAACCTGCTGTACAATCACTAGCAGCATCTTTCCAATATATTTTAAACATATTTATTGATGTAGAAGTTAGAAATGGGAGCAAGACTTCAGTACCTTATATTTACAAGTATAACACACACTAGTAGTCATCTCCCAGCAGCATCTCAAAACTCCTTTTATAAACTGCTCTATAGTAAGTACTCAAAATTTAATTTACAGTCCTCTCCTACATCTGTATATATATTTTTCTCCTAGATTTACTACTTCTTCAGAGTTGTATTTCAGCTTATGCAAACTCCAGATGTACCACATAATTCCACCCTGCTGTAATTCTCCAGGGAGCTCTGCTTGTTTCCTTCTCCTCATTGGTATCATTTGCAAGAGGTTTTTTTTTATTATAACATCTTCTGTTGAACACACGCAAGAACCTAGCAGCTCCTGCTAGTGTAGTTATATTTTACAGCTCTTCAGAAGCTATTATTCTTCCTTGTCCAGACTGCAAATATCAAGGCGGCAATGATTCGTTTGCTGGATAGCAGAAATTAAGTTTACAGCTAACACACAAAATCCAAACCTGCAATATTGAAAAATCTGAGCTTTAATGAAATTATCTCATAAGCAATTATTCTTTAATGACCCACATTTAAAAAAAAAAACAAAACAAAGTTTTCTGGACCACAGCAATGGAGCATTGGCAGGAGCAGGACAGGGAGATGTGCTATATCTTCCAGTCATTTTGTTCCTTTTATAGGGTCTATAAGAGTTTTCTCCCCAAGACAAGTCTAAACAAAAACACTAACGCTTGATGTTCCCCAGCCAACTTGTTCAGCCTTGGATAGAGGTCTGAAATTAACAAAGAGGATGGTGCATTGTTCTGCCACGGACTTAAGCACAGACACCATGGCTTCCAATACGCACTTCTGCACTGTACTTTACCAACTATATATTGCTACTAAGATCTAAGAATTATGTGTATTCATATACCAGTCGACAATAAAGAGTATTTACAACCCTTCAGCTATTTTTCCACACCATAGAAATGAAATCAAGCTTAGTTTAGGAAAGAACTGCAAAGTCCAGCACCTGAGGAAGAACACCACCAGGCTTCAGGCTGCAGCTGAAAAGCAGCTCTGCAAAAAAGGACTTAGGGGTCCTGGTGGACACCACTCTGAACACAAGTCTGCAACATGCCCACAAAAAAGTGTTCTTGACTGCAATAAACCAAGTAGGCAAGCCTCAGCCAAATAAGGCTGACTAAGCATCGATCAGGCCACATCCGGAGTGTGGTGTCCAGCTCTGGGCCTTCCTTCACAAGGGAGAGATGAACACTGTAACAATAGGCTGCAGTAGAGACAGTTGCCTTTAACCAGTTTCAGATCACCCAAGAAAGGTAGTGGCCACAATTCAGTAACAAAGAAGGAATAGCTTATTCCTTTTCAAGGATCAGAACTCACTGGAAACTCCTAAAGATGACCTCCAAGTAAAAATGCATGCCTTTCAGCTGCCAGCCCTTATGAGAGGTTAGGGAGAGGTGGACCCAGTGAATTGCTTGCATCTCTGCTCTTAAGGCTGACTACACCCCCTCACCAGGTACTCAATCACAGGTTCAGGCCATGACCTAACAAATCCCACACAAACATACTTAAAAAAAAAAGTCCAATTAAGGACCTCCACAATCAATCAAGGGATGATATCATCTCTCCTACGAACTGAGTTGTGACTGCTCAGCCTGCAGGAGGTGAAGCTTAGAAGGGAGGATTTAACATCTATGAATATCTGAACTGAGGGTGAAAAGAGTCTAGCACTGTCTTCTTTTCAGTTATAACCAGTGCCAGGAAAAGAGGCCATGGGGATAAATTAAAACTGAGAAGGTTCCATCTGACCATCAAGAGGTACTTCTTCGCTGTACAAGTGATGAGCACTGGCACCGAGTCACCCAGAGAAGACACTGGAATAGGTTGCTGAATGAGGCTCTGAAGCTTCCTTTATTAAAAATATTCAAAAGCCATTTGGACATGGTCCTGGGCAACCTGCCTGAGCAGAGGGGTTGGACTAGATGACCTCCAGAGGTCCATTCCAGTCTTAAGCACTGTTGCTTCCAGAATTTTAATGCAACTATATATGTATGCATGAAACTTTTATAATATATGCAACAGTCTTTGAATTTGATACTGACTCCCTTTAATGGTGAAGTTTGGGAGTGGGAGGGGGGAACGAAAATATTACATATTCCCAACCATCTCTTGAAACCCACAGGCACTGTAAGAAATACTGCATACTTATAAATAAGCAATTTGCTATTTAGATCTATACCTCTAAGATAAATGACTATTTACTACATAAAGGTTAGCACCTAATTTATTCAAAGGTAAAAATAACTTCCCACAAAAGGGATACAATTTCTTAAGAAGGGCAAAAAAAGATTACAGACAGATTGAGTTGTTTCTTTTTCCTCCTTTCCTTTAACCATTGGCAATAGATGAACGCTACTGTAAAAAAAGCTTCCAGACAAGAGATGCTCTCACCTCTCATCCTCTTGAGGTGACCACAAAGAAGCAGCTTCTGTAAGCTAAATAAATTGGGCTATATTTATTTAAAATAATTAAAAAAAACTAAATACAGCTTCACCAGTCACTGCAGTAACTGATATGTCAGCAGAAGAATAAAAAAACAGTAACAATGTATTTTAATACAAAAGACTGAGCACCAAGTTTTCTTTGCCTTTTACAAATTTTACAGCAATGCCTATGTATCACAAATTACTGAAGCATTGATCAACTCAAATATAGTTAGAATAAGTGCTATTAAATACAGCTGTGTAACACAAGATATATTCTTATATTTGTGAAGAAATATTAATGCAGCAGATGGCTTTTTCCCCTTCATCAAGACTAGTATCACCAACAAATCCAATTAATTCTGTACATTAAAGTGATCACCATAATATACTTATCTAGTTCTAAAATTAACACTTGATAAACACTAAATAAACAGTGACTATTATCACAAACACAAGCAAATGTTGTCTAATTCAGCAATTCCATAAATAATACCAAGATGTCTAACATTAAACAAGATTCTCTCATTAGATAGAGCCAATATGAGGATGAAAAATTCAGTATGAGTACAACAGTAATCAGGAGCTGCAGATGGCTTGGGAGTATTTGATTTTTAATGAATGAATTAATCTGTGGATTAGATCTTCAAGCAAGATACTAGCTGAAGCATAGTCACCTATCCAGCACTGAAGTATTTTGTGCAACCATCATCCAATGGTGGGCAGGAAAAAAAAAGTATATTCAGTGTGATTTACTAAATTATACACAGAGAAATGTTCAGCACTGTAGCTGCAAGTTCCACAGACAGACTTCGATGAAGCTGCTGGATGCTGTTTTTATGGCATTACATATTTGGTTATATCAATAGATTTTAGGTTTTATTTTACATAAATCTAAGATGTAATAAGTATTAAAAGCCATTCAGGAAGAGGACGTGCTCAGTGCTTCAACTTCTACCTTTTGCATTTCAGATTTCTAAACATTCCCATTGAGCAAATATTTTACATGAAAAGTTAAAGGAAGTGAAGAAGTGCAGTTTTACCTAAGGGGTTTTGATCCATGATCCTTACAGAGCATATCAACATAATCCATTCAGATAAGTATAATCAGTCTGAAACTAGGGGGGCATGGGCCTCAGTGTCCTGTCTTTAAAAAGGGAATATGCAGTCTGATATGCAACTGTATAT
The DNA here is from genome assembly GCA_035772895.1 of Perdix hodgsoniae. Classification (NCBI taxonomy): domain Eukaryota; kingdom Metazoa; phylum Chordata; class Aves; order Galliformes; family Phasianidae; genus Perdix; species Perdix hodgsoniae. Next base: position 17,795,900 of record JAPSGF010000007.1, read on the forward strand.
CACAAAAAAAAATGAAAAACATAGGACATCGCAGAACAGATGCTGTATCTATACCCAAAGTCAGGAGTGCAAAAATCACAACCACAGACAGGCTGAGATAATCAGGAGTAAAACTGAATGTGTTTCAAAACATAAGGGAAACATACAAGCAATAGATGCAGTGACAGGTAAACTGAAAGGAACACAGACTCAATCGAAGCAGAACATGGTTAGGAAAGCCAAAGCCCACCTGGAAATGAATCTGGTGAGGTATGTCAAAAACAACAAGGCAGTCCTCTAGAAGTAGTACACTGACAGCAAAGAGAAGACTGGGGAAAGTTTGTGTCTGGTGCTGAATTGGGTAAGGGCCCCAAAGCTCCTGGAGTGCTTCATCCCAGTGTCAGGCTCCTCAGTGCATGAGGGGCACTGATATACTGAGAAAGGCCAAGAAAATCATCAAGGGACTTGAGCATTGCATATAGAATAAAGGCTCAGAGAGTAGGGGCTGTTTAGCCTGCAGAAGGTTCTGTGGGGACCTTAGAAAATGTATATGAATACCTGACAGAAAGTTATCAAGTCAGAGCCAGACTCTTCAGTAATGCCAGTGATAGAACAAGAGGCACTGAGCACGAATTGAAACATGAAAAATCTTCTGAGCATGCTGTAAGGATGACTGAGCACTGCAACAGCTAGCTCAGAGTCTAGGGAACCTCCTCTTTAGAGAAATTCAAAATGCAAGTAGACATGCTCATGGACAACTTTCTCTGTATATTTTTGCTCGAGTTCAGAGTTGGATCAGATGACCTCCAGAGGTTCCTTCAAACCTGTGATTTGTGAATCTGTTCCTTCAAATTCTGTGATTTATGGCATTTTATAAGAGCAAAACAAATTGGGAATACAGTAATTCTATATCTCATGCTGCTACATACTTTCTCCATTCAGTCTCCTTCAACAGACCTGCTTACCAAGCATTAACCACTTCTACCATACATTAAACACTCAAAACTGACATACGGGATAAGGAAAAAAGTTTTATAGCCTCAGTATAATACCTGACATTTCATCCTGTAAGTAGAAAGCTTTACAATTTTGAAAAAGATCAGAAACTCTCTCATTAGGCTGCCTCTCTATACCACAAAGTTCATTGTGGTTAAGCATGGAGAGAATGATGGCACATTACATTGAAGTCCTGAACATTTTTATTTGGGCTAATCTCCCCCTTCCTTTCAATCTTCCTTTCTACTGAAAGCAAAGGAAGATTACACAGCAAGGCCTAGACTTTTAAAGACTTTGCACTTCAAAACAGACTGAGGTATCTTGCTCTTCCACACATAAAAAGAAAGGCATACTTTTCTATCCACTCAGCTTTTCCACATTTATACTTGCTGACACTCTGTAGAAACAAAGTTTAGCACACAACACCAGGGTACTCATCTAACACCAAAATCTAAGAAAATAGACTCAAAAGAACATTAGAAAAATGTTAAAAAACTGTTAAGAATGTTTTTCATCATATACTCCCCAAAATAAATTTCATACACATTGAGTCTGATAGCATATAAATAGAAAGTACATAAATTCAAGGTAGATTCTGTAACTGTACAACTACAACTTCATTTCAAGAGGTCAAAACTGAAGAACCACATTCATTCCTCATGTATCAAGGACTTCATTTCAGTACCATAGCTGCACAGTACCTAAGATCACTTAAAAAATAGTTAGAAACTTCAGAATTTTTCTTTCTAGATCCAATTATAAGCCAGCATTACAGTGAGCTAGCAGTATTCTGCATCTATTACTCACAATACATGCCTGGACCGTCCAACTCAGCCATACTTTTTTCTGAAAGTCAATAACAAAGTTACATTCCTCTGCAGACTCACATTTTGAAACACAAAGACCTGTTTTACATTATTTCTGCCCATTAGGAACAAGAACCTGCTCTCTTCCGTAGTTTAATTTCCCATCTTGAATCTGTTCTCAACTCCAGACACCTCAGTAATATGAATATTCTGCCTTCAGCAGCTGCCTTGCCATGTTTAAGGTCTGCTCTGGGAGAACAGAGGTGACACTTGTCAGAGGAAGGGAATCTAACGAAGACAGCATATGCTACTGTTCTGTCTAGTTTTAGCTTAGTATTTTACTGGCATTAAAAATGTAGAACAGCAATTAAACATTTAACGGACCAAATCAACTCTGCACAGCAGAGATACAAAGACTAAGCCACTTAGGAATGTAATGGGTGTGTGGGATTGTTAAGGCAGAATTCGCCCTTCTTTTGCACGTCATTACAGGTATTTCTGCTGACAAGAAGTGAAGGTGCAAATTCAACCCCATCACTTAACAGAAAAGTTGGATTATGATTTAGGTAGATGTAATTAATTTTAAAACCTGTAACAGAACGCAAGACAAAGAAAAGTCAAGGTTGCATTCAATCTAAACAGACAAGGAATATTAGAAAAATCTTCTCATTTAATTTGAAAACTCAGTGATTTAAATACTAGAGTTTAGAGATTTCATTTTCAAAAAGCTAAATCACGTCTTTGGATTGTAAGAAATTTGTCTTTACTCAAAGGCTATCCTATATGGTAGACTTGTGTATAATTACCATTTCCCCTAAAGTCTACCCTATCAGTTCTGCATGAATAACAATTTCTTGGAGGAAGATCTAGCACTTGAACTATGGCCCTTAAGACAAGAACACTATGACAGTTTCTATCTTGCTCTTTGTCTCACTGCTTAAGAGTTTTAAAGGACGTGCAGGAATTGAACACGAAGGACTAGGGAATGTTGCCTGCAAAGGCAAAAAAAAATCAACAAAAAAGCTCCATCTTGTGTACTCTCCAGACAGCTCAAAGCTCCCTCAGACAAATTCTGACTGATGCTGTACAGGTAAAAATTATGACCAGGCAATAAACACAACTGTACTCTTATTATCAATTAGGGACTAACTTTTATCATACCCACATTCACAACACGAGGTGGTATTCCACCCCCCCTATATTTCAGCTTCTTTATTAATCCTAACTGAAAACTCACAAATTACTTCTACTCCAAAGAAAGTATGAAAACAACAAACAATTGAGAAGTATATATAAATATAAAGTAAACTAAAGAATATATTTCATGCATAAGTCTTCCTGAAAAGCAGTCCAGTAAAAAGCCATTAGCTTAAAGAAGAACTAATTAAAAGCACAAACTATTAACAATTAAACAAGCAAATATATCTAATGGATGCTTAAAAAAAAAACAGCATATGCTAACAGTATCAGAAACTTCATTTTACTTAAGTATGATCACTGCCAACAGATCGATCATAAGTGCAAGTAACAGGACCAGGAGACCTGCTACAGATCAGGAATTTTTTTTAAGGCAGAAGCTACATCATATCTCTTACTCATGCTCAATGCGCCCACGTTCCCCACTGTGCATGCTAAGATAAAGAGACAAAAATGATGTAATCGTATTCGAAATAAGTCAAATAGCACTTGCCCCAGATTTAAAAAAAAACACACCATGTACTTAATTGCCTTTTTAACTGTCAGTGAAATATCTTCACTTAATATTTCTTCTATAATATGATTGTCTACCTTGACATACAGAATCCTGTACCTACCCTGGAAAATTATACTGGGACATCAAAATTCCCTTGCCAAATACTAAGCATAAACTCGATTTTTTATTGGAAAACACCCAGTACTAACAACTCAAATCTAAGTAACTGATAACAGGAGATGAGTCATAACTAACCTACAAGCTTCATTAATTGGAAACCTTTCAACGCCCACAAAGAAAATAAGGGCACTTCCTTCAGCATTCCAGTCAAAAAAGCACATAAGGTGATTACTACTTGGAACAGACGCCTCTCTATTGTATCTACAGAACACAAAGATCAGCAATATACATAAACATATATATACACACCACCCCCGAAAAAAATCTTAGGTTTTTTAAAGTAAAAAAAAACTTTATTTTCTTTAAAAACGTTGTAAACCATTTTGATACTAAAGAAGGCTTTAAGGGATGTGGCAGTCATGATATTTAGGACATCTCAAACATTGAGCTCTGCCTTAATTCATACAGGTTTTTTTTTTTAAACTGTCCCACAGAATGCAGCATGATAGGTCTTTCCCAGATTAATTGGATTCCTGGATTAATTCCTGGACTTAACTTCAGTTTAAACACCATGCTCTTCATAACATTATCTTTCAATTGAATTAGGTTATAACTGTTAGATTATCTATTCCTCTCCTTGAAGAAAAGTAGGAAAGCACTTAAGCATAATCAGGTTTACTCCGATTTAATAAGACAAGGTTGTGGTGGAGGTGGATTCATACCAACTCTATATACTGTTTTAAGTTTTGTATTCTGTTTAAAGGAAAAAAATATTTGTACTACTTATATGACATAACTTGGTTTCATGTATCAGGGCCTTCAGTAACTGCTCATTAAGTATGTTAAAATGTGAAATAAGTACGGGATTAAGTAAGAACATAACTAATGTAGTTCTCCAGTGTAGTACCAAGTCACTATTTACAAACTCGGGATCAATCATTCTTAGTTTTGTAGGAAAAAAAAAATAAAAGAAAGGAGAGAGCTTACTCAGAGTAAAATACTGATAGCTTGTTTTGTTATATTTTCAGGTCACAGTCGAGAGTAGGGAGAATTAGTTAGAACACAACCAGGATAATTCACATGTGATGCTAAATCTTTGCCTTGACTCTCATCAGACCCCTCCTCTCTTTACATGACTGCACACCAGTAAAACTGACCCAGTTTGTGTCTAGGCCCAATAATTTGTAGGATACTGACTTCACTGGAGCTCCTCCTTTGGCAAGTTACACTTTAGAGCACTATTTCCTGTTCAGTAATTGAAAGGACAAGAATATTTTATTAAAAAATAGGCTAATAGCTCATGAGCCCAGGAGCCTGGGACACAGCCAAAGGTCTGTTATATGGGTTAGCATCTGACCAAACTATGAAACTAGTTGCTACTTCTCCTGAACAGTAGCTCCATTCCTTCCCAGCATGACCTGGAACATATGCCACACTAGCAAGAGACACCTCCAAGAGGAATGAGGCATTTCAGTTTTGTCATACCTAGCTATACCTTCTATTTTTTAACACCAATTCAACGTATTTGTGTAACCTATTTGATTATTCCTGTGTTTTACTACAGCTTCTAAAAACGTATATACACTTTAAGAACTGTTTGATATTTAAAACCCCCCTCCAATCACACTATGTTGCACCTGATTATTCCCTCAAATCATCAAGAACAAGAAAGGCTGAGAGCACTGCAATCCTTTGTCTACAGACAGGAATTTTCACCTATGACTGCACATGTAAAGAACAAGCCAAGCTGAACAGAATACAAATCCAGCCATTTCTTAGTTTTTCTGGGTTTCTGCTGTTATTTTTTATTTTTATTATTCTGCTGTTATTTTTTTTTTAAATCAGTAGATTTGTTGAAACCTACTTGTTTCAGGTGCCTGCCTACCTTTTATTCGATAAAAATCTACACTTGAGACATAAGATGCTCAGCTGACAGATACAATCTAGCATCAAAACTTCAAACAAATTATAAACAAAAAACAATTGTTTTTTGTCTTCATTACTTCAGCACTGAATCCACCTTTTAGCTCTTTGTCTTGACACATGTAAATATGTCAAGGCTTACATTATCTTAACATGATTGAATACAAGGATGAGAAACAAGATAAATTGGAAGCTACTGATCAGGCACTTTTAAAATATTAATCTGAAAAGTAGTACAACAACATAGGTATACTCCATGATCATCAAGCAAAGTTGTCATGTACTTATATTCTCTTACAAAAAATAAAGGAATGACTACCAAAATAATACATCCTTTACCTGTTTTAAGTCAGTAGTAATGGTACGGCTTATTGGTTGCAGTCAACACTGGTATTTGTGACAAGGCTCTCTCCCAAAAAAGTTAATCTTTAAGATCAGAGGCATTTGGATAATGCCTTTAATAACATGCTTTAACTTTTGGCTAGCCCTGAAGTGGTCAGGCAGTTGAACTTGATATTCTTTGATGGTTTCTTCCATCTGAACTACTCTGTTCTACTTCAGTGGCAAGTACGCAGATAGTTAAAGTGAAAAAAATGTTCATGTCAGTCACAGAAATCCTAGTTTGTATAAATGAAAAACATTCACTTACTTTTAAACTACTAAATATATATACGTGCATTAAGAAGCAAAAAGAAACCACCACAGGATAAAGACAAAAGCCAGATGCCACATTTAAAACAACAAAGAATTAATATTAAAATGGTTTTTGTTCTACCATTATTGAAAGGCTTTATCCATGGATGCAGCTCAGCTGCTTTTTTCCTTTAAAGTTCTGAATATCAAGATACAATCCACTGTGCTAAAAGTCGATCTCTTTCCAAAAAATGAGTGCTTGCCGATAAATCACAACTGTTTTACCATATGCCACATCATTCTGCCAAGTATCACCAGCCTGTTCTCCCTTTAAGCAAATTTCATTATAAAATAGCTCACAGCAATGCTCATTAAAAAGTATACTGAAAAATGTCAAGCTGTTTTTATATTAAAAAGTGATTTTGTTTTCCAAGATTTCAGACTGGTATTTACCAAAGATGAACATTTACAAAGCTCACCTCAAATTCACCTTTCCAGGCTCAAGAGATGACAACACCGTCATTACCTCCAACACACACTAACGTCATTTGTTCCTTTGACTACTGTCCATTCCTAGCAGTCCATTGAGACTCTGGTTCAGGTACTCTTTAAAAGCACTCTCCCCACTTGTTCTATTGTACAGAACTTCAAGCTACAGCCACATCTCATAATAGCTTCAAACACGTGTTCAGGCTTTCACATTACAGATGCTCATTGCTTTCAGCTCTGAGCATCATAAATCTTTTCCGCTTTTTCAGAGGCGTGTAAAATACAGCACTAGGGTTTCCAAGTAATAGCTGAAAAGATTGGTCTTTAAACTGAAGAACTAACCAAATCTAGTCCAAATGCTGACCCAATTTCAACTCTGATCTCACAGGACTCATGGGGTAGGGATAGTATGCAAACCAATCCAAAAATCTGGCTTCGGATTGTTTGATGTTTTTTTTTTTAAACCCAGAAATAGATCAACTCATGGTGTTTTTAAATGTAACAGCTCGAGTAATTTCTAAACCTATCACAGGCTTAGAAAAAAAAAAGTTTCCATTGGAAGCAAGTGAACAAAAGTGCTCCAGTATTTCTCATGGACAACAATCCATTAAGAACCACGCCTCCTTCACTGAACTGTTACCACTTTTAGTGGAATCCCTACAAAATCTTAAAGCATTCCTTAAAGTGAAATTCTTACATTTCAAGATTCAAAAATATAGCAGCCAAACAAGACTTACAACATATGAATTGAAAGAGTATGGAAGTGATATATGCAATAGTTGTCTTGTAAGAAGCCAGATTTTCAGACTCTGCAATACGATTTAAAGGTTTCCCACATCTGTCATTATATTTGAAATTTGTTATAACAGATGTTAACTGATTTCTAAAAGTTTTGTTGTTTTTTTTACTGTTCATCCAGAAAAATCACTAATAATATTCAACAATATGGTACAGTTACTGAAGGTCTAGAGATGTGTTATATGACCAATACCTCAAATTCTATTTCTGCAAATACACAACAAGATCCCTTCTATTTCCTACATATTGTAAAGTCCATTCAGACCCACACACTTTTATAGAACAGTAGATAACTTCTAAAAACCTCACTGGTTTTGGTGCATTGTTTACTATTCCTATATAATTTTTTGTTTTCCTGCATAGTTTCACTAGCCAAACTTCAACTTGGGCTGTTTATTCAAAGACAAGAGAAAACAAGTTAATTGGCTGGTATAAGAGGAAGTCTTATCAAGAAATTATGTGGAAGTACAGATACGAGCCTATGCAACTTTTACATATGTTCAAGATAAGCATTTTTTCTCGGTGCAAGCTAGCTTTAGCTAGCTAACTTCAAAGCAAAACCAAAGTAATCTCAAGAAATTTGTACTTCAGTACAAGAAAATATAATAATCAAGCAACTGATAAAGAAACAGAAAGCTGCCTGCTCTCTCTGTACTTCAGCATGCTTCCCATGTTAAGCTGAATGAATCCTCAGCAACACAGATACTAAAAAGCCAGTACCACAGGATCTAGTTGCCTGGAAACAGCCCCATTACAGCCAACCTCTGTAGGCTACAACAAAATTCCGCCTGATCCTTCTTGATCAGCTGCCAGACCCACTGTGACAAAAAAGAAAATGTAAACTTCAGTTAAGCCTTTTCCACAAATTACTATTTCATGTTACTTGTGAAGAAAAAAATAAGTAAGAATTATAGGGCTGCAAGGAACCATATTTACCCAGCAATACAAGCAGAGGAAAACGCATCTCTACTGTGATGCAGCAAAAATCAGGGCATAGAGCAAACACATGCGATCTGTTGCAAGAGCTCCAGAAACTAATCTCATGGCCCACATGCTGACAGTGCCTATAAAGAGAAGAACTAATAACTGGTATCTGTATCCTGCTGCAGTGCTCTCAGTTTGCAGCTGCATGCACACCTGAAGTACCACTTCCAATCAGACACTGGTATTAACAGCTGCTTTGAAATGAACACCAGTTTATTTCTCCCCAGCCTGTCAAAGAGAAGCAATTTAGCCAGTAAATCACAGGTGCAGTGTAACAAAAGAAAATCTCTGAAAGGATGTGAAATTAAAATAAGATACCTATTTATTCTTTATAAAGGAAAGAAAAATTGCACTCACCATCTCACTCTTTGCTACTTTATTATTTAAAATTGATATCATTCAGGCTGTTATGTTTCCTACAGTCTCTGAGTCCTATGCCTATCTTTTGTTTCAAAGCATTTCTGTAGGGATCTGTTAGAGGTACGTAATCCAATTCCCACTGCAGGTACAGACATATTCCAGAAGCGTCTGCAGAACACCCAGATTAACAACCCTACACTGAATGAGGCATAACAAAATACCTCTTGGTTTTCCAGAATTTCCCTCAACATGTTACAAACACTATTACTGAACATTTTGAGATTGGGTCATCCTTTCCCCCATTTTTTTTTTTTTAAGTGACAGAATTGTTCTTATTTCAGCATTTTCTGAACAATTTCAGAGAAACAAGTTCTGCTTGGCCACAAGTTTAACAGGTGACACATTCTAACAACCCAGCAAATGATAACAAGGAAGTTGATTATTCTTATGGTCACGTGCTGACCACAGTTTGGTGGAGGCTGTTAGTCTCTTGTTGTTGTTCATTTTGGCGTGTTGTTTCCTTCCCCATTCCAAATGAACAGTAGTTCTGAGCATCAGACATTACTGATTCAAGTATTTGTTAATTGGGATTAGTGGGAGGTAGCTCCATTTAAGGAGAATCAGTAAAGCCTTAAGCTTTGTATTTGCAGTGCAATTTTCAGACATGGGAGTAAGTGATTTAATCCTGTATTCTGAGTCTAAATCCCTTCACTGTTGCTTCACAGCAGCCAAAAACCTGTTCACAGTTAGATCTCAGAGCACACATAAGGAGAAGGTGCTCCCAGGTTACTTTCTCTCAAGGAACAGGGGAAAAGGAGAAGGAATAGATAAAGAAGTCTTTCAGTGCCACTGAGCTATGGCATAGGGCTGGAGGAACAGGCATCTCAGCAAATGCATCCTTGCTAAATTCAGAGCAAGACAATTGTCACCACGAGGCAATACCAGAAGGAATCTGAATGAGTGCTACTGGTCTCCACTACTGCAGCAGAATGGGCAAGCTGCCCAATATAACATGGTTAAATGTTAATTTTTGTCTCCCCAGCAAGACGCTAAACAGATTATTTTTCTTCCTTAAATGCTTAAGCTCTGCTTCAACTTCCTATTCATTTGGGCATTAGTTCTAAGTGAATTAATCTCCTTTTTAATATATACAAAAATCAAAGGATAACTGCTAATTGCCTATTCCACTATTCTCTGTTAAGTTCCTCCACACCTTTCAAGAAGTCTTATGACCACAGTTTCCCAGTATTTAAAAAAAAAAAAAGAAAACAACAACAAAACAAACCACCAAACACTTTATATCAGCTTCAGGACAAAGTGCCTTTTCATTCTTGATCTTTTCCACAAATAAGTTCTGCCTTCTCTCACATCCATTTTAATACTCAAGAATCTCCCATTAACATCAGTGACTTATAATCCTTGTATGTTTAGTTATAATGCTGTCTTTGGTAACACAACTTCTTACAAGATACATGAGTCACCACTGAGCTGTTTCAAAAAACAAAACAGGCAAAAAGTGGTTTAACGTCAAAACGTTCACCACAGATCTACGGTTCTAGAAATATATTACCTTCTCCCTATACACAGAAGTCTTAAGAAACACAAACTATTAGCACCTGAACAATGGAACAGAACCATCTGCACCTTTACCACATCACTTTTATTGTGGACGTATATCTGAACAAAACACTGAAATTCCAAGATGATACTACATGACAACTGTTTTGAAATACTCTGCAACAATTTGTATACGTATCTACAACACTTATTTGTGTCTACATTAGTTACCGCCCATTGCTTCAGAAGACCAGCCAAATAATCCTCATTCTTTAAAATCAGTTTATTTCTACTGTACAAGTATGGATACAGAAACAAAGCACAGGTTGATGAATTGCCTCAAGGCACAATAAATCTGTGTCATCCAGAATACACACAAAGAAAACTGAAATGAGTCTCAGACTAGTAAAGTCACTGTTAACCAAGTTTATAATTCGTGATTTTTAGAAACCAAGTAACTACGGATAGTGCACACGCTTCAGAATTTTCACCCTGGATGAAGAATAGAAATGGTTGGTGTTGGATTTGCACTGCAAATACACAAAGGTATATGCTCTTCAACTCCAAAAGGAAGGATTAGGAAAATTCCTTAGGACTTGAGGTGCAGAACATTAGTTACTATTTCATTTTCTGCATTTGTTCTGCTCTGGTGTTCCATAGCCTATCAATAATTAGCATCAGGCACAAGCCAGAGTCACAACTTCAGCAGTGCTTCTCTTCCAGGCTCGGGTACTGCTCTCCACAGTACACTCTGTTCACATTTTTATCTTCTCATTTTAATTAAATTAAGAAAAGCATTGGGCAGATACATGCGAGAACTCCTTTATATAGCTAGATTTAATATAATCATTTTGATTCAAACATGCAGGGACTCTAACTCCTAGCATTTATCAAAGTGAAGGATTAAGAGTACCGGGGCTATATCCAGATGGGACAGACAGGCACCATGGGAAAGCTCTTATACCATTCCTAAAACTGCCTTAATAAAAAGCGAAAGCCTACTTAGCTTTCCAATGCCAGATTTTTAGTCAGCATTAAATCAAGTTTTCCTATGGAAGTCTACCAGATGCTTTACAGGATGAACAGATACCTCACTCAGGAATCGTATAAACAGATCTTCAGATAACAATTTTACTAGAATGCAAGCATTTAAACTTTTGTCAATGTCTCATCCAGCTGTTAACTATTAAAATGCTTAAAGGATCGCTATCCTGAAAGCACAGGGATGAATTCTAGTAGAAATTGAAAGGAAAGTAGATCTAACATGTAGTAGTAGATTATGACTACTGCATGGACAGAGGTAATGCCATGTCTGAGCAGAAGGCTGTTGGAATGAGTTTCACATTCAGTAAGGTCAGTGAACTATGGTGGAATTGCATCCTACTGTCAGAAGGAAGCATGCTGAAATTAAGGAACACACTTGATTTTTTTTTTAAATCTCATGTTTTGAACAATTACAGCCAAATTGTTCCCTACCTTAGAAGCTCAGATGCTAGCAGATAATTAATACTCCTGATGAGTCCATAATTTCAACTAATGCAATTTATATTCAGATTATTAATATTTACTTGCTAAATACAAGGAGACATCATTTCCCTGATATTTTCTAGCATAATTTGAAAAAAACTATTTAGTTACCTTAGCAGAAAAAGAGTTGGCTTGCAGCAATGACACCTTGAACAAATTAAAACAAAGCAAGCACAAATTTGAAGGAGCCTTACCTTACAGAAATGAACATTTTTCATGGAAATACACAAATCCACTAAAGCTAACCACAGTGCCATCTGATTCATTTGCTCATTTAAGCAAGACTTTCTCAGAACAGCCTACTTTATTTTTCCTTTACAGCCATCAAATAGTTTAAACATTTTAAACTACTTAACAGCAGAAAAAAAAATACCTCTACATTGACAAATAGCCTATGAAGCTATGTAATCAATGAATGTACAGATGTTATAGTTACGAAATATACCGGAGAGTTTGGCTATGCAGTTATTATACCAAAACAGAATAGATAGAATGCTTACCCGTCTCCTGTGCTTGCTATGAAACTCCAGAGGAGGGGATCTCCAGAAGAGATCTTTCCCCACTGGTAGTCAGCTCTTAAATAGGTCTAGGAGAGGTGCAGCCAGGCTCCACCCCTTCCTGCAGCACAGGTGAATTGCCTTCACCTGTGCTCCCATGGCTGAGTCATTGCTCTCCTCAGGTGATCAATCAGAGGTTCAGGCCATGATTCAGCAGTCCCTATGCAGAAGCACAGAATGAATCTATTTCCAGAATGCATTTAGTAGTAACAGCTGTACATGAACACCCAATTTGAGCTAAAGAAAAATGCATAGAGTAAAAAATACAAAGATCCTTTGATTCAAAGAAAACATTGCAGAATCATTTTTGCAGGAGCGTGAAATACTTTATTTTACATAAAATTTACTAATTTAAGCTTGGAAAAAGGGCAACACAAAGGAAAACATTATCACTTTCTATTTAAAGAATGAAATAAGAAAAAAACATTTTCAGAAGAAAATTGCAAATTTCAGCAATGAACTGGGGTTTAACCAGAAGGTATCTACTTATCCAGGTGATAAGATGACATGATCCAGTTGATCCTGCTTTGAGCAGCACCCAGAGACAGGTGACCTTGTGAGGTCCTCAGTACTTCAACAAAAAGCAGAAAAACTCTTGATTTCATACTCACAAATCCTTTACCATGTCTAACCATCCCAAAACATTACAGGAAAACATCTGATAGATGATCAGTTTTTCTTCCTGTGTTAACAGGCAGTGAGAGATTGTAGAAGTCACCACCCACCTTAAGAGCTCCAAGTACTTCTTTTCTACCCCTGTATGTATACATACAAATTACCCTTCAACAGCCAGTTGAATTTCATCTTGTTTTTAGGTCAAGACTCTTCCAAACTCAGATTCTCTTTGACATTTCTTAAGATATCTCAACAGACAACACAAAACCCATTGGAAATTATTATTCCACTGATTTGTACCTTTTCTCTTTGTTTATCACTCCAAATTAAATCAAGCTGTAAGAGGAACAGAGTTTAATTCCAGCTCTATCAAAGATGAAAAATGTTGATGTATTAATATTACTTGTTTTCTCCCTTAGCATGTTTTGCTTGCACTGAAAAGAAAAGCTGTTATACATCCTAGTAAAAGTCTATCTGAAGTTACCGTAAACAGCACTCCAACCACTTCCCCATAGACGTCTCTAAAGGAGATCTTCACCATGTCTCTTTCCACTTAACCGTAACTGTAGCTATAGACTATGTAAAAGTATCAGTTAAACAGTATCACCTTTTACTAGAAACTAAGCAATTTCACCTCCCTATCAGCTGTCCTCTGAAGGAAAAGCTGAGGAAAAAACACCAAACCATCACTCCAAGAGTCCACTTTTTCCTTCTGTTCCCAGTTTAGTCTAGGTATCTTCCAGCGTTTGAATTATTGACACTACAGAAGATATCTTAAGAAGCTATAAGAAAGCTATATGAATTGGATCACTCTCCAAAGAAAAACTATTTTAAGCTGTTAGCTATATCAATATCAAACCAACACCTTCCTTAAGCCAGGAAAAACGAGTACCACCACAGTGACTGATGGACAGGTCATCAAGACTACAATTCAATAGAGAAAGTAAAAGATTTTTAAGCTTACTACATTTCACATGAACCCAAGGAAACATCTGCAGAAGCTGCACTATCGCATTGCTGCTGACAGTATGATTTGCAATTTTTGAGACACAGAATCTGCTCCACAAGAAGCTCATACCTCCTTTATTACATGTATGCAATTGACCTTAGGCACCCTACCTAACACCTTGTGATGGCAGCAGTGCTAAAACCTCTATTTGCCCTTCCAACAATGTTTCTGACATTTCATCACAAGTTCAGTGTAGCAATTGATTCAACTCTGCACTGTGGAACATATTACTGTGGTACTGGAAAAAGTAAAATTTTTTAGAATCCAAGTCCAAACAACAGATATCAAACCTCGTAAAGCAAGCAACTGAAATACTTCTGACAATCTGCAACAGAAGTTATTTTTTCCACTAAAAAACTCATTCTAAAAGGAGGTAACTCACTCAGTATTGTTGTTTAACAGCAGCTAAGCACAGCTCTCTGCTCATCCTCCTCCAAATGCAGTGAATGGAAAAGTAAAAAAAAAAAAGTGGGAAAACTCATGGTTTGAGATAAGAACAGTTAAATAGAAAAGAAAAACAAAACAAAAAAAACCCAAACAAACAGTAAAAAAAAAAAGCAAAGTGATTGACAATGCAATTGCCAGCTGAAGTTCAGCCAGTACCCAAGTAAAGTCAGTCCTCCTCTCCCAGCCAATTCCTCCCATCTAATTACTCAGCATGATGCATCATGGGAGACCCCTGTGGCCAGTGTGGGTCACCTTCCTGGGACTGGGGCACAATTAACCTCCATTCTGCATGAGAATAAAAGGTTTTTTTAGAATACTTTGTACCTTCTGTTTTGCATCAGTATTATGTCCACCTGCATTTATTTATTTAATTTCAATAGCCACCTCACATGAACTCTCCTAGGTTTAAGTTCCACTGACTGCAGGTAATAAAAAGGTTCAGCTGGAAGACAAAGCCTAATACTTTATCTCAGTACTTCATAACAAACTTAATCTGCATTGTTAAAAAATGATGCCAAATTGTGCTAAGTCCACTCCATTTCATCTGCAATGGCAGATCAATCAATGAAGCAGCACACTGGGGGAAATGTCTACAGAAATAGAAAAACCAGCAGCAGGACACATACACAGCCTTCACTATTGCTCACCTAATTAATTTGTCTTCCTGAATTACTTTACTACTACTATAGGCAGGGACCTTTGGTAGAGACAGTTTAAAACATTACTTCTTTAAAGGGAACAAATACAATCTGCTTTTGAAGCAATTGAGGCAACAACGTTTTGAACAGTATCTTCAGTCAGTATGAAGCTACAGTGATTTGCTACCTTCTTTCAAGTCTTGTCAGTTTACTTCAGCTGAGAATCAAGTACTTCAGTATGACTGCGATAACTTGCCCTAAAGCGTTCCTCCTAGACAGTGTAAAGTACCATCTCCGCAGGAGCACACGCTTGAGAAATAAGGCATTTTAGATTATTAACAGAGTATAACTCTGACTTTGCTTTACATGTTTAGTCACCAAACATCACTGCACTTAGCATAGCATGCCAGCTCCTTCAAATATCAAATACCTCAACCCCCCAAATCCCTCTCCCTTGGGAAAACAAAAGAACTCTCACAGAATTGTCTTCCCAAGGCATTCTGTTCAGAGACAATTGTACAAGGACTCAGTTCTTTCTTCAGCTGCCTCTGTGAAATCTTGTTCCTTGAAATACATGAAAACTGTCTTGGTAAAGTCAGCATGACTTCCTAATCCCATAAACACACAATTTTCTATTACTATCTTTATAAATCAATACATCATTTGAAGCTCGCTAGACAAAGTTCGCTCTAATGTACCAATGATTTCTAATAATACGTAAAATAATTAGCTGTACATAGCTGAATATATCACACTTTTCAGTGTAAACTTGAGAAGCATATGCAAGCACATGCTTCAGATTTCAGAAAGCTTATGTGAAAAAAGTCATGTTTTCCCTGACCAACTCTAGCAAAACCACCCCAAAATTGTAATGGCTGATGAAACTTCTTCCTGTCAAAAACACTCCATATTGCCTAAAAATATTTACAAATTTTATAAAAATATTTCTGTCTGAAAAAACTGAAGAGCTTGCATGCAGACCTCTCGAGTTAACATGTATCAAAAATTGCATATAAAAACTGTATGAATTTATTTATGACAAAAAAAATTACTAATTCCAGTGAAGTTAACATTTTCTCAAGAATCTCTTACGAGCATTTTGTTTATACTCTTGCCTCTAGTGCTTCAGAAATTAAGTACATATAATCCTTCTGCAGAGAAATAAAAATCCAAGCCATCCCTAAATTGTAACACTTAAGCCAATTAAACTTTACAACATGAATCTCAGGTCAGCTGCTTGAAATGCATAAGCCAGACCACAAAAATATTGATTTATAAATGCATTTCATACAATTAAACTTATCATAACTTGCATACAGTATTTCTAACGTCGTAGAGAGGCTAATGCTTTTACTAATATCCAAAATGAACTGTTTCTCATCACTGAAGTTCAAAAAGTAATCAGCATGGTAGATTCTTCTATTAAAATGGGAAGAATCCCATTTGAACGTATAGAAAGAAGATAACATTTTTCCACTGTTGTAATTCACTAACCTGGGATGCCTGAAAATGGCCTTACAACCACTGGCTAAGCTAATACTAAAATCTTTGAAAGATAAAAGATCACACCTGTTAGGTAAGAACCCAGGTTCTCCCAAACACACCTGCTCACAGCACATTCAGGTCATTTATATCAGTTTGTAGCCCTCATTTACTTATTTATGCAGTGGCTAAGAACAATGCCAAAAGAAAAACTTCCTTAATTTGCTTGTTTTACTAGATGCTGAATGTTGGGTTTTTAAGGTACTATGGAGATGCACTTCTGAGGAAAGCAGACATCAATGCCTAAGTAACACTGCTACTCATCATATCAGTTTCATTCTGTGTTGACTCTAGGTGGCTGCAGCTTTTCTAAGATAACGAAGATTGAATAAGAGCTGTAAATCATATTAGAATACATTATGAAGTTGAGTAACACTACTTTGCAGCCAGATTTCTTACTTCTGCAAAATCTTACTTCTGCAAAAGCACTGCAGAATAAAACCATACCTATTCAGCACCAAAAAAAAAAAATTGACAGCTGAGATACACCAACCACAAAATAGAAAAAAGGTCACATAACCAAGCACATCACTCCTCAGCTCTGACAATAGGAGAGGTGAGGGGAAATCCAGAAACATCTAAACAACTGATGTGACCAAATTTATACTACAGCCTCTCTTGGTAGAGAACAAAGGACTGGAAGGAAACATTTCCAAGAGAATGCAGTGAAATGACATAGCATCAGGAGAGCTGAACTCCATGGAAGTCAGAGGTGATCAGTTCTACCATGCTCCTTTCATGTGGCAAGTTTTATCAACATTTTTTTCTGAAGGAAAATAGAAATAGACTAGAAGTCCTGTTATCAGCAAGTAGGTCCATAAGAGAAACACACTTCTCTGCTATTGGTGCATATTATTATAAGATTGTATGCAGCTCTTAAAATCAGAAACAGTACAAGTAAACAAGGAAATTTAAATGAAGTACAACAGGCCTTTGAGAACAGGAATGAGACAAATTAAGAATCCGAAGAAAGTACTGCAGTTTCCAGTTTCTTGGAATAATTTTGTCCTCTACTTCTTGCTCTTTCATTTCACAGGATGCACTCCGTATTAAGGTATGACTAGGAATTCTCAGAGCTGACAGTAATAAAAATAAAAGGTATTGCAGCTGTATTATTGCTATAAGTCTTACTGCATTTTAGAATCATCTCTAATCAATTGTTGTTTTAGAAGAATAGTACAGAGTTAAGAACATACTCTTCATTTCTTTAGAAATAAGGCAAGCTCTGAAAGGAGCAGTTCTACACATTCCTGATCCAATACCATTTACTAAAGAAGGAATTCATTTTTCAGCATTGTTCTTTGCTAAACATGTCACTGCTTCTAGTGTGAAGACAATATCTGACTGAAAAAGCAACCCACAATTTAATAATTACACAACAGGTAAGATGCAACTGTCAATGGATTATTTCATAAAGAAATCAGATTTCTTACTCAAAACATTTTTAAAAGAGTAAATATTTCAAGACATTTTTACAAGTTCATTTCAGCTTTGCCAAACTGCCAATGGAAAACAAACAAAAAAGACAGTGAGGTTTTTCAAGCATATTGCCTGCAATATGAAAAATAACTATAAATTTAAAACATCTTCAATTTCATTTTTTAAAAACATGACCAGTCAATTTAAGTTAAAAACCATCTGGGATTTTTTATTTGACTCAATGTATTCCTTGTATCCATTACTCTCACACCTAGTTTCCCTCCAGACATCAAACAAAATTTTTACATACAAAAAAAAAAATTCAACAGCGTGTACTGCAAAGCTCAGATGCTATGGAATAGCTACAAATATTTACTTTCCAAACCCACACCAATTGGCAATATAATTCATATGCTGTTCCACTTCACAGAAACACACATCTCAGGAAACCAAGTGCAGCTTCACACATGAGTTTTCTTCAATCAGACTTGCATTGTAATTTCTTATAAATCAATTAAGTAAAAGCAGCAATTTTGTATTCTGAAGGGCGTAATTTGTTTCCCCCAACTGAAGAACATAAGATATGTAAACAAGGAGCACGCCATCCTGACTGCTGTAAACAGTGATGAGTGTGTTAAAATGCAAGCTGCAGTGGCATTAACTGCGTAATATATTACAGCAGCATTCAGAATTGAATGCTTGAGAAAGTAAGCTGTAGAGTCCCTATTCACTAGGTGCTAGAACAAGCACAACGATTCAAACAGTTCCATACCTCCGCTTCCTTCTTAATCACACATAACAGCCACCTTACATTCATAGAATATTTTGGATCAGAAGAGATCTTAAAGGCTACCACATTCCAAAGCCCCCTTTCATAGTCAGGGGACACCTCGCACTGGACCAGGCTGCCCAGGTCCCTATCCAATCCAACCAATGTCCAAATGCCCATAGGAATGGGACACCCACAGCTCTCTCAGCAGCCTGTGCTACTGCCTCACCATTCTCTGAGTAAAGAATTCCATCCTAATATCTACCCTAAGTCCAACCCTATTACAGTTTAAAGCCATCAACCCTAGTCCTATTGTTACATGCTCTGATAAAGACTCCCTCCCCATATTTCATATAAGTACCTATTAAGTACTGGAAGGCTGCAGTAATGTCTTCCTGGAGCCTTCTCTTCGCCTGGCTGAAGAAGTACAGCTTCTCTTCATAGTGAGGTGCTCCAACTCTCTGATAATTCGTGTGAACCTCCTCTGAACCTGCTCACACACTCCTTGTGATGAGGGTCCCATCATTGCACTAGTGAACTATGAAACAAATCTATCGTAATACCATACCATCAAATCCTAGGAGAGGCGTTGAACAATAAATTCATTTCAGATGCACATAATAGCATCATGAGTAAAGGAAGAACAAGACTTAAATTCAGAAGAAAATACAAGAGGCTGGATGTACTGTGTGAATGAATGCAGGAAGTCTTTGGTTAACGAGACTCACTTCAAAACTATTATATCCATTTTGCAGTCTTGAAAAAGGAACACAATAAGAAGGTAGGTAATATCAATCTTGTATCCTAGGGAACACCCAGATATTGCCAACACGTCTCTCTCCTTAATTCACCTCCTCTACACGCATTAATATTGCTCACTCATTCAAATTTCTTTAGCTTCCTGTTTTCACTCTATCTTCAGCTGATTTCTCCCTCACTTTAGTCACTTCACTCGCCTTTCCTGTTCTCTCACTAAGAGAACAACTTCAGCCAATTTTATTTTACCCGGGTGCAGTACTTTCCATACAAAAGTCAACAAAGGAACCTGAATAACACAGCAAGGTGAAGCAGAAAAAAAGCAGGACATGGTAGTCATTCACCTCCTCTCACCATAATCCCTTGCTCCTGTACTCATGTGCGCAATGAAAGAGGTATGAAGTCTCTCTCCTATTGTTCAACCTTTCAGTTCTCTGTTCAGCCAATCATTATACCATGAAAAACATACACGAGAAATAAACAGAAACAAGCCTAAGCAAAGTGAGAAAAAGGGGGCTCAGCCAAAGAATAGATACAGAAAGGAAAATAAGTGAGACATGTATGCAACGACCATCAAGAAAAAAAAAACAGAAGCAAAACAAGAAAGAGAGACTAGAAAACAGAAACAAAGACAAATGGCTTATGCATATTCACTAAAAACATTTTCAACTGGGCATCTCTTAACAGAAAGCTACTGCTATGGTACTTGGTACTATGGTACTCTTCAAAATAACATCCAATTGAACGTATTAGTTCCAGAGAGTTGAATCTGTGACAAGCCACTTGAAGGGATTTGCATTTCTATTAAACAACTTATTACCAGCACATTTGTTGTCCAGATTTTCTAGAAAGAAAAAAAAAAAGGGGGGAAGTCTTTCTGTAAGGTCTGTTTCTGACAACAAAGCAACCCCAGAGTAATTGGGTTTTTTTTTTCCCCCTCTTTCTAAACATATCTGGAAATATCTTGACATTACCAAGACCCTAAGGAGTCGAGATGGACAGAGGTCCTGAGTTTTTACTGTGGTAAAATTAATACAGTCTTAATACACTACTGATTATCCTTCAGCCTTTTGGTCAGTTTTGTTGTGTTTTTATTGAGTCTTCCCATTCTGACGTCCCCTCCTCCCCCCAGTCTTTAAATCTATATGCATGCATTAGTTTTACTGTTGAGAGATAGGGAACATACATATAAGGTAACAATGCTTTGAATCAGACACTTGATCTCAGTTGATTTACCTAAATTGGGGATCAAGCCTATGATTCTCCATGGAGCACGATAAAACTAACACTGTGATATACAGTGACTTTCAAGATAAGGTAAGAAATATTTGAAGGACTTTTGGTAAGTTGCAAGTACTCATAGTAAATCTAATTTCCTATAGTTTTCTTTAAGTGATAATCTGAAGATACTTTATAAATGTTTATTTCTCCATTTTCCTCTGTGGACCCACATCCCAAGGACCGAAATTAAGCAACAGACATGAAGCAAGTCCCAAGACAAATTCTATTTCTTTATCCATGCACTCCCTTCCCAAACAGTGAATACAACCTACTCCAATGTTCAGCAGCTCAATACACCCCCCAACTCCTTTTAAATTGTGCTGAGTCATTCATGTGCTAGTCTAAAAGTCCCTTGGTTCAGACCATCTAGCAATACCTGATACAAGCAGCACAGCAGACAAATTCAAAGACCTCAAGGGATAATCAGAGAACAAAACCTGAGGGATACACTTTAAAAAAGTCCCAAGATTAGAGTAGGTTGCCACAATTTACACACACAAAAAAAAAACCCCAAAAAAATAAGAAACAACCAGCCTTCACCAGCTGATGATCTCTTAACACTCTTCCAAGTGACTGTTCCCTACATTTTCAGATTTAGACAGTTCGTCCTCGTCTTTTTACCAATCTTTCCCATCTGCCCCCCAGAACTCATGAAAGGTTTTCCACTTGCCTTTACTTACAAATGGCTTCCTAGTACTTTTTTTCTCCCTATTAAATGTGTTAGTGCAACTCATTAACACTATTTATTTCCAGTATTACTTATCCCCAAAATACTAGGAACTATTTCAGGATAGACACTGCTAAGGTAGATATGCAATAAAGTCTTAAGACCTTTGCAAATGTCTACAGAAAATCCTTATTTGTGATCAAGAACGCATTGTGAGCAATAGCAATGTCACTAGAGAATCACAGCTGTCAAGGAGCTAGAGCTGTTCTCGTAGTTATTGAAAAATAGATAAATACTGCTGCATACAAGTGCCTGAGAATCAATTCTATAATAACCCTCTTATTCATGTACATAAAAAAAACCCACCACTATAGGCAAGGGAGAGCATTATATTTCTGCCTAAAAATTTACAATTTCTGAAGAATGGCAAAGTACTAAAGCAGATCCTGCAAGAACTTATAGTCTCATCTCCCGTGGTTTACTCCAAGATCTAGCATCATGCAAACCCAGAATGAGACTGCTATATAATTCCTTATCATCCATCAAGAGAGAATTGTGTCTTGACACTATGCAAGAATAAAAATTATATATATATGTGTGTGTATATACACATGCAGATATATAATACACAGAAGGCACAAATTGCACACAATATAAATTTAGGCAACTGAACAGGAAAAAAGAAAGTTTTATTACATTGCACTGTGCCAAATCATCTTAAAAATAAAAATGCAAGACTGTCAGACTGAGTGCCTTCAGAGGAAAATTGTTTGATTTTAGTTTATATTCCACTTAAGACAGCATTTTATGAATTAATGATGGCTTCCACGGAAAGAAAATATGCAGATTTCATATTCTGATTATAAATTTTCATTTGATTATTTTAGCAGAAAATTTCACTCACTGAACCACATAACATGGTATAATTGTTTTAACTAAACAGCAATGCCAGCTTCTGCTGTAAAGTTAGAAAGCAGAGAATTGGAATTCAGTTGCATAACAAACCTTACAGCCCTGAGAATTAAACATTAGTATTGTTGCAAGCAGGTAAGTGAACCTAGTAATTATTTTATCTTCCACAACTTCTCACACAACAGTGCTTTAAAAAAGAAAAAAAAGAAAAAAAAGCAACCAAAAAACACACAACATTGGTCAATTACTAAAGTGAGAAGCCATTTGCCAAGAAAAACACAAGTCAAATTCACCCTGATACAACTCTACTTTGAATCATTCTTGAAAACCTTTTGTAATGCTGTAATACTATAATGTGATGGAAAGCACAGCAATAACAGGAGTGGCACAACTCTAGACTGCAGCAAATGAGAGCAAACCCGAATGTAGCAGCTATGGACACAGAAACAAAAGAAAAAAAATGCTTACCCTTGGAAGGCCATTGGTAGGTAGGGATCTCCAGGGAGACCCCCACCTCCACTGCCAACCCTTAAATGTGGTCTGGTAAGGGGTGGTTCCTGGCTCAAGCCCTTCTGGTCACCCAGCTGCATTGCATCATTGCATGCACCTGAGCTACCCTGGGTTGGCCCTGCCTTCCCACCAGGTGCTCAATCACTGGATCAGGCCATGACTCTGCATTTCCACTATACCACTCAATTCAATGAATTACAAATTGCAAAAAGAATTAATCTTGGCTTGAAGAACCAGTCACCATTACCTCCTATCAGAGTAGGACTCCTTAAAGCTTTTTCCCATGCCTTTTCTTATCTAACTCCAAGTAGCAATACATTTACTCACAGGTAGATCATTTTTCACTCTTCCAATTTCAGAAAGAAAAAAAATAAACAGCCAAAAAGCAAACAAAAACAATATTTTCTGTTTGTACTGCATGCCTAGACACCTAGTGATCAGAGCAAATGATTTTCAAACATTCTCCAAAAGAACCCCAGCCATCAGTAACACATTCACACACCCAGTGCATTTACAATGGAGACCAGAGAAATCAATAGCTAATGCACTCAAACTAGGATATATGCCAGAGAATTACAAGTGATCTAGCTAGTCACTTTGAGTAATACTAAATACAAATTTTACTACATTTGCATAAAAATAAGCCTTACTAGATGAAGACTCCCATTGCTTTCAGATAGGCAGACAGGCATTATTTCTGTGGATAAAACACAGTTTAAACCAGCAAAGCCATCTCTTGGAAGATGTTAATCAAAGAAGTTCATTAGTAAACTCTCACAAAGCATGGGTGAAGGAATTTCATGAGCTCCCTAAGTGGACTCCAGTGATTCTGAAAAAAAGATAACTGGCCTTCCAATCTGTTTTAGCCATGCATTCACTTCATTTTCCAAATTCTTATCCTAATCCACAGCAATCAAGATCAATAAAAATACTGACCAGATGAAGTAAGGGTAAAAGGGGTTTAAAAATCCCTAAAACATCTTCTGTATCACAAGCTGGTTTCAAAGGTCTTTTAGTACACTGAAGAATCAGGGACATGCTACCAGTGCACAGGAGGATATGAGATGGCCTCTCCAAAGAAGCCTACATCTTGACATCAATTGTGATTATTTCTAATTTACACGGACAGCACAATTGTAGCAAGAACTTTTCTGAAGTGGAATAGCCTTTATGCTTCTGTGAAAGGACACCGTTACAGTTCAGGTACCAAAATTCATGAACCCTGCATCCAGTCATTATGTCCGTTGAAGACACATTGAAGGTTGAGTGATTTATCTCTCTGTGACAGCATCCAAATTCTGCAATGACCACCACAGCAACACTAGTAACTATCTCCACCCACTTGTTTGCTGTCTCCCTGTTTCACCGGGACAGTTGAGAATCAACTCAGCAAAACAAATTACTTAAATAGTCCACATGCAAAAGATGACTCATTTTTCCTAAGGGAAATACTTGCAGAGGTAAATGATCTAAGTGATATTTAGCTTCTTGAATCACAGAAAGACAACCTGCTAACTCTCCAGTAAGAAGCTATGTGGTAGCTAATGAACCTGTACTAGACCACACTTCACAAAATATATATATATATATATATATGTACAGCTGTCTTGTTGGACAGCTTTCACCTTGTCACCCTTTCACCACCAGCTGCAGGATTTAAAATAAAGCTCCCTAGATGTTTCATGTTTCTCATCCGTCAGTCTACAGAGTATGTAGCAACTTCATAGGTAACTCATTTTCTATGGATTATTGTGACCAGTCTCAAGCAAATAAATGGTTATCAGCTGAACTGAATGGAGACACACGTATACCACCTTTCTCCTGAAATTCAAGCTCAGGTAATTGAAATAGCAGTGATGTCCAACCAAATCACTAACAGCTCTCCTTCTCAGTCTCAGTCCATTTTGCCAGTGACTAATCTCCCAGCCATCCATCCAGCTCCACAAACATTGCTGTCCTGAGTGGTAGCAATTTGATTTCAAAAACACTAACCTTCCCTGCTTCCACTATTGCTTTCTGTTGTATTGCATGTGTTTGCTGTATTTGTCTTTGTCAAACTAAAACAAGCCCAGTAATGAGTGTCACTCCTCTGTGAGTAATTACAAAAGGTTTGGAACAGTGGTATCCATTTTTGGAGGAGAGAGCACAGAAACCTGGCAAAGCTGCAGAAAGCCTGTATCTCTTCTCCAGGTGCTACCTCAATGCCTTCTCCTCTCCCTTTAATAACTTTTTCAAGTTCTGCCACCTGTTTTGCTACTTTGGTTGAAAGTACTAAGCTCTACAACATTCTTAAACAAAGCCTGCTCCAAAAGTAATGCCTTCTACTTTGTTGGCCTATGATGTCAGAGGCAGATGTTACTGGGATGGTGGTATAAGTTGAACCTCCTCACCAACGTCCCATTACATTTTGTTGCTCTGTGACAAATGGCAGCAGAGGGGCTGTCCGAAGAATGTGCTTCCATGTCAAACACCATAGGAAGCAAAGGTGTGTGACTGAATTACTCCATGCAGAAAAAACAGCCATGACATTTACTAATTCTTGCTGAACATTTACAGAGATCAAACAGAGGCTGTGAGCACACTACAGGGTGGAGATGCATTTCAGCAATGGCAACAGTGATAGTGGTTCACCTCCACTGGTGCAGATTTAGACCTAGTGTACTGTGCTTGTCTCATTCATCACTGATGAAAACACAGACCTAATGGTGATGACAATTAAAAAATACCTTTTTGTAGCAGAGGATTTTGTCTATCAAACAGTGTATCTGTTGTAGTTTCCATGGAAATAAACTGGAGGCATTATTTTCAGAGCGGCCTCCATACATTACAGTGGCAAAACACCATAAAGCCATATTATAAAAATATAACCATATTTTATTGTCCACTTTAATTACCATGGAGATTATATACAAAGTTTATTTCCATCCAATTACTAGTTATTCACTGAAATGACTCTCTTTGTGCAATGGTGATTTTTAAATATCACACACTTGACTGCAGAAATTAAGAAGGTAGATTTTGGTCTGTTACCGTAGTTTGGCCATCATTTTCAAGAGTACAGAGATAAATCACATGCAAGCACCTTCCAAAAAAAAAAAAACAAAAAAAAAACAAAAAACAACAATAAAGAAAACAAAACAAACAAAACAACATCAAAAACCCAAGTATGTTCCAGCCTGCTTATCCCTAGCACAAGAAAAAAAAAAACTGACAGGACACTTAGTGACTGGTGGAAAATTAATTTGGGTCACTCTCCAGTACAGTTGCTATGACAACTGCATGCAAAATGTAGTAGGCACGCTCTTCATCAACATTAATACAACATCAGCCATTCTCCACAAATTTTTAATCAATGTAAAATGAAGTATATTTCTTAACTAGTTATAAACTAAAATAACACTTCTCTGCCAAAGAAGAAATGTCACCTCCTCTTCCCTGCTGCATACAGTGGATCAGTCACGTGTTAATTTCTCGATAAATAACATTTCCATATCTCTATGTCACACAAATAAGCACATTGGACGAAAGCATAGGGGGATGGAAATGGAGCAAGGTAGGTTAAAAAAGGTGTTTTCCTGGATGCATGAATTAATACCTGTGTTATCACAGTAAAGCTCTGGGCTAAAAATCAAAACCTGGCATCATCACTTTAAGCCAGAATGACTCTGCTGGATTTATATCACTATAACACACCTTCATCCGACCTCTTGCTCAAGTATTTTATAACCTGACCTCAAAAAGATTACTTCATGCTTAACTTTTCCCTACCTCTGGTCTAGAGCCTAGTTTTTACACATACACACCTAACTTTCTGGATGCTTTTTTTTCAGGCTATTATTTATTTAAGAAGAGCATTCATTGTTTCAGAGCTTACGATAACTCTTCAAATCTAAATGTGGTTGAGCATTTAAAAACTTGAACTTTCTGTCAGGTACAATTACATCACAAAACCAGGGGTGTTTGAGCTATAAAAAGCTCATGAACCAGAGTTTGTTTCCTAGGCTGCTTTAGTTTCACATCATGCTCCATAAATAATGTGTGCTGTTATGTACTGTTGTACAAACGTATACAACCAAAGGAATCCTTAACGCTACAAAAAACACTCCCATCTCACAAAAAAAAAAAAAAGAAATAAGAAAACAGAACACCCCTTACTCCCCACTTTCCCAACCCCAAAAATCTCTCTTTCCCGCTGACAATATGCTATATGTAAATAAAACAAAATAAATAAACACCATAAAATAAATAAATAAATAAAAAAATTGGAGGCATTCAAATAAATAAAATAAATAAACACCAAAGCTGGAATTTCACATTCCATGTTACATCTACATACTATAGCAGATGTGTTAATATTGACTTTTATGAAAGGTTACCATCTCTGAAACCTGCTCCGAGAACACAAGCAGAAACATCAGAAAACAGTAACAGCAGATTAGCACACAGGACTGCAGTGATGCTGTGGCTTTGTTCAGCTTTATGCTACTCCAAATTGTCGCTGTACTGAAAGCAACTACAACATTTTGTGTTTCATCAGTCCTAAATACAATTTCAGGGTCTGCTAACTTCCTTTAAAAACAGTTTGTAGAACATATGGTTTATTGAGCCAAACAAAGATGATTCTTAAAACAGATGTCTTCCTCCACTTTGCTGCATCCCAGGTAAATTCAGACAAATCAGCAAACTGGATTTCTGAATCAACACAACACTGAAGCTTATGCCAATACCTAAGTGTTGACAGCAGTATTCAGAACTTTTTATTTGGCAGAGATGCCTGGAGTCCAAATGCACTGAGCCTTTGGCATTACCACCAGAAATTAATTTCCCTCTGAGGTTCCAATTGGGATTTAAAAAGAAGAGTTCCAGTAGCTATTTCAAGTAAGATGCAGCTAATGAAGCATTCTTTTGTATTTACTAACAGAAGATGGAACACCAACACCTCATCCTAGTCCGAACAACTGATAAGTATACTTACAGTTCACCCTTGTTTTGAAGGATGAGGACAACTACAAGCCTCACTCCCCTCTGCCTTCCTTTAGCACAGACGCCAAGATTTTTGAAGGAAAAGTAGCTCACTACAATCAACACTATCAAGAGCAGCAACACATTTCAGCTCCTGGTTTTCAGAAACTGCCATGGATTTTCTGGTTCTGTTTTTTGTTTCTTCTATCAGACACGCTGAGCAGTGTGGAAAAGAGCTGTCATCTGTGCTACAGATCTGCCATCAAACAAGTAGGTGTGCCATGGAAGACAACAGATGAAAGAATAAGTTTTTGGAAATTAAATATTAGGCAGCAATTAACATAATCCACTGGCTGCCAGATCTGTGCATCTAAAAATACATTACATTATGTACATTTTTTTCCTTAAAAACTTCCCAGGTATCAATACTCACATTCTAAAGAAACAGACAACATAAGGTACAAAATTTAGAGATGGATGAACTGGAAACTGATGTTACTCTACTCAGGATGTTACTCTACACTTAAGCCCAATTTAAATTTAGATTTTCACACTGCAAGGCAGACACATTGTACTAAAACAAAAGTAGGTTGTGGGTTTTTTTTCCTCTTTCCAAAATATAACTACTTGAAGAAAATCTAGAGGCATAAAACTAAATAGGCAAAACAAACGGTAGCAACAATATCTAGCAAAATACCTGCCAAGTGTTTATAGTTGATATCATATAGTTAGATTTTGAATAATTTTAATGACATTCTGGCTGAAAAAAAAAAAAAAAAAAGATGTTTTGCACAGTAAGATTATTCTATAAATACTGTGCTTTTCCAAGGTTGTTTAATTATTTCATAAATATAATCATTTAGAGTTTTGGATTAAGTAAATAACACTTCGAGCTCAGAGAAGTGCAAAATAAGGTTTCATTTCCATGAGCCTTTCTTTATCAGCAAAGCAAGCCTCTAGATGCGCACATAGAAGAAAAAAAAAAAGATGCTCCCCAAATCTGTCATTATCAGCCCTTAGAGTAAAACCCACCACCCAGGAGATTCAAGATAAATTGGATGTATCTTCAGCATGTAGAAACAGGGAAAATCCTCTGGCTAGGTACAGAAGATCAGAAGACCCATATGTTCCTGCTCAAGCTCTTAAAAAATAAAAAAAAATCTGAAATGCAAGTTAGTATCTTCAGAATTAAAGAGAAGTGCCAGGATTGTGACTGGAACAGAAAGCTCCCCTCAAAGGGCAGTATCTAGCAAAACTTGCGATTTCTAACTCCACAAACACCTGGCAGCCCTCAAGAGACTGAATCACAGATGAGGCCAGCTAACTCTTTGAATGGTAATGATATTGTAGGAAGCTAATTCAACAATCACAACCTTCTTGTAAGTAGTTGGAGTGAGACTTTTTTATGTTTGAGATAGGGTTTTTTGGATCTGTTTTAGTTTCCTCCATACCACCTTTGGTACAGAGTGACAGACACTCCCCTGTCCAGAACCAATACTGTCCTTTAAGTTTCTAGAAACTGAAACATAAACCATAGGAATTATTTCCATCATCACCAGCTGAAATCACTATTTTAATGCTTTAAGGTAGCAGCCTCAAAAGTTTGAAGTTATTCAGAAAACATGATTGAAAGTGGAAAGCTCAATTAATATATTCACTGTATTTATGTAATTAGTGATCTTATTAACTCAGACCTTCAGACATTAAATCTTCATCTTTACTCTTCACCCCAAGTTTACTGCATGAACTATCTAGCCTAATTATAACTTTGCATAATTGCTACTTACTAACATCACTGCAGTTCAAGATCTGCTCCCATTTAGATTAAGGGTTCCCATTCCAGATAAGACTGACAAGGAATTGGGGCTGTTTAGTCTGGGGAAAAGGAGGCTGAGGGGCAGGTCTCTTATTGCTCTCTTCCAATACCTGAAAGGTGCTTACAGTGAGAGCAGGGCTGGTCTCTCCTCACTGGTGATAGGACAAGGGGAAGTGGCCTTAAGTTGCACCAGCATAAGCTTAGGTTGGGTATCAGGAAAATCTTCTTTACAGAAAGGGTTGTTAAGCACTGCAATAGGCTCCCTAGGGAGATGGCTGAGTGACCATCCCTGGATGTATTTAAAAACTGTTTGGATATGGTCCTCAGGGACTTGATTTAGTGGAGGATTGGTAGGGCAGTATGGTCAGATGGCGGTTGAACTTGATGATCTTTACGGTCTTTTCCAACCTGAGCAATTTTATGATTCTATGACAATAAACACTAACCTGGACTGACATCTGCCAAGCAAGATACCAGACTCTGAATCAAAGTTCAAGTCCCCAGCAACTCAGTTTTATAACAAAGCTTTCACATGCAAAGCAAGGAAACATTCTCTTCTCCACTGTGTTAAACCATAATGCTTAAAAATACAAATTAGATATAGAAATACCATCACTAACACTATATTCCAAATACAAATGAAATATCATTACATATAAAAGCACCAAAATAAAGAGGGAGAAAAAAAAAAGACTGTCAGAGCTCCTACATTTTTCTGTTTTCTATTTTAGCATGCTAAGAGTTTATGTCTACTCAAAAGATATGGAAAGAAATAACCTCACAGCCACTTACTGACCAGTGAACCTCACAACATTTAAGAACGTGCCCTAATTTCACACTGTATAAGCTCATGAATTTCATGGCTACAAGAAAGTAAAGAAACAGCTCTGGTCACTCTTGGCAAGTAGTTATATACATCTATGTAGAGGTATTAAGGAAATTAAGCACACTGCTCAGCTCTTGATACCAGTCACTGGTCACAAACATAAAATGTGGACGCTGTTTAGAGAGACATGCAAAGCTTCCTATGGGAAATTTAGTAGTATAGGTTAAGGATTTTTATTATTATTATTTATTTTTTAAGTTGGCCTGCTTATCAAGGGCACACATGACAAACTGAATTAGCGCAGCCTGCCAACCGTTAACAAAATCACTCCTCATAAGTGGAATATAATTTCGCAGTCTGGCTGCTCCCACTGGGTGCTTGAGTGCCTACTGTACAAACTACAAAATCTTCACCTTTAGGAGCCCATAAATAAAATAAAAACATCAGGAAGTAATTGCATCAGTCACCCTGGCGAAGCTAAAAATGTTGCCAGTCAACATCTTTACTGCTATTATCACTTACAAAGGACATTTTAAAATGCCATGCTGTCTATCATCTGCATTTGTCGAAGTGCACTTCCTCGACTGCATCACTCACGGGGCTCACTATTCCATTCACTTGCAAAAGTGGAAAGATTAACAGGAGAATTGCGATCAATATGTTAACTCTAAGAAATGCATTACAAGCTACAAGTTGCAATTCCTTCCTTCACATTACAGTATGTATTGCCAGCAAGTGAAAAAAAACATTTGAAAAGTAAGACTCAAATCTGCAGAGTTATTCACTGAATATGGATAAAATATGTTAAGAAAATAGGATACTTTCTTCTATCGCATGGAAATGTAATTAAGTTCAGACACATATATAAAAGCTGACTTTTAACACTGCACTATTACTGTATGTAGTGGTCACTGTGCAGAGAAACTATTCCTAGACTTCAGAATACTAAATACCAGTGCTCAATTTTTAGAAAAGTGTCTGAAACCAGAGTAACAGGCCCAGCTGTTTTGCTCTACAAATCTGCATTTATTTGTCCACACTGCTTGCAGGTGGAGCCATGGCCCAACAATGATGGATCTGAATCCAATCAGTTTTTGAAACATGACAGGATCCTACTTGCATGTAATATGATAAAAACCTACATTAGAGAAGCTGTCACAACAGTACATTTTATCATTGCCAGTAGAAGTTGTTCAACTTCATTAACAAAGAATGCTGAAACTTAAGTGGGACCGTTTGCTCACTGTATTACAATGAAATCAAGCAATGTGATTTTATTAGGAATAAAAGTAGTAAAGAAGCACACAAACTACCAGAGCTTTCAGATGATCCATATGATCACTGCTCTCTAATAAAAACACAACTCGGTAGTAATAACAGCAAACTGAATGCTGCTAAAAGGTTGAAACTACAGCCTTTCAGCAATAAGAAAAAGCATATACATTGGGAGTGTAACAAACTCTTAGAAAGAAGTTTTGAAATAGCGCTACAATAGTTGTTGATTTTTTTTTTTAATTAAAGACCTTTGATGGAAACAACTTTTTGCTGATACACAAGAAGCTCCTGTTTAATCTCCAAGATTAACGTTTAACACGTACATTAAGCAAGCATAAATTGGCATTAGAAAGTGTACTGCAAATACATGTTTATAAACACACAGCAGTCAAAAGCTTATGCAATGGCAAGATGACATTATCTGCTGACTCAAGTGTTTTGTTTGCTGAGTACAATATACCTGTATCCCAGAGGTTGCATTATCCCTTTGCACAACATTACAACTTCAGCTAAGAAAGCTTTTTCCATTGAAGGAACCTACACGTCACTTGTGCTTGCAAGTGGACAGTAGTTATTTTTTGTTGCTCATCTACTGATAAATAACTGTCAAAATACTATATTTCCCCCTTAAAGTACAGGATGAGAAGTGAAGAACCACCTCTACTGATTACATTATATTTAAATTCAAGATAAAATAAAATTTATCCTATACTTTAGGACAAAATACTCTTCACCACTTTAAATCAGAGTAATTCAGGGGGGTAATAATATTGTAATATAATATATTGTAATATATTAATCTGGTTCCCACTCAGTGAAGTGTTGTCATTTTACTAGAAGAAAACGTTACTTTTTCAGACTAATTTTTGCTTTTTGGCTACCTGCTCTTCACTGCTATGGTTCCTCATCAAAAGTAAGTCAGCAAATCTAAAAAACACATCAGATACAGATCTAGGCTAACAGCACATCAATGTCAGAAAACAAATACTGAAGAAGTACTGTAGTTATTTCTGAAAATACAGTGGAGGCTGATAGGTCAGTGAACACCATCTTTAGTATTCATGATGCTTTGTGGAGAGAGGGTTCTTCTCATGTCAGGTTCTGCTTTTAACAAATTCTGCATTTTTGTCACACACTAACTCCAAACAAACAAAAATCCAGAAAGCTAAAGCAAGCAATCTATTTTCTCCCTAATAATCCCAGTCTTTATTTCTGTTGAGAACCAGCTTACTTTGACCCCATTCCTGACTGAAACATGCAGCTTTTTTGACTTACAAACACAGATATCAGCTCACAATTCTGTATTACCAGCTGAATGAGATCTACTTTTGAAATAGTTACAGGTAGTATGAAACTTACCCTCCCATGGATATACTGACTCATGTTTCAATTGAAAATATCAGAAAAGAATTAAAATGCTCAGATTCATACACTATTAAGGTTTAACACAAATTATTCACAGTCTAATGGTCAACACCAGAATTACAGCAGAATTTCCACCAAGTTTGAGAAACTTCATTTTGGACTTCTGACAAAACTGAATACAGAGAGAACTCAAAAGAGAAACATGAATTTCCTCTTGCATAAAGTGTATCTTTTTTTTTTTTTTTTTAATGTATACTTTAGACTATTCTGACTCAAGTTAGAAAAACGCTCTATCTTTCAGTTTTCCAACAATGTTTGTTGTTCTGAACACTTCCAGAGGCTTTCCCCCCCACTTCAGGTTCCTATTCTTTGCTAATATATGTAACTGCCATCAAGTACTCTTGATTTTCAATAAAACAAAGCTTATTAATTAGGACATACTTTTGATCAGATATTGATATTCCAGGCAGCAAGACAAGTTGCAAAAATAGCCCCAAAACTTCAGGTGGTAGGGTTTGAACCTACTAACACCTGCTTGCAGCCAGTATTTCATCCCTCCTCCAATTTAGCTTTAAATGCCTCTTATGGTATAGACCACAAATGCCTCTAGCTTTATACTGCAGCTAGCACAAAAAAGTTCCTTCTTTCTAGTACAAGTGTATTACCATAACACGCTTTCCACCCACCAAGAAAGAGAATGCTACTGCTCAAATTCATGCTACTCACGTAGATGTAATACTAAATACAGGTCACCCTCTCATCTCAGCAGAGAAAGGAAGAGGGCAACAAGGACAATCAAAACCGCAAAATGTATTTTCTAAAAGGAAGAACTTAATAGACTAGGACTGTTCAATTGAAAAAGAGCTGACCACAGCAGTACATTACAGAAGACTAGAAAACCCTCATTCAAAATAGAAAGGTGGGCAAGCAATGCCAAACTGTTTCCCAACACAAGGGCATGGGAGCCTTGAAGCAGAAACAAAACAAAGCAAGGATCACGCACGCCAACTAAGCTGTGGGTGCTGCTTATTTCCAAGCAGGATTAGACAATTATGTGAAATAGAGAGTCTACCAATAGTCATTAAAAGCAGATACCAGAGATTACTGAGGAAGCCACAGGCCACAAATGCATAGAGTACTCTGAAGCATCATTATTTACACAAACCAAGAACGCTTGCATCCCACAAGGCTAACTGTATTGTGAGCTGCATCAAAAGAGGGGTGGCCACCACGAAGAGGTGGGAAGGTTGTCTCCTGCTCTGTCCTTGTAAAGCTCCATTTAAGTACTACGTCCAGGCCTGTGGCACCAAGAAAGATGCAGAACTGTTGGAGTGGAGCCAGAGGAGGGCCACAAAGATGCTCAAAGGGTTAGAGCAGCTCTTCTATGAAGAATGGTTGAGGGAGTTAAACTTGTTAAGCTTGGAGAAGAGGGAGACCTCATTACAGCTTTTCAGTACTTAAAGAAAACCTATAAACAGGAGTAGATAGTGACAGGACAAAGGGGAGAATAAACTAGGGGAGATCTAGGTTAGAAGTCAGGAGGAATTTTTTTTACTCAGAGGTTCGTGAGGCCCTGGCACTGCTGCCCAGAGCTGTGGGTGCCCCATCTCTGGAAGTGCCCAAGGCTAGGTTGGATGGGCTTTGGGCAACCTGAGGTGGTGGGGGGCAGTCCTGCTCACTATAAGGGTTGGGGCTGGGTGAGCTTTAGGGCCCCTTCCAACCCAAGCCATTCTGTAATAATTACTACATGCTTGCCTGTATGATATCCTTTTTAGGAGTGTTCAGAAGCAGGTACATGGCAGAAGAGAATAAGAAACCCCACACACATTCATTCTTGTATCAGATAATTCACAACAATTAGTGAAAAACCACATCTGCAGCCATTTATGACACACCTGATTCATTTCACTGAATGACTTTCTTCTTGAGAACTATTTGAGCAATTGACACCTGATAATGAATCTCCTAAGTTCAATCACCATAAAAGCATGTTATTCCCTAACAGTTTTCTATTACTAGCTGAGTGCTGTCCACTCTTGAAATAGTTACAGCTAGTACAAAACTTAATAGAGGCAGATAAGGAAGCACAGGAAGACAAGAGAGACCAGAATCATTTACCTATTGTTTGTTTCAGCTGTATTTAAGTACAACATACTGTGCTATACTTTGTAAATAGAAATAGGAAGCAAATATCTATTCAAATTCATTTTTTTAGGGGTGGAAGAGGGATTAGTTCTATATTATACTTTTGAATGACTCTTGTGTGAACAAGAGGAAACAGGCAGGGTGAATCATTAAAGCAACATATTGCTATATTAATCACTACATAACTTTTTTCTTTTATCTAACAACACCCTTCAAAAAACTGATTTTTGAAATCTTAAGATATCTTCAGGCAACAGTAAAATATTATTTTTTCTTCAATCACATATAATTCAAGGAATTTTTCATTACTAAAATTTCAAGCCACCTGACAAGTCCAATGTAGGTTATCTCAAAAAAGAAAATACAGATAGTTCAAATAATCATGTAATTGATGTGCTATTAAATGAAATTTGTCTACAAGATGTTATTACATCTTCAGTGATAGGAGTAGAAAAAAATGTTTCAACATTCAACTAAAAAAATTTTGAAGTAATTTAATCCTATTGTCAATTGTTTCAGAATAAAAATCTATTTTACAAAAGCATTAACATAACTCACTCTACTGCAGGAAAGATGTAGGTACTTATGGTCACCAAACACAAGGCTCTGCCAAACCACGCTGCCATTTGGTGTTCCCAAGACAAGAAACATTTTGACACTTCTTAACCATATCAGTGATGCCTGTAAAAATTCGTACCATTACACGTTTCTCCTATGGAAGCATCTTATCATGAATGAGCACTGCTCAGCTTTCTGGCCCCCAGGGCAGTTCTCGTCACAGACCAAACTTCATACTGAGACAAGATTTGTTCTCCAGTAAAACAATGGGGATGGAAACACAGCAAATCAAGACTGCTCTTTCAAAACAATTTTGGTTTCAAAGAACTAGCAAAACAAGCAAACAAACAAACAACAACAAAACCCTAAGCTTTCATTTCTATCAAAACATGTTATTAAGACAGAGCTCCTGAAAGCAGTAGTTTGTAAAAGCATCTATCATTTTTCACACAAAGGTAAATTAAATAAAGAACAGAAGAACTGTGCCAGACTATTTTACCTCAAAGGAAAGCAAATGCCAGATCTCATTCTCCAATTCATAGTCCACACAAGTAGGTGGAAAACACTTTGCTTTAAAGCTATCTTTAAAACCGTGTATCTTGAACACATAACATTAAACTGCACGAACATTCGGCACAGCTAGTAAGGTTAAACTAACGCTAATAGTATCAGATATTCTCTCACGACCATTTTTGAGGTTTGCAATTGCGCTCGCAGGTAATGCAAAAGCACAGGGGCACGCGCTGCCACCTCACTAAAGCTGTTACAACGTCTGCGGGCTGAAAAGCCTTCACGCTTAAAGTAGCAAAGGCAGGAAAATAGCAGCTGCGTGTATTTATCCCTCTTAAATATTGTTTCGACATGAAGTTACTAACCTGAAGCCTAAAGTTTCGGCATCGATCCCTACTGGGCGAGGCGTGCAACAGGGCACAAATGGGGGATAGCCGAAAAACTGAGCAGCTTAGCTCGCACTGGCAGCCTGAAGATCTGGGATACAGCCCACTTCTAAAGTCAGCGCCCAGTGGAAGCCTCGAGGGCTGTGCAGGCGACGCCCGAGGAAAAGCCCGCCTGCCACGCAGGTCGAAGTCCGGGATAGCAACCATTATAGACTTACTCCTTCCTAATTAATGCTTGAAAAGGAACAGGATTGTCTGAGGCTGTCTGCTGTTTTCATGACAGAAGCAAGCACTACCAATAGTCAGGGGAGCAAGCAAAGGTACGTCTCCCTGCAGTTTCTACTACAGCCTGGGCCGTTTCCACAGCAGACAGGGACTGCCAAGCATCAAAGCAAAATGGTCAGGCATTCATCACTTCACAAGAAAAAACTCTGCTTCTTCCCAGTTCCTCCCTCCTCCACCAAAGAAAAGTGGGAGGCTTCCAATTGTTGCTGTGCGTGTGCAAAGCACTGGCACGTGCCTCCTGCAAAACGTTTTCCTGTCAGCCTTCGCAAAAACCCCGAGGTGCCCCCAGGGAGCTAAATGAGATTGGCCTAAAGACTTCCTGCAGAACAAGGCCTTAACAACTGCTCATTAGAGGTGTGCAGCTACCACAGCCTGTCTCCTTCTAAGGCACTGATGGAGGTTGGTTTGCTTAGCAATAGGGATTAGCACATTAGCTTTAAGAACCACTATATTTACTGGTTTAGCAAAAGGAAGCCACAAATGATAGCTCTAAAACTTTCCATTTCAGCATTAGCAGGTGTTTTCCTCAATACTTTGCACAGGAATCATAACAGAAAATCTTTACCTTTTGCACCCAGCAGGTGGAAGAACACCTCCAATTCCACATACACTGTTTTTAAAAGTTGCTCGCTATGGCCCAATAAGCAATGGAAATTTCCCAAAGTGGATGAAAATGAGTCAAAGACCCCAGTGATGAAGCTGATGGTGAAAAATAGGTGAGCATTCAACCACCCTAGATATCACTGAGTATGCCTACAGGGACATTAACATATTTTTATGAGCCCCTGAAAAGGAATGAATATGTATGCCAATGTCTTAATACATATGTCTTAACTGTCCAAATGTAAAACCTGAACTCTTGCTTGCCAAGTCACCTGGTACATATTATGAGGAATAAAGGAACGCTGCTAACACCACACTGGAGTTAAGGAGTTTTCTGTTGGGATTTCAGATGACATCAGACTCTCTCCTTTGTTCCTCCACAGTCACCTCAGCCTGTGGCCACCCCTCACTCCAGCAAGGGAGCACACTGAGGCAAATTTCACCCCTCCAGATAAACCTGCCGTTCCTTAATGCCGTGCCTTCCATTTATCTTCCTCATGATGATGGCCCAGAGCCTGACAAACTGTTCTGAGGGTAGTATCTCCAAGGTCAAGGAGTTGCATACTCTGCCTGTGTAATCAAGGAACTCTGCTACTGCCAGGACAGCATTTTGCATTGGGATACCATAGCAAACAGTTATCATTGTTTATGTTACAAACTCTGCTTAAGTTCCTTTAAGTGCACCTACTTAAACCAATTCCCTATTCACAATTACTTTTCAAGGGTTTTAGCACATGCATTATCAATTTCACACAGCACTGTTTCAAGTCCTACATCATTTGATCAAAACGTATTACAAAGCCATTATAACAACACTATTAATTTCAGCAATGCTGTAATCTGAAGAAAATACATTAAATAAAGATGCAGCAGTAAGAGTATTATCTTCATAATAAGGCAGCAATCACAGATAAAATCTACTATAAGGTGCACATTTTGCTTTCCACATAAATTTTAACTGGAGTTGGCTGACTGACAAATAAAAATTCAATCTTCTTTTTTTTTGAAGATTATTCTTGGTCAAGCAAGTCATTACAAAGAGTTGGGTATTCAGAATGGTCTGATATTACATTTATGTTTACACTCCAATGTTTAGCTGATTTGATGAGCCATTTGTTGAGCTGTTCATGTTCACAATTCGTCAGATAAATCATGTGAAGGTTATCTTCCCCCTGACTGCATCCCAGCCTTGTGAACCAGAGGAGAAATCAAAACAAGAATGCACATTTGGGGGAGGGGGGGTGGATTGCAATCACATTTGTTAAGGAAAAAGATGCAGATGGTTAAAAAAAAAGTTACAAATGCTGTCAGATTAATTATGCCATTTTCAATGTGATATATTTTCCTAAATTAATTGTTATAGTAATGACCGAGCTCTAAATATTATTACTTTTCTCTGGAAGGACATACAGAATTTTGGGATGGCTTATTCCTTGGGGAAATTATATTCTAAGGGGTTCACAGGGAAAAAAAAAAAAGGGGGGGGGGGGAACAAACACTAACAGAAATCTTGATCCATTGGTAAAAATGAAAGAAAATCAAAAGCAGCTGTACTAATTAACAAAGGGAAAAACATAATATAGGAAAGTTATTCCAGCAGGATTATCCCATTGAGGATTTTTAAATCAGGAGGATGAGACAGATCTCATGAGACAAAAGACAGAGGCAACCAGAATGTGCAAACCTTCCCAGGCCTCTGACTCGTGGGTCCAAATACACGAGCAAGTGCAAGGCTGCTAACATCAGCTGCTGGAGCAAGCAGATTCCCTATGCCCAGCCTTGGGTGAGAAGCAATGTGTGTTCTCAAACCAGCTACTGAGGAAACCAGTGTAAGATGAGTGCAGGCTCCACAGTGTCCTGCAGTCAGACAGAAGAGGCACAGGGACGGAGCAGCTGGAGATGCAGCCATGCTCTTTGCTCCACCTCACATCGCTATCCTCCTAATCTCAGTATTACTGCCTCACATTGTGTTTAAACAGTAATTTAAAATAAAATACCCGTACATTAACACTTCTTAATTGGGCACAGCAAATCGACAACAGTACAACCCTTGAAGATGGTTAAAGACCAAAATTCAGAAAGCACTATTTTAAGGAGACAGAAGTGTACTGACAAAAATCTGAGTAATGTACAATGCTAATTACACCAGAGCACTCTTCACAATAGGTCATTAAGACATCATTTCATCAAACCTGATAAAGCAATATTAGTTTAGGTCATGATAATAAAAACCGTATGAGCTTTGTTTATAATTGTTTTAATATTCAAATCAGATGTGATGTATTTATGAATGTCCATTGTGATGAAAAATTTAAAATCAAGGCTACAAAAATGTTTTCAGTATCTATGTTCAAAAAAAAAAAAAAAGAGATGAACAATGTAGGTTAGGTTGTTAGTCACATTTTCAACAGACAATTCACCAGATGGCTGGGATGCAGTACTTTTGATGCTGTTTCCCAGTGTAACTAGAATGAGATGCAACACTTAGGCTAGAGCCTGGGAAAAGAATATCAAGGAAATAATTAAAATTATCATTACTGAAATAACTTCCTCTCCACTAATTCTACCCAGTAATGTATGTAGATAATACCTTCTTTTAGACACAGGAAAAAAAGACTTGGTGGAAGAAATGCCTCTCAACTAAATATGTATCAAAGAAGTATAACAGTAATATTTTGAAAAAGCTGGGACTGAGATTTAAATTTTTTCAATTCTAGGTGTGTATAGTATTGCATCTTAGCAAACCAGAATATTAATACCTACAGTGTTCTGACAGGGAAAGCAGGAGATAACACCCCCTCATCGTAACTTCTGCATACTTCATTGAAATATGAAAATATTTTCTTGAGTGGCAAGGGTTTATACTCTTAGCTGCGATGCACAGTACAAAGCATAATGTCCTTTGGAATGTAAGGGTATTTGTTGCACAGCAATTTCAGCTATATTGCCAGCTCGATTATCACAGTACAGTGCTGGCAAGCACAGCTTTTTCTGTATGAGAATATCTCATAGCGGATTTCATGGTTGCTAGGTAGCTGTACAGCTCAAGGGCCCTGAAGAAAACAAAAATGCTGCAAATTGGTGGTACCCAATCAACATTCAATCTGTTTAAGGTCCATTACCTCTCATTACCTTTTCACCATTATTTACTTTCTATTACCTTAGGCAGGATGATTATAAAAAGGATGGTTAAAGAGGGCCAGCAGAATTGACACATTTTCAAGCCAATCCTAATTATTTTTCATATAATTACACAATCCATCAAAGTGAAATACAAGCTCCTGTCCAAACTGGCATTGTGTCTAACTTTACATTGGCTACTCATGTTCAGATGTAAAATGTGATGATGGGAAGGAACCAAAAAGAGGGTGTGTTCATGGGCAACCTGAACTATTTTTCTCTATTTACAACATACAACACATGCTTCACAAACCCCACCTATAAAAAGAGGAGTGAGATTTACAGAGACTGTTGCAGTACATTACCAGTGAAAAACCAGGGCATGGTTTTAGAATGATAGTGTTTGGATTATTGTTGTATTATTGAGAACAGTAGCCTTCTAGACCTGTACAGCCTATCATAATAAGTTATAATAACAAGTCTAATTTTCAGAGTAGTGAATATTGCAGTAATGAGGTTTTAATATAAATAACAAATAGTAAATGAAAAAAGAAATATCTGAAACTCATGCCCAAGATCACAACTACTTGCTCTCTTCACAGCCTAGGCAAATACATAATTTTATTATTATTATTGTTGTTGTTATTATTATTATTATTATTAAAATGACTGCAATGTTGTAAGCAGCTCACTTTATATTCATAAGATGTCTGATGATATTTTGAGCCCATTAATTGCAAATTACAGTAGCTAAGTTTTGATGCAAGTATTCTGGTATTGTGCATTGCTTTTCAATGTGGGTCAAGTTTATCTTTTCACTGAGAATGGAGAATAAGAACAGAGGAGAGAGGGGGACTGATTGCGTTCCTGAATTTCTGAAACCTTCAGAAGCTTTAAGAAGTTTCAAATTCAAGCTTAGTCAAAATGTATATTTTAAGATAATTTTTAGTAACCTGGAATCAATATCCAACATATGGGTTATATCTTTTGTCCATCAGAATTATTTGTATCTTATATTAGGTTTAGCTATTAAAGCTAAACCTAATACCATCTTTATTACCTGCTTTCATACTTATTTTACATTTTAACAGTCCCATTGTCACAATGATATGAATATTTTAGTATCTAATTATATCTGAATTTTCATTTATTGATAACGCTTTCTGGTGTTCCTGGAATTGTGCTCTCCATTCCTCTGTATTCTTGG
Organism: Perdix hodgsoniae; assembly: GCA_035772895.1. Classification (NCBI taxonomy): domain Eukaryota; kingdom Metazoa; phylum Chordata; class Aves; order Galliformes; family Phasianidae; genus Perdix; species Perdix hodgsoniae. The sequence continues at coordinate 17,837,945 of JAPSGF010000007.1, forward strand.
CACAAGCAACTTTGCAGTGCAATAAAATCTTTAACAAAGAACAAGTCATTTGCAGACACATAACTTAAAGCTGTTTCCTTTTTAACCTTGCAAGTGAAATTGAATTTTCTCCCTCTCTTCACAAATCATCTGTAACAATATTCCCACTTAAAGCTCTTCACCTGCTTTTCAACAGTGTAAAAATGTATTTAAAAAAATCCATTTGCCTCACTTTCAGTAGAAGTGGTCAGTGCCTCAAGAAATTTAGTTATAATGAGAACCACATGTATACACACACACACAGACACAATGTAACACCAAATCTACAAGAATCTTGCCTTGTGTGCTTATGCATCTCATAAGATTTGAGCAGCAAATGCCAAGTACAAATTCAGAATGCCATTAGCTTTTTTGCTGCTCCAGTAGCTTGACCTTAATAAAAGTTTGCTCATGTTTGAATTCACAGCTGTTGATTGACACTGCAACTGACATAGAAGAGCCATATCCCAGGAGAGTGCGAATTGGCTCAACTGCAGTGGAGCTACACAGATTTCACAAAGGATTCAGCAAATTATCTTCAACATGAGAAATCATGTTAAAAGTAAGCGGATTTAGGAATTGCTCTGCAGAAAGCCATATCCTTTATTTATGGCAAGGAGTCTGTAGATTCCCTCTGTGAATGCAACACATGAGTTATCTGCTGTTGGCATGAGTGCTTAACAATTAATCTTCAGCTGCATCCCTCTTCTAGAACATGTCACCACTGTGATTCTGTTTCTCTCAGATGGCTTTCCTATTATTATATTCTCACATTTGGATTTGTATCTTAATTATATGTTAATATTTCCGTACAAGGAAGGGGGTAAATCAATCTCATGAATTAATAGTGAATGGAGAGATAATCCAGGAAGGATAATGCACTGATAGAAGTGCTCTCGTGGGATGTATTCTACATGATTGAAAACAACAGCTCATAAGGAATCGCGCTGATTAGAAGTGATTGAAGGTGCATGGAAGTTGAGCATAGGCAGCACAGATCAAAGAATATAAAGTTGTTCTGTCTTTTACCTGAAGTAGGAGGCACATCAATGTACATGAAATTTTGTAAAAATAAATAAATAAATAAATAAATAAATAATTGATGTACAATACTTAGAGATACAGCTTTTCAACACAGTACTGTTGCATTTATCTTCTCATGTCCTAGAGGTGATGAATGGGTTCACTTCTACTGCAGACTACTTAAGAAGTCACTTTCAAAATGTGCTGTCTACTTCTAGGCAACTTCCTTTCCCCTTTTCACTATGGAAGAATCACATTCAGGGCTCAACTGAAGCTCAAATTAGAAAAATAATAGGTATGGAAAACAAAAATAATACAAAGTAAGAAAGACAGGCAAAAATCCACATACTCAGAGCTAAGATTTCCTTTTACTGAAAACATGAAAATAAGCTTCTATCTCAAACAGAAAAATAATTAAACTGTCAAAACAGTGCACTAATTTCATAAAATTGTTGATACTGTTGAGAAAATCATTCACCATGGAGGTTTTTGTTTTAATTTTCTTGCCAGATCAAAATTGTTTTTCCTTGTGTTTCCATAAAAGACAAAGTTTGTCCTAGAAGTACTGGTAAGCTAAGAAGGAACTGGCAGATGGTTTATGAATATGAGCAGTTTCGAAAAGCAAGCTCCATTGCAAATTTACTTTCAAACAACTGCTCCCAACTCCTATTAATCTTCTACAAGAAAAAGGAGATAATACTTTCATCCTACTTATTCCAAATATGGCTAATTACAGAGAAAGAGAGACAGATAGGAAGTTAGAATCACTCACTCAACAAATAAATTTATATAAAAAGTATATCTTAGGTTAAAAAAAAAAAAACTGTATTTCTAAATAAACCCCAAATCATCCCATAATAATTACGTGAAAAAAAAGAAATTTAACAGGAACAAGATGTGTGATGGCAAACAGTATCATTTTTGTGCCTGTTATAAGTACTTAAAACCATGTCAGAAAAGAAATAGGTGAACCAACATAAGGAATTTCAGCCTGGGTAACCCAGGAACTGAAATTTGTTTTAGATATCTGATATTTCAACATTGTCTCATGTCTCAAAAACCATTATATGAGGGTAAACACAGGTGCATTTCCTAAAACTATTTCCCTCAGATTTAAGGAGGATTTTTCTCTGAATTTTATCTCTCATTCCATTGAAATAATAACCCTTCCCTACACTTCTATTGTCTAAAAACATGCAAAACACAAACACCCCCCCCCCCCGATTTTTTTTTTTAATTTTAGCAATCAAAGCAAAAATATTTTATACTTGTCCAAATCTCTGCCAGTTGCAGATTAATTTTTGCCTTTTCCCGTTCACCTTTATTTAAAGCCTATAGAATTAATCTCCTAGCACATGAAGGAAACATAATCAGAATTCAAGACTTTTACAACTGAGATTATATTTATGATGTTCGTACAGTCATATTTTTTTTCCCACTTCCAAATAGTTTTCATAAGATATCCCCTGTTCTTACTAGCCAGCCATAAATGTAAGACTGATGAACTCCATCCTTTATCTTAATATCCTTCTCATTTTTATTTTTTTTTTACATCAAATAATGATATTTTTAAATACATTATTTTGATTGCCTTGTATTCATGCCCTTGTTACTATTCTCAGGACAAAATATTAGGCACAGAATCCCACAAGCTGATGAAAAATGAGATTTCAATTATATTTTTCCAATGTCAGCCAGTGAGAAAAAATACACACTAAAAATAACCAAAATTAATATCAGGGGAAACTAAATCACTAAGTACTGTGACAAACTATAGACTTTAAGTCAACAGAATGTTTGTAAACAGGACATGGACTCCAAAGACTTCTCATTCATTCACTGCTTCTTTCAAAACCTCAGCCAAAGGTCTGATCTCTCATTTAAACTGGAAATATATGCAGAAAATTTTAGAAGCCAGAGACTTATCATCATGATCAATGGTAGCCTAATTATTGAGCTGCATAGAGAAAACCACATTCCATTTCCAAAGCCTTTAGTCCCAGAGTCCTTTCTTTCATGATTTAGAGCTACTTTATACCTCTTCTGGTGACCTAACTTCATTATATCCCCTGGGTGTCAATTGGGCTCAGACTACAGCATTTCCAGTACAGCTAGAAATAGGAAATTTGAATTCAGCATATTTCAAAAGTAATTTTAATAGTGCCAGCAAAGAATTGCTTCTATCTTTTGGAAAGAGTTCTCCCCTCATGCTCAATATTCCTATGTTTTACTTAAGATATTTTCTTCAAGCTACTTGTACAGCGAAGATCTTGCCTTCATCTACCACCTACTGTGAGACTCCATTTAATGCAGTGGTCACTAATGGCATGCATTCTACATGAATACCAATTTGTGGGAAGGATCATGCAATTTTGGGTGATGTAAGATTCTTGTTATAGAATCTGCATGCAGTGTGGCTTTACTGTTTTATCCACCTACTTCATTCTAGGTAGAATAAAAAAATAATAATTATGTACATTTTCTTTCTTGTACCTAGGAGTGGATAAGAAAAGCCAGGTATGAACTGAAAGTTCTAACAGCATTACTGATAAGAAGAAAAAAAGAAAACACTCAAGCAAACTTTTAGCTCCTGTCAAGCATTCATGTTCTCAACAAATGTGAATCTGGAATCCAAAGTACTGTTTCTAAGGCAAGTTACGTTACTGTTAGAAAAACAATCCAGATAATGTAAAATTAATTGGTCTTTGGACACAAGGGTGATCTCTTTTCCCTGGGCCACAGAGACCATGCACAGAAAAGCACCTCTCAGACTTAGAGTCCTGCATCTACCAGACAGTAATACCACCATTGACCACCAATCAGTTACTGAACATACAAGTTTCCCCCTCAATCAAAACATTCAGAGAAACTCCATGAGCAACTAGAGAGAGAAACACTGGTCCCAAAGTAGGTTTTAGACCAATCTTTTAAAAAGGAATAGGGAACTGATGGACAGAACATTGCTCAAAATAAAGGGATAAAGTAACGAAATAGAGTGTAGATCGGAGAGAAGGAAGTGAGTATGCTTTATGCGGGAAATCTCACCCTAATTGACAAGAGATGATTATATTTGACAGAAATAGTGTACTTCATGTATTGGCAGCCTACCCTCACGCAGTGAGATGTGATGTTGCTTTACTCATGTTGCTAAGCATTGGCTGCTTTACTCTACTTCCTATCAACAATGCCCCAAAAAGCCATTGCATTCTGCCAGAGAATCTACAAATTAGTTGATAGTCTTAATACAGATTTATTTATTTATTTTATTAAAAGCAAACAGAGTAAAGAATTTTGCAGCCTCAAGCTGGCTTTCTTGCTGGCAGTAGTGAATGGACCTGATAAATACAGAGAGCAATTCATAAGTACAGAAATTGTTGAAGCATCCAGGAGTCATAGCAAAAGATGAAACACACAAGCTCCCCTTCACTAGCTACAGCAGCATTAGAAATCTTTGTAAATGCAGGAAAATTGGAACAGATTCAGTGTTCTTATTTAACTTCTTCACACTTCCAGGACAACAGCTCTGAAAGGCTGGAGTTAAATCCCAAACTGACAGATGATGCTGCTTTGTCACTGGAACAGCACTGAATTCAGTGGCTTGCAACCAGGTGTGAAAGCACTAATGGCAGTTTTCATTGAAGCTCAGCTTCTCAGACTTTAAAAATCTTTCAGTTATTTCTTCTCCTATTATAATAAAGATAAGACATTTATAGACTTTTCCATTTTCTTCCCACTGACAAGTGGCTGATCAGCAATGAAGATTTCAAAACAACATTAAGCCAAAACCCTAATTCATTCTCTAATTTAGAGTTGTAACAAAGCTGTAAGCATTGTAACAAAGGACCTTCCTGATTCAAAGGTGATACTTTCTATTTGTCCATTGAAATTTTCAAAATCTTAAGGGGTTTACTGTCAGAATCATCAGATAAACTGCTGAGTAGATTCTAGTAATAGAATATACCTACTACAAATAAAAATAATCAAAGTCTTTAAATTAGGCTCTTAACAAACGTGTAGAAGGATATGTGCTAATAATAATGAATTGTAGCATTTCTGATCCTTGCATCCCTGCCACTGGTTGGCAATTAGTCATGTAACAAACCTAATCAAGCTGGTTTCTGTTCATAACCCATACTTTGGGACAGGTAATCATGGGAAACCATTCCCCATCCTGCTGGCAATTGCAGTCTAGCTTACAGTCCTGGAGGACACACTTCTATAAGGTTGAATCTAAAGGTCAAACATTTCAAGAATTCAGTACAGTTAGGATGATGCTTTTTATAGTTAACATCTCATTCGGGGCTGACAAGTCTTATCCATCCTATTTAACAACAAACCAATACAAAAAAGTACACCTACTCAGACCTTCACAGATACTTGTTTTCCAGTGTCCTAAAAACCTATTTAATTTTACTGAATATGCATCTGATAAAAAGCTTTCTGAAAACTGTGGAAACTCAGTGAAAAACTGAAATCAACAGTATACCGGAGCTAAATTCAAAACTTCTGTGGGGAAAGTAACTACTGAGAAAGGACTATCTGTGAAAGAACTGATCCTTTAAATGAATTTTAAAAAAATACAAGAGAACAAACCTGGCAATAACCTTTATACAAAATGAAACTGAAACGAGTCTCTTAGCAGTGAGGATTTTAATCAAATGCTGTAGCAATTCTCTGCTACAGAATGGCTCTGAACGCACCATCACTTTTTGTCAATTACCTGCAGCTAAGTACTTGTCAATAAATAAATCACAAGTTTCCACAAGTCTGTATGGTGCAAGAAAGACAAGACAGATAACTTACAGTTTTAGTTCTACTCCTCACCTCTATTCCTTGATTTAATGTATTTCTCTGTTGAACTTTACCATATTTAGACCCCTGGCCACCAAAATCATTCACCTTTTATTCTTTCTGGCCACCAAAATCATTCACCTTTTATTCTTTCTGTCTGTCTATTTCAACATTTTGTGAAGATTTCTATACAACAGTTGAGTTATTTGAAAATGTAATTTTAACTGCTACCTACTGTCAAAACTGAAATGTCAACGCTGGTAACAGCTCAGTACAGAGGTGCTCAGTTCTCTCCTGGCTTTTAAGGCATCTGCAATGACTTTGCTTTTCTGAAAATTGGAGCAAAGATCTATCAGACTGGGCATCCACAAACAACCAGAAAATGCAGATCGACGCAATTATTAAAAAAAAGAATGTGCCAAAAGTAGGTCATTTGTGGTTTGAAATACCAAAGTATATTGCCACAGTTAATGCTTTTGGGCTTAAGGAGTTGAAGCCCATATTTAATATATTGAACATTGCTGCAGAGATACAAGGTGTTCAACAGGTGTGTTCTTATTAAATAAAAGGTTGCAGTCACTTGTCTCATTGCACTGATTTTGTTACTACCTATATCTGTATCATCCCACCAACTCACCAACTGTCATACGTAAAGACGTATCCACTCAATCTTTTTTATTCTAGAAACAAAAATCATTCATAATAAAACCCCACAGAATATACAAACATACACAAATCTCTTGATTTTAAATGTGAATTTAGTAATATTCAATATTTTCCTATTTTCCCTAGGGATATCAAAAAAGGTTACCTACATCACTTTGCTTTAATAAACAGTCACTGAGCCTCCAATCTAAACAGCTGTCTACTGATAGTTCTGTAATAAAAACTATGAATATTTTGATAATAAAAATCAAAACAGCAATTATATTTTTAACTATGACTCACAGCTGATTTGGATTGTTCTGATGAAGTATGTTTCTTTATGCATAGAAACTGCATATTCAGTTTGCAGACTATGAGAATTAGAACATACTAACAAGACATTATTGCTGCTAAGCACACTGTGAGTGATGCTTCTGGCAAACGTTATGTTTGCTTCTTGACATCTTTCATTACTCCTGAAAAGAACTTTGGGGTTGTAAAGTTTTTGTATTTGAATATAGCTAAGAGTACAGAGGCACTGTCTCTCTCTCTATATATATATAGAGAGATAGATGCCTATATATGTTGTCTCTATATATAGACATATATATATATATAGACAATGTCTCTGTACTCTCAGCTACTCATAAATATTTATTTATTTTAAAGAAATTCTTGGTGAACACAGTGAATTATTTCCCTGGGCAAAAAGTTCCATGTGGGTGGTTGATTGAGTAAGTGTAGGAAATAAATTGCTAATACATGGTTTCACAATTATTCTCAAACCAGTATTACCCATCATAATCAAAGGAAATAATTTTTTTTCTTTAAAAATACTGCAAAACAACATAAATACAGTAACTTGCATAGACAAATCAATAGAGGCAGACAGCTATTACAAGCCTAAATCTAGCAGCCCATTTTATATAGAAAGCTTGTTCCTGCAACACTGACCATCACCTATATTTAAACAAAGAGGGACAGAGCTATAAAGATATTCAGTAGCATTCCTCCTACTCTGCCACCTGTCTACCTGTGAAATGAAATTTTAAGCACCCATTAGGATTTAATGATCTTAAAAATCTTCCTGGTATTGTCTGTAAATAGTTGGTGCAGTAGATATCTGGAGTTTTCTTCACAGTTCTTTCTTTGCATGTGAGAGGGTAAAAAAGAAAAAGAAAAGGAAGATGGAGGCCCCATACAAACAGGCCAGATGGACACACTCTAGAGGGAATGTGTGGTGCCTTTAGGAAATCCTGGTGATTTCACCAGACTGCCTTGCCCCAGGCAAAGCATTAAATAACTTCCACTCAAGCCTACATCATAATGGCCTCAACCACCTGGAGGACAAGATGATAAACCAACAAAAAAGCCTAGAGTTACACAACATCCTGGTGCGTTCAACACACCACCAGGAAACTGGGCAGAAAGTACAGAGAAGGGGACATGAGGCAACTTGAAAGCCACAGGCTCGATTAATAGCAGGAAGGACTGCTCTTGGACAGCAAGAAACTGAGGGCTGGGAAGGTGACCTGAAAACTATCAGGAAAAGGGCAGACTTGCCTTGTACAGCTTTTCTTAGAGCAACAACCCAAAAATCATTGGCACTTCGAGCAGTAAAACTACTCAACTAAGCAGCTTTATTGCATACTGCAGTCCTGGGTCCTTAGCAATACCTGGGTATGCTTGTTCAGGCTCTGTGAGAAGAAATGGTTTTGTTCCCTACATACAACAAAGGTGGTTCAGTTATTCCCTGCTGAGCTAATTTCTGCAAGAGCTTTTGTTCCCAAATACTTATCCATACAATTATGCATCCTAATCTGTCACTTTTATTTTTTTAATGCACAAGCTAATTTTCATAACTTTAAATTGAGAAGCATAACAATAAAATAATTCCATAATTAAAAGGGAAAAGCATCAAGAACATCTTGACAACATGAACTCTGATGATTTTACAGCAAGTTTGCTTACCTTTTGCTTCCATCTTTGTATTAAAATTTTAGTGGTCTTACTTCATTTTTACCTCCTAACTAAACATATAGACATATAGATAGAAAACTCATGTGTTTATATATTTATCTATATAACTCCTCCAATTGCTAATTTAAGTCTTCACATTTTCCTTTGAAAATTCCTTTCCTCAGTCTTGTAACCAGGAAAGAACACATTCCTACATTGGCAAGAGAACAATTGTACATTTTAAATGTTGTATGTAGTTAAAGTATGGCAGACCATCTCAAATTCATTGAAGAGTGATTTACTAATATTAAATAGACATTTAAAGGAGAAAATTATTGTTTGTTTTGTTTTGTTTCTCCCCCTCTGGCTATCTAAGTAAAGATCTATTTCACACACCTCTGTTCCAGACAGAAAATTGTAATTATCTCAAAACTCCTATTCTGTATTAATATAGCCCTGTTAACAAGTCAGAATGTTTAGTATGCACCGTTCCTGTGTAGGTGTATTTATCAAGAATTGCCTGCCATCTCTAAACATGTAAAATTCTAGAATTTTCATATGGTAAGATACCACGTCAAAAAGGTTTTCAGGGCAATGTTTGTTATGCTTCATATCATATAACCAAGCTCTGTGCATTCAGAGACCCATGCTAAAATATCATTCATAGTCATCTGTGTATATGTTCTAAATACCTCACCACAATCTAGCTCCTTGATTGGTTTAAGAAAAAGGTGGAGATAAGAATTGGCTAAAAATGGATATCAAGTCTCAGCTACAAATAGACTTTTAAAATACAGTGTACAGTTACAAGTATGTGTCATCCCGGATAAATAATGAAAAGCTAAAATGTTAAATGGATCTTTAAGTGAAATGTTATTATGCTTCATTTCAGAAATTACTGAAATGTACCCAGTTGGTGCTTTAGTGAAAAGTAGCCACTGGATTTCCCCTGGGACTGGAAGGTAGATCAGCTCTGATAAATGCAAGATTTATTCCATATTCTACACAAGGAGGCCAATGTTCCCATCTTTGGCTTTACAGAGGCACAAAAGGGAAGTTCACCCCAAATCCTTAATTCTAAATTCAGAGTTCACAGCCATGTTTCTAGAGAATGCTGTGATCTGATTATTCTGTACTTAATGTTGAACAAAGATTGGTTCCTTTTAAGCTGGTTCCTGGACAAAATATCATGTATACTCCAAAGAGAGGTTTTGGTAATTAAAAAACAAATTTGCAAACTGAATGCCTTTAATAAATGCCTAAAGCATTAAACTGACTCTACTGTACGAGTCACAAACTCTTAAATCCAGGTTTCTTCAGTGGATTTAATAGCTAGAATGATTTTGACTTTAAATGCAATCCGAGATAGTGAGACAGGAAATGAAGACAGAAAAGGACAAGCATTGACTTTGTTAAACAAAACAAACAATCTGGACTATTTTTTTTTTATGAAAGAATTCAAGCATATCTCCAGTTCAAACAGTCATTACTGCTAGTGCCTTTCAGTATAAGAAAGCATTTTCCCAATGGTGAGAAAAGAAAAAAAAAACAAAAAACACTTAAAGTCATGTCAAAGCAACGCTTTCAAACTAATATTTTCTTGACAAGATAATTCCTCTTTAAAACAACAACAACAGGAAATGACTAAGACAAAACAAAATAAAAATATTTGCCAAGTTATATAAATGCAGTTTGATTCATTTTGCTTTGAAACTCATAAATGGTTTTGACTGATACATTATAAAAAAAAAAGAATTGCTTAATTACAGAGAATATGAATTAAAGTTAATAAGACTCAATTGCAAATAACATGTTTACATGATTTACTTCAGCTTGCTACCAGACAAGCTGTTCTAGATCTTAACTAGTTCTTAACTGAAAAATGTAACATTAAGAAAGTCATTACAACAGAAACTATCGTAATTTGGACTCAGATCTGTGCGTTCAACAGCACTGAATGAATTAGAGTAGCAGTTTTAAGTAGAGTTATACAAGAAAACATGCTACTTTAATGGTACAACATATCATATGATCGATGCCTCTGGCCACCCTGAAAATGAAATTGTTGTTCTCTGAACTTGACACACAAAATTGCCCCCCCTCTTATTTAGTGCTGCTGAGAAAACATTTTGCTAGTCTGGTGTTCTGGCCATCCTTTCCCTTAGCTGAATGTTCCTTCTCTGGAGAACATTCAAGGAAAGGGTCTCAGAGAATTTAGGCCTAAAGTTGCTCTTAAAACTCCTTGTAGCCATCAAAATCCTTATCTATCTCAAATTCAGTTTACATAGATGAATTTGTCAGTTCATCCTTTGAAATTTAACATACAAAAACAGATGATTTTAAATTGATTATACCAATAGGCCATTCATGGCCAGAGGTATAAATGACTATTCAGTAGTTATCAAATTAATTTGAAATTTAAACTTGAGTTGGCTCTAATTCCTTCAGAAAACATTTGGAAATGCATGAGCATAGCACAATGAGTAGGGAATAGTATGTAAATCAAGCTGCCGTCTGTAACTTCTCAGAATTACACATACTGGGCAAAGGGTGAATCAGAGAAACAAGAACAGATTTTGAGCAGAGTTACACTACGCCATCTGTCCTATAAGATATTGTTCTAGCTGCTTTTCAGGCTCCCAGAAGGAAACCAGTAAGGTAGATATGAAAGTGTCACGAAAAAACCTCAATTTCTCTCTACCCTTCCTTTCCTCTCTACTACCTCCTTTCCATTTCTACTTCCTTCCCTTCCTCTTTTTCCCATCTCCTGTGGCTCTTCACAGCTACCCACCACTGCTCCATGCCTCTTACCAGACCTCCTTATCCAGCAGAGACCTCTCCCAGCTTTATTTGTATTTCTAGCTCATCCTGTCTGACTCTTAACAAATACTTTAAATTCTTCAGAATGTACTTAAAGAAAAACATTATTAATCACCGTACAGAATTTGTGAAGTGGTCTGCACCTATTTAAAATGAGGGCACTTGTTTTTATCTGTTCATGAATTTTATAAGATAATGTTTTTGTGCCATCTGAGGCAGATGCTGGGACCCACTAACAGTAATTACACAATGTGAAAAAGCACACTCCAAATACATACACGGAGAGGACATTTTTTAATTTTTTAACATCCTGATTGATTATAGTAATTATGTATTTAGCTGGTCAATGCCACCTAAATGACAGAGCTTGAAGAGAGCTTATTTCAGCAGAACAAATGCAACCAGCAATTATATCAAAGCTACATTTGGTTCTAGCTGATGTACTGTTACCACACATAAATGCAGCCTTTTTTCTGTGATTCCTTATCTCAATGGTATATACCTTTCCACATCATCTCACAACCGTTTTATTAAAAAAGATACAGGTAAAGATATAGGGTATCAGATTATTGAATAATCAGGACTTCAGAAGGTAGCAGGAATAACTGCATTTTTCCTAAGCTGTTCAAAAACACTGCTGTACTATTTTTCAGTACACACTTAACTATATCATACTGAAGATGTAAATTCTGATTAAACAATCTCAGCAATGAAGGATAACAACTACCTGTGATACCGTCATGGTTCAGCCTGCAGTTTTCTTAACAGCTGTTTTGTTACTCTCGAAAACATTAAAGGAGTTTACAACCACATGATCATGAGAAATCAAGTCACAACATTTTTGGTCAATAGCTGCATTTTTTTCTGCGTAATGTCTAACTCTACCTCTTGTAAAATGATGCAATCTGAAGCAAGTATCATAGGATTTCGTTTCCAGCAGTGGATGCTAGCTGACTGTTGATGAGTTATTATGTGAGTAATTTATGCTCGTGTTAACTGAAGATAATACATTACTTGTCTTGAATTCAGAACTTAAATCTATGTCTTTGTCACATACTTTCAGGCGAGACAGATGAGATTCCCACCGATATCTGTTCATTTCAGCTCTAAAAAACATAGTAGTAACTCAACCTTTATTTAGCTTAATAAACTGAATAAAGCAGACAAATACGTTTAACTTTCTAGATTGTATATACAAGCAGCTAGTCAAAAAATGTCTTAAAGAACATCTTGCTCTTAAACAGCCTTTTTGCATTACTTTTTAGGGAAAAATGAACAAACAACAAAAACTGATAGAGAATAAATAAATATATTTTGATACTGAACGAAAATAGTCTCAAAAAACCCTGCTGATGACAGTATTTTAACCAAGATAGAGCTGTACAGTGAAACGTTACTCAGAATAAGAAATAAAAAAATCCTATTTCATTGCAAATCCTATATTCAACTGTAAGATATATGGAGCATTTATGAAAAGTGTAATGTGAAGAGAAAAACGTATTTTTGCTAACATGAATTAAGATTCCCAGTAATTCTTATGTGGTTTATTTTTCTCTTTAAAAAAAAAAAACAACAAAACAACAGCTTACCCTGAGGAATACTACTTTTGATTTTATTAATTTTAGAGTGGCTAATCTGTATCAAACATTGTTTCTTTACATGATTTTTTTTTTTAAGTCAAAAATTCAGAAAATCTTTATAATTCTGGCAGTCTTTGGTGAACCTATAAATTTCAGTTATGCTATTGAAACTTTTTTCCCCTTGAACACTTACTTAAACGTTTATAGTTGCTGAAGGTTGAACTCTACAACTACATGAGTCACATTTAATTCACTAAGTGCATACCCCAACTATGCGATGGGGAACTAGACAGAATGGAGCAAAGGGAAGAACCTCTAGGCATTACCCTCCAGATTTCATTGATCAGAAAATTCCCACAGAGTGATTAATACTTCAAGTAAAGCCAATGGCATTTTAAAGTAGCAACAAAGCAATATGAGGAGTGCACTAAATTGAGAAATTACTTCCAAAGAGAATTCAAGTCACTAAGCCACTATTTTTACCATTAACAATAAAACACATCCCTTGCCTTTTTTTTTTTTTACTGTTTCTGATGCAACTATTGATATTGAGAGGCAAAAGTCTGTCCCTGGTGCACATCACCTCCTCCCTAAATTTTGTTGATTTTGTGAATACCAATTTTATAATTTTATTTTTATTCTTGTTCTGAGAAATGATTTCACTTACAACTTTTAACTCCTGAGACATCATTAAAAGAATGGAATTTAAATAAAGAAGTACAATGCACGTGCTTTAAAGATTATAAGAGACCTCCCACTATAATCCATTGTTTATAATTATTGCAGAATTCATTCCTTTATTTTCAAAATAACAGCTCCAAGAACAATTGTAGACTTTTTTTTTTTTCTTTTCCAATGACTTCTGGATACATTCAAGTTAAAATGATTAGGAATAAGAAAGAGAAGATTAAAGAAATTTATAGCCTACTTTTTTAAAAAGCATGAAAAAAGCAAACAACAATGGTGATAAATCACATCAGTAAGGAAACAAACAGGTTGCTTTTGTCCCCCCCATTGCCTCTCTCAAGCTGTGCTGCTCTCCCAGTGGGACCATAGAGCAGACTGGCTCAGGCACTCAGAACATTAAAGAAAATAAAATTACATTCAGCATGTGGACGTATAAAAATGTATTTGTTTAGACATGCAAGACATACTTCTTACATAAAATACTAGCGTAAAAATCTTGCATATTACAAGAAAAAGCTATTTTCCTGATTTTATTAAAAGACCTTGTACTCACTGTTGTCTATCACTTTGGATGCCTTATTTAAGCTAGTTTTATTAGGTAATGATGCAATGTTTTATAAACTAGTAAAAAAATATGGGATCAGTCAATCACATAATAAAAAAGGTAATTGAGGTGCATAATCTACTTAAAAAACACAGTAAGCTACACTTCTTTGTCAGTCACTGGCTGCAGAAGATTCTAGTGTCAAAACCTTTCTGTATGACTCATAGAATCATATCATAGAATCACAGAATGGCCTAGGTTGGAAACGTTCCTAAAGCCCACGCAGCCCCAACCCATGCTGCAGGCAGGGCTGCCCCCCACCAGCTCAGTCAGTCCCCTTCCCTTTAACTACTGGAAGGCAACAATGAGGACTTCCTGGAATGTTCTCTGCTCCAGGCTGAACACGGCCAGCTGCCTCAACCTTTCTGTGTAGGATAGGTGCTCAGACATGTTTCCTCTCATAATAACTGTCTTTAAGACAAAAAATCAGTACTGAGCTTTTGTAATGGCAGGCCACTGCCATGCAGATAGTAGCTTTTATCAAATATCTCCATGGGTCTGTAAGGAGCACGGGTATCTCACAAAGAAACACAATATTGTGCCCCCTCTATAGGCAGCTTACAGGATTTCAGGTAATACTGGCACAACATAAAAATAAGAGTCAATTTGTTTCTAGCATTTTTACCTCTTGTCCATTTAAGTAGGGACTTCCTTGTATCTAACTATATAAAACCAATCAAACAAAAACCACTGTCCTTTCAAAACAACTCTTTAGAACAAAAAATTGCTCAGGTTAGGGTATGGCTATCTCAAATTATCTATCATGGCTACCATGTCATATGGTCCATAACCTTTAAGTCAGTATGGCAATGCTATAGTAGAAAAGATAACAACCTTTTATATAAAATCGTGACAATTTTCTAAAGGTTGTAAGCAAATCCATCCTCAGCAGAAGTCAACAAAACATAGGAGGTCAGTAACTTAATTAAAAAAAAAAAAAAATCAAGCATAGAATCTAAGGCAACCAAGGGTAACCAACAAATATTTAATATTTATGTGTTTACAATTTAGAGTTTAAAATTTAAATACAAAAAAATAGATTAATTTACAAGAGATTAATTGCTACTTAATAGATTATATAGAGAATAGCAGTTCCTGTTAAGCTTATAGTTACATTATTTTTGAAACTGGAATTCGGAAAAATTTTCTCCTGTTTTTTGTATTTTGTTTTAGTCTAAAATGTCATTTCTTTAATACAAGAAAGAGGGAAGAAAGACCATAAATCATTTCAGCTGTTGAATTCTGATTATTAAAGGAACAACATAGCTGTGATATAACAAAACTTGTTAATATGCATTAATATGAAGTAAATATATTAAATAAAAAAAACAAGGTTTAAATCTAATTAACTCTCTTTTTTAGAATGAACTGAACCTAATTATTGTTGTGTATGCTTTACTACAGCTTTTTTGTGCATTTAATTAAATGTCAACACCCAATAAAGTAGTCATTATGAAGAAATAATTGATCATAGCAAGTGCAAGACCATATTCCCTTAAGGAAGAGAAACATCATATTTTAAGAAGTTTGATTGTCTTACGTTAATGGTCATCTCAGTTTAACGTTTCTTTAACTGGAGTCTTCATTTTCCATTTGTGCAGCTGGCAGAACTTCACAGTGATTTTATAACTAAAGGAATTAAAAACCAACTTGCAATCACACAATCATATATCAAAGGAAAACTGACAAATATGCCTAATTGGAAAGCAGAAAAAGCCTCACTTTAGAAAGGTTTTTCACTGAGATAAAGGTCAATGAATCTGTAATAGAAACCAACAAAGCTGTAATATATTTATAACCTGGGTCCTAGCTAGAGTGTACTAGGGCAGACCCACTGACTCCAGCTAAAATCATCATTATTAAAAAAGTACAAGCCTGTTCTTCCTCTGAAGTATTTCTATTTCCTGATGGCACATATACATTCAGTCCAAACATTATAGCAATTTCAAAAAAGCACAGCAATTTTCTCTTCTCTATACAAGAAGAGCATACCTTTTTCTTCTGCTAGGTACAATTAAACAACTGATTTTTTTTTCCCCGCTCTTTCTTAGTCACAGCATAAATTACAGATCAAATATGATCATTTTGACTTTGTCATCAAGCAGCATGAGGTCTTGTTCTCTTACTAACACTTGGCCTTTTCTGAATGATGTATGTCCCCAGTGTTCAACAAAAAGGCCATTAATAGATGTCCAAAACCAGTCAGAGGTCTTGTTACACATTCCTGTCTACAGAACATACACTAATTTACAACATTTATTTTCCACTCTGAAGACAAAAATTACTGTCCAAAGAATAAAAATATTAAGACAAATAATACATTCAAGATGAGAGAGTAATTTGTTTTCACATATTAAGCTTCCATTAAAAAGATATATATTTCAAAATAAATATGAGATGACAAAAATATAGGTAATATTGGCAATAGAAGTATTTTGATTGAGTACAATTTTTGTACTGCTGGCATTTAGGATATTCTCTGAGCTATTCTGGTCACTGTAAAAACTCAGTGGGAAGAAGGTCCTACTGAAATCATAACACAGACAAAGAATTGGAGAGGTGGTGAGCGCTGACTAAATATGCAGTTTGAGGAAAGGTAAGTTTCACGAGTTCGTGTAGAAGCACTGAGGATTAACATCAGCTGGGAATAGGCAACATCTGCAAATTGAAGATTTTTGTAAAGATTGTAAAAAGTGACATACGAGGGCTGCTATGAAAGTAATTTCTATTTAATTATGTTGCCCACAGCAAAGGTAGATGTTGCTGGTATGGCAGTAGAGGTTGAACCTTCCACCAATATTCCAGTACATTTTGTTGCTGTGTGACAAATTGCAGCAGAGGGCAGTCTGACAAAATGGTGTCTGAAACGGATGTAGGAAGCAAAGGTGTGGAAATGAGTTTCTCTGTGTGGAAAAGAAAGCCTCCATTAACATTCATCAACATTTACTGAATGTTTATGAAGTCAAAACAGTGAATGCAAGCAAAATGAGGCAGTAGGTGGTGCATTTCAGAACTAGTGACAGCAATGTGAAAGACAAGGCATGTTCCACATGCAGATGTTTTGTGAACATGGAATGCTCTAGTTCATTACTAGCAAAGATTCACAACTAATGGTGGCGACTACAGTGAAAAACAGTGTTTCATAGCTGAGCATTTGTAGTTCCTTGTATCTGTTGTAGCTTCTGTGGAAATAATTCAAGAGTGTTAGTTTTGGTGCAGCCCACATATCTTTGGGGAATAAGGAAGACATGTTCAAGGGACCAGCTTCTAGTTAACCAGGGCATTTTTCACTAATGAGAACAACAAACAGTTTCTATTTTTCATGTTAAGAATTAGGAGAACCTTTCCTATGCTCTGGATTTACTAATACCCTCAGAGACATAAGGATTACACTGACTTCAGCAACGTTACTTTTCTACATTCTATTCAAAATTTCTGAAGGTTTTTGAAATCATACATGAACAGTCTTCATCACTAAATAATTTGATAGAATAATTTCAGATAATACAAATTTCGCTGGTAGCCTGATAGCTACACATTTAAAGGGAAAACATGTCATAGATGCTTCTCCCATTCATTTATTACTATGATGCAGTAGTAACTCTGTCCTACATCTATATATTTTTTTTAATTTTTAACAAATCTTCTTCAGTCTTATATCCCAGAGTTATGAACTGTAGGTCTTGACTAGTATCTGATCAGAACCAATTCTATGCTTCAGAATTGGTGCTGTGGTATAACATTTCACGTTCATCATTCAAATGCAATTGTTAACATTAATTTTACTTTTCTGAATGTTGCTTCTGGAAGTTGCTTTGCAGATGCATGATGCGAACACAAATGGGGATTTTTGTTGTTTTTTTTGTTGTTCATACAGAAGTTACAAATCTGGAGAAATACCAAGGATACATTAAATCCCCATAGTAAGAATGAAAAATAAAAAAAACAACACACGAATAACAGAAATTCTAGTCTTATAAAACACGGCTGACTATACAGACTAACTCTTAAAACCTTTACAAATACATAGGGATGAAAGCAAATTACCTTGCAAGAAACAGGAAGAAACTGTCTGCATCAGCGATGCCCTGTGCCCCCCAAAAATTATTCTTTATCCAGAAAAAGCAGGGGTTTTAAAGTATGGGCTTATTGTTTCAGGGAACTGTGCAAGCATCTCTACTTGATATTTTGCTTATCATCCTGATATATGGCTTGGTCATTTCTTTGTCTCTTCTTCACAATGTAGGTATATACTTCAATTCTGTAAGCAGAGTCAATTAGTTCTCTGCTTAAATATTCAGGAGGTATTAAGACATGAATCTGTTCTGAAATACCAGTGATAAAAACAATACCTTTTTGTACCATGGTTCTAGAATTTACTTCTAATTCAGATACTCGTTTCAGTTCTTACATATATCAAACAGTCAAAACTCTTCCAGAAAATATAATATTCCTTAAAAGTTCACTTTTCTGTCCACAATAGTTAATGAAAGGTTAAAGTAATCCAATTCTGAAGAGTATGTATAAAGACAAGCAATATTTTCAGTGGAAAAAGTTTCAATACTCCCCTAGAAATTCAAGGAAAAAAAAAATGGATAGGAAGAAGAAACACGTTCTGTTGTAAACAGTTTCAGGATTAAATCCACCTTTCAGGATTTAGAATTCCATTTTAAATTCTCTTACTATTGAGTTACAAGGCTACAATTTGTATCCAAACATTAGACGAATAGGGTTAAAGAAAAAGCTTACCATTTTATTGTGTAGAACAGACCATTCAAATTTTCTGTTGAAGAACATCCTGCACTTACAGTTCTCTTATTCCCTTTTATTGAACTGAGTAACCAATGCATATCAACACCCCCCCAAAAAAGACTTGTGTCCATACTAGCATGCAAAAGGACTTAGACGTGTGTGTCTTGGTGACAACAACACTTCCTATTTTTCAGCACAAATACTTCAACTTTTGTTCTCTTTCTTCCACATTGCATCATTTTTGTTCCCCTGTTCTGAGTTGCATTTGGAAACAAGTTGCTATTGACAGGGAATGAGAATATCGTATGTTTGGACACACACGCAAGTACAATCATAAGGAACAGTGCTTTAACTGATGCTGACCTCTAGTACTGAAAGTTATTCAGGGGGAAACTTTCCTTTCATCACAAATTGCTGAAAGAGCAATGCTGGTGTCTAGGAGCTACATAGCTACACATATGGTGACCAAATTGATACTTTACAATGCATTAAGAGAGCTGCCCCAATATTCTGAAGGTCTAAACTGAGAACTCATTTAACTAGTATATTCTAGACAATAAATAACTCAGACAATGAGCCCTTTCCCTTTAATACATCACCCAGTAAACAACTATACTGCATGGCTCCTGTCTCCTGTGCTGTTCAAGGTCTGCTCTTGCAAAAGGCAGTCTGTTTGAAAAATACAATGCACTATATATTGTCTCTGATTTCTAATCCCTCTTTCCCTGGAGAATGGGTCATCAAGGATTTATAAAAGTTATGAAAAAATGATGCTGAGCTGACAACACCTATCATGAAAGGGAGCACCTTCAAAGTCCAGTAAATGAGACAAATATTAACACAGACTTCTCTACAGAATTATTAGCATAGTCAAAAAATCCAAGTTCAGCATTCCTACACAAGTAATTGAATGAAATAAAAATCATATATGCAGTCAAATAGTGTATTTAAAAACTGAAGTTTTTAAAAACTAAAGTCATATTAAAATAATTTTATATTAAGGTAGATACACATTTTATAGAATCTATCTTTAGCACTGGATTAAAAATCTGAGAGTACTTGACTATCCTGCCCAATCAGTTGCACAGGGACTAAATCATGACATCTCAGAGAATCACTGTTTATTCTACCACTTATCACTTCAGAGTGACACACTGAATTTCAGCTTTCTCTCTAGCCCTGCACACAATGACTTTGTCCTCTTTAGCTGAGTCACAGAAGGAAACATGCATATCACAGACATGGGACTAATAGAACACAAAATGCTTCTTCATGTGGTTGCTTTTCTTTCCTTTGCTTTCATAATATGATAGCTAATGGTGCGTATTTGGATAGAGTTTGAGTGCAGTTTTAAGAAACAGCAATACAACGACCTTGCAGTTTGGTCACATAGCCCTGAAATTAACTATATTCCAAGTGACAACCGAATGAGTGTCTGAGTTACAAAATTATAGCTACATCTTACTTGGATATGGAACACTGTGGTAACTCTTAACAGATTTTGTCAACAATTGCAGAACCATATCTGAGATCAGATTCATTCTAACCCTGCTGGCTACCATGGAAGTTTTACATAAGGAAGAAGAGCTAATTCTGCCGTCAGTTACATTCAGTAATTGTGTGGACATTCAGGATGTACAGAGTTTGGATTTGAATATGGTTCTATCACTTACAGCTTCCCCAAAACTACCTCATCTTTTTAGGGAACAGATGCTCAGCCCTGCTTATACGTGGCTAAAGCATATGGCCATGGATCTTCAAGTCAGGAGAGAGAAAAATAAAATACACACAACTTGAAACAGTCATACAGCACTACAGATATAGCCGTTTTCCAAGAGTCC
This sequence comes from Perdix hodgsoniae, assembly GCA_035772895.1. NCBI lineage: Eukaryota > Metazoa > Chordata > Aves > Galliformes > Phasianidae > Perdix > Perdix hodgsoniae. The sequence goes on from JAPSGF010000007.1 coordinate 17,858,665, forward strand.
AAACTAAGAAGGCTAAATATTTATTAGGAGAATGTGAATACTGTAACAAAAGGAAAGAAAGGAGATAGGTCAGTATGGGGTGGAATGTCATACAGACACTGTCTTCCTGAAACTGACTGATCTTAAAAAGACCTCCAAAAAAATGCAAAATCTGGTATAGCAGTACATGTTTCTGAAGAACTGCCAGCAAGAACATGACAAAAAAAGACCAGCTGCCCTATAAAAGTGTGAATTGCTTCCTCAAAACAGTCGTTTAGCCCATAACTTTCCATTTCTTTTTTTACATTTTAGATGCAAATACATAGTAAGTAATACTCTTTTAGGCAGTTGAACAATGTACTCACATATCATGGTCAATTCAAATGCATTTTTATTTGAAATAGCTCTGCAGCTGGCTATTTATCATCTGTTAGTTAAGCTAATAGGAAAACACTGCAACTTTCTTTCAGCATCAAAGCACATCAAAGCACATACAACATCACTTTTTTTTGAAATCATAGGATCATATTATGGGGGTTTTTTTGGTTCATATATATATATTTTTTTTAATGGGTGAATGGAGCCACTTCCTGAGAAACCAGCACAACCATGTCCCTTCCATACAAAGAAGAATAGACCCTTCCTTGAAAGTATGTGCAATGACTTCAACACTGTGGGGTTTTTTTGCATTACAAAAAAGTGGCATTGTATTACTTCCGATTTCTGTAGTGAGATGTAATTATAACATTAAGGCAATTCAGGCCATAAAGATCTTCAAATAAGTAATTGCTCTTTTCTTGTCCTTGCATACCTCTGCTCAATTTGATTTGATGGGGGGAATGAACTCTGTTCTCATTTTAAGTGTGACCAAGATGGGAAATAAAGAGCAAGGTTCTGGGAAAACAAGCTCAGTGTAACTGCATCATCAATTACAAGCAACCAGAGGACAACAGAATATTGGTTGTAGTTAGGTCAAAGTTCTTGCTTGCCATTAATTGAGAGGCAGGGTCACATTAACCTACAGCTTTTGTTATTGTTATAGCAATCAGAAGTCAGGCTCGTGGTATTCTAAATACATCACCACACACACAGTGCTTACAAAGAATACTACTGCATAAATAGTACTGCTGCCTCACAATAACTCTCACATTTGCAGATGGGTCAAATGGTGCATACTTTTTTCACTGAAGAAAGGAAGGTATATATCTTCCCATAGTCATGGAGAGAGATGAATTTCTCTGTTACTCTGCTACTACAAATAGTAAGTAATACATCTAAACATACATGGATATGACTAAACATGGCTTAATAATTATTAAAAATATAAATGATTTATAAAAACAATATAGCAAAAGTACCATAACAAAAGTAAATAAATATCTTTCGGGGGGGAGAACGAATGATACACTAAAAAGTTACATCCCTTCTCTTAAAGGTGAACTTAGAGAAATGATATTCTTGATCTGTTTCACTATCTTTGATTGTCCCAGGGTCAGCACTGAATAGAATACCGCTCTGAATTTCCCACTGCATGTTCAGGTAAATTATCTTAAAAATAAAAAAACACTTAAATGAAGACTCAGGAGTAAGCTTTGCATACTCTCAATGACTTCTCGAGACTCTTACTTAACTAGTTAACATACTTAAGTGGCTTATTCTTGACCCCAGCATGCTTAATTTGTTTTTTGAAGTCCAAAAAAGAAATCATAGTCTTCAAGAAAATACAATCATATTCCTTTTAAAAATGTCTAACAGATACCATATGGTATCTGTGTTTCCCAGTGTAATAAGAAATCTCTGGATAGAATATATTTTACAAAAGTAGAATTCCACAGTGCAATATGATAAGACCCTATGGCAGATGTGATGTTCAAATTAAGCATGTGGTGCTCATGAAGATACTGGCTCAAGAAGACTGCAGATAGTATTTACATTTATAGCTGTGTATTCTTTTTTGATTACAATTCAATGAGTCTCACATCAGTGCTATTCCAGTAATGACCAATGTTAACAGACTGGATGACAGGAAGTTTTGAAATCCTAGCTTCTATGAAATAAAACTAAATTTTGAAAACCCAGACATTCTTGTGGAGTAGAAATTATATTTTGATCACAAAGACATAGGGCAGATCTGAAGATTTTAAATTTTGTTGCTTCATATGGACCTAAAACATACCGACTGTACATTACTAATTATGTTACCTAGTTTAAAAAGAAAAAACAACTATTTCAGATATATATATTTTTTGTCCTATTTCTCATGATGTTCAAAGGTAAGCCAGCAATAAGTTAACCTACCTAATTTAAACAAAGTTCATTGCAGCAAGCAGGTCCGTTTTTCAAAGTCCCCTCCAACATACCTCAGGCAATGAGTTTTGTCCAAATCCTCATGAACAAGGAGATAATCAAAGCAAAAAGTAAATGAGAACTTACAGAAGTCAGATAGATGTATTTCTGTCTACATAAACTTCTAGCATGTGATTGTTCACACAAGGCTCATAGTGATGCATTTAAGTAATCAAATCACAAAGTTCTTACAATTCAATTTACAATAGAAGTTGTGAATGACCAACTTGATTCTAGGTGTTATCAGAATGGATAAGAGAAGCAAAGAAAAAAACAGTTCTGTTAGTGTAGTAATTTCATCTACACAACAAATAGATTCAAAAAAAAAAAAAAAAAAAAATCAATCCAAAATCACAGAATCACAGAATCACAGAATGACCCGGGTTGGAAGGGACCTCAAGGATCATGTAGTTCCAACCCCCTGCCTAGCAGGGCCACCAAACATACACCTTTACTAGATCAGGTTGCCCAGAGCCCTGTCCAACCTGGTCTTGAACACCTCCAAGGACGGGGCATCCACAACCTCCCTGGGCAGCCTATTCCAGGACCTAACCACTCTCCTAGTAAAGAACTTCCCCCTAACATCCAACCTAAATTTTCCCTCTTTTAACTTAAAACCATTTCCCCTAGTCCTGCTATTATCATCCCTTTCAAAGAGTTAACTCCCCTCCTGGGAGTAAGTTCCCTTCAGGTATTGAAAGGCTGCAATGAGGTCACCCCGCAACCTTCTCTTCTCCAGGCTGAACAAACCCAACTCCCTCAGCCTGTCCTCATAGGGGAGGTGCTCCAGGCCCCTGATCATCTTCGTGGCCCTCCTCTGGACCCTTTCCAAAATCTCCATGTCTTTTTTGTACTGAGGGCTCCACACCTGGACACAGTACTCCAGATGGGGCCTCACAAGAGCAGAGTAGAGAGGGACAATCACCTCCCTATCCCTGCTGACCACCCCTCTCCTGATGGAGCCCAGGATCCCATTTGCTTTCCGGGCTGCCAGAGCGCACTGCTGGCTCATGTTAAGTTTCTCATCTATCAGGACCCCTAGGTCTTTCTCTGCCGAGCTGCTCTCAAGGACAACTCCTCCCAGCCTGTACAGGTGCCTGGGGTTCTTCCAGCCCAAGTGCAAAACCTTGCACTTTGCCGTGTTGAACCTCATTAGGTTCACCCGAGCCCAGCTTTCCAGCCTGTCAAGGTCCCTCTGAATGGCATCCGTTCCCTCCACCGTATCGACTGCACCACTCAGCTTGGTGTCATCAAAAAACACTGACCTAAAAGTCTGGCTCTGGAAGTTACCAACGAAAAACATGATCCAGTTTAAATAGTTACTTCGGACTCCTTTTTGTACCAGAGTATATGAGTATCCAGTATATTAAACAAGTAACTAATTCTGACTTTTTCCTTTTAATATAGTCACCATTCAGAACAACTCACCAATGAATGCCATCTGCCAAACTTCTCACTTCAGATCCAAATACAACAATCATAAATGATACCTTAAGATACGTCCAAAATAATCATATACACCAGCTCCTCTGACTCAATTTCACTGATTAGATGTTACATTAAGGTTACACGAGAGAGAGGACAAGTTCTATCTCCACTGTAGCATCAACGTGTTTTCTGGGCCCAGAAACATATCTGAAGATAACACTCTTGTACTGAGAATGTTATCTAAATCCCACTTTTTATTCTCATCTTTTATTCCCCCACCCTCTCTAGAAGGCTCTAGATATTAGGGTGCTTGTGTGGGAGGCTCAGGGGAGACCTTATTGCTCTCTGTAACTACCTGAATGGAGGTTGTAGTGAGCTGAGAGTCAGTCTCTTGTCTTGTGTAACTGGTGGTGGGACTAGAGGGAATGGCTTTAAGCTGCACAAGTGGAGATTTAGGCTGGACACCAGGAAATACTACTTTTCTGAAAGAGTGGTCAGGCACAAGAATAGACTGCCCAGGAAGGTGGTGGAGTCACCGACCCCGGAGGTGTTCAAGGAACGTTTGGATTTTGTGTTAAGGGATATGGTTTAGTGAGAACTATTGGTGATAGGTGGATGGTTGGACTGGATGATCTCGTAGGTCTTTTCCAACCTTGGTGTTTCTGTGATTCTGTCTATACAATCCAATAGAAAGTAATAAACTCACATAAATAAATGTATCAATATCAGCAGAGTTCTCAAAGTGCAATGAAAGAGTGCTACAACTAATTGCTACCCATGAAAAGTATCTTCCAATATCCCTCTGCACTCCTGACAAAAGATTCCTGCCAACATGATCAAAGTCAAAGACCAGCTTATCAGAAAACTTTATAGTGAAGCTGGTATGCATCTCATCAAGCAGGAAGTGAAGACACTTCACTTTTTTTTTTTTGAGAAGAATGACATTCTTATTACAGAGATGGAGGCAAGAGCAGGAGAATTCACATATGTAGTTTAGTGATTCATCACAGCAAAAAAAAAAAAAAAAAAAAAAGTTTCTAGAGCACTTAACCTCCTGTATAAGTGTTATTGTATTTTATTTACAGGATTCCAGGACACAGCTTGTAACTGTTGTGTATTATGTAAAAAAAATAAAAAATAAAAAAAAACTGTTGCCAAAGAGTTAGGTTGGGAATAATTTATGACAGAAAGAAATCGCTGATTTTTAAAAGAATCATTTGCATTTTTTCTCTCTGGTTTGCAGAATTATACATTTGCCTACATATTCAGCATTTATCAGATAGTACTGAACAGCTAATGGCAACAGAAGATTTTCTGCTGCTTCTGAGCGGACTGTATATTGTGAAGAAGAAAGAGGCTCAGTACCTGACCACAGCCCACTGCAAAAACTACAAGGAGCATTTTGTAAAATGACCTTGAATTCAGGATAACATGTCATATGCATTCACTCTCTGAGGGAGAGAGATCTGTATCAGTGATTTGCCAGACCACCAGAAGGACAAAGTCCTCTTAACGACCAGGTATTTCAGAACACGAGGCTCTATATATAAATGTTCACATGAAGTAGGAAGTTGTCACCAACATTTTATATAAGCACAGCAATGAGTGCCTGACCTTTGCGAAGCCTTTCTCACCATCTTCTATCCTACTCTCTAGTAGCACCGCCAATAATTAAGAAGTGATTTTAAGTCTAGTAATAAACTCAACTAATGATTACAAATTTTATAGAAGACTTACTGAAATATTATTATTATTATTAAGATAGTAGTATTTTGGAGAAAAATGTTGAAATCTATGTTGTTTACTACATATGAAAACAGTAACAGTAGTTAAGCATATTCCATAAGAACACATATATTTTTAAGATCTTAGTTTAAATTTGTTTTTTAGAGAATCATTAAGAACATTTCCAACCATTTCCCACGTTTCCATTGGGAACAGGAAAATGAGCTGGACCTATGATGATGTCACCGCACATTCTGATATCTAGTATCATTTAAAAAAGAAATCCCACACCCTATGATGAAATACTGTATAAAGTTTTTATTGTTTGTTTACAAAATGAGGACATTAAGCATGCTACCCACATGATGCAAACTCCTGAAAAGCTACCTAATTTTAGGGAGAAAGCCAGCAAGCAAAAAGGGTTAAATCTTATCAATACATATTTTGCTAAAATTACAGAATACATCAGTACACGTACAGTGAAGGATTTCACTGACAGAAGGATAAGCCTTAGAAGAATATAAACATCTTCCAAAGCAATGGATTTTTTCTGCAGTCCATCTGTTTAAATCTTCACTAGCAAGGGAGAAGTAGTCTGCCATCATTTCATTGCATTCCTCCCAAGACATCCCTTCTCTGGCCATTTCAATCTCTACTTGTTCCAAGATAACTTCTAACAGAAGACAAGAGCAAAAGGAAAGTCTGTTCAATTAGTACACGGAGCACAGTACCATCTCTCCCTATACAGAGGCATACAGGAACAGGCTCTCACATCTTCCAACAGCCACCCTCAGTTGGCTTGGTCTCTCTACTATTTGTTCAGAGCATATACAGCAGCACTCTGGAGGAATATTCAATAAGAATGGTGCAAAAGAACATACAGAATTTCCAACGCTTCTCCCCCCCAAAAAAAATTAGCGTTTTCATTTGAGAACAGCAAGAGACCCTTCTTGGCATAAAAATACTCCTGTCGCATGACTTTCATTAACATAACTAGATAGCTCCAAGTGGGTTCCAAATGGCATGACTTACATTCACATATATATTTTCTGCCATGGCTGTATCTTGAGAATATTATAGTTCCAGCTGACTCAGCACAGTGAGCAATCCACAGCCAAACATTCAAAAATGTGTGCTTAAGGCAAGAAGCAAGGGTTTCCATGTCAGTAATTTTTACTTGTAAACATAAAGAAAATTGCTAGCTTATGAATGTCAGAATCAACTGAATTTCCTATTTGATATCTTATCTGAGGTACTTTTATTATCTCATATAAATATTACTGAGAAATGCAAGATATCTTCATAAAAAAAATTTTTGTATTCTGTGTTGACCTAAATACAAATTTTTAACTATTTCCCATGTATTTAGGATTTAAATGGATTTTACTAACGTAATCATTAAAAAAGGCAGTATTCTTCCCTTTATGGAATATTGCTTTCAATGATTTCCATAGGCTAGAAGTACCTGAAATATTTCTTTCAGAGGAAGTATAGAATTGCAAAACATACCCTAAATACTTATAGAATGAACAATGGCATGGCACATAAAATAGCAAAATCCTTAGACTGTCTACTGTGCTTAGTATCAGGTATGTTAGCATCTTTAGTTCTTCAGCTCTGACAGCACCAGAGGAGATATTTCTACAAAAATAAATATACAAAAGATGAATCACAATTTCCTGCAAAATGACATCATATTAAAAGTGAGATTTAAGAAGTACTGAAAGAAGCAGCTTTGAGTTCAGTATCTAACACTACCAGAAAAGTGAAATTCCCATAAAGCAGTGCTCTGTCACCATGGCAACCTTGCAAGGTAGCACAAAAGAGTTCATCTTTATGCAATACACTTTTATAAAATCCATCATCCCAAATGTGACAGCATGTACTATCTTTTAGGTCTGCTGTGACACCACAATGCAATGGAGTTATTAAATATAACCAATGCCTCATTTATTACCAGTCAAAGAAGTTACTCTTTAAATGCAAATGTTTAAAATTAAAATGAAGGGTTTAATCAGTAAAACTCCTCAACCTTAAATTACCATAGGGAAAGCAACAATATCAGCTCTGCTCACATTGTGTTTTAATACATTTTTAAAATATTAAACCTAAGATTTATGCTTATTTTTTGACAACTACAGTATGACCTTTAGATGTAAAACTAATAAAAGCAGTATGACCATGCCCTTTTGAAATAAAAGCCTGTAATCTCAAAGCATAAAAGCTATACTAATAAGTGATTACAAAGGGGATTATAATGCAACCTGGAGAGCGTATGTTTAACAATTCTCGAGACGCTCTTTTTACCGTATAATTTATTAAACTTAAAACATAGTTAAGAGCAAGGTTACCAAGCAAACTGCCTGCTCCAGGTTAATTTGACTCCAATTATTTTCTACTGAATGTCTAATTGTGAATGTCTCCATGTTTTGGAGTCTTATTTGAATCAATAACTTTCCCCCCATCTCTATGACCACACAAGGAGATGAGAAAAGAACTGTAATAGATCTCTTTCTTGCACAGAAGTTGATCTCTTCCTTTCCCCCCCCAGATGTCACTTCTTATTTTGAAGAAGCATACAAAATAAAATCTCTAGGGGAATTAAATTGAAGTACATTAATTCTAATGAGTGAAACTTACAAAATAAAGTTTTGAGGTTTTTTTTTCCCCCTTATGCTATTTTTTTTTTTTTTTTTAACATGTATAAACAGAAAGATATTTTAAGTGATAACTAGGCTATCAGAAAACACTGGCATACAGAATGTAAGCAAAGTCCTCAAGGAACCCCAAGAATGTAATGAGAATGACCCCCAAAATGTAATAAACTGTAATAAGAATAGTTTTTTTTTTTTCCTTTCATATTAGTGTCTGAGTATATGAATTCAAGCATGGATTCAAAAATATAAATATACATCTTGATGCAGCTTGGTTTCAAAGGTTTTGTTTCCAGGTCAGTGTGACTATCAGGCATGTATCCTGAGCTAATGTCATAGTAATGTCAGCAACAAAACTTGCATTCTTCAGAAATAACCTGCCCAAGTAAAACTGAGGTATTAATAATAATTAAACCAGGGACAGTGTAAGTGTACTTCCATAATAAATGTAGTATATAGCACTAATGAGGACAGAAAGGAAAATTAAAATTATCTCAGGAAGCTCAGGTAATCTGAGGAATTCCTTACCCAAGCATTTTCTGAATTTCAAGTGATTTAATTGGGTAGAAAGTTAGGGGAAAGAAAATCTAAGAAATGCTATGTCACGTGCCCACACAAGTTAGAAATTTTTCAACTTTCATACACTCAAAGACTCTGATGAAAATGAATGATAAATAGCTAGAATCAACAGTCACCTAATTTTTAGCAACTTCATATTAACATACTTGCAACTCTAAAAACAATTCCATTTCAATATTGCCTATATTATAATTCTATTTTACGTAATACCCTATTGTATATTTATCTGCATAGTAATTAACATTAACTTCTAAGCAACTCAGATTTAGAAATAATTTAACTTGCCATACTTGGTAACTTCATAATATGTAACTTGTTCTCTATCATATATTTGCGACTTACTCTATTTTTTATGGAAGATTGTGCATAATCTTCTAGTTTGTAAACAGCAATTTTCTTGCAATACACTTCACATATCAAAAACATTTATTTTGGGTTTAAAAATGTGTTCAGAAATACAGAATGAACAAACAACCTGATTTTAATCACTAGGAGTTTTGCTATGAACTTGTGTAAGAGTAGGATACCGTCCTCACAAAGTTTAACCAATAAACAACAACACAGATTATTGATTTAAAGTAGAATTAAGGCTACTCCATAAAGTTCAGAGACACAATTCACTATATTTAAAGCTGTAATGTATCTGCAGTGTGCATTTTAACTGCTTAGGATGCAAACACACTGAGGTTCTAGTCTGAGACTCTTTTCTATGTGTAAAGAATGTTGTGTATCATTCGTAAATAAAGCAGCCTGAAGGTTAGTAGGTGTTTTTTTCCTTCACTTCATTACAAGCAATTCAATGATAAACACAGTATTCATAGTTTAGCACAAAAGCAGATTAATAGCTGGTTTCATGGCACAAGACTGACTTTCATACTATTATAGCCAAAACCTTCATAGTAAACAATGCAATAGCCTTCCTCTGCTTCCTCCTGTATAAATTCTGATCAATAGTTGTTATTCATAAGAGATAAATTATGAAAAAATATCCCCCCCCTACAAGAGTACTGTGTTTCAAATATCAGTGCCCCAGAAGCACCTCTACCAAATCCTGAATTCACCACAGAGGTAGCAATAGCACTCTTCTGGAACTTTTGCCAGTTTAGAACTTCTGCTAATAAAAAAAGGTGCCTCTTAATGAGTCGATTACCCTTGAAAGCCTCTTTCATCACTTGAATACAATGGCCTTACTGCTTGGTACGTCTTGGAGTTCCACCAATCTGTCAGCATTTACCAAAGCACTTCTCAGTTTAGACTGACCACTGGTAGCAATTGAAGAGAGATGTAATAACTGAAAGAAATTAAATAGCATTTAAAGCTGGAGCCAAATTTTCAAAATCTATCAATTTCCACTATCCATCACAATTGCACATTGGAATCCTGATTTCAAAAAGCGGTACTATTTCCTGTATCTGAACAGTAAGGCTAGGATAACAAGGAACCTATCGTTTTCTTTTATCCAGAATAAAAGAGTAGAAGAACTTCAGCAGAAGATTCAAAAGAAGCAAAATGCTCAAAACAATACTTTGTCTTTAGTCCCTATTTCAAAATATAGCAACTAGCAAAATATAATCAGTTATTAACCAGCAGCTCACAACCTTGTTATCTAAAACCACTGACAACTAGATGATATAAGCAGACTGATAAGTAAAGTATTTTAAAAAGTTACAAACTGCCATTTGATAAGATAATTCATATAGAAACCCTCAATGGATTTTAAGGCATTCGTCCTCAATCCAAATTAATTACTAATATGATTTTCCTCAGCAAAGTATCATTAAGTCATTACTCATTGATCTGTAATTCTATAAGCTCCCCTTTCTCCACTTACACTAGGCTACATTTGACATTTAAATCAAAGCTTCAGGCTTTACAGTATGATATGCCAGACTAAAAGTATTGCACCCTACCCCGCCAACTTAAATTTTCACACTTTCATTGACTTTCATAATAGCAGATATGTTCTGAACTTCTGAGTTCTGGAAGTAATTTTACACCCCACATATTCTATACTCATCAAAATCTTATCTCAACATGTCTCAGTTATATAAAAGACTGAAAGTAAGACCATGCAGTCCCTCTGGCTGTTTTGCTGTCTGCTGCAAATCAACCTGTTGCAAGGCAACGACTCTGCTCTCCATACTCAAGTAAGGGTTCACACTGCAGCAAAGCATAATTCCCAGCTTTGGTGTTAGCCAACATACAAACATTTCATATATTCCTGTAATCTTCATCTTTTTAAGAATTATTTCCAGACCTTCAGCAGATGGGTAAAGAGAGATTAAAATCCTAATACTTGGTATGCTATTTATACACTAATCAAATCATAAATCTCACATTCAAACAGTTACTAAAATTCAGGTTAACAGTCCATAACTGAACCTCATTAAAACTATAAGCACTTTTTAAAAACTACTTGGAAATAAAATATTTCAACAGATATGAATCGAAAGAGAACAAATAAAATCTAGCACTAATCCATACACTCTGCCAAATACAGTATCTTGGTGATATTGTGTACAAGCCTTCAAAAATTTATAACCTAGGTTGTAACAGCCACAGTTTAGAGTCCCATGTGTCTAACCTGCTAGTTTTATGCTTTTGTTACCCTGTTTTTATGTTTTAGTAAATATATTAGATAATAAAAAAATTGTTGCTTACATATGTGAATTATAATATATATTTTTTATGCAGCCCAAGATAAATCCTGTTCATTCGATGCAGACCAGGCAAGCCAAAAGGCTGGACACCATGGAATCCTAGCTCATCCACTTCATCACAGACAGATTTTCCAGTACTAAAATTCTCTTAGCACCCAAAAGCACTTAATATTTCTACATTTACTGTAAAACACTGCATACTAAGATAAGTACTGTGAATTTTTTTTTGGCACAATCTCTGTAGTAGTTAGGTTAGACAGATCTCTATTAGCTTTGCAATGCTTATGTCTCATTGCAAAGTTAGTCTTCACTACTAAAGGATTTTTTTTTTCCCCTGTAAAATTAATAGTAAGAAAGATTGACTGCCTCTGGTTGTATAATTCAATTTGAAGAATTTGAAAAATGTTACTGAAAATCACCCCTATTTGCCGAAAGGCTGACAAGCTATTTGCACAGAACCATTGAAAGAATTCTGGGAGGTGTCAATAATGAATAGGATAACTGCTCTCCAGCTTGATAACTAAAGAGAGCTTGCTGATAAATTTTAAACACATTCAGCATGCTGCACTGTGCTCCAGAGTCACTTTATATACCCATTGCTCCTGGATTTATACAACAGTAGTTCTGTAGTAGAGCGACTTCTGTTTCAGATTAGTAGACATTTTAATGCATGAAAGAATATTTGCGCACACACACATATCAATTCCTCACAACATTTTTAGATTTTTAAAAATAAGGGTTTTTTTAAGCATTCCCCATATTTGCATATGAAAATTTAACACCTTCATTTAGGGGGAATATAAATGCTGAGTATTATAACACATGCTCTACCTTTTCTCTTTTTCTTCTCCATTCAGTTCTTTCCCCACCAGTATGAGCGTAGTGAGATTTGAAACATTTCTCCCCCCTCAATTTTCTTAATCTTATAACACTGTTCTTTAGGTCTAAGTATACAGAACTAAGCAGAAACCTAACACAAGTTAGATTAGCTTTCTGAAAGTATGAACATATCCATAAAATTGCGTATTACATTACATTTTGGAGAGCCAGAGTTTATTTAGATTATTTCCCTTTATTTAAGGGTAAGCTATATAAAACTCTATGCGAATTTTGGTTGAGACAGACAGAAGCTGTGGTTAAAGTGAGCAAGTCTAAACCAGTATAACCTCATCCCTTTTATACCATTAATTTCAGAGGGAGATAAAGCAAATTTTCTCTTACACTGATTTCTGTTACTGTCAAGTCCTGGCTGGCATAAGGACACTCTGATACTTTACTTTGCCAATGGACCTACACTTGTTAGGCAAATAAAACAGACACCTGCAAAGCACTTGAAGGCTTTGGGTTTTTGTCTTCATTGTCTTTCTGTCTTGATAAGAACCTACTGCAAAATATTGTTACTCCTCAACAAGTTTGAAAGCATGTATGCTAAAGCACATGCATCTGCTTATATCATTATATTTGAAAAGATCCTATTGTGTATTGGGGATGATCAAACCTATAACCTAAATATTTAATATTACTTTCAGATATTTCAAAAGTTACAGCAATGAGAGGAGGAGGAGGATGCCTCAAAGCAGCTTTCTTCTCTCAAAAAAATAACGTTGTCATGAACTTAAGTAATTTTGTTATCAAATCAATTATGAAAATTGAAGATATGAAAGCATCAGAATTAGAATATACAGCATTGTTGAACTCCTTTGATCATACATCAAAAGTGACAGAATAAGTGGAGTTCTTTTAAAAGATTAAATGAATAAGTAGGTAGCTCACACTAAGCAAGTCTTCGAGGTCTCCCAAGCAGTTTTCTCTGCACCCTCTAGCCAAGCAAGGACCTTCAGATACTGAAGGATTTTAAGGTTTTGCACACTCCTATGAGACAGCTCTCCTCACTTCCCACTAGTTCTGTTACTTCCAAATTTCTTATCCCATTTCAGACAATTGTAACATAAATAATCAAGTGGATGGATGATCAACTTTATTAAATACATGGCTGGTCCTACTTGCATTAGAACAGTCAGTTCTAAGAGAAAATAATCTGCAGAAAATAGCTATGTTTTAAAGCTGTTGCTGCATGTGCCACAGCTTTTTCTTAACTGTGGGAAGGCAGTAGCTTTTTGGTGTAAAATTTTGAAAAGGAAGAGTTCCCTTCACTAACTTGTGCCAAAGTTTCTTGTCCTCTCACAGCTGAAGCATCTCACAGATGCTACAGGCACTTAATCAACACAGTATATCTCTTTTTTTTTTTTTTTTTTTTTTTTTTTGTGAAGTGCTATCACATAACAATGAAAAACTCTGTCCTTCAGAACAGGGAAGAATGAAAGATCTGTTAAGTCAGCCTTACTCACCCTTTTCAAATTCTAGGGTTTTTTTTGTGTGTTTTGGGTTGTTTTTTACTCAGGACAATAATCAAAGAACTCTTCATTTGTATTCGCACTATTGTCTTGATCATAAGAAAATTGCAGACCTTCAGTGCACAATAATTAACTATCCCTCTAAACCCAATTAATATTTTATCCATCATCTCTACACAAGCAGTGGCTTTGTTCTTGGTCCACAGAAATCTTGTTCAATACTCCAGTTGGTGACAAAAAAAGAAAAGGAACAAAACAAGGCAGAAGGAAAAGACTCCCAAGTACAACTAAAGAAAACAGCATTCAGAGTTTTCCCTTCCTTTGTTCTCTTGTGTTTCTACTGCGAAAATTCTCCTCCAAAACAATGTTGACTGACACTGCTGTGCATTTGGCTTTTTCCTGAATGTTTGCTTACTATGAAATTTGCTACAAGCTCAAATACCGAGGCAGTCCAAGGGGCTCCATGCAGAGCTCTTAAAAATATGGAATCTTGCTTTTGAATAAAAGGCATAGCAATTCTGGAGCACTGAAAAATATTTCTTCAGCATTAATCATGAGACTAGCAATATCAACAGTCAAGACCACTCCTCATTGATACACAAACACCTGCTGAAGCTGTCAGTAAATTCACAAGGGACAAGATAGCCACTGAAAAATATACTTTAAGGTACACAAGTGCTTTAACTACTATTTAGGTCTCATTGTCCCCCAGTGGACAATGACAAATATTCTGTAACCAGAACGTTAGAGCTTAGCAAAATGATACATTCATTCTCCCAAACAAAAACGGAATAAAATGAGGCCACACAAGATGAAATAAACATATATATTTTACATATAACATGTTGGAAACATAAAGCAAAATAGATTTTCTTCTCATGTTCTTATTTACTATTAATATTACCAGCCAATTTAAATTATACAGAATGATAGCTGTCAGTGAGGACGTTGTTTGTTTTTTATTCTGTCAATTTCTCTATTTCAGCTTTCAAAAAACATGATAATATTTCTGTAGCATCATTTCAATATGCACAATTCTCAAACAATCCCACTAAATTAGTTATCTGAAAATAACAGATGCCACAAGCTAGAAGGGATGACACTGAATCCAAGTAGGAATCTGTTCAGAAGATCATCTGAAGTTGGCACACTTGCCATAGAGCAAGACAGCACAAACTGTAGCAAGTATTCCAAATTTACTTTTCTGGGTGACAGCGGTACAATTTAAATCCCGTCTAAATATTCAAATATATAGCGTGCAGGTCTTTTTTAGGCAAGCAGGAATTAACAGCTCTAGTTTTGCTGCCATGGCACTGATGAGCACTGATTCACTATGGTAAATATGTTAATATAATAAAAACATTGAATGCCATTACATTCCTGAAATATAGATTGTTCACCTGTAGCATTCAATTTAAAGTACTCAAAACAAGTGACCACAACAAAATGTTGAATTTCTTTGTGGAGCTAGGCAGAACTTTAAGGAACACTGATCACCTTTTGATGCATGCTTTCATTCACTTTGGAGGCTTTTCTATGAAAATGATTCAGTTTTCATTTTAGGCTCTGACTTAAGGGAATGCTTTGAATGTTTGCTCCAGTTAGGCCACAAAGAGCGTTATGGCTTCCTTTGGTGTTTTTGGTTTGATGTATAATTCCATCTATACAAGAAACATGATAAAATTATTCTTGGTGAATTAAAACTGAATCCACTATTTTTAAAGTCTAACAATTTTCTTATGTTATCACAGTAATTTCTACATTATGTGTGATTCATAGGCTTCAAGGCCAGGAGGGTTGTTTTTTATTATCTAGTCTCATTTCCTGCATAATACAAATTACAGGCTGTCAACATGAGAGACCTCCTCTTTAAGTACTTTAGTGACTAAGATCCTAGGAAATATATTTTTAGTCTTTCTATTGCCCGCTCTTCTGACTTTGGTCTCAAGAGTATGTCAACTAGGTAGAGAAGTAAGGGCACATTGTTGCCTCCCAAGGTAGGTAATTAGCATGACCTAGATATGTGTACACTTCTCTTAGTTATATGTACTTATTCAAGGATACATATACAAATCTTACAGGTGTTCTGAATAGGAAAATATTAATGTGTGTTAATGTTACACTTTCATAACAGCTCAATAAAAGGAGAACTTCTGAATACCTGTTTCATAACAGGACCACGCATTTCAGAAATCATACAAAGTAGAAGACTCCTACCCATATTAGAACAATGAATAAAAAAAAATGCATGCAAATGCAATACAAATGCATCCTGAAAGTAAATGACGCAATAGGGATTTAAGGATGCCAACATGGCAGACATTTTTATTACAAATTTTCATTATACAAACTTGATTTTGTGGCATTTCTAACAAATAATTTATGAGCCATAGCAGAATTGAATGGTTTCAGAACACCATTATTTATTTGAGTATGCACATATGTCATGAATGCATACAGATGTGTATGTTAAAGATGTATATGTTATTAAGAATGGTAGAAGGATCTATCCTTCAGAGTTAGCATTTTACATCTCAATATTTTCAATAGGAATACAAAAATATTTCTTATTCACAGTAGCCTAAGCTACTCATTTCTTTGCTCTGAAAGACATGTAGCAGTAGACTAACAAAGGGGCTCAGGAGTCTCTATGCCAACACTCAGATTGTAAGCTTCTCATTTGTGTTTTCTCAGCCTTAAATGCAAAATATGGATATACTTGAGATAAATATGTTGCACAATATCCAGAGTTATTCATTTCCAAATTTAACTTCATTGCCCCAATCCTGCACTCAGATACAGTCACATGATTTTAATCTGTTGAGTGCAACAATTTCTCCTAAATCTCATGCAGTTACAAAGATAAACAGGATTCCAATTTGAATAACTTATTACAGACAACCGTAGGGCTGAAAAGACTGAAAAGACCCCAAGAAATCAGTTCATGACTGAGTCAGGTGTAGTTGTGTTTGAAGATTCGTGATGATGTAAGCACCTTCAGGTAGCTTCAAAATTTATACCTTGCATAAGTATCTAGGGGAAATGAAAACATATACCTTGTTCAGTACCTATATCAAAGTAGTCTGTAAGTGTTCAGGTACATATGTTAATCCGAAGTCAGATAGGAATTTGGTGATCCCCCATATCGTCTTTCTGGTGATGGAAATATTTACCATTGCTACAGTTTGATGTAATCACTTTTAGATAACACTTTTAAAGTTGAAAACTATGTAGTAACTAGTCAGTAACCACAGTTAATACAAATGATATTATACTCATTTAAATTACGCATCCATTCACAGTGGAAACAACACAGCCAAATAAAGCATACAGCTCTAAATCTGAGTTGTGCATTGTTTTGCACAGGTACAGTAGGAAAATCATGATTATCATTTAAGGAAGTTTTTTCATTTGCTTACAAAACTAGCTTTTAAAGACAGTATTCCTATAACAAAGGTAGGCAATTTTTTTTTTCTTATGATTCCATAAGGACTTGTGCAAGTACTAAGAGTACTGCCTCACAAAACCAATTTCTTAAGTAGAACCATTAACTGAAAATAATAAAAGAACCAACTCCTCATATAATTATGAGAGTGCCTATAAAGCCCTTCTTTTGAGAAGGAATACAGTTATCTGTCACCTTTGTAATACAACTAGAATTCCCTCTACTAAAGATACCTAGAGTTAAGGAGGCAGAAAACAACGTAAGTTATATTCAATCCTGGAAAGGTGTTACTATAGGATAGGAGTGGACTGACATAGTTATCAAGGTTCTGAGCTAGCAGTTTAGAAGCAGAACATTAATAATCACAAGAAAGTATTTAATATCCTTTTCTTTATGTAGGTACTAAAAATTGGACAACAAGAGCTTGTAATGGAGAACAGAAGCCAAACACATTAACAACTCCAGTAAAATCTTATTAGTTTACACACACTTACTGCTAAATTTACAGCCTCAGTAGCCTCTTCTCTGTCTAAAGAATACAGACAGACAAGAAGGCTTAGACACAGCTGATTTCATTTCCTCCCCACTATGTTTCCCTCATCCCCACCCCAACTCCAATATAAAGAGACTAATCAGTACTATGGCATTAGTAGTACTAGGTATGGTTTACTAGCTTCTTTAGTAATCTCTGGTTAGCTGAGATTGCCTCCCAATAGCTTTAAAGAAGATGCTAGTGAGTCAGTTCAGCTATTTCTCTTTCATGAGAGACAAATTTTAATTTAAACATGCAACACAATGCACTGGAATCTATTAGAAAGTTACAAAAAGTAGGCTTTAAATTATATGTTTCTATGCTTATCAGAAAACTAGTGAGGGTGCCAACAGCAAACAAGTAAATACAGATGATTCTGTGTTTTTTTTTTCAACAAACGAAATGAATTCAATAAAGATTCAATTGCTTTCCCTTCCTCTTAAGCCTGAAAAACAGGTATTTTGATATGTATGAAAAACATTAAGAGAATAATAAATGTGCAACTCTGTAGCAAAGTCCACATTCCATTGTTCAGGCTCAGTTCCTGTGAAAATTTTCTCCTTTGTGCTCCTGAATTTCCCAGTTCACCGCACAGTTTTACTGCTCTGCTGATACTTAATTGCTCTGGGTGGTCCCTGAAGTGAAGATAGAAAGTTACCTTCAAGCAATTAAGAATGGCAGGGTTACAGAAGGTTCTGAACATGAGGAAAGATATATAAGAGTGCAAATTATATTGATTAATTAAAAGATTTTAAGGGAGACTGAATAACTCAGATTTTCTGATGTTTCTAAGTAGCCTGGCACACTATTATAACCATAGAAATGAAAAGTATTGTAAAGACTAGGTTAAAAGTTTTGTACACTGAGCTTTTACTTTTACAAGAACAATTAATTCTGACAAGACTATTTAAATACCTTTTTTCCAACTCCTTTGTGAGGCATCATTCTTTCTGGAATACATAACTATGTTGCATTTAGAGAGCACCATCCACATTCTCAGTTACAGTAGTACAAATTTAGGTTGGTTTTTTTTTTAAAGGTTCTTCATTTTCAATAAATAGCATTTCTTTAGAAACTGCAATAGTGTTTTCTACCGAATTTATTCAGCTTGGATGTAAAGAAATAACATATTTTGGAAATTTCTCCTTAGGTTTCTTGCCTCTTTATTCTTAATTGGTGGAATTCCACTGAGTGTGATTCTGATCAAATTAAATTCAGTTGAGATTTCTGCTATAGGTACAATCTCAAATTACTTTTCATTTTCACTAGAATAGTAGAAACCGGAGTCTGTTTGGATTTGTTCAGCTTCCATTTGTAGGTCCCAAGAATTGAATTTATTTCTGCAGTAAAACCTAGAATGAAGTTGCAATCCTTAATGTAACTCTAAAGATGCATTTGGTTCCATAATGGTAACAGATATTCAAAGAATGAGGAAAAGAGGAGATTCCAGAATGTGCTACAAAATATCCACGGAACATGACTCTAAAATCTCTATTTCATTGAAATCTATTACCTCTATTTCTATTGAAATTCATATGAAAGTCATAAAGAACTTGTGAAAACATACAGACTGCCTCAGCTCTTAATTCTTATTCTTCAGCATACATAAATAAAAGTATACATATATACATATATATATAACAACTAAGAAATGCTTGCTTTAGTAAGAAATGCCTACTTTTCCAATTTCTTCCTTGCTTACCTGCTCAAAAATATTCTTTTAACCCTACAGAGTGACAGATTTGCTGCTTAACATTGTCAGTAAATGCCCACCTACTTTTTTGGCCTGAGATACACATCTTTCATCTTGAAAGAGCTTTGATATTAAGATTCTTTGTCAGCATACCGATCTTCTAGTGAAATCTATGCTTATAAATGGAGCCCAGTGTTGAGAAAGCCAAAATCTAAAATATGTACCATTATATACTACAATGTGTTCTGAACAAACAAAAATCTAATCTTTTGCAAAGAAAACATTTTTTTTAACATAAGATCTATTGCAGTGCTACATTTACTTATTTCCTCTAAATATAGAGGAGATTGATGGCATATATATATGTATACATATGGTATTTGCTCATTTTGAGTGATATCAGAATGCTTCAGAATATGGCAATACAGAAAATGCTTTATTTTGGTCATAGAAAGGTGCTAGAACTCATGGTACAGTTTGGGCCCTTTCTTAATATAGTTTTCTTGACATCTACAGCAGGTCCTTACAGTCCTTCTTCATACTGCTGGTCATGAATCAGCTATCTCAGATACAATTTGGAACATACATGCCTCAAGACACAATCTGGATTTTTAGTTCTGATGATTGTTTCTTCACAGCCACATACATCAGGCAAAAAAACATCTTCAACAGTCATTTTCTGATGCATTTTTCTCTTTATGGGAAATAAATTAACTACATCTCAACATAAAGGTGAATCTGCCACTCCACACATCAGATTCTATGCTTGCTAGGTATCTTTCATTGAAGTGCAAGTCACTTGTCTGTTTCAATGCATCACAACTTCTACATACATAAGTATTTTACCCTTCTGACTAAAACATTTAAAGTACAGTTTATTATGTTCCTGAGTTTGAAGAGATTAACCATCAAAATGTAAAAATAATATAAGTATCTGTTAGCTCATATAGATATAGGCATAGGCGCATGCATTACAAACAAGAACTTAATTACAATGTTTTTGTGAACACCAGTCACTATTTAAGTAGATCTATTGAGAAAAAAATTGTCACTATAGAACAGATACTATGCGTAATTACTCCCCTTTTGAAAAAAACTTATGTTTTAATTCCTTTCAAAAGCTGTTTTTCACTATGAAAATTTCAAGTAATTTTTACATACAATGTTTTTAAAATTATTTTGTTGATCGTCTGGTAGATTATACAAAACTTTCAGAATGTCTGTCTGGGGCCTCCTAAATGTTTAATTATATTTAAGGGTAACTTTTTAAACATTAGTGATTTGTTCTTTATTGGAAGAAACAGCTATGATATTGAGCTGAGAAACATAGTTTATTTGTCTTTATAAAAGAATGTCACTTTGATACAATTTCAGTTATCCAAACTTGGCAATCTCATTCTGTGTAAAATGCCTACATTAGCTCAATTCAATCCTAGTTATGAATCATGTAAATAAGCTGCCCTCACCTGGGATATATAATGATGTGAACAAGTGCTGAGAGTCAAGAAAGCCCTCAGTTCATGTTTTGCTCTAGCCAAAACAAAAATACCAGCAGCATTTAAGAAGACATACAATTGAATCCATGTCAACAGGGCACCTAAAGAAAAATAATAACCCATGCTGCAGCTCAGTGCCATACCAAGGCTTCTATATGACTTCTGGACTATTGGTGACAGACCTTGGAAGGCTGAAGGATGCACAGCTCTCAGACCCACTCTGGAGCAGCAGAGACAGAAACAGGTGAGCACTGGCTTCTCAGTAGTCCCAGGAGTTTCAGAGAGTGTAGGAGACAAAAACTGTCTTAGTTCTTTGAAAACAGTAATCCAAAAAGAGTGAACATGTGGTTGCATAAATTCAGACAATTCCCCATAATTTGATAAGGGAAGTACTTACATAAGGTGCTGTTTGTGTTGCATGAAACATGTGCTATACCATGACCTCAAACAACTTCTTACCTGCAGCATATTATTTTAATACTCATGATTGTATAAATATTTGTTTACATTATTGTAGTTTCCCACTGTCTTTAGTTGTCAGTTGAGCTATACAACTGATAATCAATAAAATTCCATTGATATAGATAGCCAGTGGAGTCACTTTGCCTTTACAAATGCAGTATGATTCTTTGTGCAAATGCAAAACTTACTCTTTCTTGGCAAGAAAGTTGACACATATATTAACATTCTGATGTCCGTCTTAAGCATTTACATGCAGTATACCAAATACCAACACACTGTAAGCCTGTAATCTAACACAATAAATTCTAAGTTGTAATGTCAGTCTTTCAGTAGAAACCATTACTGCTATGCTAAGTATCATTTCATAGCTTGTTATGGACCTGAGTAACTCACATATGATTTAAAGCTGCATATTATTTCTAAATAGAACAGAAATATGAGCTTGATGTTTAGATACAGAATAAATAATAGATATAGTCAAAAGTAGAATATTTGTACAGAACTAAACTATAGGTAAAAATATGTACAAGCTTAGGAGAATTGCAGTTGAAAATGGAAGCAATACATGTCGCTCTATATTGTAGTAACTGAATTATAAAACCATTTTATTGCTCATCAAAAGAAAATGAAAAGAAACAGAATAATTTTTGGGGGGATGGGATGGAAATAAAGCAATTGAGTGTTTTACATTAGTTGCTGTGTAATCTTAGTTATATTACCATTCATCACATAATCTGGGAGGTACTAAACTTCTGATGAGGTAGAACCTAAATGACAGTTTTATTAGACCTCCTAACAGCATGGAGAAAGCAGACAAAATTTCTGATGGCAAAGCATTTGTTTTCTCTGAATTCAAACAAGTGTTCTGAATAATACATTCAATCGCTCTAACAGTGACCGCCACATTTAAGATTTGCTTTGCCCATGTCTTTCCACCAGCGTAGCTGCAGCATGTTTATTGCTATAGTTATTTACAGGTAGGAGATTTCCAGAAAACAAACAAACAAAACCTGGTACTTCTGAACAGACAGAAAGTTTATCAGAAAACAAATGAATGCCAGTACAATTAAAAGTCTGTGCTTCTTTACAAAATTAGGCTTAGCATTTGCAAGCAGTAATGGCTGCTACAAAAGCTCTGGGATTTATGTTCTGCACTGTGTCAGCTGGTTCTGCACATGTATGTATGACCTCAAATACTGACATACATTCATAAACATGGTGACATCTTCCCAACTTTGTTCTGCCTTTCTGTAGGGGGCAGTGACAGCTTTGTAAATATTGATACTGCTTCTATAAAAACTCTGTCAGGAAATTATCTGGAGTATTTCAAGCTATACATGCAGCTAAGAGACAAACAGCAGGTGCATCCAGTGAGATGCTACTGGATTTTGTACTGCATGCCCACGTGGAAAGGCTGCCTTGCCTCTCCGTCCTCTGTCTACAGTAAGACTCTGGCCTGTCACTTGAGGCATCTCATTCTATAGGGACATTGATACTTTTTTCCCCAGAATCTCACATAACACCTATGAAAAGTAATAGGTGGTGCTTCAGCCACTTACACACTTCTGAGCAAATCACATATTAAAACTTCCTTATGTTTTTACTGGTTATATTACAGATAAATTCGTGGTATAATTACTCCGAATCCCCTAATCACTTTTCTTACTGACCTTATCTAACTCTAAAGGAATTCAAATTATAATGAAAGACAGAAATGAGTGTGAATGAACCCAATGCAAAGCTCCACTTTTGACCCATCTTTCCTTTCCATCACTCTCCTACTACTTATATTCTCACATGTTACAAATATGCATCACAGCTGTTTTCAGTTCATATGTTTGATAACGTAGCTTAACATAGTCAATAATGACTGATGACATGGCCCAATACTGAGTCATTTTCAGTTACAGGCAAGTGTATCTTGTATACACATAAATCATTTCCATTCATTTGAACAGATACACACTATTATATGCAAAGAGAAAGCACTGTGGTTATCAAAACATAGCAGTGTAATTGGCACTCTCACAAAGAAAAGGAGAAATTTAGTAAAAATATTAAAATGTGGAAATAAAAATGTAGTAGACTGATCTGATGATAAGTGACTGGTATTTATATCACGTAGTACATTGTTACACATTAAACGTAGCTAGTGTAACCACTGTCTTTTTTTGTGAATATAATTGTGAAGCCTTTAAAAATTAAATAAAAAAAAATGTGCAACCATTGCATGATTTTTTTTCCTAAAATCTGCTCTCTATATGAACTGTTAATCATTTATTCATAGTATTTACATGCTTTCATCCATTTAAACAACAACAACAAAACCCTTCACTGATGTATATATTATTCTGTGTATAGATTAAGGTAGGAAAAACAATTCTTAATAATAACAAAAATGATCAAAAATGTCAAGGTTTGGTTGCTACAAAATGTCCCTTTACAGTAACTCAAACAAAAACATCTATCATTAGGTAATGAAGCATTCATAATAAGGAATAAAGAAGACATAGGTACAAGGTACTGTTAAGAAAAATGCGAAAAAGATCAACCAAGGAAGAAATAAAACAATCCTATAAGAAATAAATAGAACAGGTTTTAGTCTAATTGCTTAAAACTTCCTAAACAAGAGGATTTACATGTTCAGAATACTCATAACCCTTTAAATATTTTGCTGGTGATAGCTAGGTAAGTAGTCCCTCCAGAAAGTCTGATATGAAGAGGAATGAGACACTACAGGACTGCAATTACAGGCTTTGCATCACATGTACTTTCTAGGTTTGGAAACACTACATCAGACAAGACAGCAAGATACATGGAAGTTTGTTTCTAGTTTGAATAGTTAGCAAAGTACTATTACACAAATTGGCTTTCTGATATTTACCAAGAGTTGGCACACCCTGACAGGGAATTAAGATAAACAGAACTATATCATTAGTCCATAACACAGATTTAATGACATTTAATAACCAACTTCTTATCATAAGAATGTATGGACATGATGTCTGTGAGTATCCTCATAGCAAAACATGGTGTTTATTAATTATACAGGAAAAAGTCTTGACCCTACTTCACATGTTCCCTGCAGAAATAAGGAAGTAAATATAACTGGCATTGTTCACATGAAGAAACAAAACTGAGTAACAAAATCTGAAATAAAATCCATACTTCACTTTGGCATTCATTCTTCATTGTTCCTTTCTCCAATTCTTGTCTCAGATACAATCAAAGTGATTAACTTACAAGGAAAATCTCAGGGCAAAAGCATGACCTGACAGCAGAGACTTGCTGAAGTCAGTGCTCTTGGGATTTGAAACTTACATCAAGCTGTGGACTGGCCCTGGACAGATTATCTCCAGATAATTTCTGTTGAACAACATTATGTGTTTGTTGTTTTTTTCTTTTTTTTTTTTTTTTTTTTTTTTTCTGTGCCTGGTGGTTTAAACTACAATTCTTTGAGAAAAGAAAAAAGCATACCTCAAAACATGGTTGTCTTTTCATCCTGAATGCTTTCTGTAACTGTAGCCTCCTTTATCACTGCCACATGTTACATCTCTCACAAAACCAGGAGGCAACCATCAAAAAAACAGCTTATCCTTTAGATACTTCTCCTTACCTCAATATCCATGAAATATTTACTTAAAAATATACCTACCACATGTTATCAGTGCAAAAAGATTTACATTTATTTGCATTACTAAGACATACATTAAAGTATACTGATGGCATTAAAAAATGAAGTAAATCATGTAATACCTTTACTTTTACCTATGGATTTGGTGAAATGGTTCCATGAAGAAAGCATTTCCAGACAAAAAGAGAATAAGAAGAGGAGAGAAACAACAGTAAGAGTCGTGAGTTATATGTAAATGCAATAATATCTAAACATGAAAAGGGACAAAGTTTAAGGTCTAAAGACAAATGGAGATGCAATCAATGTCATATTAGAGATTTAGTTTATTTTTTTTCCAGTCATGTACATGCAGCGAAACACAGAAATAACCCATGCTTAGATAAGAAAAAGTGACACAAAAGTAACAGGGAACAATGAGTTAGGAGAAGAAAAACCACTGATTTCTTTAGGTGGCAAAATTGTACTCTCAGCATTCCAGAAGCCAGGAGCAGGTGCTTTCTGCAAATTCCACTCAGCCATGCATTAAGGTAAATGCACTCTTCAAGGCGTACAGTGTGACAAGCTGAGTATCTTCTCCCAGGAACTCCGAAGAGCGCTCTTGCGATTCATTTATCTTTTACAGAATCACCCGTTATTGTATTTTCAGATAAATACATGAAATTTTCTTAAACACCTTCTTATTTCTCTCACCTCTTTTCAGTTATCATATTGCGAGAGGGGGAGTTCAGGAGGCAGGAAGGACAAAAGCTTACAGAGCAAACAAAAGAAAAAAAATGAAATAAGGAAAGATGTGACTAAAACCATATGTTTATTTGCAGCCAAAGACAGCTTTCAAGCATCTGCCCATCGTTTGCAGTGATGGATTTAAAGCAGCTACAGAACAAGAAGAAACAATGAAAGCAGAGTGGAAAAGGAACAGAGCCCATACCTTGGTCGCCCATCATCAGGTGCGCCAGACCTTGAAGGGAAACAAGAGCACAGTCAGCAATGAACAAGGGAGCATGGGAAGGTGGTGTTGTCACAGTGACAAAAATGTTTTGTGACAGGCATCTGTTTCCTATGAGATGTCTGTACCACAGACAGAAATCAAAGAGCATTTTTCAGCCACTGGTTGGAATGCTTTGGGCTACGAGAAATAGAACTGCAATTCAAACACTGGGTACTGTTTTGTTGTGTATTTCTTCTGTGCAATAGTTGGGATGGCAGAAAATACTAGAATGCTTCCAGATCCAACCAAATCCTTTAATAATCTGTCTTTGTTGCATTTTCATTATATTGCTTTGAATACTTTGCTGGGAGGAGGACTTCCTGTCCTCTACTTGCAAAACGATGTTAAAAACCTGGAAAGTGTAAACCTGAAAAATGGGCTGGGTCTGGTCTTTTTCCCCTCATAAAAAATGAGCATTTCAGGTAATTAAACAAAATTTATTTATCACATTGAAATGATAATGCAAGGGATGTCTCCTTATTTGTGTGAAATGTGAGAGTAGAATGAATACATTCCAGAGGAGGCAAATTATTATATATGCAGTACAAAACACACAGCAATAAAGAAAATGTAACTGACAACTTCTGAATTTACTTCATAAATCTGTGAGAAATAGATTTTGCTTTATATTGGTATTTTGAGATCAAATCCAATCATACCACTATAGGTCTTTTGACATTTCAAAACAGATGGCCGTAATGATAATCGCTCAACCAGAGCCAAATTTAGTTAATCTTTAACCAAAAATATTCATCTTTTTTAACACACAATAATGAAATGATACTTATATCCTCACTGAGAATAACATATTGAAGGGAGAAATTTTGTACAGAAAAAAAGTCTTTTCACATTTCACATCAGGTTTATTCTCACTGAGCTTAGATCATTTGGAATCCATTCTAGAAGTTCTTAATTGCTTGTGCTTATCTTCTCCAACAACTATAAAAATGATACATTATTTTCTTATTTGCAATTAATTATAGTTAATTCACACAAAGAAGGTGTGCAATAAAATATCCTGCTCTTTATTGGAAAGCAGATTTCCTAGAGAGCGCCTGTGATTTCTACTTCACAAAGAAAATTAGGTGCACAAATGACTCATCGTACTTGGGGGTATTTCAAAGAAGATACTCCCAACTGCAATCAGATTTCACATCAGTTCAAGATCTCAAGTGATGTTTCAAATAGGCTAACAAAGGTTTTGCTGAATGAGTTCTTTTTAGCGTCACCATTCCCGGAGGCAAGCTGAACCAGAAGGCCTGATGTGCCCCATATCTTGAGCAGTAGATTCACTTAAAATTACAGTGCTCTGTAACTACTGGGATGATCCGAGGTCTACACCAATGTATGCAAGAACTGAGAGTGATACTGAAGGGATGCCTATGTAAGCATTACTGATAAGTACCTCACGGCTATGCTGCAGTTAGGAGAAATGTGTCCGCACTTGTTCTTCCTGTATTAGTGTGTTTGCAACTGAGACATACTAAAAACACAATCTGTAAAGACTGTTGTGGCTCCTAGCGGAAAAATAGAAGGTAATCTCTTCCTAGCTTGACTTTTATAGTTATACGGACCTAAATAAAAAGCTGAGCTTCAGGAGATGACCACTGCTTGATATCTACTAGTTTTTGTAATACTGCATTTGAGCATGGTCGATTGTAAACTTGTGATTTTTATATAATGTGGGAAAAAAAAACAACACAAATGGCAAAAAAGCCTCTTGAAAACATCACAGAAACCACTTGAATTTTAAGAGTCACTTACAGTGCTGTTCAACTAAAAATAGGAAGCCAGTGACTGTAAAAAAATGCACTGCTCAAACCAAACAGCCATCAATTAAAAAAAGGTAATACTAGTTCTCAGGCACTGCATTTTGCTTCACTCTGTATGTTACTTATTTTTGAAGCAGTAAGGTTACTTATACTTACTTGCTATGAGTATATAATGTTACTTACCTCAGTTTATATTTTTCAATCTATGGATGAAGACTATGGAAGAGTGAAGAACTGCTATTACTGTACCTGTTTAATCTGCAGAGGGGTTTAAAATGATGCAAATAAACCCACCATGACAGCAATCACTGCCAGATTTTCAATATGACTGTGTGCTTGTAATTGAGATGACCACAGTAGATGGTCACAGAAAGATCTAGTCTCGACAGGCCATACATAGGCATGCCAAACATTAATAATATTCATTTGTGCACCATTCCTTCATAATCAAAATGATAAAAGCCTTTTCTTTGTGAAGTAGGAATTAAAGATTCAGTAGGAATACCTTCTGTATGCATGTGTGATCCATTCCATATTTACACTGAACTTGGCACCAAAGTTGAGGGGCACAAAATGGGATAGGGGAAAATAGCATGAAGACAGGCTATTTTCATAACCTCGTGTGTAAGTTCCATGCAGAGCACAGGCCAAAGAAAATTTTAAACACGGTGAACTTGCAGTGAACACGTCCAACCCTAGCACAATTTTAACAAAATGAGTAAAATGTAACCTTTTTACACTGTCAAATTCCACGCTATGAACACTAAAATCCTTTCCCTTCTTTTCTTTAACTTAATGAAATACTCAGATATTACAGAATTCAAAAATGAAAAACTATTGTTCAGTTTCCCAGTTCTGGTTAGGATATACATTCTATGCTTCCACTCTATAGATATACATCTTCTGCAAATCTAATGTAGGCATAAGTATCCAGACTTGTGTTGGAATAAATGTAACTGCACAGTTTTAAGAATTAGATTCGGGCAACTTCCAGATTAAGTGTTACCCAGGTCTTATCTTGCACTGCTGTGCACAAATGAGTATGTGAAATGAAACTGAACCACCTCATCTAGTTGTAATGATCTTAATTCACAATCGAGCCTCATGCTGACACCAGTGAGAATTTCACGCATAAGACAATCATAATATTAGTTACCTATTTCTTGACTTTTGTGCTTCTGAGTTACAAATCCTATCCCCGTGTTGTTGAATAAATTGTTATTTCACATTGAAAATAGCATTGTACTGATTTGTGTGTTCTTGACATTGCATGCAATTAAAGCATCATGATAACTTAAATATTCTCCTACTGGTAACATGTATTTTAATAAATTTGCACAGCATCATGTATGTACTAAATCTGAATATCTCACTTTGTCTTTTAGTATAGTGGCATAGAGAAACATGGTACTGATATTTGCAGGCACTTAAAGAGAATTGCCAATGAGCAGACAGGCAGTGGTTCCGATTGCCTCGAATCCTTAATCATCCCAGGCCCAATGGTGTCTCACTCCTGCACTCTGGGTCACAGCTGTGTCAGGGCAGTCTCACTGCACATATGTTAGCTTACAAAATCCTATATTTCAAGGAAGTGTTTAAACTACTGGGAAAAAAAAAAAAAAGTTATAATGCCATTTAAAAAGGTAAAATCATTTAAAAATAGTAATTTATTAAGTACGAAAAGATTAAGAAAGGATTTTTAAAGCACTTGTACTTTTGGCTCATGAACAAAAGGACAGTACTGACTCCTAACAAAAACTCATCTGTGAAGTGTAAAACTCACTGAAACATGTTTTACAAGCTAATGGACATACTTACCAACATTCAGGCTAGGAAGCATTGTGTTTTAATTTCCACTGCCCTGTGACACACTTTCCTTAATGGGACTTAATTACATACCAGCATTATTGCTAAAATCACAACTCTTCTTTCACAAAGTCCAAAAGGCAGAGTTTATCGTATTGACAAGTTAGACAGATAAAGCTTTTATCTAAAACTCTGTGCTGCAAAGGAGAGTACAGTAAGCAAGACTAAGGAGAAAAAGCACTTTCCATTTCCCTAAGCAACCAAAATATAGGTATTTAACATGCATTCCATTCTTATGAGAATGATTTATGCTCCACATTGAAGAAAAAATATTTTCTTGAAGTGTTTTTCATACAGAACATGAGTAGAAATCAGTCTTTCTGCAAATCTCTTTAAGGATGTATAGAGTGATATATTCCTGTGAGTATAAATCACATTCTTTCACTGAAGTTATTCCGGAATTACATCAATATAGTCAAGATTAACATAGGGCTTTGCTTGTGTTCTGTATGGAAAAAGAACTCACACTTATTTAATAAACTTGTATACCTTTATGGGTAAAAAAATACAACTTACCGTACTGAATGTTATGTGTACTTTATAACATTAGGCAGAAGGGAAAAAAACACTAAACAAAGGGGAAAAACAAGAGCTTAGGAAAATAAGGTAAGAAAGCACCCACCTTCCACATAGTTGTCTTCTGTAAGCACATAACAGGGAAGGAGAGAAAAGGAAAACATTCATTAAGCAGCATGCAGACTGGAACTTGCCTTTGCATGTCTTCATCATGCAAGGCATCAAACACAACATGCAAGTGCTCCATTGCTACAATCCAGAGTGAAAAACAAAAGCACCAGGGAAGCAGTGTTTCCCCTGTTTAACAAATAAAAGAATGCTCTTTATAAAGTGCCAAAATTTTAAAGGAATTACTGAAATCCTTGCAAGTTCAATAATTATTATTCATAAGTCAATATATCTTCTTGTAAGAGATTTTTAACTATGTATTCTAAAACCATCACTTATTTCTGATGGGGATTCTAAGTTCATTTGCTTCTACATTCCCATCCTGAATTTTCTTCAATGATCTGTATGAAGTAGACAACTTTAAACAGATCAAACAAGATACACAAATTAAGCTACGGAACGCAACGTGAAGATGTTAAAGCAGGCACTGTGGCCAACTCTGTACTACTAAGGCACTCATTCTAGTCAAATCTCAGAACCCAGTGTGCAAAGTCTGTCAGTTAAACTGGGTGGCCTTATTCAGGATTGTGTGTAGGATCATATTCCAAAACAACTGTTAGCACCAGAAACTTGCACATCTTAAAAATCAGTTATATCTCAGCCAGTTGCATAACTAGCAAAGGCCATGGCAATCTCATGCATCAGTTTTGCCCTCAGTTGAGGTAAAAAGGTGTTCTACTTAAGTAAAGGCTGCTATCAACAAGAAGCTATCAAATATCTTTACCCTTAACCCCAACACAGGAAAGAAGTTTCCTCTAGAGCCCACAAAATGAGACAGAAGTAGGAACTGAGTCAAAGCTAATAAAGTGAACAGAATTCAAAGAAACAGACTCAGTATCTTTGTACACGTCCTAGTCTCTATACTCCTCAGCTCTTTCACTTTCTAGGTGATTTTGAGGAATGTTACCCATAATGTTGCCCATTATGATTTTGACTGAGGAGAGGACAGGAGAGTACAAATGGGTCTCAGAGAAGAGAAAATGTGGAAGGCAAAATTACAAAGGAAAAACAACACTAGGGTCATGGAGATGGATTGTGCAAAAAGAACAAAGAAGTGGGGAAGGGGTGGGAAGGGTGAAAACATGGCAGTCAGACTCTTCATTACGATAAGTTTTTATAAGCTAATACAAAAGACTGCAAAATATCAGCATGGCTAGACTGTTTTCAAAAAAATTTTTGAAAATCTTACCAATTTAAAAATAACAGCTACTATGATAGCGAATATGTAGGGCCCTATGTCTCTCAGTTCTTAGCTGTAGTACTTATAAGACTGACTTCACAAAGGTTTTCATTGTAAGGTATTATAAATCACCTTTTCCATGCACACGCAGACTCTCAAATAAGACTTCTGAAAATGACATCTTGGAGCTCTTGTTTTTTTTTATGAAAGTGCAAAGGGTACATAGCAGTTCATGCATTTATGAAAGTAAGTCAAAAAAGGAAAAAAATATGTTTATGAAAACTAATATGCCTTTTGTAAATAAATACTTGAAGATCAACAAACCAAAAAAGGCTTACTGAGAAAATGAAAAACACTAGTCTCACAAGATAAAGACACTATATTCTCATAGCTGTGTAAGTCTACTTAATAGATAAAATTTTCTGGAAGAGCCTTCTTCCTTTAAGTGCAAATAATTTCCCTTCTTTAAGCACAACAGACCTCAAACTTAATGAAAAATGATATTGTTATTTCAGTTGTAGTATAACTACAAGCTCTTTCATTTAGTTTTTCTTATTGAAGTTCAACTGCAATACTGATACTGAGATAATATTTGTTTTGTTGGCCATACTCAGCACAGCTTCCATTTACTTAAAATCAATGCACAAACACAATGAAAGGCAAGTTCTAGCTCATGATGTCAAAGTCAAAGGGAGAGCTCTTATAATGATGTCACAGGCAAATGGTTAAACTAAGCCTGTTAGATGGATGGACCATATTCTTCTTAGTGGTGTTTGGTATGTCTTTACTTGACAGCTCTGTCACCAGAAAGACTTACACTTAATGTCTGAGTAGCTTCTCCTAAACGTCTGATTGATTAAATTTTTATGTGACAGTAAATTAAATTGTCCAAATGTTTCAAATTAAGTAAAATTGAAAGTGCTGGATTTCTGCTCTGTCAATAAAACCATGTATATGTAGCCAAATACACACACACACACACACACACACACACACAAAATCTTCCTTAGGTTTCTGTCTGGATAAGTTAAAAAAATATTAACAGTTCTGCAGTATAAGAAAATGTTTTGTTAAGATTCTTTACGATACTTTAAAAGATTTTTATGTTAGTTTAGCATTTGACACTGTTATTTATTTAAGGTATTTCCTGTTCTGTCTCACATACTTTCATATAACTAATGCTTATCTTTACTTTCCTGCTTACCATTTTCACGGCATGCCCTATTATTCTAAGTAGAAATGGGGAAGAGGGAGGGAGG
>JAPSGF010000007.1:17891500-17957601 GCA_035772895.1 Perdix hodgsoniae
AGAGAGAGAGAGAGAGAGAGAGAGAAAGAGAGAGAGAGAGAAAGAGAGAGAGAGAGAGAAAAAGAGAGAGAGAGAGAAAAAGAGAGAGAGAGAGAAAAAGAGAGAGAGAGAGAGAGAGAGAAAGAATCTCTTTGAAAGCCATATATGTACCACCAATGTCATAAGTTTGCAGTTTACTGGGAACAAATTTTCTTCAATCAATCATGAGTATAAATCAGGAGTAACTGTACTTATGTCACTAGAGTTGCGCTAATGTAAAATCCATGTAAGTGGAGGTAAGAAGAGCTGTGTTGAATATTCCTGCTACTTGCCATCATCTATCCTACATTCACATTTATCCACCCTGGAGGACCTTATTGGATACAGATACTAACATTAGTGGAAACAGAGGCTTTGATACAAATCTCCTCAATGCTGCAAACATTCACAAAGCATAGCTTTTACCCTTTACCCTTTTCTCTTTTGAACAGCAATCTTCACCAGTGCACAGCCGAAATATGAGGTGAGGGTCTAAAAAGGTTTGCCAGTGCAACAGTAGAGATACAAAATGACCTTCCAGCCTCCACCACTACACAGCTAGAAACATGATTTTCTCCTCAGCATACTTAATTCTACCGGATATGAAAAGTCCTCAATTTTCATGTTGCATGTAGCTAGCTCAAGAGTTAGACAGACCTCAAACACCCATTCCTAGGCCTCACTCCCACCAGCAGTGATCCTAAATTGTACTGCTAATTTCTACATTCACAGCTTAGCTTCTTTAACCAAATTCTTCTCTCAGCTCTACTGGTGTAATCTGCTGACTTCATATGTTTAGGCAAATATTCAGTTGACTTATATCTGTCATGACATTGTTGAAATCAGTAGAACTAAACAACTTACACAGCCTGTGAATCTGGCTGTTATCTTTGGATGAATTGTCCCAGGCTGTCCCTACTGAGCTGAAAGCAGAATCTGCTCCATATTTTTTGCAACAAAAGACCAATGAACTCCCATTATATTAGCCTATTACTTCGATTCAGGGATATATAAATGTGAATCATATTTTTACAGGATGTTTTTATTAATTCAAAAATCGTTTTAACAATTGGGGATGCTACATGGAAACTTTGATTCTTTTAAAAAATGACTGTTTTTATTATAGTTTTTTGTTTCTCCTGTTGTTACATTTTTCCTTCTGCTAGAATATTTACACCTTGTCTACACACAGAGCATGTTATTTGTCCTGACAATTATAAAAGGAGAGCATGGTCATGATAAACAGATGAAACAATATGTTACAAAAATAGCATTCTAGAAATAATGTAATAAGAAGGAGCATATTAGAAAAGGCATTTTGATTTTTTTTTTCTCTCATCTGAATCACAGTTTAATCACATTTGGCAACGATGAAGTATACCACAGAGTCTATGAATTTTCATAAGATATTCAATATCAGGAATAGTAAGGAAATAGCCTGAAATAAAGGCTGATTTTCTGTAGTGGTCTTGCAATAAAAATGACAGCTAGAAATTCAAAACATGATATTTTCCCAAAGAACAATTTTCAGGTATGCTTTTTTTTATAAATTTATTGTCTTAAAAATGTCCCGGTAAACATCATTTCAAGAGGCAGCTTTTTTTTAATGGATATTATCCAGGATCTCCTGGATTTAGTGACTTAGTCTGCCCCATCAGTTTCTCAAATTATTAGATAAATTGCTTTATTTAAACCTTCTTCAAAAGAAATTATTTGGAAAGGGTATGAAAGTATGAAGAATATTATAAAGCAAGCAGACCTAGCTTCAATAACGATGAACTAAAGGAACAAATTGAAAAGTAGTGGCTAGTAGTATTGCTCTTATCAAATTCTGTGTATCTGATGAATTCCATTAGAATTACTTCCATATATTTCTTTACTTTTGGGAAAAAAAGAGTTCATACATACACAAAAAATAACAATAAAAAAAGAATCAACCCTCTAAATATTGTGTATATTGACCATAATTGTAATAAATTCAAAATGTATTACAAAATTACCTATTACAGAACTTGGATTCTATTTTAGCTTTCAACTTGACTACTCAGTAAATGGGGAAAGAGCATTTTTTACAGGTCAGGCTCATAGGACCATATTTGGCCCATCCTTGCAAATCCACAGACTCAAAGAAAAAGAGCACACAAGTTCCCACATTCCCAGATGATTTGACACCCTGGCTCCATCTGCTTTGAAGTCAATAAACAGACTTGCCCAGATTCCACAATTTTCAATTGACCCATCCAAGACATCTTTCAGTGCAGGTAAGTACTATATTAGAGATGGTAATGAATTTTTGGTAAAAGATGGAAATAAACCTTTCTACCATGTAAATCTAATTTGGTACTATACTAGCTCCATTTTCTACCTACACCTTTGTGAAGATCCTTTCTATTCTGGAATGCCCTGCACTAGACTTAAGAGAAAGTTGCAATACCATAAGGAGGCAGAAGACCTATCTTCTGTGAAGATAAGCCTAATCTTTTCTGAGCCTCAAATTCACCACACCCCTGTAAAATCTACTAACATCTCTGAAATTACTTGGGGTGAGGCCATCATTTCAGGAGAGTATTCTGTATCCCAAGTGTATGAACAATGAAATAACAAGGTAATTTTATTTAAATGACTGTAGATGAGGTCTTAGTGTGAAGCTGCAACTAAAAGTGGCATTGCAAGTTTTGAATAAAATGAAATAATTAACAGAAATAGAAGATGGCATTAGTTTTTGTGATATAACAAAAATCACTGCTATATTGAATTCAGTGTTCATATGTTTAAAAAGATGAGAAAAATGAAAGAGGTTACAGAAAAACTTTTCTCACAATCATATACAGCATTAAAAAACTCAGAAAACATAGCTACTGTGACTTACAATGAAAGCCCTAAGGCGATCAATCTATGGAATATATCAAAGACAAGATTAAGAGGTGTCTTGAACTCAGTCAATAACTACCAATGATGCAAAAAAGTTTTCTGATACCTCAAAGTCCTTTGACCCAGACAAATGTTGGGATCAATAGTCAGAAAAGCTCAAACTGAAAGAAAGATAAATTAAGCACACCTAGGGAATCCTGGGAAATTCTTTCTTAAAGTCTTGAGACTAACTCTGCCCAATAGAAGCCATTTCAATCACATGCTTTTGGATTACACTGTCAGATTCAGTGCAAGAACTTCCATCTTTTTCCATTTAAAAAATCAAGATTAATATTTTCCTAACAGTCAACTATGGTCATTTTATGAATCTTTGAGTTATCTTTCATGAAGTGAGAATGGAAACCTAGCATAAACTCTGAGCAGCAAACTCTGACACCCTGTAAAACACAACAATTGTTCAAATAAACTGTTTCTTTTTCTGAATCAATCTCTGCATCCTTTGCAATGGTGAAAGAGGTCACGGATAATGTTTCTCATGAAGAATTCAAATACAATAGGAGATGCTAAAATATTTTCTAATATCCTCTCAAGATGCCTATAGATAATAAACAGCATAAAAAAACAACAAGACTCATTCTGAAGCCGTATCTTTTTGTGCTGTTTGATTCCCAAGTATCTTTACCATACTTACAGTGCCAACACAAGTGTAGCGAATATGAAATCATTCAGCATCACTCTAATTTAAGGTTATTACTCTATGGTTATTTTACTATTACACATTTTTAGATACTGCACATCTGAATAGATACAGAAACATTGAATGCTTTTACGGAGTCACAGTAATTAACAAATAGACAACTCTTTGACACTTTCAGTTTGTTTTTCTCAACTACTTCCCAGCAGCAACAATTTTAGAAAGTCCTTTTCTTTTAGTAATTTGTACCATATTTCTAAATAAACTTGTATGGACTCAGGGGAAAGTTCATGATATAGACGTAAGAATGATGGCTTTTTAATTATATTTTAGTCCCAAGAAATTTGAATTTGGCCTTATTTTTTCACCTTACTAAAATTCATTCTTTCTCTCTAAATTGGATCTGGTTATTCTTGGATGCTCTAAACTTCTGACCTGCTGAAACAAGTGAGTGTTTTAAGAATCTTCTTACTAGTCACCGGAACAAATGTTCTTACATTAGCATCATAGCTGCAATAACCACAACAAGGAACCAAAGGTGGTATCAAAGATGTTTTAATAATTGAATTTAATAATATTAATAATAAAGACAATGGATCTGCATAAGTGAAGGCAAGTCAAAGAAAAACGCTCCATCCCCAGTGCTTAAAGGCTATTTCATAAAATGTTTTCATCCCTATGTTCAAGCAGAAAATTAAAATAAAATTTAAATCCATGTCTTTCACTCTGATGTTCTAATTCAATACTTTTTAAGAATGGTTCCTCTTTTCCCATTTAGCTTTTTGGACTATTTCTGTGAATTGGAAACATTCCATTTCCATTTAAAATCTCTGGGCTCTGAGCACTTTATTTTGATTTGTGCTTTATGACATGGTTGTAAACACTAATTTATTTCCAAAAGTGGAGAATGGACACACTAACTGGAATTAAGGACTGACCATATACAGTCAGCTTTGCTTGGTTGTATATTTATCATAATTCATATTTTCTACCTACTGCTATTATTGTTCCTTTGGCTCTTCTCCTACTTAGGCCTCCTGCGTACATGACAAAAAAATGTCTTTCCAGAATACGTGAATCAAAATCTTTCATAGAGGATGAATTTTTCAAACTGGCGGAAAGTAATAGGACATAATTTGTTCCTACTATAAGAGTGATACAGAGTGACAAAGAGATTTCTATCTTACAAACATCTGTCCTGAAAATAATTTAAAAAAAAACAAATTATTTCAACAACTCCTGTAAGAAAATAGGTGGAAAAATGAGGAATCGAGAATTTTTCAGATTTAGTTATTCCTTTTCAGGTATAAATGAGAGCAGAAAATAGCCCAGTAAATCCAACTCCTTGTTGTGCTATGCTTTTGTATTCAATTATGTCGATACAAGACACTACAAAATCAAGCTTGAGTTACTATCGGAAGAAATCAAATCCCTGTCCTCCAATCATCCTTTCAGCAAAACCAATCTGTTAGCCCTATTAATGCAATAGGAGTCACTGAGATCTGAGACAGTGAGTAGAAATGCTGTTCAGCGGTCAAACAACAGAGGTCCTTTTCCAACCAGATGGCAGCATTGTGCCTAGCAAGACTAGCAGAACACCAAAATTAACTGGAACCAAGCAAAATTTTTTTTGGCCATGTTTTTGTACATTTATTCTCTCTCTTACTGTATTCAGGAAATGAGGAATGCTTGGATACTGTGATTTTTAGACAAGCTGCTGAAATTATGTGGGATGAAGTTATCTTCAGAGTTAGTAACTGAAAATGTAGAAGATGCCCTGTACAGAACTATAAATAGGGTAACAGTATCTGAAATCACTTTGCTGTATAGTTCTTTAGGTAACCACCATAACATTGTTTTGGTTAGTACCACCTTCATTCTGTGGATGTGAAATGAACTGAACTTCTATTTGGAAGCCCTTAAAACAGTACAGAACAAACTTTCTTCTGGCTGAAATAGAAATTTCTTCTGACATGAGTATAACTGTACGCTGGAAGTCAGAAGGCTGTAACAGAATGTTTAAAATGACATCAAATTAATATTCAATCACAGGTATATAGAACTGCATGTAAACAAAATCGATTTATTTTTTTAAGATCTCAACTTGATTTTCCCCTCAGCTTGTCCACAATCATTGCAACACTCAATTTGAACGTTGTTCTGATTAAGTGGCAATTAAAGATAATGAAAACAAATCTAATTACAAGAAATTTTATAAGTAAAACAAAATCAATATTTCTTCTCTTTAAATCCAGTCTTCCTTAGCCAAAGTAGGAATTGATATCAAATTCCTCCCATGTTTTTTATAAACAATGTAGGTTTTCTGTAGGCACATGAATGACTGGATTGAGTTCCTACTTTTAAAAAATACTTGTACACATTGCAATTTGGAAACAGGTGCTTTCAGAACAATATCTAATGTTCATTAATCACTTTGATAGGAATTGGTTCTCCAGTTATTTTCTTGCCATATGAGCCAATATAGTATAACTTCTGTAAGGCTACTGAGTGATTCTAAAAACCTGTGAGCACTGGATTAGACCTAGGGAAACAGGCAGCTTCTGACAAGGAAATACTGATCCTGCTCCGTAAAATGCGGGTTTTGCAAAAGCATATCACAGCTAGCTACATTAACTTTTGTGCAATGAATGTTACCATCTCAGAACTGCACAATTAAAATTTTGATTGTTATTAGATTTTCAAGACAATCATATTTTGTGGACATATATAAAAAGAACCCAAATTAAGTAAGAAACAGTTTAATCGATATCCATAGTTCTCCAAGTTTTCCTTATCACATTTGTTCCTATATGAAAGAAATGTCTTGGATATATGTTTCAATGCTAATCTTTACCCATTTTACATTTTTCTGCTAAAAGAACATGCTATAGAATATCACCATTCATTCATTCATTGGCAGCATGTTGACAATGAAAAAGTGGTACAGCATCTTTTCTATTGTTAGCTCTTCTAGATATGGTAAATTGGTTGGAACAACAAAGTAGCTGCTTCCATGGAAATTCAGTGTAGGATTTTTTAGTAAAGGCCTATTTCTCGCCTAAAACTTTATCAGAACCAATTACAACAATTTCTCCCAAAAAGTTGCTTCCATAACACACTGCCCTGCAGTAAATATTAACATGACTACAGGGAATACTATAATAGCTTTTCATGGAACTAAGTCAGATAGAAGTTCAGAAGGAATTTGATGAGAACTTCTAAATGTAGAGATGCAGAAGAAAATCACTGAGGAGACATAAATTTTGATGGTTGAATACTATGGAAAAAAACAATATATATATATATACATATACTGAAATGTTCTTCATTCATCCAAAATGAACATATTTCTTACATTGTATACTTTTGCAGTTACTTCATCATCTTAAGATGATATCTCTTACATTATTTGAACAAATTTTTAATGCTAAGTGGAAGAAGCAAACTGTTTTTACAGGGGCAATACTTCCCTGCAGAGTAAACCCCAATAGGCAACAGAAATCTTGTCTGACTCTCAGTCCATTATTAAAATGAGCATAGAAATCACTTGCCTCCCAGTTTTTATTCATCATGAGGAGGAATAATACTGAGGTTCCCACAGTGGCAAAACTTCAACATTTAAACCCTGATTAAAATTTCTCCCTAGTAGACTATTTAAGTCATTAGGAAATTCAACTCATCATAATCAGGAAAGTAAGGACCATGTATCATATAAACTACGTACACAGATTAACAGAATTCCCAAACAAATTCCAAATATTTCTTTTTTTTTTTTCTTTTTTTTTTTTTTCAGTCAAATCTTTAGAACAAAGGAGTAACCTAAGAACAAACTACCACCTAAGAGAGAAATTCATATTTGTGGAACTGTTGTGACTTCCTTGTCTGCACGGTGCATTTGTGTTTATATGGAATATAGAGTACATATATACATATGCAGATTCATTCGTACAATAACAACAGTTTATGCAATATAAAGTGTGTAAAATGTAATGAATACAGCAAACAGTAAACAATGTGAACAATAAATGATGTATTTTATGGTTTATCTGTTAATACATACAGAAACTGAAAGAGGGACAACCTTCACACTGACACAGGAGAGCTTTTTTATTTTACTAAACCAAAACTGATCAAAAATGTCATATTATGCCAAGGGACAGAAATAGTTAACACTGAATTTCAGGAAAATCAATAACAAAAGAAAAATTAATTCATATGAAGCTGTTTATGAAATCTGAAAAGGAATTATCAATTATTAGGATTTTGAAATTGTTTTCTTTTGTTAAAAGAAAATATTTCAAAGAACTGTTCTGTAATTAGTTTGTTTCAAAATATAATTATTAAAGAATTATGCCAAAGCCACTCACAACATAACACAAATGACTTCATTTGTAAACTTTTCATATAGGAAACTAAAAGGTACTTGACCCATTTTTTACAATTGGATTTTTTCAACTTTTACTAAACGCCTTCTCATGTTAAGAGATAGATACTTATTTCAAAAGGGACTGATATGAAGAACATCATCTAACGCTGGTAAATCATTTACTCATTAGAAATAAATAAATTCAAAGCATATGTCCAATAACATGATTGTAATGCACTTGGAAATGCGGAACGGCCACCACGTCTCACTTTCATTAAAACAAAATCTCCCCCTCAAAAAAGCATTTGTCTCCAAAACTAGAGTGCCAAAATCTAAAATGCTTTTCTTTTATCACATAAATTGTACCTCTTAACATTCAATACCAACAACAATCATTTTTCAGACAGTCTGCATTATCATACTGAGTTTTCGTGGATGTCCGTAATGGGCCAAATTTTTAAAATACATCACTCTGTGCCAGCACCTCACCACCCTCTGAGTAAAGAATATCCTCCTAATATCTAACCTAAGCCTACCCTCTTTTAGTTTAAAGCTCTTACTCCTTGTCCTATCACTATATTCCTGTGTAAGACGTCATTCTCCCTCCTGTTTATAATATCCCTTTAAGTACCAGAAGGCTGCAATGATGTCTCCCCGAAGCCTTCTCTTCTCCAGGCTGAACAAGCCCAGTTCTCCCATCCCATCTTCATAGGAGAGATGCTCCAGCTCTGTGATCCTATCTGTAGCCCTCCTCAAGACCCTACTCTGCATCTTTGTTGTGCTGGTGATCCCAGGCCTAGATGCAGTAATCTAGAAATAGAAATTCTTCCATATAACCTGATAATACCTGGATTGCTACTTAATTTCATGGCTTAGCTGTAAGGCTGATACTTGGCATCTGCAGATCCCACTGAGATCTCACGGAGAATCACTGGCATTCTCTGAGTTTATGAGACAT
The DNA here is from genome assembly GCA_035772895.1 of Perdix hodgsoniae. Lineage (NCBI taxonomy): Eukaryota > Metazoa > Chordata > Aves > Galliformes > Phasianidae > Perdix > Perdix hodgsoniae. The sequence continues at coordinate 17,900,408 of JAPSGF010000007.1, forward strand.
CTCTCTCTGCCAGGGAACCATATCTAATCAATATCTTTTAGTGCAATAGAGGGTTATTACAGCGCTTTCAAGATCCAGGTTTATGCTGTAGTAAAAATGAGCTTAGTGCCATCTCTAGTATCTAGGTGTTGCTACATTAAGCTGCATATTAAAGATTAGGTCAAGGTTGCTTGTCCAAACTGGTATTTTGTAAGTTGAAATAAAATAATTTATATATATTAAAAGAAAGTGGATAACATTATCTTCATACATTTTATTTGTAAATGCCTACATATGCGTGTATTTAGATCAGAAATTGATTAGATTTAGAAACTGATTTAAGTGAGCATGCAATGGGAAAGCTTAGATTCTGAGGAAAGATATGGTTATGCAAAACTTCACTGAGACAAGAGGGCTACTTCAATTATATGCAGACTGGTTTTAAGTCCTGTACAACACAAGTACAAAACTGCAGTTCAAATTTTCACACACATTTTAAATTTCAATTGTTGTTTTAAAATTGCATTCAATTACAAACTCTGCTGAGCGTAAGGAAAAGAGAAAGGGATTAAAATAAGATCTTGCTCAGGACTGGCAATTCTTTTTTTCTGATTCATCAAAATATTGTAAAAATAGTTGCAGTTATAAGCAGTAATAACATAAGTCAAGTCCAGGATATAGCAAAGTACAGATTTAATATGGGTGAAAACAACACACACTTTCTAAATCCCAGTTTCTCTAGAAATTAAATGAGGGTAAAATTAAATAAATTTAAAAAAAAAAAAAAAAGAAGAGGTTTTGCACATTTTGGAAGAAAACAGCAATTGGTGCAAAGGAAAATTGAATTTCACTGTGGAGTAATAACATCATCAGAAATGAGACAGAAGCCCCAGAAGGAATTTCAAATAAATTGGAATTTTGCAACTGAATTCAGTGATTAAAGGAATGAGCTCTAAAAGCTGAAGTTTGCATAGAGAACTTAATCATCTTTGCAACAGTGACATGCATTTTATACTCAGGTACACGTAAAAGTTACCCCACTCATATTTAAATTCAATATTCACTCCTAGAACACAGCAACTTCCTAAGGACTAAGTAAAAAAGAAAGAAGGGGAAAAGAGGAAGAACAAGAGGAAGAGGAGGAAGAAAAAGGAGGAGGAAAACAAGAAGAAAAGAAAAAAATGTAAGAGAAAAGGAAGAAAGCAATTTATTCCAGAAAATTGAGTGCCTACCACCGTAACTTACTCAGCACAATGTCACGGCTCTCAATGACCTTGGGAGCTCTTCCAGGAGACATTCCCACAGATATCTGATGAACAATTATAAAGCGTCCAAGAGAATTTTTTTTTTTTCTGCCTTTCTTTTATTTCTCTAGAACAAACATATTTACTGGAGACTAAAGGAAACTTTACTTAAAGGAGATATATTACTGTACATCTCCTTGAGTATCTCTCATGGTCTTGTGAAAGTAACTCTGGCAAAGTGGATTATTTGCTGTTTATTTATTAAATCTTATCTTCAGAAACAAGTAGTAATCCCAGAATCTAGTACAATGAGGATATTAGCCTCTTCCCTTCAAAAGTGAGTGTAAACACATTCTGTTCAAGCTATAAATGTTGCTGTGATTATCTGTACCAATGACAGTATTTTTGCACTGTACTTCTAATGCAATGTATGGATAGCTAAGAGGCAAAACTGGAGGTCAGTTTACCCTTCAGAGTTACACCAGCTGAGCTTGATATAAGGGATAAAAATTGCACCTATTCATCAGTGTGAAGTACTAACTTATATGCAATTGTTCAGGAATCACTTGTCTGGCTTGGAAAACACAACAGTAAGTTAAAGGCAGTCATAACAACAAAAATTGTTAATAATTTTCAATAATTTTTAATTAACCCCAGTCTTCATCAGCATCTCCCACTGACTTTGAGAGACATTCGTGTGAATCAAGGCCTATATGTGATCTGTAGCTGAGGCAAATATACATTCCACTAAAAAATTAGCAAACCTATATTCCCAAATATGCTTTTCAGTGCAGTATTAACAAATCCAGGCATCAGTATACCTTGGTTTATGAATAAAATATTCATAATAATAAAATATTACACAGATAATCTAATAGAAATTTGAAGAGGAAGAAAAATATTTGTAACTGAACACTGAAACCAGTAAAACATATGCCAAAATGGAACATGTTACCTTGCAGATCAGGACCCTCCCTAGAAGTCATGATGTACAGGCGAATTCACATATAATACGTAATTATATTACGTGCTGCTACTTTCATTTACAGGGATGCATAATATATTCCAGTGGATCAGTACTCATATTTTTAACTTCCTGTATATGAAAACAATCACATAGCTCTTAAAAAAAAAAAAAAAAAAAAACATGCAGGAATTACACAGCACCTTGTAAAATCATATTCTGATAAAGCATTTTCATCCATTAGAGACGTGAGTTATCCCTCAAAAGCAAGAATCACGTAGCTATGGTATTATGAAAATGATGAAAATGACAACTTGCAAAATCTTAGTAAAGTGGCTTACACATACAAATGCTTCAAAATTTAACAGTAAACATTTCCATGCATGCGCACGTGGTGCTTGAGACTGATGTGAGGGTCATTCAGTTAAAACGACTACATGGCTTCCACTCATAGCCGACCTGAAGGAAACACTATAGGGGAATTTTAATTTGATTCAGGAAGAATGAAAAATAATAGACATGTATAGAAGACTTGGATATGCTTAGGCATGCAATATTTTGTCTACAGGTAGCTGATGTCCGCACTTAGTCAGTTATGAAAGATTATGTACGTATTTGATGAGACTTAAAGCATTTTGTTGTAATAATTGTTTAAATCGCATATGATGCTGCTTCTCAGACTATGATGTCTACGAAAAATGACTGTGATGATAGATAATAAATTTCTTTTTTGTTAAGTAGGAAAAAGTATGTATTGCTGAATACGTGAATTTGTGAGCTTGTTATTTTAGTTATTTTATTCATCCTGGCAACTACAGAAGTAAAGCCCCCATAAAAGTAGTTTACTGTGTTAAACATTTGCTTCTTTTAAAAATTCTGGTTGCTCCTCATTGTATTTAGACCATTTTAGCCTTTTTTTTTTTTTTAAATCATAACAGAAAGCAACTTTGCCACTTACTATCAACAAGCAGGACAAGAGAAGTATCAAAATCTTTCTGCACCTCAGATACAAATACTTATTTTTAGCAAATGTCAATTTAATCTATTCATAGACTTTCCCTTTTCCCCTTTGGCTTTATGCCTCCTGTAGAAACAACTACAGATTTAATATAATGTACAAACGGCAAACAGAAGAAAATAAAGACGACTTACTTTTTTTTCCACCAAGAGGAAAGTTAAAAAATTTCTTCTTATCAAGCGTAATAGAGAAGAAATGTTGTTATATATTCAGAGAGTTTTTTTCAGGAGAGAAATAAGGAAGAGAAATATTCAGTTCAGCTGGGTCCAAACTACAAGATCTTCAAAAAGCAACCGAAACAACAAAAGCACCACATATCAATTATTACAATAACATCACGTGCCAAAACATCAAGCCACTTACATGAAAGAGGTAAACACAAACAACTCGCATAAACTTCCTCTCTACCTCTATATCTCACAACAAGATCTAAACACCAGATGACATCTTTATCTCACAATAGGATCCACACAGAAGAGACGTGAGAAGCAATACAAGCTCACCAAAGGTTTATGTTCAGATTTCAGCCTGCCATTTCTTGGGCTGCTCATGGCACTGTAATGCTCAAAGCAAGAAAATTGAAATATGTGTCGCATTGTTTTTGTTTTTTTTTCCCATTGTTTTCTAACGACTACAGAAAAGCAGTGCCATCACTGTGCTTTTTTTTACAAGCCAGACGCCTTTGATTTGCTCCTTCCTTCCTCTTACAAGAAACTCATGTAGAAGCCCTCTCTCCTCGCTGTTCAGTCACGTAGAAATAAGTATAATTTTCCCACATTCCAACTACTGGAAGTGAGAAAGAAAAGTAATTGTTTCTGACTGGCAAAAACATTTTATATCAAAATTTAAATAATTTAAAGGATGGTTATAGCTTACTAGCACCTTTGGTCTTTGGCATTCACAGTTTTGGGTGATATCATTCTGTAGTCAGAAGATTTTAGGCAGGATATTTTACCCTGTTACATGGATGTTAGTACAATTATTTATAATGAAGAGAAGAAAACTCTAAAACAATGGGGGGGGAGGGGGAAGGAAAAAGACAAAACAAAACAGAATCATCCAGCATATTTTCCTGCCTCAGAGGAGAATAAGCTATGCCTCTGTAAATCTGAATAATTTTTATCTCATACCCCACTTCTACTTCATCAATTTCTATTTTCACTACTCTTACCATTAGAAAGCTCATTAAAGTGGCTCTTAATTGTTTCAATGTAACCCTATTTTTTTTTTTGTCCTATTCACCATAGACAAAAGAGGTTATTTCTTTCTTTTCCTATACTACCCTTTTAAAAGCTTGATCTTTGCCATCACGTCAGTCACTTTTCCTATAAAGTATGCAACCCCAACTTGTTTTGTCGTTTTACTTCATAAGTCTACTTAGTTATTAAAATGAAATGCTCAAAACTGGGTACAGAATTCCAGCCTGGGGTAATGCACTGCAAGGAACTGTACGATTATTCTGTCTTGCAAAGTTTTTATCTATTTAAAATAAACAAAACATTCTAAGATTTTCTACAACTTCATGGCTCTGCTGAGTCATTTAAAATATACTACTACAAAACTCTTGCTTTTCCAAAGTAACAGTATTTCAATATTATTTTCCTGGTGTGTATGGACAGCATTTGTTTTTTTGCTGTTGATAATTCCTTTGTATGCCTAGCTCCTTCCTCTCTTCCACAGAATTTCAGTATACCCTTTGGTCCTTTTCTCTAATTTGTCAAAGTAAGTTTGAATTCAAAGCCTGTTCTGAAGTATGTCATTTTGCTTTCCCAGCTCTGTGCTACAGCAGAGTTAATAAGATTGCTCTCTGCTCTACTAGTCAGAATGATTAAAGAAAATAGCAAAAAACTGATTCCAGAAGAAACATCTGTGATCAGTTTGTCTTTTCACTTTGACCAAGAACTAGCAACAACTCAGTTATCCAGCCAACTTTGCATACAGTTTTATAGCAATTCAGAAATTTAATTTGGTCCAAGATTTCCTAGTTGCACAAGAGAATATCATGTCAGTTCCAACAGACTTGTCAAAATGTGTGATATCTACTGCTTCTTGCCAATCTGTGGAAATTGTTAAAGAAGTCATTTAATGTAATTTGTTGTTGGTAAATGAATCTCTATTGTTACTCATCACTGCTTTATTTTGCAATTGCTAACAAATGATTTGCTTGAATACTTCTTCCAAAATCTTCCAGGAACTACAGAGAAGTTTCAAGAAAGGCTTGGCTTTTCTTTCTCACCATTTAAAAACTTTGTACAATCTTCTTTTTCTTCCAGCCTTCTAAAACAAACTCCACTCTTAAACACAGTCTTAAAGGAAACCTCTAGAAAAGGTAAGATTACCTCCAATCACGCTCTTAAAAATCAAACTGCGGTTCACTCCACTGTACTCATTCTTGTACTTCAAGGACAACAAAGTCTAGAATAAGCTCGATGTCATGAATTAACCACTTTTATATGAAATTCTTAAACTGGATGTGAAGGTTAGTCCTGGATAAGGAAACTAAGGATGAAGAACTAATAAGGAGATAGCTTATTATGCTATTTATACCAGAAGATTTTAATTTGTGTTAGTTAAAATATATACTTTAGGCTATGCAATAAAGTAGATACTAGCAAAAGTACTCTACAAGAACCACCAATAAAGACTGTGGGTGAGTTGGGTCCAGCTGGAATGGAATTATCTTTCTTTATAGCAGCTCATATGGTGCTGTGTTTTCAATTTTTGACTCGAAATGACCTTCTTGGACACCTGGACACACTGCTGGCTTATGTTCAGCTGAGCATCAACCAACATGCCCAGGTCCCTTTCTTTCACATATAATTCCACAGATGTGGATATTGAAAATTTTCCTTTGGAGGTTTAGCAGTGACTTTCACTGTTACATTTTTTGAAAATGTGTTTTATTTACAACATTTATCTCACACACTCTCTTTGGCTATTGTCATTTTATTTTTCTCTATAAATCAGGCACATATTTTACATGGTTGGCCATTTATCACTAATGAATGACATTCATGGAAGCTTTGATATTTGTTAATTCAATTCCTTTGCAGTGAATGGAGGTATATGGTCTTATATCATTCATGTATATTATGTACATTTTTCTTTTCTGTTCTTCTTCATATGTTTTCATTTTTGTTATTCATTTGCCCTTCCTAAGCAAAATAGTTTGAATATACTTCCTAGGTAAAAAAAAGCAATTCCCCTGTTAGCTAAGGTAATAGCTAATTTACATGTCTGAAGATATGAGTTTACTTGGAAATTCATATGTAACAACTATGTTTGTACAGAGCATCAAAAAGTCCAGGAACGTATCACAGAGTAAGAGAAAAAAGTTTGATAGGCCACATTCTGATGAAGTTTGCACTGATGCTCATCCAAAAGAAAAAAAAAAATGTAATCATTGGAGGAGACAGAATAATTGGAGTCATTCCAGACTTATTACAAATTCATTACTGTACTTACAAGCAATATGAAGAAAAAATAATCTGGACTTCTGTTTCAAGGATGAAATGATAAACACTAAAGGTGAAGGGAACTTTTTTTTCCCACCACTACCTGCATGTTTTGATTTGTTTCACAGAACTACTCTCTTCTCTTAAATTATTAAATAAATGCATGAGAATTAGGCTATTTAATTCGATAAACAATGGACTTTGTAACTTCAGCCAGTATTTCATGTCCTTCCAAAAACACTCTCTGTACTCAGCCATGGATTATCTAATATTTCAAGTCATGTATTATTTCTTACTCTGCCTGAATTCCCTAGGCTTCGTTTGTCCTGAAGCCACACTGGCAGCGCTACAAACAATAAAAGACTTTTTTTGTTTTTTTTTCATACTATTTTTCAACTATTTGCACTCTGAACTACAAAGATTATTTGTCTTTCACATTTTTAGCATAAGTAAAATGTCAAAAGTTTTTTTAACATGCATCTGAAGAGTTTTAGCAAAAGCTTTCAGTTTGCTCTTTTCAACACATATACAGTCTCGGATCAAAAATAGGAAAGAAATAAGGTTTCTGGCCTCTAGCTTCTGCAAAATGAAAACAACACTCTTATAGGAAATACAAAGGACAATCTCCTTTTTCATTCCAGGTCAAGGCTGAAGTTTCAAACATTTGCAGGTAAACATTTTGTTGAGTGTCTGGGAAAATTTTAACTAGAATGATTGTTTTATTTTCAGCTTAACAGAATATCTGTAACGTTTTCCATATGCAAACAGTTCTTGTGCAGGATTATAAGTCAGCATTTAAATATTTTTGAAGCAATACCCAAAAGCAATCCATACATAAGACCCACCTTACAATGAAGAAACTAAGACAAAAAAAGGTGAGCCCATTTACCTATGACTAAAAGAAAAGGAGGAAAACATCTAGATCTAAATATTTTTCTCATTAATTTCTAACTGATTTATGCCAACATGAACCGTAGGGTAATTTCAATTACCTACTTTAATAGTATAATACATAGATTGCTAAAACTAACCTGTTAACCTAAATTGTTAAACCTAAATTGACACAAAACTAACACATTATTTTGCTACATGACAAGTTTAGTGTTGTACTTTTTCTTGCTTTTGTATTTGTTCCTAAAAATATTTGTCCTTATCCAATAAATAATTTTGATGGTGCAAGTAGTTCTAGAGAAGACTGCTATTTTTACATTTATCTATGTGCCTGTGTATATATTAGCATTTTGTTCAACAACACTGAAGAAGAAAGAAGGCTATCATTTTTGCAGAATCATTAGCCTGGAAAAACATGTTGAGAGATGAGTTTTTTCGAGTAACATAAAAAATGCCTATGATGACCATCAAAAAAAAAAAAAATCCCCACTTTTTAACTGTGAAAGTTAAAACCTGAAGTTCTTCATGAAGTCCACAAGTTTCATTTCCGCTTTGATTCAACGAGCACAATCTAAGTTCTAGCTAACACTCTAGGAACAGAAAGAAAATTAGCAAAGTTTAATTAACATGATTTTATACCAGTCATACATGTAAAAGGAAATACCATACAGCATTGAGTTTTCAACAAAACTCTCTTGGAGTAGATCCTGTAAATACCTATGTATCTATATAGGTACAAAATCTCCTTCTATGCACCTCACTTATACAAACTGCTATAAGCATCTCAGTGGTCATAAAGAAAACAAAAAAGTCTTTCCTATTGTATGGGAAATGCTGAATCACAGCCTGAACCTCAGATTGACCACCTGAGGCAAGCAAGGAGTCAGTCATGAGAGCACAGGTGAAGGTAACTCACCTGTGCTACCGGAAGGGGGGGAACCTGGCTTCACCTCTCCTAGTCCCCATTTAAGTGCCGACTGCCACTAAGGAAGTATCTCTTCCTGGAGATTGCTCCTTGTGGAGAATATTGTGCGTCTACAACATTGTAAGTATTTTCCATTTATTATCTTCCTGTTGAAATAATCTTACTTAGGCTAAATTTCCTAGACATTTCTTAATTATAACTTCTGTATATTCATTGATTATACACCTATGTTAACTTACTCACCTGTAATATTTTTGTCCTTAATCATAGAAGCATAGCTTTAATAGGATTTTGTAAGGTTAATAATTTCTTTCAAATACAATTCTATATTGCCCATTGTAACTTTTCTAATGCTTTCATTAATTTTATCTCTTTAATAATAAAACAGCAGTTCCATTTTTCTCCTGAACACAAATCTATGTGGGAACAGTAGAAACTTCAGTATAGTCACACAGCGTTTAGAAGGCACCTCAAACACATACATTAAAACCAGGAAATGAGGCCAGTTTACCTACATTTGATTTTTATTCTTCTTTTAAAACATAAACCTGGAATGACACATTTAGAAATAACTCCTGTGTGCACGCTAAGCAATTTTTCATATCATGTAAACTGACATGATAGTGTTAATTTTTTTTTCCAGTTTCAATTTATTCATAAGAAGGAAGGTACACCTTCATAACTGCCCAGCAGCACACAGCTTACAATCTCAAGAAGGATGGCTTTTCTCGCTGAACTTATGACTAGCAAAGACAAATGCAGAATGATGCCTCTGGTTTTATCTGTGAGATCTCATGAATGAATTCTGCAGCCTCGCTGTCTTTGCAGAAACCTAATTCATTTCATAATCTCTACTTTCAGTTATGCAAAAGCAACATGAGATTCAGATAGCTCTCCTACATCAGTGCTGGGTCTCTGGTGTTAAATGAACTCCAAAATAGACACAACTTACTGTAATTACTAAAGCAAACATATGTAACTGAAAATACTCAAACTCAAGGCATTATTTAAAAAAAATCGGACATAAGTACTGCAATTTAAAGATCACTGAAGTCAAATGATATTATTCTTCAATCATAGTGGGGTTTGGATCTTGCTACAAGTATAGAACTAGAACCACTGATGGAAATGGCTTCTTGTAGAGTATGATGAGGGAAAGTTAATAGCAAAAAAACAGGTAAAAGACTGTGGAAAATAAACAGCTCTATACCTCAAATTGATAACTTACAGCTTTCTATTGGGATGCATTACACAAAAAGGAACTATGTGCAGACCATTATGTTATTTCCTGAACTAAGAAAGATTCAGCAGTTGTTAGAGAAATTCAGCACAAAAATTTTAAGAGACAAGAACTAAGTGAAAATGTGAAGGCAACACTACAAAGTCAGGAGAAAATATTCTTTTGCTAGTGTACTAGAAGTTATCAAAGTTCATCAATGCCTTTGGACTCACTGCAAAGGCTCATATAGGCAGTTCAGAAGTACTATGTCCTAATAAACAGTAAAAATAAATAAGGCATCTCAAATAGAAGGGTAGTTCAAATTTTACAGTGTAACCTACACAATGACTAAAACTTTTGTAGCCTTCTGCAAACATCATTTCTTGATGCAATCTTTAACATTCACTTCTATTTAAAACACTGATATTATTAAAATCCTTCTAAAAAATACCTGATGGGCTCTGCTTCTTTCACTCAATAAAACTGCACGAAACAAGTATTACAGATCTTGCAATTAAGAGGTACCTGAATTTACTGGTTGGTACAATAGTTCAGCAAGCTAGCAGGAGTTTTCCATACAAACTGAAACTTCTCCCTTTCTTGTCCAAAGACCTGTTGGATATAATCCCTTCATACACAGTCGTTCAGAAGCATGTATGCCAGAACTGTTATTATATACTATAACCCTTATTATATATAAGGGTTGTATATATACATATCCCCCTTCCATTTATGATGAAACCCTACCTTTTTTCCAGGCTTCTGTACATTAACATCACTCCATGTTTTGAGAAGATCAGTAAAGAATATTGACAACACAGTTTATATTCTCACCTATTATTATTTAAAATGTTATTTTTTTAACTTTTCTAGCTACTTAATTACCACATCCAACTTAAGCCTTGTAAATTATTATTTGTATATTGCATGGATACTCCCTTTAAAACAAAAAGCTCTGCCAGCAGACAGTGTAAAACCATGACACAGATGCTAGGGATGAAAAAAATGATCCAAGTTTATCTATAAATAACATTATTCCGTTTGATTTTTTTTTTGCCTGTGCAAACACACTCAAAATGAACTAAATGTGGGTGGATTTGTTTCTTTCACTTTGTTTTCATGAATGAGATAGAGTATTAATAGTGTTTTGACTTGTAAAAGAACAGAAGAAAATACAATAGGAGAGTACCAAGATATGTCATTTAGGCAGTTACTAAGAAAACATGCAACTAGAATTGATAAATAAAATATAGGACATTTATTTTATCTACACATGGTTCTACAGTTTGGGAATGCCGAATCATTCACACCTCAACATTCTCACAAGAAAATGAGAATTAAAAATTGGTGTATTTTGCTCTTGATATAAGACATTTTGACATTTACCTGGAGAGAAAAAAAAAAAAAGAATTAAAATGCCTCCATTTGTCTTCAGTAATGTGAAACTGGCTTTTTTTCTGGCTTTACATATAGCAAAGGCAAATACATAAGATACAATTTCTGCTTAGGTCATCACAATACAGCTTTAAACCCTACATCATTTCCTGAAGGTACACACACACACAAAATGCTCTGGTTGCATTATTTTTCATGCTGTTTAGGGAAATATATTTGAGAATTTTGACAAGTATCAGAAAATGGGCCAAAGACTGTATTGCCAGTGACCGTGCTTATTTTGATTCTGCATTGTCAAGCTGTCCCCTCTTATATAGCATCTAGATCATTGTATATTTCGGAGCCGTGCTAATATGCAGCAAAGAGGAGAGGTATTTAATTTTATCACATTACATGACTTTCTACAAAATAAAATAAAAACCACACTAGAAGATTCTAATATAGTTCTTTTCACATTTACTTGTGAAAGGAATGTTTAACAGGAAGACCAATTTCCTTTCTTCTTCTTAATAGCTGTTTGGCACACTAACAGCCTTTCTGCTTGACTACACATAGATGTATCCAACTGATTCACAATTTCATAATTTGCTAAGCAATAACTCTATTGGCAAGAGAATGCTGCATCTTGGGCAAGGTAAAGCGTGACAGCGCAGCATTTAAAAATCATAGGTCTCCCTATATATATATATATATATTTTAGTACTGTAAAGACTTCAGGAAGGTGTGCAGTGAAACTGACCAACTTGCCGGCCTTGATTAATTATATGCTAGCATGACTGCTTTCATTTCTGTTTCTATTGGCAATTCTGCATTTCCAGACTTGATACTTCTGGAGAAGTAATGGAAATGCATACATTTGTTTCTCCCCTTCCATAGTATATAGTGTATAACAGCCCTAAATTAAATCTTCCACAAATGTCAGGGTTGCAATTATCCTCCCAGGGTAGTTTGTATCACTGAATTACCTGTAATACCTAAAATTTGATACATCTCATCTATAACTTTTTCTTGGCTACAGGACTAAATAAATGCCTAGGTCCCCCAGTTATAAGGCTTGGGGGGTGGTGTCTGTGTTTTTCTTTTGTTTTGAAGATTAGGTTATGCTATCTTTAATTATACAATAATTTTAAAGGTATTTCCACATAGATAAAACTAATGCCGTAATTCATAAGCTCAGGCAATATTCAACCCATTTTGTCTTCAACAAATCTACATTTGACCAGCATTTTTAAAAACACTGCAAACATCTTTGTGCATTTACATAGGGCTTGATTTTCTTATTAAACTGATGGCTACGAAAATTATAAATTTATATTTTCTATGGTGAAGGCAGCGTAAGTAGAGAATGCAAGCATAACATACCTGTGGCATATGTTACATTCTTCCTTTATTAAATAGAATTTTCATGAAAGGCTCTAAAAAATGAACAGCCTAGGACATTTCTGTACTTCTGGCTCCTTAACATGCAAGGTTTCTGCCAGCATGAGTATACTAGCACAAGACAATATTTGTGTTCAGCTGCAATTAGCGAAATAACAATCAGATTTCCACCAGATAAACACTGGTGGCACCGGAACTTTGAAAAGATGCAACTAAAATGACAACTAAAGTAATTTATCTGGGAAAAAATTTCTTCTCCCTCTGTATTTGTCACTTATCAGAACTCATTAGAAAAATACTGTATCACAATCTGTAAGTCACAATATTTCATAAATTTATTTTTTTATACTAACACAATAACTACACGTGACTGGTGGGATTTGTTCACTCTTTAAGGCCACAACTAATAGAATGCAGTATGCCTAATTGAAAGTAATGGAGCTTATGAGCTCCTTATGAGCTAAGGATGGGTTTCTTTTCATTCATACAAGGTTTGGAGGAAAAAAAATTTCAAGTATGTGTTATTTCAAATCTATTTTGAGATTAGAATCAGGAACCTCCTTGATTTTTTGATTTCTTAAATATTATTTAAATATTTTAATTATTATTAAAATATTTATTATTTTAATAATAAGTATATTGATATTTTAATTAATTATTAAATAATAATCAATTTAATAATTATTGTACTGGAAACATATTTGCACTGAATCACAGAACCACAGAACTTAGTTACATTCACGTCTAAGATTTAATGGGTTTTGATGAAGTCCTTATACAGTCACGAAGAAAGGATTTCCAAATGTACATCTTCATTTTAAGGTTAGTTAGCAAAAAATATCTCCAAGAATATTTCATTCTGTATTTCAGAAATTAAAGCAGTTGTGAGTAAATCACATCTGGCAATTGAGAACGTGTTGTAACTCATGATTTGTAGAGCACTTAGAATCATAGAATAGAATCACAATTGTTAAGGCTGGAAAAGACCTCCAAGATCATCCAGTTCAAATGTTCACAAACCACCAATATTGCCCCATTAAACCATGTCCTTAATACAACATTTAAACATTTCTTGAACATCTCCAGGGACTCCACCATCTCAATCTCACTGGGCAGCCTGTTCCAGAACTGAACTTTGGAGAAGAAATATCACTAATATCCAAACTGAAACTCCCCTCGCACAACTCCAGTAGTAGACAAACTTAAGAGATAATGGTATTTGTGATCAAGGTCTAACATTTATTTAGACATGTTTTTAGCTTTCATTGCTAGGAAGATGCTAATATTTTTATTTAATAGTCTACATCATCCCAAGATGTAATTCTACTTTATTACATATAGCATTATCAGTCAGCATGACATTCACAAATTAGTTTCAGTCTTTTCTAGTTTTCCAGTAGAAGCAAAAAATATTTTGCTAGTACTTAGAAGCAACCTTATTTTTTCCTAATATTTCTAAAGTAAGCCATGGGGAATCTAATAAGATGTCATGAGATGAAGTACAGAAACAACATCCACTTCATCCCAGACATAAGGTATCAGCTAACAACTGCACTTCTTCAGCTGTTCTTTTTGTGAGCTCAACATCTGCATAGATACCCAGTACTTGAAGCTGTACATTGATAAAACAGAGTGTTAGTGGGAAATATGGATGTATCCTGGAGGTTTTCTTCCCTTAAAAAATCTCATTCACAATGACTTGCTTAGAATTACAGTTCACATGCACAGAATCTCGCTTGCACTGGGACATCCTGTTTTGTAAGTGCCTCAAGAAGAGAAAAATCTTGATAAGAGGCTTGGTGCTCAATCATAATTTATCCCTTAGTATCTAGATCTGGAGACAGATTGGTCACTTGATTTACATATACATAAGTCTTTCTAACAACTTGTGTTCATTTCTTCCACCATGAAATCATGGAAGGATGGAAGCTGTTCACACAACACCAGCCTAAAAACTTCTCTCCTAATAAACCATGTGCTGTTATGGTTTGCTATTGAACAATGTCTAGCTAAATTTGTTTCCTTCAAGTTAAAGATCTTGCATGAAGTTGTTTACAGAACATGATTTTTTCCATCTGATTTTCTGACTGTAGGGAAGAGTAATACAGGCTCCTGGCAAATATTTGAGCTATCTAAAGACAACTGTATGAATTGCCAGAAGAAACAAAAATTGTTACTAAGTTACTTACTCTACCCCAAATTCATAATCCACAAATAGCTTCCTTTAGTTCATTTGAGATACTCTGATGCTACAGTGATAGAAGGTGACTTTAGCATCTGATATATTAAAGTAACTTTATTTTATACTTGGAGAAGTTTTTCTTGGTTGGCAAGGAGCAAGTTTGAGAAAAACAGGGTTACAATAATCAAAGTACTTTCACTTAATTCATTGTTCAACCTTACAATTTGGCATTCATGAGTTTTCTTCACCCTTACCAGAAGACAAAGCATCTACATAGAAATGGCAATTGTTGCTTTGTAATAAACAAGGGATTTGTTTATTTATTAACTGGTAAATATATATTTTTATTAGTAGTTAAGTGTTGACTGAATAGTTATGCACTAGGGTATTGAGTAACTGTTATATCTTTCCTGGATTACTCTTCATACACTATTTTTATTTTCCACACTTCCTCTTAGTCAAAATATTATTTTGCCTGCTAAAATGGAACTCAGCTTTCATGTTCCTTAATGAATAGAAAAGCAATTCAAGTAGCTATGCCTCACTACTCACTTTAGGTGAAACCAGTGTCCACGAGGAGGAAAAAAAAGAAAAGTTATAATAAAAAAGACACCTCTACATAACATGACAACACAAAAGATAGGCATTCTTTTCTTTAGCTCTTTACCCACAGCCTAATGAAATTCACCAACTTCAACAGATCTGGGGTGGCTTCTTAGAACTCCTTGGACATTTCCTTAACTAACTTCAGTGGAGCTGCTCAGTTTTTATACCATCAGTGCAAATTAAACAATAAGCTTCTGAAATTAGCAATAAAAACTGAATGACTGAGTTGGAATTGCAGCTGCAGTGCTTAACTGAGTTCCACGTGTATGGTTAGAATGTAACAAGGGATAACAGCATAATTCGAACTTAAACAGAGCTTTTGAGCTGCAGTGAGAAACACTAGAAGTCACACACTGTAACAGTTAATACACGGTATTCTGCAGTGTGTAACACTGAACAGTTTTAGAATGTGGTGTATGTGGAAGGAATTAACTTTCATGCAATCAAAACTGATTAAATGGTGACTAACAAGAAGTGTAGTATTTTTACAATGCTGAAAACACTGCTTCAAAGTTGGTCATATAAAATAATGCCAAATATACACTAAACTACATAGTGTGCAGTACAGTACTGCATATCATACAAATCCATGACAAGAACATACATATTAAAAATTCACTTTTTTGTAATTATAGCTTTACCAATTTTTACAAATGACTACCAAAACCTTATCATCCAATTTTACAGTATTTAAAGTTAAAGGATTATTTACCACTCCATCTGCTAATAAGGAAGTAGCTTGATGCAGCTGTCATCTTTAAAAATAAAGCCCCAGTGATTAAAGCATTCTAAAAAATAATGATTTTTAAAACATTTTTTGAGATTCTAGAAATGTTAGTAGTACTGAATAGTACTATAACAGTGTGATAATAATTATATAATCTTTAATTATCTAACACAAGATTTTAAATATTTTCTTGCAAACGTGCCTCTAGTATGATTTGTAAGACCTCTAACTAAATAAACTGGTAAAGGGCATCTACATAAGGCAGCAGAATGTACAAAAACACTCTTCTGATCCACTTTTCCAAAAAGCCAACTAACAAAAGAGATTATTTTCATTTCCAGGCTTTGTGTTTCTGAACTTAAGACATGATTTTGTCATAAGCCTTTATTTTTCCCTTTCCTTCCTTGCCAATGAATTCATGTTTGGTCTACAACAAAAAACAGAAAGCTTTCTATCTCAATTCTTTCTTTCCACATTGTAAATATGTCCTCTAACATCTTTTGGACAAGAATATTGGTATTGTTTATGTTTACAGGGTTACAGCAAGCATTTTTAGACAGCAAGATATATTTTTATATATTTGTGAAAATTTCATGTATCTTGCATCTTGTGTCATCCTAGTTGAAATTTTGCATTGGAAAAAATAGCACTTGAAAGAATTTTTTATGTATCGTTTTTAAGAACCATGCTAATTATACAGTTTCCTAAAAAGCAGACTAATTTACTGAAGTCTTTGAATCTTTGAAAAGTGTCAGAGTGTAACTGACAGAGGCTTTGTATGAAGTTAATCTGAATATTTTAATATTCTTTAATATTAAAAGACTAGGTTGAACTGAAAGAAGGAATAAGCACAGAATAGAAAACACAAATTTCATCCTGAACATTCTTCCTGAAGGCTCCTGAATGGTACCTGATGAGGAACAGTTTTTCTGTGCCATTTTGTTTGGCAAAAGAGCAGCAATCCCAACTAAAACTGAATTCAAATGCATTTTTCTGAAATATGACTAAATACAAAAGTTCTGATGAGTAGTTGCACTGATCCTCTATATTCTACATATATATAAGTATTTACTCCTTTATAACGAATTGATATTGGTAATAGTTGTATATTACCTGTTTTTCTCCCTTGGGCTTTCACATATTAAGTCATACACACAAAGGTGAGAGCTATCCACACTTCTGACTATAAAAAAAAGTAATACATCTACTTTGGTATACCTGGACAGACAATTTTTCTGTATGTTCCCAAGAAAAGCTCATTAGAATTTGCATCAATTCATTTAGATGGCAACTTAAATATAGCACAAATTATGTAGAATTACATTGTATTTTGAGCTACTTCAGAGAGAAAAGTCTGTATGTTTCTTATGAAAAAACTTCTGTACTTTTACTATACAAAACCACATACAACTTTATAAATCCTGTTTAACTGAACAGTTATCATAAATATATCAGATGTAAGATAAATGTCTTGTTCACATTTAAGATAAATGCTGTTAGAACCCTCTTGTACTTCCTGCTTCTACAAACCCCAAAACATCAGAGCATCAGCAATATCTAAATTGCATCACAATACCAAAACTAATAATATAAATAAATATTTTAGTAGCACATATCATAAAGTTTAAATTTCTGACACTTATTAATAAAAAGAAACTAGCTGTACCATATTGAAAATTTAGCATTTTCTAGAACAGATAGAAGATTCTCATCAGTACATCATATCGATAAGTGGAACACCAAAATGGCACAAATAGAAGATAAATACCACAGTTACAGATCTGGTAAAACATTGTATGTTTTTTCTTGCTCCTTTCTTATTAAGAGTACACAACTTACTATAACTTACTAATTAAGTTCATGTATATGCGCATGTACATTTGCTTAATTATCCTGATGATAATGGATTCATTGTCTTCAGAACTTCTGAAATCCTGCAGGTGTGGGCTCTGTAGCTGCTGACCTAACAAACAAGGATTGCCCAATCAATATAGCTCATTTTAAGTAGTTACAAAGATGAGAGAACTGCCGGTGATTTTGTCATCAAGTGAATTCTTCAAAAGATTGCAATTTTTTTTCGTTCGTTTTAAGGAGACTGTAAAAATTTGCTTTAAATTACAAAGGCCTTTTGCTTAAAGACTCAAAAAATAAAGTTAACAGCTACAACTACGTAATATTTGTAGTTCTACCCTCATGAGAAAACGATCTTTCTGCATCTAATTGTGGATTTGATACCAGCTGTTCATTTCCTATGCATTAAATCTTCTGCCCTGACTGCATGAACACAGCCAAGGAGAACTGCAGAGAAAGCATTGTATTCCTGGCAGCTCTTTGTATGCGTGATCATAAGTAGTTCTCTGAGTGGGAAATTACTTTTTTTTTTTAATAGATATTAGTTATGTTTGCCAAACACTTAAATGAAACCATTACACTGATGACATTCACAGAGTGTGGTAAATTATGAAAGCATTTTTGTTGTCCATACACTGAAACATGTTTTTATTCATTTACAACTTTCTGTAATATTTTTCTGGACAAAAACTAGCTATGCATGTCCTCAGGCATGATGTGAATTTGGTCTTGCTCGTCATTATTGTCGGTTTGTTTTTTTTAAAGTTATCTGAAGTTTTATACAGACTTCAAGAAAAACAGGTTCAGCTCTCTTTCAGTAACCTTTGTATTTTACATTTTCAATAGACATCTATTTAGTTAGAAGAAGCTTAGCCTCTTTTTTATTATTTTTAATGTAGATAAAGAGATGAGTCAATACAAATCAGCCTTTTAAGTTCAATCAGTAATAAGCTCATTAATTTAAATCAGCTATATACCTTGTCCACAGTTTGAGTTTAAATAAAATTAGGCTCAGCTACTAAAGGACTCTATCCATGCTTGGGACAACATTTGCTTCCACTTTAGGTTCAATAATTTTTCTGTTACTACCACACTGTATTAAAAGTAAACAAAGTAGATTAGGTGGTGGGTGCTCCATCCCCGAGACATTCAAGGTCAGGCTGGACAGGGCTCAGAGCTACCTGATAAAGCAGTAAGTGTTCCTGTTCACACAGGGGTATAGGAATAGATCACCTTTAAGGGTCCATTTCAACTCAATTCTATGATTCTATCTTACAGTTTTATTACAATGTAGAACAGCTGGACTGCCATTTGTTAAATAAACGAATGAAAAAATTACAACTAAAATGGAACTTAATCTCTGCATGTGCTGCACCATCCACACTTATGAGGTTTCTCTGGCTTCTAAACCAAGTAATTCTTCTTATTAATAATGGAGCATGTACCTGCTGCATTCCCAAAAATTACATTTATAAGAATTTTCACAAATCTGAGCTCTTGTTAGACACTGCCATTCTCCTCAACAAAGTTTAATTGTTCGTTATCAGTGTAACTCAAAATGAATATATTTAGAAAAAAAAAAGAAAACTGGATAAAAAGAAAGCAGTAAGGATTTCATTTCATTGTTACTATTTCACATGGATAAGTATCAGACGAGTTACTATTAGGTAAGCTATTCCAAAATTTAGAAGATAGGAATTGATACATTAGTAGTCCTTTCCCCTTTCCTTTTCAGTCTTCAACAAATAAAGAATTCATCTTTTAATTAAAAAGTCAATTACAAAGACAAGGTCTACTTTCAGATCCTAAAAGTTTACCTGATGCTGTACTGAGCTCTCTCCCTACATAATTCTCCAGGAGTCTTATGTGGGCTAAGCACTGTGCATGCATTTATCAACAATTAGTTTCTGCTATAGTTACAATCAAAAGAAGCAATTTAAAAGTAGAGAAGGAGTGGAGAAAACAAACAAAGCATTGAAAGAAGTTAACGACGTAGAGTGCAGAGAACAGATTCCCATAACCCAAAGTCTAAGCAAGAATATTAGTTTATATTTCATGTAGGAACGTACCCTGAGTTTCTGTGTATACATTTATACAGATCAGGCAGTGATTAAAAACATGGCTAACCACAGACAGACTGAAAATACAATAGCATTATTGGTTAAAAATATGAAACACTGCACTGTAAGAGGAATAAGGTAAATAGAGTATTTCTCTCTAAATTGCAGGCATCAAGTTAGTCACTGCTTTGAATTAGTGTCACCACACAACTCTGATACTGATCACACAATTTTATGAATTATCATATCTATAGAATATTTAGTTTCACATCCCCATGTTATTTCAAAAGATATGTACTTCCTGTGCCTTGTTCTACTTGCATACAGTATGCTTATAGCTTAGCTCAAACATTCAGAGAAAATGACTTTTGCTGTGTACATTGTTATTTCAGGTCATGTGTCACTTGTTTAGATAGAAGGGGTTGCTAATTAAGCAATAACAATTATTAAGGCACAGGGCATTTCCTGGAGATTAATGACTAACTAGGAGGAGCTGTGCCACACGCCATTAACCCAGCCAGTCACACTCACAGTGATGGGGCAGATTTCTTCTAAGAATATTAATGTTCTAAAATAACAAGGCTGACTTGGGACATAATATAAGTGTACACAGGAATAAATCAAATTAAGTGCATTATGACAATTTGAGTAGTGAATTACAGGCCTTTTCTATTCTCTGGGTAAGATAAGAAAACAGTACAACAAACAACTCTAAGTGACATTAAGTGCTCAAGCTTCTCCAAGCTACTCTCTTCAAATATGTCTTCTGGTATGTTTCTTCCCTTGATGAACATTTTTTAGCTGTTCATCATAAATATCATTTAGCACTATCTAGTGCCTAGCAGTGTTCCTGGTAAAAGGCCTACACTGAAGAAAATACAGCATAGTCCTTCATGCTTGTAGCAACTGGACAGATCAATGACAGGAAAAGGTGGTTCACCAGAGATGTAATGATGAAGGATCAGCACGATAAAAAGATGCTATAAAAGAAGGGCAGATGATTGCTCACCCATATCAGAAGATTCTGGATTTACAGGGAAAGCTCCACAAGGGAAGAAATCTCCAGAAGAGATCCTTCCCAGTGGCAGTCAGCCCTAAAATGGGATCAAAGAGAGGTGGAGCCAGGTTCCACATCTTTGTGCCACACAGCTGAACTGCCTTCACCTGTGCTGCCCAAGGCTGACGGGGCCCATTTCCCAGGTACTCAATGAGTGGTTCAGGCTGTGACTCAACAGTTTGCATACACTGACTTTGTTGCTCTTCAGTTCTTGATGAGCAAAGATCTGTGAAACTCTCCTCTGCAATTTACCGGATTTCCTCTTTACAGGCACGGAAGGACGATGCAGTCTTGGACCATGCAGCATATTTTTCTTTTTCACAATCTTTGCAATAAACCATTTCTGGAGGAATCTATTTAAAAACAGTATTACTTAATGCTTGCATGTTCAGCAGTTACTGTTTTCTCGAATTAAGATGGTTTACCTTTACATTATCCCTGCAAGAGATTCTTTGCTTTCTTCCTCACAGTCAATTCTGCTCTGTGTCAGCCATCCACATCTCTTTAATTTAAAATTTACCCAGAAATAACATGCAGCACAATAGAAAAGGGAGTGGATGAAAGGTGGGAATAGATGGAGAAGCCCAGAAGGTGAAGTGGAAACCTACTAAGCAGACAGGTGCAAATGATCAATTACTTTTCCCTTCTGCAAGTAATTTCTTGCTTAAGGCTCTCATCCACAGCCACCTTTTTCCTCAGCTCTTCTTCCCTCATCCGTTAGTGGTTTTCACCTCTTTAAAGACATTGATTCAAATAAGTAGGTTAGATATGAAGCTATCACAGCAGTTTTCTGTATCCAAGGTGAAATAAACAGCCACATTCAAGACTATTTTTAACTAACTGAATTTCTCTTAGGTAAAAGAATAACTATAAAATCCCCTTCTGAAAATTGTATGAGTGTTCAAGACTCATTTCTTTATTATATTTCTCCAAATAGTTCCATAATATGATTACCACCTAACATTTACTCATAATGAAAAAGATCACGTATTAAAACTTTGAAAAAAAAATCAGAAGATATGAAACAGCTGCAATAGATGAAGAAAGATTATTGGTTTAATGGAAAGATATCTGGAAATTCATTCTGTGATTATAGTGTTTGGATCCTGACCAAGTATTTTACCATAGCAGCAGAATAAAATAGAGATATCCCTCTACCACCTGGAAGAGTTTACAGCAGGCATAGTCTGAGAATTACCACCTTGAGTAATTTGAAAAGCTCAGCTGATTAAAGGGGTGACCTTTGGTTTCATTGATAACTTCTTTAATTGCTGAACTACCTTTTCAGCAAAGGGAACAATAATTTAAGCAAATCATTACAGATTCAAGGGATTAAAAATTTCAAAATAACGTGCTTTTTACTTATAATACAAATTATTCCCAAGGTATCATGAATCTCCATAAAATGACTGAAACCTAAGAGTCTAAATTTTCTGAGTACATACTGAGAAGATATTTACACTGTCTAATTTATTACAGAATAGTTATTAAAGCTCATCTGAAATTACAAAGTATAAAAAAAAAAACAAAAAACAACCAACCCACCAATATAATATTAAAGAAAGCCAAAGAAGTTGAAGAACCAGCATCTGGAACTTTGCTTTCCACTCTCCCTGATTTTGTCTTTGTAATATCCTTTTTTTTCCTCAAGATCCCAAAAGGGGTCATTTACAATGATTGGAACAACATTAACAAAACCCTTTTTGAGATTAAAGACAGATGTTTTCTCAATAGCATACTATTTGTTTGATGTTCAGAGATTGCACCAGCGTAGCTCATCAGTGAGTTTTTCAACGTGATGAAAATGAAGGAGGCAACAAAAGACTGTTATTCTCTCATCCTTCAAAGTATGTTAAAATAGCAAGTAAAGTTTCCATAGAGATCATGGCTTTATTATACCAGGTGAAGCTATCTAGAAAAATGCCTTACTCAACTTTAAGACTGTTCAAGACCTTTAGGGAAACCACAGGGAACAAGCAAAACACTCAAAGGCATTAAAGAAAAATAACATTTCATCAACTAATGATTCTTACAAAGGTGCTAAAACATTCTGTTGTGACTTTGAGTATTTTGTATTTTCTCAGATACATTTAAGTTTGAAAAGTCACGTGCACTGGGAAAAAAAACAAAAAAACAGCTTTTAATTTGAAATAATCACCAGAAGAATTAAAATAATATCAAAAATGGGAATTAGAATTTATTATAAGTGCTCTTTTTCATAAAAATATATTTGACAAATCATCAGGTGACACATCCTCAAACATTTATGACGTATATATACTTAAGAGCTGGCTTTCTCTTGGAGAAGTTAACATCCAGTACAGGT
This sequence comes from Perdix hodgsoniae, assembly GCA_035772895.1. NCBI lineage: Eukaryota > Metazoa > Chordata > Aves > Galliformes > Phasianidae > Perdix > Perdix hodgsoniae. The sequence continues at coordinate 17,923,687 of JAPSGF010000007.1, forward strand.
TGAGAGGGCAAACAGAAGCAAAATGATAATCTGTTTTCCTTCCCCATTTTCTGTCTCTTCTACCAAACTGAGAACTTCTAGAGAGCCCATGGCAAATGGATGCCTCAGTTACAAATGGGACTCAATCACATGCTCTCTCAGGTGTGCAGAAAATCCAAGGCATTAATATTATTTACATAGTTATTTATTTCTAAGCAGAGAAAAAGTCTTCAGTACTCAGATATAAAATATTCACCAGAGATACCAAAAAAAAAAAAAAAGGATTTTATGGTTTACTGGAAATCACTATGAGAACAGGGAGAATTGGAAATAAACTCCAAGAATCTTCTTCAAAATGCAGAAGATGAACTATGTCTGAATTACGACTGAGTGCCAAACACTCAGATTATACCTAAAGGACTTAATAAGCAGAAAATGAAATAACTAAGAAAAATGTTTCTGACAGCACACTGAGAGCAGTAAAGCTTCTGACCTCTCTATTTTAGACATGAACATTTGTGAAAACCCACTAATTGACACTCCGTACAGTGCACCATATGATATTCCAGTTGAACAAAATGAGGAACTATTTAAATATCACTTGCTGACTCATCTGAATTCTTCAAGTTCTTCTCAGAAAGACAAACAGAAGACTTCAAAAATAAATAAATAAATCTCTTTAACCATGTAACAGGCCAGAAGGCGGCCAAGGAAGCACTTCAGATGAATATGCCTGAACAGCCGAGTTCCAACAAGATAGTCAGCACTATACAAAATCACACACACCAAGAAAGCTTTTGGGCCAGATCCTGCACTCATCTATGCCTAAATTCAGGGAAAATACACTAAGGAAAAAAAAAAAAAAACCTGTCTTAAAGAAAAACAGATGCTCATCTCTGTTGTGCTAATTCATTTAGCCAGATACAGTTGCTATGTCAAAGAGAAGAAAACACATTTGCTGATTTTTCTCTTTTCACTAGTATTCATGATTGATTATTCAGCCTGGCAGCTAACTCTATCATTTTCCCAGAATCTTTTCATAATCACACTGAGCACAAGGATTTGATTAAATGAACTCTATTTATGCTTGGTAAAATAAACATTGAGAAGATTTTTTTTCTTCAAAAAGGGCAATTTCATCCAAAAGGGAATTTATGTGAAAAAAAATAATGATAGTTTAAAAGCAATGTCTGCCTTTATTTGGATTTGGTTTTCCTATATTTTGTATTCATATTCTTTCGTATAATACTGTAGAATTACTGGAATATGATCCTTGAAGTTTATCATCAGACAACAATTTGTTGTTATCAAAATAAAGTATTTCAGTGTTCCTACATCTGAAATTTGACTTTACAGAATGCATTTTCTACAAGACAGAAACCCCTCTCAGATAGAGCTACTAAATACCACAGGGAAAATTATATCCATTTCCAACTGATACTGAGCTATCAATTAATCCAACATCAAACATATAAATATTTTGTCCAGAGATAAGGAAAATTTCTTCAAGCATAGTCACATTTGCCTTCTCTAAAGTTCACCACCATCTTAAAATAATATCATTCTTCCCTTCCCAGCTTCACTTCCATATTCTCTAAATCTCAAAGTAAGACATCACTGGCTGATAGGTTGGATTCCTTTACAAGGTATGTTGTACAAGAAGACTTTGCTAATTCTAAGTTTTCAAAATTGGGGACTATTTTCTTCTGCTACTTACACTGCAGTAATCCGTGGCAGTTCTGTAGGTTTTCAGTGTTGGCCACGTGATGCTAATGGTGTCGGCCTTAGTATTTTTCAAAGAAGTATTTAAAAAGAAAATATTTCACTGCGACACATGTTTTATAGCAGTACTTCTAGATTCTCATTTACAGAGAATGATGGTGACTTGGCACATTACTGTCTCAGCTTAACATCAGTTAGATGGAACAGGTTACTAATTATACAATAGCAATTAAGACATAAAGCTTTTCCTGGAGATTAATGGCCAGCCAGCAGGAATTGTGCACAGGGCTTTTAACACCAGCCAGTCACTCACTGCACTGCAGCACAATCAGATGGCATTCTCCAAAGAATAAAGCTTTTCAGAGCGACAAACATGGAACTCTAGAGGTTTTTGTGCTCATTTAATGTGTATATCTAGTAGCAAAAAACAAAGCTATGAAGCAGTTAAAGGCAGATTCACATACAAGAATATAAGCCACAATACCTATCGTCAAATATGGCTAAGCATACAAACTTGCTGCTCTGGTCCTCAGCTTCTTTTCCTATTAACTTTTTTCTTCCACATTGATCTTCTTTTTCTCTTTAAACTTAGAATAGCTATCCCTCTTCCCAGAAACATTTTTAAGGCAGTCTGACCTGTAGCTCCAAAAGAACCCATCTGGGCTTTCCTGGATGTGGAGGAAAGAGGCAGAAGCTTTCCAAGTGGATGAATTACCATGAGGCCATACCAAGAAGAGTCTGGGTTGCTTGCTGCCCTCAGGCCCAATGAGAAAAGGAGAAAAACTTCAAGGTTAAAAAAAAAAAAAAAAAGTGAAGTTTCTAAAGGTTCTTCTTAAAGGACTCACCAGGTAAATTAGTTGGTCAGAAAAAGGAGACTGCTCTTATCTTTAAATGTCACTTGCGTGTTGGTGTGAGCTGCTGGAAATATCTTCAGCATCACAGCTGTCTTATTGGCTAGTAACAAGCAGTTTGTTTAGTCCGAGGCAGAAAATTGAAGCCTGCTACAGCATTCACACCTGTGCACACAGCCCATTCTTCTGCAGGCCAGGCAGGTGTAGGCATCTGAGTACCTCTTTCCTATCCAAAACTGTCACAGTATGTTATGGTTGCTAGCTCTCCACTCACCTAGCCTAAGAGGTCCTGCCTGCTAAGGTGCAAATGATGCAAGCCGTGGACAACTGCACAGCTGTGCTGGCTGCTCATGTTGCCTTTGCTCTCATTAATACTGAGAGCTGCAATGGTGCACATACATTACAGATTTTTCTATGGGTCTTGCTTTTCTCCCCTTTAACAGCATTCCTGCCATGGACCATGCCGCTTCCTGACTTGCAGATGTTTCTGGAGGCCATCCTGACAACTTTGCTATCACTGCAGTGATGTACTGTCACAATAATAAAGTTAGATGGGAGGAATTCACTTGACCTGCTGCCAAAATGCTTCCCCCTATGTGGGGTGGAGAAAGGAAAGCTAGGCCTTGAGGATAGGGCTAGGAGAACAGGAGCCATAGGAAAGGGCCTGGAAGTAGGAGAAAGAGTGAGTAAAGGAGAATGGACTTGAAACAGATGGGAGAAGCCAGCAGACAGCGAGAGACAGAAACTGAAGGAAAGCAGCCTTTGAGCTAAGTCAAGATGAAAACACTGGAGGCCTGGTTGAATCATAGAATTACTCAGGTTGGAGGGGACCTCAAGGATCATCAAGTCCAACCGCAGCCTAACCATAGTAGCCTAACTCTAACAACCCTCCACAAAATCATATCTCCAAGCACCACCTCCAAATGGCTCTTAAACACATCCATGGACGGTGACTCAACCACCTCCCTGGGGAGCCTATTCCAGTGTTTAATGGGACAATGTTTAATGTTTATTCCAGTGTTGAGGGACACAAGACATAGATAAGACTTTAAGATGAAGACCCAGAGAGTCTGGAGAAAATGCCTAAGTGTGAAAAGGGCTATGACACCAAAGTCAGTGTCCTGGGAAGAAAAACTCTTGCAAACTCAGGTGAGGAGAAGACAGTGTGGCAAGTGTGAGAGTTCAAATTAGGAGACAGAGGCCCAGCATGAGGAAAAACAGCTGTAAGATTTCCTCCAGATGCCTGGCATGGGGGAGAGAACAACTGCTGCAGCCTAGGAAAGACAGGAACATGGAGCCAGGGGACAGCTGCTGAGAACCGGCTCCAGAGGAGCAGCAGAGGCAGAAGCATTATGGCCAGAAGCCAAGACGGAGGGCAGAGGCCCAGGGAGGGGTGGGAGATGCTGTCCTCATCCGCAGTTCAGCAGAGGCAGAGCAAAACAGCTGCTGAGTAAGACAGGGAGAAGAACCAGGAGGCCTGGGAACATGGGAAATAGCTGAAGTGAGACGGATGTGGTGGCAAAGGCCCAAATGGCAAGGCTCTGAGGGAATGAGGGAGAGCACAGGTGCTGGGAAGAGACAAAAGCCATAGCTAAGGGAAAAGGAGCCAGTTACCATCCCGAAAGAAAAGGGATAAGATAAAAAAGATAGAGAATATTCCCATTTTAAAAGGCTTTGTGATGCACAGTAAGCTTCAGTCAATTGCAATCAGGAAGAAAGCTGGCCAAATTACACTTGCACATCTACATGTGTGTATACACATGGACCAGCTTCATCTGTGAATGAGGGCTGGAACCAGTGGTAGGCAGCACGGCCACAGTGACTTAAAAAACTGTGAAAAGGGAAGAGTTTCCACATTTAGACGCTTACATGGTAGATACTGCCATGGATACCAGAGTTGCTAAGCATGCTGCTTCCTAGGGAAATCTGAGCTTGTAGAACCACAGGCTTGTTGGATGACTTTAATTTAAGGATAATATCAGTGCACCTTATGGGAAGATTTATAACAGTAACCCAGGCAAGTCTAAAACCTGAAGTAATCCCCCATGCTAGATAGAGCAGAGATGCAAAGACCTCAGGTCAATAATTTGTTTTAATTTCCACAGGGAAATTACTACTATAGATCTGGCTGTTAATAAGTATAGCTGAAACTGAAATCAGTGAAGCTGCATCAATTTATCCAGGGGAGAATGTGGACCATTATTTACAATACTATTTATTATTTTCCTTATTTAATATGTATGTAGTATTCTTTGTAGTTTCTGCTCCATACAAGTCCATGTATTTTCTTTCATATTTTTACAATTCCCTTTCATACTCTTGTTCTCTGGTATATGGATCTCTTTTTTTTCCCCTTCCTTTTATTACATTTTGCATATTTCTGCTGAATTCTGAAATTCATTGTGTCCTTCTCCCACTTTTGTTCTCAGCTACATTTTCATCTTTATGCCTTTTTAATATACAATATGAAACTGTGATGAAATAAGATAAACAGTAATATGCTTATGTTCAAAATGAAGGATATGGAATTTTCATGTTCATAGTTGAGCTATTCTCTTCTTCTCTTTCATTGCCATTTAACATCACTGACAAAAATAACTTTAATATCTGAACATTTTTTGCCTTCCAGATGCCTTGCGCTGAATTTGCCCATAAAAGAGTTCTCCATGAGAATGACTCTCTAATCTCCTACTTAACTAATTCATTATTTTGTTCAGTTATCAAATGATATCATCAGCAACAAAAAAAGGAGATACTGAAACTAGCAACCACATTAGAAAGAAAATGCCATTTTGTCTGCCTTCCACCTTTTCATGCACCAAAGCCACTTGCCCCTGTATTCTCAGCACTCCTGGGCTGTCAAAGTTACAATTTACTATCAATGGGTTTCATTTATTGGTTAAACAACTTCTACCAGCATCCAGAAAATTAATATTGAGGATTGAATACTCAAATCACTGCTCATCATTGTATTCAGCAATTCATTTATCAGCATTTAGCAAGTCTAGATAGAGAGCTAATGCTAACCATTATAATTAGAACACAGAAATTTCACATTTATTCTTATGTTCTTTACACTTTTTGATCAACCAATACAATTACATATTAAATCTTTCAGCAGAGCCCTAATACATTGTTATTTTCTTAAGTGGCATATTCATTTAAGACATGATGATATTGAGGTCATGGTTTGATATTTCTGTACCATAATAATAGCAGTGCTTATTCACTATACTCCTCCTTTTACTGCCTTGTTATCTTTCAGCCATTTGCCTAAGCAAGGTTTAGCTCACTGAATGTTCTACTATGATAGAACCAATTTTGAACTAATTTCAAGAAAAACGGAGTGAGTGTTCAATATATCCTTTTAAGGACATCTCTGTCCCAAACCCTTCAGTTGGAAAATGTTACAAAATGTTATTAAAGACAGTTTGTTAAGTATCTGAGCCAATGCAGCTACAAGAAACAATCAGTAAAGATGGCAAAATATTCTCTATTACTTCTAACATAACAATTTGTCATTTTTTTCCTAACTACAAACTCATTTAGACTGTAATACTGTAAATAGACTGTCGCTTTAACTGCACCATACAACTTTGAAATAAAAACCTGGTTTAATTTTATGCATATGTAACCCTTTTAAAAGGAAGAAATAAGTGATTCTTTGCAGATGAGTAAGAATCAGACCCAAGGTGGTCTGAAGCCTAATGAAAATAAAAACATGCAAATGGTATGTCACTGCTGGGTAACATAATTCAGAGCTCCAGGCTTATATGTGAAATGGTCAATAAGATTTTTGTTTCTTTAACACCTGCCAAATCCCTGGGACCGTCAAGGCCTGAGCCATTTAGTCACCATATTCCTCATTAAAGTCAGTCAGCTGAAACAACGGAGCCATGTTATAGCATAATATAAGTCTAGGAATTATGAGAAAGGGAAACGGAGTATCTCTCTTTCACTTTCTCATATATACACTGTAAGAAGGCTTCCTTTTTTCATGCCAGAAGAATTCAAATTTCAATTAAATTATGTGGCCATGACTTAGCTATCATATGTTATATAAATCAGATAATTACAGGTATAAAGATCTATTTACTGACAGCTTCACATATTACTTCCTGATTTGAAAGTTTGGCAATTACATGTAAATTTGTGACACATATTTATGTATGTTTTGATCAAATCTTGCCTTTCAGTGCAAATCACAAATGCCAAAGGAAATCAGTCAAATGTAAGCTTGTTCAGTTGTTAATGGGAACTAGGCAGCATTCCTAATTTGTTTTTACCATCAACACAACTGATAAATAAAATATCTTGGCTCTGATTTACAAATCCACTGACTTTATCCACTTACTGCATAAAGTCAAAATACAAGAAAAATATTTTTGGGACAAACATACTCCTGATTCTGATCATTTTGTGCTGGTGTTTTACCTCTACAAACTACAAGGAATGAAGGTAGGACAGTGTATCATTTGTTTTTTGTCCACTTGGAAACCTGTAATCATTAGGAGAGACTTCAGGCACCCCAATAGTCTGTCGAGCTCCCGAAAAAGATCTCCTAGTAAATGTAATGTTGAAGTGCAATTATCTTGCATACTACATTGTCATAAGACCACATTCAGTAATCGTCTGTGTTTTAAAGGATTTCTCCAGTGTTCTGCAGCTGGAGCTAGTATGATTTAACTTGAAGCAAAAAAATACAACGTTTTTAAAGCTTACTTTCATTCCTGGGAAAAAAAGGCCCCTTCCATATTTGGATATGTCTGTGCTTGTGCATCATACAGGAAGCATTTGCACACATATAATTTATTCTAAAGACAGTTTTATTTATTTATTTACTCAAGAAGCAGGGCTCTGCAGATAAATGACCCAGCACAAGAATATTGGCTCTACACGAATACAGCTCTCTGTTTCTAAACTAAGTTTAGAATGATCTCTGATGAAATCTTAGTTGCAACTGACAAGTTTCTGTGGGAGGATTTCATTAAATTCTCAATCATTTTCTAATGATGAAGCATTTCATAAAAAAATCCATTCAGCTTAAATACGTGTAAGCATATCTTAAAAAGCAGGCATAGTACATTAAGTCTGTGCTCCAAAATATAGAAAACAGTGCCTTTGGAAGTCAACTTTCTTTGGTCTTGTACAGTACTAGGGATCACCTTGAGCTGGTAAAAAAGATGTGAATGAGAGAGACATTTTTCTCTGTATTAAACATGCTGTTGATTGCCGATTCTTCTTTCAATTTTTATGAGAATCTTTTAGTTTTGAAAAAATTCAACAAAGACTTCTTTCCACTACTAAGCTCTTGGACTTGCATCATATCTATTTTCCTTCAAATTTCCTCTGCTTAAGAAATGACTTGCTTGGTTTGTTTTACACAAGAACTAGCATTAGTTGATTCTGTGGCTTAACCTAGCAGGCAGCTCACACCACACAGCTATTCACTCTCTCCCCCTGCAGTGAGCAGGGGATAAAGAACTGAAAAAGGGAAAAGTAAGAGTACTCCCATGTTGTGACAGGGATAGCTTAATAATAAAGAGAAAGAAGAAAAAAAAAAAGAATAGAATAAATAAATAGGTGATGCAGAATGCAATTGCTCGCCACCAGGCAAACGATGCCCAGTCTGTGAGCAATAGCAGCCCCAGAGCCAGCCAACTCCTCCACTTTCTTTTTATCCCAGTTGGATTGGATCCTAGACAGCCTAATCTAGAGGCTGGCAACCCTTCTCCCATGGCAGGGGGGTTGGAACTAGATGACCTTTAAAGTCTTGTTCATGCTTAGCCATTCTATGACTCTATGATTACTGCTCAGTATGATGCCACACAGTATAGAATTTGGTCTGTCTAGGTCAACTGTCCTAGCTGTGTCCTCTCCCAGCAACTTATGCTCCCCTAGCTACAGGCTGGTAGGGCAGCCCGAAAAGGTGAAATGTCCCTGACTCAGTGTAAGCACTGCTCAGCAACAACTAAACTTCCATCTGTTATCAACAGTATTCTTATCCTAAACCCAAAACACAGCACTATGCCAGCTAACATGAAGGATATCAACTCTCTCCCAACCAAAAAATAGGATAGATGATCATAGTCTAATCACATATTTGGTAGCTCCAGATCATCATAGCAGTCGAGCAGCAATTTTTGCCAAATAATTACTACAGGGTTACCACCTTTGAAATCTAGGTAAGATCCCTGAAGCTGTGCACAACATCAACTTTGTTTCGCCTCAGCCAGTTTTACTGAAGAGTTATGCAATAGCTAAGAAGAGCTGTAACTTTGTTTACATACATAAGGGTTCATTAAATTGATGGACATATTAAATATTTCTCCCTACAGAGAAAGAGGTTGTAGAATTCAGAGTTTAGAATAGGTTTTAATGTCTCTCTCATACACAGAGTCAACAATGTAATTAAAGGTTAAAATCAAGCAGATCAAATGTTAAAAGCAGGAACACGTTCTTTCTCTCCTGAGTTTCCATGCAATGCTCTGCCATGCTTCCTTTCTTTGGCAGCTGATGCAAGGACCTTGACTGTCTTCCTCCTTAATTATTTCAGGTTGGAAACAGATTTAGCACATGTTTTTATTATGTTTCTCTGCTAGGGGGTAGACTGCTCCCTCCATCTTTTGTTGACAAGGAGAAAAAACTACAACAAAAGAAAACCCTCTGTTTCCATAGGAAAGGTTAGACAAGACACCATTAAAGCCAAGTCCCATCATTTGGAGGTCCTCAGCTTCTGCTGGGTTCAGCCTCATGTTGGAATTACTTTCCAGCAGAACTAGGCAATCTGGTTTCCATATTGTCAAATGACGAACAAAAATCTTTAGAGAGGGAAAGGCTATCTTTCCATGAATGCTTATAACAGACAGTGTTTTCAAACCTTATGTGATGCCATTATATTCTTTATAGACTATAATCGATTTTTATGTCTCACAAGCAGGCAATCTGCAATTTATAAGCTACATCATTAGACCTTTTCTCATTGCTTTTATTTTCTTCTCAGGGATGCATAATGCGTTGCTGGTAATGAAAATTGATTAATTTGTTGCTTTTTGCCCTTGATTTTGGACTAATTCTGTTTTATTTCCTTAGCTTCATAAAAGGTAAAAAATTAAGCCTAAATTCTTTTTTTAACAGCTTAACTGGATCTCTCTATGAAGCAACTGATAAAATGATAAGATAAAAGCAAAACTATAACTAGCTTTTTGGCCACAGGTCCAGTTACGAATATCCCACAAAATAATTTATAATGAAATTGCATCTACTTTTATCTGCTGATCTCCATGTGCAATTGCAGATTTTGGGCTGCTGGGATCTTATGGCAGTCCCAGGCATCTGTCAATACTGAAGCATTTTCTATGCTGTGAGGCTTCTCTTCCTGCACATTTGAACTCACTTCAAAGAACAAGGAACAACAGCAGGTGCATTACAAACAGTGAATTAGAAAACACAGACATACTGCTTCTGTACGGAATCCAAATTTGGGCACCCAAAATAACTTCTGTAGGTAGCTGAATTTAAACCCTTCCAATATAAACTTGTATTCGGTTGTTTTTTGTTTTTTGTTTTTTTTTTTCCCAATATGACTTAAAAAGACAGCAATTCTGTAGGGATGTATTATGGATTTATTTTATGAACCAAATTAACAGTTTTGAGCAGGTGATCCTGGGACTATGCTGTTCCAATTGTGTCATTTGTGTCACTTTTTAGGTGTATTTTTAAGAAACTGTATCATCTATAGTTAATGAAGTATATTCTGTATTACATCAGGTAGCATTACAACACACCACCACATTAAAGCCATCTCAATCCCACCTTACGAGAGAGCAATAAAAAGAAGTTAAATGAAATTACTCCTTAACATAGAAAGTTTACCTGTTCATACACAGCTTCAAAACCTTCACTGTGTGTGAGAAAGAATTACTCTTTCTGTGAGCAGCCAAAGGCCAGAGACAGTGGTCTGAAGGAGAAGAAGAGTCCAAAAATAGGAGCGGAACAAATAATGTGACCAAAGAAGAGTAAACTCGTCGAAGAGTAAGCACTTTAGACAGATCTGTATGGAAAATAGGGCTGGGGGCAGCGCTGGGAAGGCTGAAATGAGGAGGCCCACACCACTGAATACTGGAAAGGATCACCATGCAGGAAGAGAGATGGAAAAAGACCTGTTCATAAGGAACATCAATGGGAAGAAACAGCAGTAGGGGGATTAGCAGAGCACTCAAGTTGACTGTAAAGGAATGAAATATTTCCTATAAACCCTTCAACACTGTAAAAGCCATCTGCAGTAATACAGGCCATCTGAAACCAATTATTATTACTACATATATTTCCTTATCTTTATCACCGTGTTAAATATCATTCACTGAGGAATATGAGTAAGTCTGATTTCGTATAAGAATGAAATGTCTGAGGGTGGAAATTTTAGTGGAATGTGGTTCAACATCAGAAAAGAATCAGCAATGCAAATCAGACAATGTGATAACTAGGGAATGCTAAGAGGAAGCTGCTTAAGAACTTCAGACATCTTGTCATTCTTAGAAAATTAGATCAACAGAAGATGAGTATTATATTCATTAAAAAAATAAAAAGGAATAGTAGATAGTAACAGGTACATCTTCCTAAACTGGGACGGTAGATTGGTAGATGAAGTAAAAGAGGAGAATATACTGCTCTGAATGCAGTTGACAGTCACAGAGATATTAACAGTAGATTAAGTGCTGAACAGAAGATTGCATGGCATTTTTTGGCATATAATTGTGAGCACAATCAACAGGAAATGTACAATTACAGTCCAGCTGTAGAGATAGCAACACATTTCAGGAAATGGTTTAAGTGACCCACAGGCCCTTAGTAATGTTGTAATGGAACACTGACTAATTAATCTTGTATCCTAGAACATGAAATCTGTGGCAGACAAAATCCAACTATGTTCACTAGATTAGCAGAAATTGACATAGTAACATTGGTCCTGCAGTACGAAAAGAAACTGGTAAAATGAAGAGCCTTTCAAAATGTTATTCTGTTTGATCATGGTTATGCAGGTCTGCATTTCACATCATTCAGAGACAAAACTTTGTTTTTGTGATTGTTTTGTGGTATTCTAGACTGAAATGAATGCAAATGGTTTCTATTGTGATGGAGACTATCCTGATACAAATACCTCTTTAGTTGCTCAGATCTACTCATCTGGAAATCTGAACCATTCTCTTTGGAAAAACAAGGGTTAAGAAAATTGAAGGTTATTGGACATATCCCTTTTTAGCTGCTTTGCTTACTTACTAGTCAAAGGGAAAAAAATAAGTGAGAATGCAAAACCGAGTAAGAGGAGGACAAACAAGGAAAAGGAGAAAATAAACATGGAGTGTATAGTTATGAAAAGAGACAAAAGTAAATTAAACCAGTGGGAGGAGACCTTTGTTTTCTTTTAGACAAAAAAGCATAAAGTTCAGTGATTCAGAGATTAAGTTTAAAGATATCCTTTTAGAATGTTTTACCCTATAAGCCAGACTCTCCATGATCAGATGTATTCAGTGCTACTGTCAAATTCTGACATTAGCATTGCAGTCAATTTTTAGTTTTTGGTCACTCTATAAACAAAATGTGAAAGTACCTGCTCTGAGTAAAACTGTGTTATAGTCCAAACACACCCTACTGGTTTACTACAATTTTTTTTCCACATCCTCCAGATTGGCCATATGGTTAGTTCATGTGGTAATTTCTTCAGGAACGACAACCCATTGAACAGGACACTTTGATGGTTTTACCCCTTGAAGAACTTGTACAACATTTCCAGCAATGTCATCTTTTGCAGAAGCATAAATGCAATTTTTCTGCTTTGAAGAGGACACCAGAGTTGCAGATTCCTTTTATGTTTTATTCTTGAATATGTTCTCTGCTAAAATAAAGTGTAAATTGCTAGCTTAAGAACACTTTATTTATTTATTTGTTGCTGAAAATTATAATGGAGCTGCCACTGCAAACTATTTGTTAGGGCATTAAAAAAGCCATAAATTTAATGGGGCCTTGCAGAATTTTTTAATCTGTTTCTATTACATTAACAAAAATTTATTCTCCAAAACAATGAACACCCTGCTTCTTCAAACCAAATATCCTGGCTTGCAAAAAAAATTGTTCCAGAACACTTCTATAAACAAAGTGCGGAGAAGTAATATTCATTCATGAAGAACTATTAAGACAGTTTTAAAGCATTATTGATCATGAGGGGTAAAAATGACAACAAACTGGTTTTATCTTTATTTGATCCAAGAGAGCACTAGCACATCAGAATGGATGCAGAATCAGGCCTTCACAAAAAAATCCCCTTATATAATATATTAACCAGTTAATAAGTCTTGTTGCTATGCCATTAGAACTAAATGACATACCACATCCAAAGACATTATCTCAAAGAGCTATAAGAAGAATAAGTTTACAAAGAATATATCTGAATACAGCAGGAACTTTGCTGCCCTCCGAGAAATCTGGAATAACATAAAATGCAAACATTTATTATTTTTGCTCCAGTGTTTGTATCTGAAGCTTAATATAGTATAATCTGTAACATCTAGAATCATAAGCAAGACCCACTTCTGTTCTAATCGGTCTTGTTAAAAACAGAGCAAAATATTCTTTGAAATCTCAGACACTGCAACACAAAACAGGAAATCAGAAGAAGACAGTGAATGTTATAAACCTTATTTTATGGAAGAAAAAATATGAGATTAAATACTTGATAAAAGGAACTCATAATAGAATTTTGAAAATAATATAGCAATTCCAAATCCCATTTCCACTACTTAATTACTTCTTTGTCCTTCATCTTTTCTTTTTTTTCTTTTTTTTTTTGGTCCATTCTGTGCTTCTAGATGACTACGTCTCACCTGATGTAATCATTTCTAAAGAATCCATTTTTTAAAGAATAAATAATATCTGGGTCTAAGCTAAAAAAAAAAAAAAAAAGATGTTTTTTTTTCTTAACTGCAATGAATTCTGCAAAAAGCAAAAACCAGTTACAAAGCCCAAGAATCAAGGGTCACTATCAAATAAACTGACCGTATGAGGAAATCCAACATTTCAGAGCTTGCAGCTGGTCATATATTAAATAAAATACAGTTCTTACAAAGCAGGCATGAACATCCTGCAGTAAGAAGGATGACTCATGTTGAGACTGTTGTGCACCTCTTAAAGCTAGGGGGACAGTGCACACCAAATTCATTAACCAATGATTGATTTGCTTTGCCTGATATACTACAGTGACATCTAATAACATTTCCAATATTTAAGCTACTTTTTTTCCCTGACATCATTTATTTGGTTACCAGTACTTTGTTTAAACATTACTACAAGTCTATTATTATATTATCAGCTGTCCAGACTACATTTTACATAAAGTCAGAAAGAACATAAAATCATATTAAAAGTAAACTGAAATACAGTTCAGTATCTTGCTTTGAAATGCAGCTCAAAGCAAAACAACTATCAAAAGCACATATTGCTCACATCTATGAAAACTGTAGTACTGAAAGGTTCTACGAGATTTTATTTGTAAGTGATGCCACTGACTCAGACATAATGAAGGCCCAGTTCTCAAATTCAGTTAAAAACTGCTTGATTGTTATTACGATATAGTACAGATATTAGGCTTATTTAGCACTGAAATTTGCCTTATCTGTCTTTGAAAACAGACTCCTTTAAAACATATTTCTATATCTTTCCAATAAATTCCCTAAGAAATTCTTCTGGCAAGAATATTGATAATCCATACTGTTTGCAGGAATAAAACACAGTGATAAAGATAGAAATTTCAAGATACTCAAACAAGAGTCCTTTTATGTTCCCTACTGTGATGTAGCTGAGCTGGAGAGCTTGGTACCCTATATGCTACTGCACGTTGGCTCCCAAACATATCTTTCCATTAGCTTATTGAAATCAACTGGCATAACTGCACTGAGTAACTGCTTTATCCAAGTTGCCTGGATTTAACATCCACCCCAAAAACTCTCTATGCAAACCACCATAGCAAGACCAAGCTAGAGCACAATTCCATGTACATGGATCTGGGCACATCTGAGAGAGAGAACTTCAGGTGCAGTGGCCGTACTGTTTTCTCCTATTAACTGCAGCTACAGCATACAGCTTCATCTGCTGTTTTATAAGTGACTAGAAATTCCAGAGATAAACTAAGAATTGCATTAATTGAAAAAGTACTGAGAAATGACTCTTACGAATCTCACCAATATAAACTCCAGAGATGGCATATTAACCACTGTAAAATAAAATGCCTCTGGTTAATAAGTAAACCAATGCTTTAAAAACAACTTCTTCCCTTTTTCTTCTTTCCTTTTTTTCAAATTTGTGAGCCATTACAAAGTTGTGTTTAGGACAGGTTGTTTTCCATAAATTTATTAAGCAGATTTTTTCCTTTTTTTTTTTTTTTTTTTTTCCAAATGAAATGCATGAAAGCTGTAATTAAAAAAATGCTTAATTAAAAGAAGCTGATATTTTGGGAAGCCTGATAGGTGTGAGTAGCAGTTTAAATGATGGTCAGAGTATCAGTACATTTAATTTCTGCTGAAATCTCCATTAGTCTAGTAAACTTTTGCTTCCATCTTTGTATACAATCTTGTATGTTTAAAAAAAAAAAAGTTTGCAGAGGTGTAATGCTGAACTGGAAACACGTTTTAAGTGACAGTATAATCAGAGAGCATTACGTTATATTCCTTTCACTGTTTAGGCAACAGCCTTTTTATATCAGACTGGAGAGAACTGGTACTATCTTCCTGCAGAATTTAAGCTTTTTGAAAGTAATAATAGTGTAATAGTTTCATAGAAAATGTAAGAAAGATGTGGGAAGGGAAACATATAGTACACTTGAGCAAAAACTATGTGCACATGCACATTTAAATTTAAACTCGTTATACAGAAAACATTAGATCAGATGTGTCTGATAAGATCATATAATGGGAATAACACTCAGAATACACAAAAATATAAATAGCAGTCTCAGACTTCACAAATTTAAGTACTTTAATTGATTGTGCTATGATTTTGGAGTATAGCTATTGTTTCATTATTCTTAAATTATTTTTTCCAGGTTTTTTTTGACAACTGTATTTTTTTCTTTTTAAAACATGTCCACTCTGTTCATTCTCAATAGCATAGTTCCATTTAACACTATGGAAATAAGAAGGTTTAATGTCCCTTAAAATCTCATTAGGTGATTAAATATCTTGCGGTAAGATATAGAATAATCATATGCTTGCAAATGGTTTTATTTTATTATTAAAATAAGCATGCTAATCTACCCCATGTTTGCGTAAACATTAATGTATAATGTGGATCAAAAGGAAAAAAAGATTCATACAAATAATCCAACCAACTATAGTAGAACTACCTGAATGGAGTGATCATAAATGTACTGGGAATTTGAGCGTGATTTTACCCTGTCTTCAGCTTCTCCTGTTTTAATTTTTTTTTATTATTATTTGCATGCTTCACAGACAAATGGTACAAGACAGTAGTTAAAATATAAATCAAAATGGAAAAGAAATATTTTTTAATCTTCATATTTTCAATACACAAAGAAATAGAAAAAAAAAAGCTACTTATTAAGTATAGGAAGCAACGATCTTGAAATAAAGACAAAAATAAAGGTGTATTCAAGATTCCTACTACATCGATAAATGTAGCTTCTACAAAGACAGAAGTAAAAATATATCCTAAAAATATAGGCTGGGTAAGTCAAACAGTAGCACTATATTTTTGGCTCTTACTTATCTAAGGCTACTCCTTCATATGAAATTTCAGTATAATGAGTTTAAGAAATATTTTTAAGCAAAGGTGTTTTAATGGCACCATTGAACAAGCACATCTGCAAATTTTACTAAACAATCAGATGGGTCTCTCAAAAATTAATTCAATCAATTCCTTCAGAAAATCTGAAATGTACTGAAATAACTTTACGTAACTTATTTTTCTTGATTTCTTTCTTTATAAACTTCACAGACATCAGTTACATTAAATACAGAAAAATGAGAGGAACCCAGTAAAGTAAGGAAATCCTCCGTTTATTCAATTAAAATATATATATATATATTATTTCATTTAGTCACAAAAAAAAAAAAACCACCTCAAATAGCTTAGCTGAAAATCTGACATTTGTGTTAGCAGTAGTAAACCCCCAAGGAAATAAGCTCTACTTCTGCTCTGATTCCTTTTGACTTTAGTCATATTTTGAAGCAGAAAAATAAAAAGCACTTGGGCAAGAGTGACTTGACTTTCAGGGTTAAGCCTTTCTGCCAAACCTTTGAAAACCTGCCAGAAACTGTTCCAGCTGTAAACTTCCTGAAAAAAAATCTGTTTGTAGAGAGCTAGGGGAAATGCCTTGGATTTTATCAGAAAGCTCCAGAAAGATAGTTTGGACTGTGGTTTTGTAGCCTAACTTGGAAGGGAGCACCAGCTCAAGCTTACATGAAACTCTGAATCACTGTTGCCTGTGCTAGGTACAGCCACACAATTTTGGAGCAGGGAAAGCATGAATCCTTCAGCAACCTTTCTGCTGAGAGCAGTTACTATGGAAAGAACACCTCCTGACTGAAAAGCAGGAAAGTCAGTGTTTGGGGTTGGGGCTAGGGAGTAAGAGTGGGTGTAGTTTTAAAAACCCATAAACAACATTATGCACTATTATACTACTTTAAATTAATGCTTTCTTGGTTGCACAGTCAAAAATAGCAGCTCTGAGACAGAAGGCTTCTTACATAACGTAGATCCATCCACTTTAGTCATACGTGTTATGATATAGCCCTAAATTACACAATATAATGCAGCTTCTCCAGAGGGTCCATAAAACTTTTGCACACAAAAGAGGTATACTGTTAGCAACGACTGAGTAATGAAGAAAGTGGCTGTCCCTAAGAGCTGTACACCTGCCCCTGCATTCAACAGTCCTTACTAACAAAGGGCGTGATATGCCATATACCAAAGAGACACAAAATGCTGCCTTGAAGGAATATTTTCTAACCCCTTCTCCCCTAAAAATCCCACGTGACTTTGGTCTGGTTTCTGAAGCTAGACATTTTTTGGGTGGCCATTCTTTATGCTATTCAGGACATTTGCAGGAGTTTGCCTTGCTGCATATCCCAGAATACACACTGCTGATTCCTTGGAGCTGTCAATAGAAGCTACACTGTGATGTTACAGTAAATTTATCATGTATGTAATTTTATAAGTGAAGTACATGGGAAAACAGACTGTGCTCTCAGTACTAGTGAATGTTTTTACCTGCAGTCTCTTTTGCCTCAGTTCTCCTTCACAACTGGGATAATTGTGTGTGTTGTCTTACATGCGTATTGTGTAACTTTTAATATTTGCACAGCTGCTCAGCCACTGTAATTATGAGAACCTTAGAAAAGCCCAGGGAAAAAATAATAATTTCTCTTTGGAGCTAGTTTGAATATGGACAATAAATAAGGCTCAGGGCTATACACTGAAGAGCACGGAGAAAAGGAAATATTGAAGAACTTACCCAGACTATGCTCTGAAGGAGGGAGAACGCTCAAGGAAACAATGGTTTACAGTCTTATAATTAAAGACAGTCATAATGGGTACTCAGAAAGGGATGGAATTAAAACTGTAGAGTATCCTTTGTCCTGATAGTCCACAGCTTCTGAGTGCTTTATTTCTGAAATTTATTAATTTTCTCATAGCACGGATTTTTGAGGGTAGTATGTTCCTGCACTGACAGACTGATACCAATGACTTATGTTGATTAGAGAAGAAGCAAACTACCTGT
Organism: Perdix hodgsoniae; assembly: GCA_035772895.1. NCBI lineage: Eukaryota > Metazoa > Chordata > Aves > Galliformes > Phasianidae > Perdix > Perdix hodgsoniae. The sequence continues at coordinate 17,942,029 of JAPSGF010000007.1, forward strand.
ACTAAACTATGCTTTAAAAACCTGTGCACAAACAGGTATATCAGAACAATGAAAGGATTGTGAAAGATTGTGAAGATGTATGGACGAAAAAACACATTGCAGTCTAATTTCAAAGAGCAAGAAACATAATATAGGATGGGTATCATGATGTGTAGCAGGGCTACCATATAAAGTACTTTTTGCCAGTAATTCATTTTATAAGGAAAAATTGCTTTACCAAATTTCCATGCTTGCTATACCTGCACAGGTATTATAAAGAGAATAAGGATTTGTTGTTAACATATCGGTATGCGAAACATGCAAGCAAAGCAAAGCAATCTCTAAAAAGATCAAAAAAAGTAATATTACATAGCAGGGGGCAAAGTAAAACCTGCTTGTTTCTTGAGGTTTTAGAATGTTTCAGTATTATGACAATTGAAAGAAATTTTTTTAGGCAAAGGAATTTCTGATGTTACTTTTACTTTACAATGGCGTAATGCGTTAGCTTGAGAAAGCACCAATCCCGATTTATTCCGACATGAAAGAAATACCTGGATAAATTACTTTACACAATGGACTGAGAAATCCCACTGAATACCATAAAGATACAAACCCAAAATATTTCAGAAATACTGTCCGTAAGGTACATGATTTCTAAACATTTTTTACTTCCAAGTCTTATTAGTTAATTGATTCCCTTAGTACCATGCATTCCCTAGACAACCGAAAGCCTAATTTAAGTCACTGAGAGCTCAGGCTGGTCAGTGAACAAGTTTCCAAGAGATAATTATGTACAGTTTTTCAAATTTCCAAAGAGTAAGCTGACAAAGAGCAAAGCTGAATAACATCAAAACCTGTAACCTTATATATTTAGAATATCCAAGCAGTAATGAGCCCATATTAAAATGCAAAATCAAAATAACTAAATGTTAGTAAGTTCTCAGAGACATGCCTTTTGATTTAGATGTAACTATGACAATACAGCATCAGTAACCGCTTTTTGTTACTTCTTCATGCAAATGTATGTAAAATTGAAAGATAAATCCCACCCTTAAACACTCGCAACAAAAAAGATGAAAGCCACTACTCACTGAAGACAGCTTTGCTTCTGAACTCCTACAGTACCACCAGCTAACACTTTCTACTTCCAATAGACAGGTTTCTGTTTCTCACATGGGGTAGAAACAGAAAGGAAAGTTCATCTGCTTGCATTACTGTGCATGCTTCTGCTGTTTAAGATTTACGCGATTTACAGAATTCACCAGCATGACTCACATATCACAATCAGTAATACATGAGTGAATAACAAAGCTTTGTTTAATCAGCCCCTTTTAATGATATAAGAATTCATAATGTGCAAGAAAAAGCCTATTTATTTAAAGATTCTAATGATATTTAAAATAGGTGATGATAAGGGAATAGATAAAACATCTGAACCTTAATTATTTTTCCAATATTGAAAATGTGATTGCCAGTGGATTTACATAATAATAGGTCAAAAATTCTATTACATTAACTTTTTTTTTTTTTTTGTCATCACTGTAACTTTCTTTGTTACAAAAATCTGAATAAGAAATACCGTGAACTTATTTTTCTCAAAATAATTGAGCTGAGGAATGTTGGTGGTGGCCGTTGTTTTTAATTTTGAGTTTCAAAATTTGTATGAGGAAAACAAAATTTAAAAGTGCTGTACTTCATGAATGTACAATTTCTCACGATGGCAGACACAAGAGCGAAAATGCCACAGAGATAAAGGCAGAAGTTCAAAGCTGTGCAAACACCTTTCATCCTAGCCCCTTCTCCAAATATTTACAGAAGAGTGACAAAAAACATAAATACGTTAAAACTACTACAGCTGAGATGGAAAACTAATGAAGATTTGGGCCAGGAAATATACATTAATATATATATTCAAATCACATTGTCTTCCTGGTGAACTAGTGGGGAAATGCAGGTGTTTTTCTCATAACATTAACATTAGGAATGATTTATGCATGAATATAAAATCTGTACTCAGAATTCTTCAGAAAATGTTTAACAAAACATGGCAGATCTTTCTTTGTCTAACATTGAAGACAGCCCACAACTCATCTCTGAAAAACAGCATGTTCTATAAAGAACATGCTTTTTGCCATGTGCTAACATTTCAGAATTATTTTTTTGCAGTAAGAAGCACAGAAAATAAACTTCAGAAAGAATCAGCTCCTTTAAAGTTCAGGCATGTCCATTTGAGGAGTATGTAAGATGAGGGCATTAATCAGTTCTTACAAAATCCATTTACAAATCTTCCTTATATCTCCCCATGATTATCTTGAAATTGAAGTGACATACAGCCAGTGGTTTTTATCATCCACTTTCACATGTCTTTCCTACAATGAGGAAAGATGGAAAAAAATAGCAAATAAAATAAACAAAGCTGGTAATCTCAATGTCAGCACTAACTCTCCTGCAACCTTCCTAAGAAATTCCACTGCTTTTTCTAGGAGATGATTCAGGAGAAGCATGAGTTTACCACATTACAGATACATGAAGATCATTGAACTTAGCCTGCTCTCATGTCTGGACCTTCCAGGTTAAGAATCTGATTTCACAAATGTAAATTAGACGCTATATAACAATCGTCAGAACCTAAACATTTTTTAGAACATTTTAAGACTTTTTTTTTAATAACTGCAATTGGGAATCAGGACAGAGAACATCTTCCCTAAAAGGTTTATAGAGAATTTTTTATTAGCATTAGGGTCTGATTCTTGTATTTTTATTAATAATTTTATTTTACCATCACAAGACTGTAATTGACCCTAAAGCAAAGTATTATTCATCAAAGCTGTCCTCTAGATACCCATTGTACAAATGCTGATGTGTGCGTGAACACTTCTGTTGACACCTTCGAAAACTGGATAAGAAGAATCCGGAAAAGCTCCTAAAGAAAACTACAATATTGAGATACAGTATTCACTCTGTGTCTAGTTGCTACTTCTGGATTTTCTACGTGTTTCTTAAAAAGAAAGTGCACACAGCTTATAAGTAACACATATAATATTACTCAAGGAGTCTTTTCTTATTTGAAATACCTCCCTTGACAGAATGTCTTTTTAAATGTATTTTGTTAAAATTAAACAGCATAGAAAGGAAAGATTACCATGAAGGTCATCCTGTATCAGAAATGAAGATATATTTCTGAAACTTACAAACTCTGGTATGCAACTCCACTGGCATAGTGCAATGTCAGTGACCTCCATAATGACTGTAATCATTCCCTTAATTATAAAAAGACGTTGCTGTGGGAAGAATCAGTTTAGTTTCTCTGCCTTTGAGCAATATAAAGCCCTTTCTCTACACACAACCACCACAAAGTCAGATTTTTTCATGTGAAGGCCTTATATATCACACCACATTCTAAAAGCAGTCTGAAACTCACACATCTACGTAGTACTGTTGGTACTTAACACTTACGTAGGCAGAATACACTGCTTCACTGTTTGCAGTAGAAGCAACTGCAAAAGTGATTCTGGTGAATACTCTTCACACTTTTTTTTTTTTTTTTTTTTTGGTAAAACAGGTTTTGCCACAGATTACATAGTCCCTTAAACATAAAATGAAATCAGACACATAACCTTTATAGCATTGTTCATAGTGATATATGAAATTTATAAATGATAACAATGATGACAATGACAATGATGATAGAGACAAATATTCAAATTTATGAAGTCTTTTCTCTATATTCTCAAATTAATACTACAGTTGGAATCTGCATGGTATTTAATTTGCCCTCGATCTTCTGTGTTATCATATTCTCCCTTGAATAATGAGTTCATAATCAGCAGGTTATTAGGTTTGCCCTAATTCAAAACTTATTTCAATGGGGCTTCAAATTGGTTCCAATGGAAAATGAAAACAGAAACCATTTTTTTCAGCTATCTATAAGGCACCAAATCTGCTGCTTACTAGGACCCAGAGAAATCATTCCAAATTCATAAACAATTACTTAAAATTACAGAAATCTAAAATGCTATCTAACAATACTGCTTACAAAGAAATCTTCCATCAGACTCATCCATCTCTCATGTCCCAAAGAGTTCAAACAAAGCATGAGTGGGGTCACCTCTTGCCTTCATCCCCAGATTTCTCATTGGAAACAAAAGAGAATGAAATGTTGAAAATGATATAATCATTGTCTGAGAGCCACAATTTCCCATTATCCTCAGCCACTGAATCTTGGATTCATTTACTGTAATAAGGATAATTTCTCTACAGATGTCATAATATTATAAAGGATAAGAACTGATACAACCATGAGAAGAGCTGAGTTGCCAAGGGAAAAGTAGTCAGCAATTGACAAGCTGCCTCATTTCCAACATGTAGTCTAGGAAAGCACCTCACTTCAGACCAGTTGCGAACAAGGAAAATAAATGCTATTCTGCATACTCAGCTGTGGATAGACAGATATGCAGTAAGAACATTGGCAACTTCAAAGACCGCTGATTAGTATCATTTCTGTAGACTAAAAAGGCTACACATTTGTAAATGGAGCTTCAAGTCTTGACTTCCCTTCATAAATCCCAAATAGAAATTCTGACTTTAAGATCCCAACTTCCAGGAAGAAAATCCTAACAAACAAACAAAAAATCCTATACTGGGCATTAGTAATTTTACCTGACAGACAAAAAGACAAAAAACCAACAACAACAACAACAACAAAAAAACAGAGCTGGAGAAGTGATGCAAACTGACAAACTGGAATCAAAGTCATGCGCTTTTTCATGAGTTGATGTGGATATTTTATGCTTTGAAGTGCTCACTGGTTCTACTAAGTACACCAAAATCCAGGAGAATGGTTGCTATGATTCATTACATGAACCCACCATACACATCTATTTTTTCGTTTGTCAGATGAGAATCTGAGCTTTTGATACTCCGACTGCATATATGATAATATAATCCAGGTTAGTAAAGAGCCTGTGATATTCTTAGTAGTCTCTCTCAGCACAGAGCAGTCAGCAGAGAAAGTTAACAACTTCGCAGGAAAAAACTGAATTATTTTGTAAATATTCTGCCCTGGTCAGCGTAGAATAATTTAAAGGCATCAAGATGCAATGTACTTTGCTAGTCAGTTTTACATATCACAACATAAACAGAAAAGCTAAATGCATGTTTGTTACAAATCTCTGCCTGGAAGAAGTTAACTGTGGTCTTTGCAATGTACTCCCCATGTAAAACAAGGTACACAACACCTCAGAATGCCCTTCACTATTCTGTAAAATCACATATTCATGAAGGTATACAATTGCAACATCATTACAGTAAACTAGACAAAGCATTCCTGCAGAAGCTGCTATGGTTTCATGCTTTCTGAAGTAACACCAAGCATTCTGGAAGAGAAGGCACTGTACTAATTCCATCAAGAGATGGATTAACTGTTTTATTTTAATTTACCAGCCAACTTTGATATATTTATTAAAAGAAACATAAAACACCAAAGCTGAATGTACTGAAGTTAGTCTCTACATCAAGCTGTTTCTACCAGGAACTGGTTTTACTTGCCTGTCTGCCTCCTTATTCCCATCTATCAGCTCTATAATGATGAGGAGATAAAATTTTATGTTCTGTAATCCAAGCATTTTCCCGCAACTCCTTGGCTAGCATCTATGGCTAAAAGACTCTAGGGCACCAATGCACAGCTAAGAAAAGATCAAGTGCATTTGGTCTAAAATGCCCACAAGCCTTGAAATGTCATTACATTAGAATGTAGATAATTTCGTTAAATATTTTTTTAAAATTCAGAATGAATACAACCAATCTGACACAATGTCCTATGTTTCTAAATGTAAATTCTTCTTGTATATTAGCATTCTGCAATTTGCAGTATAAACTCAAGATTTATATGAGCCCTGCTCATGGCACAAAGGGAAACAACATCCTCACTGTCTAAAATGCTATTGATTTGGGGTACTAAGATGTACACTATATAAAATAAGTGGTCTTTTGGAAACATTTCAATATCAGCATTTTGAAAGGATTAGCCGTATTCAACAAGTCACTTTCTTAGAATATAAAAGAGACTGCCAACTCCTAATTAGTAGTGACACAGGATTTAAATAGCTGTGATTTTACACAAGGCAGATATCAATATCATATAATGCCAAATTCTGGGAAACAAAATAATATATCAAACTGCATTTTAAAAAATGATGCAAAATTCTCCATTAAGCATACATAAGCATGATGCATACAGCTGAATTCAAAGGGCGCAGATTTAATTCAGTTTTGAACTTTGGAATTATTTGACTATCTGCCCTCAGGATTCAAGACAGACAAAAAAAAAAAGCCACAATTAAAAAAAAATAAATTAAAATTAAACATATTAGCCAAATTAATCAGAATTTTAGTGTAATCCCTAGTGAATTTCTATTTCTCCCCCTAAATCAATATTGCTGATTGGCACTGACAAGAAATTTAGGATACAGATCATGTAATAGAGATGTAAGCTGTAGATAAAGATTCTGAAGTATAAATAAGAAGTTTTGCTCACAATATTTACTATTCCAGAATATATTTAACTAACTATTCAAGAAGGATAAAAACCATGATGACTACTCTTGTAAGACTATGTATGATCTTTGTATGATGAGTTCAAAAGTATCACTTTGAGTTCCAACATCTATCTCAAAAAATATAATTCATGTCCAAATATGTTTATGTATTTTATTCGATACATGAGGGAATTGAATGAATTATAATATGAAAATTTTCAAAAAGATATGAATATTGGATGACTTTTTTAAAAGTTAACGCGAAGAAGCAAATATGCACAACAAAGATTGATGTAATGTATTCAAAACCCAAACAAACAAATCTAAATGCTGGCTAGCCTGAGACATCTGAAATTTACTACCTTAAAAATAAATAAATAAATAAAAACCTTTCACAGTTCAAACCATAGCTGGCATCAAGTTCTAAATATCTGACAAGGAAGAGTATCTCTTACAGTGAACAGCTGCATGAACAGTCCTCATTTTTTCCACAAAACAGAAACTCAGCAGGACAGTTAAAATAAACCACGCTCTAAACAAGAACACTTTGGATCCACAGAGTAATTGTTTCTATAACAACCAAATATTGAGGCAAGTAGCCCAGCTACATTTTAGAAAGATAAATCACCCCACATGTAATTTTCTTGAAACAGCCACAGATACAGAACCGCAGAAGGTCATGAATTGACAAGAAGCTGGGTTCAGTGAGAAGCATCTCCCAGAGCAAAGCGTGTAACATGGTTTTCATTGCCTTCTCCAGAGGCATATGTCTATTTTCTCAGACAGGATACTGGACTATATTATTTTAATACAAATGAAAATAAAAGAAAAATTATAAATTCCATCTAAAATCAGAAGGACAATATTTTATTAATGTAATACTTCTTTTTTCTTCTGAAATTTAAACATAAAAAACAAAATGGAATAAAAAATACTGCTAAGAGACGTATTCTCCTTATCTTCTAGGACTCTGACTCAATTCACTAATTTTATTCCTAGGAACAGTGTTCTTAACAAACAGTTATTTTAGCAAAATCACACCATATCAATTTGATTTTTCTCATGGAATGATATAATTTTCACTGAGAAGATTGTGGTGTATGTCAAAGAATTTATCAGAAAATTTATATGGCAATTGGGGTTTATTTTAATGCTAGTCTTATTTCTAACAATATTTATCATAATTTTATGTATTTTTCCTTCTGCTGAGTTATTACGTGAAATAACATTCCCTTGTGTGTTTCAGTACTAGAGATTTTCTCTTTTGGAAGTCCTCTTACACTGTCTTTATCTATAAACACTCAGGCCAGCCAACAACTGTACTGCTACATGTCGTATTTTTCTCTGCTGTAGACAGCACGCCCTTAATATTCAAGTAGAACTCCAGTCCTTATTCTGTGATTCATGTGAAATCTCCTACTGAGGAGAGTTTAGATACTATTGGAACTAAGAACATGACCGAATGCAATACATCCAATAATTTCCTAGAATTCACTCCCTTGTAGTTTGGATAACATAAATGAAGCTACTCCTGAATTAGAGAGGCAACAGGGCAGCCAAGCCTACTGGGAGTAAGTTATCACAGAATCATTGAATTGCCTGGGTTGAAAAGGACCATAATGATCACACAACTTCAACCCCCCTGCTATGTGCAGGGTCGCCAACCACCAGACTAGGCTGCCTAGAGCCACCATCCAGCCTGGCTTTGAATGCCTTCAGGGATGGGGCATCCACAACCTCCTTGGGCAACCTGTTCCTGTGCTTCACCACCCTCTAAATAATTTCTTCCTAACATCTAACTAAACCTCTCCTGTCTCAATTTAAAATCATTCCCCCTTGTCCTAACACTATCCACTCTCATAAACAGCCATTCCCCTTCCTGTTCCTACACTCCCGACAAGTATTGGAAGACCACAATGAGGTCACACCAGAGCCTTCTCTTCTCTAAGCTAAACAAGCCCAGTTCCCTCAACCTTTCTTTATAGGAGAGGTGTTCCAGCCCTTTGATCATCTTAGTGGTCCTCCTCTGGATCTGCTCCAAGAGTTCTGCATCTTTCTGCTGCCAGGGGCCCCAGGCCTGGACACAGCACTCCAGATATATAATACTTTATATACCAGTTATAATACTATGGGATTTTCAAAGCAAATAACACTTGATGAAACTTTATTCTTCTGAGAAAACTTTACTTCAAGAAAACTTAATGAGATTTTCAAAGGTGAAGAAGAAGGGCAGGGAGACTTAGATGCTATAATAAATGCCTCCTAAGGCCTGAAAGGCTCAAGGCCATTCACTCTTTAAACCTATTTAAATCTATATATTTATTTTCTAATCTCTTAAGTGTGAAAATCAGGATTAAAATTTTTAGAGAAAGTTGATTCTTTTTGTTTGTTTTTAATATTATTGATTCCTGAAGGACTTACCACACCACTTAAAACTGAACCCTGGGACCAGCCAGAGATACAAAAGTGCACAAAATCTAAGCTTACACATAGTGTAGATAGATAGGTCTTGACAGAGAATGGATTTTAATCTTTCACCTTGAAGAAAAAAAGGTAGTAACTAGGACATACAGTCAAAATTTCAGATAAAAATGGACACTTTGGTATTTTTTCACATATAAAACATTTCTAAATAAAACAAGACAAAGAGCAAAATCTCAAAAGTCTGACTTCACATCACCACAGTTTGAGATGATCCTCCATCCTTCAACAATGGCAATCTCTTACTAAGGATTGGGGGAAATTTACACATTCCAGGAACAAATGACCATAACTCAACAACATAATTTCAATGCGGGCTATAAAGAAATAAGTAACAATAGCCAGGATTTCCTACTTGACAAATGTGGTGGTTTCACTTGTACTTCCACTTTTTTTATTTCTGAAAAGATTAAATTATTAATTACAGATCAGTTCAATATCTTTGGTAGCACGTATGAGTAGCTACTAATCCCTTCATCAAACCTCACCGATCTGAATTTAACTTATCTTTTTTTCAATCAACAGAAACAAATTCAATTTTTATTGCTATCAGTGAAAACACTGTCTTCTATTTCAAATGAAATTAGAAGCTGAATACTTCAGGATGAGTCTAAGCAAAAAATGTGCCTTGCTACTATTTTATAAGGCTTCTTGGTGGTCAAGGAACATGTGAGGGGGATCCCACTGATGTCAATTCTAAAAACATTGTAATTTGATTGAAGCCAGTATTTTACCCTAATTTGGATGGATTCTAAAATTATTTTCAGTATCATCATCTTACAACCACTATACAGTATATGCTTATATATAAAAACCTATTTCATTAAGATTCAATCTAAATATAAAAATGTTATTTAAAAATAGCTCATGATCTCATTGATTCTGTTATTTAAAGATTTTTTTTCTGACTCATTTTACATGCAATTATACAAACTTTTCATATAAATTATTTAAAGTGATTTTGAACACATAACAGTTTTAATGTATATAAGTTTATAATTATATATAAATGATTACTGTTGCTTTAATCAAACGGCTACAGCTCACAATTTGCTTTTCAGTTTATAATGAGACCTAACTCGAAGGTGCTAAGACAACTCAATATTTTATGTACACCTATATATTAAGTAGTACTATGCATTAAAAATTCTCCCTCAAGTACTAAATTTATTGACATGATTTGGAATAAAATACAAGATACCTCATTTTACTGTTTCTGGGACTGTGTATTATTGAAAAAAACAAACTTCTTATTCTGTTAAATTATCATTTGGTCTTTACTACTAACAGTTTTTTTAAGATGTTTATAAGGTCTGGTTTTATTAACAGATGGCAGATGAGAGATAAACAACTGATAAAGCAAACAAGATGCAGAATGACTATAGTGTTTTGTGTACTGACACTAAGGACAGAAGGTATTACATAATAAAGCACAGTCACAAATGAAGTTTTCTTCTTTAAAATGGGTGAAATCTTATAGAAATGACAAAATTATTCAGCTATAAATGTCATACAGCTACTCAAGGTAGACCTTCATTTGGCCTATATAGTATCTTATTTATATTTACCTTTTACATTTTATACTCAGGTCTTTCCTCTCAAATTCTGACATGAACATTACATTCTCCCTTGGTACATTTGGTCTTATTTCATATGTATACCTGTAAGTTACGCTGTAGACACGTAACACAGGTAATCTCTATGCTTACACAGCTTCAAACAATGGTACACTCACTAGCAAAATAATATGAATCCTACATGTATCTGGATTAAATGTTCACAATCCTTCCAACCACCGAAAACAATGGGCACTGAATACGAACCATATTTTACGCAGTGCATTATTTGCAGATAGGACTCAGGAAACTGCTGTTTTTCAAAGCTCTATCTTCCTCAGGAATTTTGCAGTCATGGAGTGTATACTTCCCCCTTGTCCTTTTGTATTCTCTCTTTAAGACTTGCATTGTAAATGGCTAATACATCACAAAGCAATACCGTTCACATATGTGTAAAATCATAATCCTCTGTCTAATCCTCCTCCTCAGCAACAATTTAAGGAATTCCCAAATAAATCACTGATTTTATTCCAACAGAACAGAGGTAGGTGTCAATACAAAACAGACTCTGGATCTCCGCTACCCTACAGAAATAAACCCAGGTCATCTTTGCACTTCATCCGGCAAAATTCTCCTTCGTGTTGTTTTCCCTTTTCCCAAAATTAACTGCCACCAACTGCTCATTGCAAGCCTGCCCACCCTCTCCCTCAATTCTGGCCAAGTAAGATGCTGGCCACCCCCTCCTGGCTGGGAAGCACCTGGCTCCGAGGTTCTGTCCTTTCTCCATCCCAGGACATCCCCACATCTCACCCTGCCATCAGAAGATACCCAGATGATGTCTTCCTCCCCCTGCTCGCCCCTGAAGAGAACAGAGGAGTGATGGCACCATGGTCTGCCACAGAGACACGTGGGGAGAGAAAGGCAGGAAGAGAGGAGGCAGCAGGGAGGCAGCGGGGAGGGGAGCAAGACCCACTCATACAGATGAAACTCCATGCAGGCCTGACCTCCTACCCGTCCCCTCCACTACACGAAGGGGCGGTGGGGCAAGCTAAGATGGTGCCTTACCTTCACTGCAGTCCTTCCCCCGAAAGCCCGTCTGGGAGCAGTCGCAGACAGCCTGGTCGTTGAGCACCGAGCAGACTCCTCCGTTGAGGCAAACATCCTCCCGAGCACACAGGCGGCTCTGCTCATCGTCCAGCCGCACCTCCTGGCTCTCCACCGGTGATGTCTGTGTGTAGTTGACCCGAACATCTGTTATCCAGCCCTTGAAGGGCTCCCGGTCCTTGACAGAGGAGAGTGTCAGCTTTAGTGTTGCCGACCGCAGCTCCGGCGGGAGCCCCCCCAAGAAGAGGCCACTGAACACAGTCATGTCCCGCCGCTTGGACTTCACCTCCACCCACTTCGCCTCAGCCCGGTCAATGATCAGAGTGGTGTTCTTGAAGTGACGGCGGATGACCACAGCATGCCAAAGGTTGTCGTTGACTGCCATGTCAGAGAGCAAGGTGGCGGGCTCGGCGCAGAAGATGGAGAAACTGAGCTGTAGCCGCCCACCCTGGGTGAGGATGAGCTCCAGGAAGTCACAGAAGCCCTCGTCGTCAAAGTAGAGCACCAGCCCACTGGAGCTGCGTGTCTTCATGTTGAAGCTCATCTCGCTCTCACAGCAGGCATTCCACTTGGGGAAGCGGGTCCACTGCCCCTCGGCCCCTGGGAACTCCAGGCCGCTGCCCAGCTCAGCCCAGCAGCCCAGCAGCAGGGCCAGCCAGAGCAGCAGGCAGCCCCCGCGCCGCACCAGCGCCGCCCCCATCCTGCGCGGCCTGGGGCGAGCGAGTGGGGCGGCAGTGCCGGCGGGGGGCGGCGCTGGGGCCCCAGGGGCAGACAGGGTAAAATCTTGCTGGACACCGGCCACGCTCGGAGCTTCAGGCGTGCTCACCCCCGCCACGGGACGGGGGGGCTGCGGGGGCCCCGCGGGATGGAGGGGAACACTGAGGGGGCCAGAGGGGAGAAGGTGTCGGTGGTGTTCTTCACTGCTCAGCCAGGTTTTGAGAAAGGTGTCTGGGCATGGGTGAGTCAGCAGAATTTTTCCCCAAAGCCAACATTACCAAAGCGGGAGACATAAAAACAAGACCGGTGGCAAAATCCTCTCCTCCAAGCAGATCCAGGAGCTCAGCAAGACTGTAGCAATATCCCAGTGTGTGTGCACCTCTTTTTACATCCTATCCACCAGCTGTAGTTTCCCAGGAAGCCAATTACGGATCCCAGTGCTGCCTCCCCAAGATGTATCCTCTTGTCAGATCACGGAATGCCTGCCATGGTGCTGGAGCAGCGTCAGCAGGCAACAGGACTCATCACTCATGGCTTCCTAAGCTCCTCAATCCCAATGGGGTTGAAACCCAGAAGCTGTCAAACAGCCGGGCAGCTACTTGACATGCACAGCCTGACAGCTCCTCTTCTGCTCGCTCGTAAAAGGCCAAGGCTAAGATCCAGGGGGTGAACTCCTCTATTGTTATTGTTTCTAATCTGCAAGGAATAAAAACAAAATAATAAGAAATGATGACTAATGTTAACAAGTGAAATCTTAAAGTTGATCAATAGTGTACACTTCTGATTAATTTTTCATTTGAGCTGCTGTTCAGTGTTAGCAAAACGAAGTGTTGCTGTAATTTTGGAGTCACTGAGAAATCATCATAACGTGCAGTGCTAAGCTTAAAAATAAATAAATAATTAAATAATGTATATGTGTATCGCAGATCACATTTTTATCATTTAATCTGTATATAAACTACTTACCATTCCAAAACGTGCAAATATTTTAGGAGCATATATTATTGTAATTATAAGACCGATGTTAAGAAGTGTCCTAAAAGATACTGCTTATCCTGCTATTTGGTTTACTGTAATTTATTTATACACCTGTGCAAAATATCAGCATCTGTGAAGCTATAGGGTCCTATTAATGCAGATGATGGTACAAAGCCTGGTTCTAGTTCTTTCTAACATAGCTCAAAAACGTAATCAAGGGACAGAGCTCCCAGCAGGAACTGGCAGGCTCTGCTGTACATGGCACACCTACTGGTTTATTTTCGTGGGGTGAGGAAGAATTGCAATGGTTTCTTAGAAGGCTTTTTGAAAAATTTCAAACTGTATTTTTCTCTGACACCTGGTTTCTTTTGTGGCTGATATTCTCTGTTCTGGCAGGGAAAATCCAATTCAAGCCGGCTCTGATGCTGACATTATTCACAATGCAGATCAGCTAATCCCAGGTGTTAGTCCTCTGAAATGGGTTGCAGTATTTTTATGTATGTTTACTCAGCTACCCCTTTTTAAAAGGACACTTTTAAAAATAATACGTATGTCATAGTTCACTCTCTTCCTCTGAAGCAATCTCTGCATTCAAAGCATTTCAGCAGAGAGGCTCCCTTCTCTTTTCTTCCTCCAAGCCGCACAGTGTTTTCCAGGAGGAGTGTGCAAGCAGAGATCTCCTGATGGAGGAGAGGATCTTCAACACCTCCCTCCCCTCAGCCAGCAGCACTCAGGCAGAACAGCACGGCCAGAGCTGCCAAGCCCCTCACAGACTACTGCGTGCGGGTATGCATCTGCTGCGGGGAGAGGGGGAAGGGATGTGCCTGCCGGGGCAAAACCTGCACACACCTCGGCTGCCTGCACCTGACACGTTCCGAGCTGCTAAGTCACCTCCTACTCTCTCTTTATATTTAATTTCATTTCTCTAAATGTCAACACGTTTATTTTTATTATTTGTCACATGCCAGGCAGTCAAGAGAAGAGAAAGGAAAGCAAGAAAAACCCCTAGAGGTTAGAAGAACTCCCAAACCCATCGGGCAGAGGCCAGCCATGCTCAATCGCCACCGGGCACTGCAGGGCATCAGCGAGCCCCATGGTTTTCTCCGCCTGGAGCCGCTGCCAACAGTTTTCCGGCAGCCCCCCCAAAAAAACGCGACGCGCGGGATGGCTCGTCGAGGGAAATAGGCAAAGCGACCCCCGACGGGAGCCTTTGGGGCATCTCTGCGCTATCGAGCGGGCTGCCGGCGGCGGGTAGGCACCGCTTCAGCACCACGAACAGCTCCGCCCTGTGCGGCCCGACGGGGCGGCGGCGAGGCGGCTCCGCGGCTGCCGCCTGCGCCCGGGGCTCCCCGCAGAGGCGGGGGACAGGAGGGGCTGCACGCGAGTGGGAGCACGAGGGACGCCCCGGGGGCGGGAGGGGAGGGCGATCGTAGGGCGGAGGGACGGAGAGGCTGCGGCGAGGGAAAGGGGTCGGGGGGCTGTGCGTGTGCCGAGGGGGGGAGGGCCGGGGCAGGGGATGGCAGGTGGGCGCATCGGCGCGTGGCTCAAGGGTGAGGGATGAGTGGGGAGGGTACGCGCGTCGTGTGCAGGGGAATCACGAGCAGGCAGGTGCCGCGAGGCAGGAGCGAGCGCGCCCGCGTGCACGGGTGCGTGAGAACGCGCGTGTGTGTCTGTGTGTGTGGGGGGAGGGGGAGGGGGAGGGGGGGGGGGAGGTGCGCGCGCGCCGCCGAGCGTGCAGAGCGATCCCTACAGGTGTCCGCGGAGAGCCGCCGAGTGGGGATCCCTCCCGGAGAGCCGCCCCGCCGCCGGCTGCGGTACCGCCCGGCCCCCGCCCGCGGAGAGGCAGAAAGAGGACGAAACGGAGAAATAAATGAATAACAACAGTAATAACGAAAGAAAATAAAGGGGGAGGAGGGGGAGAAAGATGGAAAGATTGAAAAGGATAAAAGGAAGACCCAAAGAAATAAATAATAGTAATAAAAAAGCCACAATTGCCTATTTATTACTAACGATATCATCCACACAATCAGTACACAACGCGGTCTCGTCATCTCCAAAGCAGAAGGACACTGTCATTTTCAAGAGGGGCCGATTTGGTCATGTATATACCACTCGACCGGGGTCTCAACTGCCAGCCGATTTCCTCCAAACCCCCTTTCCCCCTCCCCCCGGCACTGCATGTGTGCGCACATGCATGTAGTGAGAAATATACACAAAGCAGC
>JAPSGF010000007.1:17967601-18058279 GCA_035772895.1 Perdix hodgsoniae
TTTCAAGAAATTGCAGTAATAATTACTAGTAGTTTAAAAGCTTCATACAATTTCTTTCTGTTTGGTCCTCACACTCTGTCTTGAAAGTCCAGTATTTTCATTGCTTCAAATACTTCAGGTGTTTCCAATATAGTGCAGAGCTAACTAATAGGGGAGGCAAGCAGGGATAGGAAAAGGGCCCAAAGAAAAGATGGACTGGAACATAGCTGATAAGGAAGGGAGAGAGGATAGAGTCACTGTAGTTGAAGTGGTTAGAAAAAAAGGAAGCAACTGAAGCTATAAAAACAAAAGTTAGTGTGGGAAATGAAGAACAAGAAAAAGGAAAGGTGAGAAGAAAGAAACAAAGAAAAATAGTTAAAAGGCAAATAGAAACCAGCTAAAGGAAATAAATCAAATTTAATTGATGATAGATCATTTTGCCTGGGTAAAAAAAGAAGTAATGAGGTATAGGACTAATAAATACGTGGGCATCTTATGAGTTGATACTCTAAGAAATAAAGATTTTTCTGTTAACTACTCAGGCTATGGGGTGGAGATAGAACTGAACTGGTCAAAATAGAGACTTTTTTTTGTGGCATTATGACAATGCCAGAGTCAGAACTACTGTGAGAGTATGTTAAACCTATTGGGAAAAATGTCTGTAGCTGTTGATGGCATCTTCTGCATCTGGTTGACAGTCATGGTCTATGGCTCAGCAGGATATTTTTGGGTCTCATCCTGTGCTGCTTCCAGGCTGCGGCTTGACAGCATAGAGAGTATAAAACTTCTATATGTGAATGATTTTCTTTTGGTACTGCTGGAAGAGAACAGTAACATCAAATTTTGCAGTATTATTTTCCTCTGTTCATCACCAAACTTACTCACAAGTGCTTTAAGACTTGAAACGGGCAGTACTATGTATTCTTTTCTTTAGCAATGCTAGTGATGTTTTTGTTCTTTCCTCCCAGGCAATCAATGTTGTACATTTGCAATTATCCAGTGGGAGGTGTGTATTGTATTTGTGTTTTCAGTACTGAGGAATCACTGCTTGCTCCATGGACTATTTGTTTTTCCAGTCACTGTTTCAGCTGTTCCTTGGGTCTGCCATATTCAGCACATAGAGTAGTTTTTTGCTCTTGCTCTTCATCTGTGATTCTTTCCATCTATTTTGGCCTGTGCTGACTGTTGCTTTTGATTTAGCTTGTGCATTTGTGCAAAAATACCATAGCTACCAAAGCAACAGGAAAAGCAAATGTTACACAGATTTATATAGTGACAGAAGAAAAGGTGAAATAATTGTTTATTTTAAACAACAGAGTCAAGTTCTTTCTAAAGTGTTTATTAAACTTTTGTTTTGCAAGATGTTCTGTAAGACAAAAGTTTTTCATTATATAACCAGATGCCCAATCTTAGACACTCGCAATAATTTGAATTAAGTTTTAAGAATTCAGGTTGAAATGTTAATACTAACTAATAAATATTCTCTAACAATATTCCTCTATTGTCATATATGTGATGTGCTATTTTTTTATTGAGTGCATTCATTTTCTCAACATTATATTCATTTACATTCATTTAGTGTTCTTCATACATTCAGCCACAAACTTCTTAGGATGTAGTGACCATTAGAAAAGTGTCTTTGCCTAGTTACTGTCTTTACCTCAAGTTACTTCAGCACACATTAAAACATTTAACTTGACAAATAAAAAAAGGTGAAACAATAAAAATACTGTGCTTTTATTTGAAGATTTATAGGCTGGATCACATTCAATTATTGCTGAGGGAAATTAGTCCATAACCTGTCTACAAGATATTGTTCAGTTTGATTTCTATATTTGTCAGGTAAGCATATAGCAAGGTCTTCCAAGTTGATAGATCATTAGTAATGATCTATTTTATAGTATTGCTGGGTCAGAACAAATAGTTATGGTCCTGTTGATGGTGATATTATCACAGTAATGTTGGTTATAGAGAAAAGATTAGGGCTGGAATACCTCAAGGCTTTGATCCTATAATTTAGCTAGCACAGAACTCCAGCAGGGCTTTGCTCCTTATTCTGAGAGCTTATATTGATTCTTAGGCACTCAATGACTTAATGCTACAGGCAGAGAAACACACAGATTTTCCTGATGTTTGCAAGTTTCAGGATGTAAAAATTATGCAAATTGATCACGGTTTGCCCAAAAAGCAAATTAGCATTGTGCACCTGTAGCAAGCATAATATGTGTATTTCAGAAAAAGTATGAACATTCAGCACATTTTTACCTCATTAGCACTCCAGGGGTAGCAGTGACTTAATTCTTTCCCGTTGAAAGCTCTGTAGTTGCTACCTGTAGACGTTTTACAGTTGTCGATAAAGCACGTCTGTCAAAAACAAACATAAATTTTATGAAAAGTATTGAGAAGCCAGGGTAATGATTCATTCCTTTATAGAGTGAATAGCACTGTTCAGGTTGTAAAGCCTTTCGCATTCCAATTTGGTGGGGCATAAAAAGAAATGCCACTCCCAGAATTGGGCTGCCTGGCTTTGTAATGCTTCAGATTTGGAAGCAGATACTTGCCGCTCAGGTTGCAGAGATCACAGAACACCTGTTCTGACCATATGAAGCTGCATTTTGCAAAGGAAGAATTAGATGAAAAAGGCTTAGGAAGAACACCATGAAACAAAATGGACTTCACTGTGATGTGGTGTGGAATGATAAAGAGATGTGAAAAATCCCATCTGTTAATGTCGTTCTCTTTGTTTATGAGAGATTAGTTGTTGGATTGAGAAAGTAATCTTCAAGTCTCCACAAAGTGTTGATCACTTTCACACAAGGAGTATAAATGGTTATCATTTGTCATATTTGTCTCATATAGTAAGAAATTAAGAAAGAATAAAATGAATGAAGAAAGATTAAAAAAAAATTGCACAGTGATGTTGCTAAGTTTCCTGCTATACTTTGGGAAAGCATCATTTTGGAAGCTCTTTTGCAACCACACCTGAACTGTCTTATTAGATGAGCAGTAATCCTTATGCAGCAATTAGCTTTTGTTTCCTTTTATCTGAATTACTAAAGCATTTCATTTTCTGATAGAAATGCTTTTTCCACCTTCTCTTTTTTCCCTATGCTTACTTTGTTCCCTTTTAAAATACATTTTTGGTATTTTAATGTGATTCTTTATATGGTTATTTTTATACAATACTCTTTGCTGCAGAACATTCATCTAAGTCCACAAATGTCCCTGAAGATGCTATAGGTACTCCTGAGTAACAGCTGAATTTTTCTTTCATGTGAAAGAAATCTTCTGGTAAAACATTTTGAAATTCAAATATAGACATAACACAGGATATAACATAACAAAGGATGTAACCACCTTAAGTACTTCAACTGAGCATAGCATGGAGTTATATTAACTTTCCTCCTCATTAATGAAGTGTCAACTATCAACTTAGGAGACAAACCTGAGGACAGTTATGAGTATATAGCCAAAGGTGCTTCCTCAATCTGCTGTTTAGAAAAACCAGCTATCTTTTTGAGTTGTACTGAGAGTTTACTGGAGGGCAGTTCTTGGTAATAATTTATGCCACCATATATGATAGTATATGGCCTCACCCAGAAGCTTTGCTGAAATCTTTGACAATCCTTCTTAGAAACAGTATTGCCACATTTCACGACAAGGTCAGGAAAAAGTGAGGAGAATTGATGAGAAAGCTCATAAAAAACTTAAAAGACCAAGAGATGCCTTTATGAAGAAGAGTCATACGAGTGAACACCTGAAATACAGCCTCTTCCACTAGCAAAACTCTATAGAACAGTGTAAAAGACAGTAGATAGGAAGGTATCATTTCATATTTTATGAAAAAAATGCTAAGAGAAACTGAAGAAAGCTGATTCAAATCTGTGTGGGGAAATTCTTGTTCACACAGTATATAATTAAACCATGAAACACATTTGTACAGGTTGATACTGAGGCCAAAAACTAAGCAAAATTAGAAAAAGATTTGAATATTTATATAATAAGGAAGAATATACAAAATGTTGACAGTGGTGGCTGCCAACACATTTTCAAAGACTGTTAATTTTCAAGATGCAAATAAATCCTTAGAAGAATTTTTAGTGTAATTATGTGCCCTAACTTTATTATGTAGTTCATCCTTTGATGTCCATTGTGAGATCCTTCTGAACTGAAAGTGCCTTGTTTATACTCTAACAGGGAACTGAGAAGGGCTTTCCATCCCAAACTGGGCCATGAATGTCCTCTACTTCCTTCAATGGGTTTTCTTTTTTTTTCAATATAGTTGTTACATATTTGCCATATCGTTTTCTAGGTAGGCATATATTTGTTCTGTTCATGCAAGAGTTAGCCAGCTGTGTGCCAGCTGTTCGCACAGCACTGTATTTGAGCTAGTGAACCTTGCTGAGGTGTTTGTTTGTTTTTTTTTTTTCTCAGTAAGTGTTTAAAGGGCTCTTAAAAAGCAGCAGATTTTTTGCTGAGTGATGTAGGACATTTTTTTCTCTGACATCTCATTCTTCTTTAGCTGTACTGTAGCCTATACATCGACATTTAGTGATCAGTGCAGTAAACAAATATAGCCTATTTAAATTTATCAGGTGTCCATAAGCTGATGTGGATTTTAACATGATATATTCATTATTTTAGTCATCAAAACAGATGTTTGCAAACAGCATACCGCATTGATTCCTTGCCTTTTTTTCAAATTTGTGGGATTTTTATTACCAAAGGTGGTCACATGAATATTTTCATGAACGAAAAATATTGATTTGAGTGCTACTGTGAAGAAAGTAAAGGGAGTTGTAGACGTCAATAAAGCTGAATTCAGGGCCGATGTTTTAAAAATGTATATTCACAGTTGCTAATGTTGCCTGTGGTGTTCATCCTGCTTTGCTCATAGTAAACATCTGACTTAGGGATTTAGAGCAAAAACTTTTCTGATGTAGCATGTTTTTTGCTCCTATAATAAGGAACAGGCAGCTACTGTTTGCTGTAATGGAGCTTAAAGACATCCCTTCTCTCCTTTTTGCATTTGAAAGAATTTATCTTTCATTACTGCATTGTCAAAGGCAGGATTATGTCCTATGTGCACTCACAGGAAAACCCCTGCCAACTCTTTCAGTTGCTGCCAGGAAGCCAGTGAACAGAAAATCCTTTTTTTTTTTTTTTTTTTTTTTTTTTTTTGTGAGGCATGGAAAAATGAGTATTAACTTGAAAAAAGGAGTCTTTAAGAATAGGAACAGAATAGGAACAGAAATTATGATCCTGGACAATAAAAGGCCTGTGCACACCTGTCAAGACTATGGTCAGCAAAATCATCTCTGTGTCCCTCCCAGGAGACCAGTGAATTTATTCTATCCCCTCTTTGCCGTGTCCTCATATAATTCAGGAAAGACATGCTGAAAGCTGAATAGTGAATGTAATTCACTTTTACTGGAGAACTCTTGGATTTAAGGTATTGAACCACTGCTATTACTGGACATACCTACAGCATACTGAAGAGCATGACTCAAATGGCCCTGAGCTCATGCAGTTATGCCGGCTCCAGGCACCATGCATAGAGTATAGCATTTTGATAGCAGGAATACAGGAAACATTTATTAAATTTAGACATGCTAGTTATCATGAATAATCTGTTCCAACAAAATTTTTAGAGGCCTTTCCATCGCTGTGCAGAGTTCAATGAAGACATGACATTCTTTGAATATTTTTTCAACCTTGAGTTCTTTCATTTTTCTCATAAAACTATTCTTAATACATTGTCCTCATTAAGACATACAAGAATTTAATAATACAGCGCAAGTAATGGAATAAATCAGTCTAATAAATAATCCTTATGGCATAAATTATGCAACACAGTGTGGGTCCTTTGGGAGTAGTAGAGGAATGTAAGTGAAACTGTGACAAGGAATATCTGTTGCATAAGCACTGGCATTTTTCCCCGCTCAGTTTGATCAATGGCTGTGCTACATAGTGGCCTTCATAATATATAATGATTGTGGTGTAAGTACACGTGCTCGCTTGTAGAAGGGCAAAATATTTTATTTTGGCACATTTTATTGAAATAGGCCAGGAAAACTTTAAAACCAGCATTAGTGGTAGGACTTCAGGACAATTACTTAGTGTGATGCATAGGTTAATAGCTGCTATATGGTCACTTCCTTGCACATCATATTGAATAATTACACTTTTTTGTTTCCAGAAACATAATTAATCTGTGATGGATGGGAGGCTAAATTCAGAATGTGGGGTCACGCCCCACCTTATGATGGAATAGCTGCAGATAGTTTCTGCATTCTGAAGCATTCATTTCAGTCCAGACTATCAAATCTTTCCAGCCTTTCAGGCCATGCGAACTTGGAAACTCATATACTATACTTGTAAGAGAAAACTGATATTTCTCCTGATCTTTTCACAAACTGATGGTACAAATGAGAATTGTGGAGTTATCCAGGATAGAAATGATGTCCTCTCTACATTTATTAAATGCTGCTTTCTAGTTTTAGGACCTTGCCATTGGATCAGGAGCAATCAATATCCCTTGAGTAGAGCTGAAAGAATAATGGAAATTAATGTTCTCTCAAATTTGTTTGAACATGTTTTGAGAACGTACTCAGTATTATTTACAAGTGAAGTTGACTGGAAAATTTAGATTAAAATATACTGGGAATATGCTAATTCACTGAAATAAAAAGTGTGGACATCTATTGACAGCTTTTAGGTGAAAACTGCATTTGTTGTAAAGTGCTCAAATATCTCTGACCCAACTCAGGAGAAACTTTAAAATCTGACATTTTTATTGGAAATGTGACATTTTAACACAGATGTTTTATGAAAACATTAAAATCATTCTGTTTAGTTTCAATGTGAAATGAAAACAAATACTGAAAGTGTAGCAGTTTTTGTGAAATGTCAGCTTTATTTGTAATCTCTTTCATAGTCTCAGTATTTTTCAAGGCCTGTTTTCATCAGGATGTTCATGTAGCATGAAATTCTTCACTGTGCAGAGAGTTAAAAGAAGGTTTATGTCACATTTAAATTGTATTTAGGATTGTGATATAAGGTGTAGATAAAAGATAAACATCATATAGGTTCAGTACTATGCTTAGGCATAAAGAATAATTTTCAGGAAAAGAATTGCATATTAAGAAATTTTACTGCTCATTTATTTTAAACATAAAATTTGTGCACTTAAATTGAGAACGTGAACTGACTGTACAGCAAATGAAGAAAGATAAGTTTCTTCAGGATTGATTGAGGGCAACCGTTGTGTACCTTTGCCTTGCTGGCAGCTTGTCCACTTTCTCAGAGCTGACCTGTCATGCACCATGAACAGTAAGCATGTACTGCAAATATACACCACTTGAAATGATAGCAGGTGGACAGGTTTCTGTACAGTGATATGTTTTCGTACTGATCACTTGTATGAATGTATGTGAGAATTAGTTGAAACCTTTGGCCATTTTGGTGAATATTTTTCTCCATCTTTATGCTGAAATTAAAAAGTAATTTGAGGAAAAGTGTCAAATTATTTCTGAGAACATTAATCCCTATTGTATCTGTATTTTTAATACCTAAAGTTTTTTTCCACTTTAGCATATAAGTGCATGTAGTATATAAGTGGGATGTATTGACTTTGATGAATTTAGATTGTTTCGTTTGTCTGTAATGTAAACCACAGGGTTTACATTGCTTTATCTGAATTACAAGATAACACCTTCAGAACCTTCACCTTCAGAGAAATTGCACACGAACACTGCAGATCCACAAGCAATCCACCTGTGCAAAAAGATATTTATTTAACCATTTTAATCAAAGTGATTTCATTACAGGATAAGATGATTTCTTCATGAATTCCTGGAGAGCACAGCTACTTCAAGGAAAACTCAAAGCAAAAATTCCCTTTTGCATCAGTACAAATGTGCTACAGTACATGTACATTTAAATGTTTTGCACCTTCTTGTCACTAATACTTCCTTCTGAATAGTGCCAGGGAGCCCTTAGCACTGCTGAGGGCAGATGGTGGCCTTGGGGCACTGGCAAGTTGTATAGATTATGTGTCCTTTAAAAATTGGCATTTACTCATTTTGCCAAGGAGTTCTGAAGAAGCTGTGTGCTGGCTTCTGTTTCGGGGTGATTTCTTTCCCTAAACAAGACAAACCATCCAACAACAGTCTGTAGAACATCTGCTCAAAAAGTGGAAAGACTGTATAAGTAAGTACGTGGTGTGCCAAATTAAACACTCTAAATGTGCATGCTTATTTAAAGAGAACCCATGTCTTAAAGGTAGGAATGATATTTATGTAAAGGTTTTACAGCTTCTGCGTGGTCTGCTGTATAAATCGTTAGTTCTGAGTGAAATTCAGTGCATGGCAAATATTGAGAGAATTTGAGTATGTTTTCCTCGCTTCTCCCTTCTCCAGCTTCATGTATATTGATACAATTTTACTGAACTACCATAAGTGAACTTTGATAACACTCCATCTTCCTGGATACTTATATACAGTTTTGAAATATTAGGTAGCTTTGTTTCCTAGTTTTTGAATCACTTAAAGCTACCTGAAGTTTGAGTTAATCAGTATTAAAAGCCCCTGAATCATACATAAATTTCATTCTCCATTTTTAGTTTCTTTTTTTCCTTCTTCTTTTTGCATATTACATAAGAATTTCTAATACACGAAACAGATAAATGGTTTATAATCCTAATAAATTCTGTGCAGGGAAGATTACATTTCTGTACTCTCACCACAGAAATATGCGAGGCAGTGCTACTGCTCCCAGGGAAGGCCACAGCCGATCTCCAGTACCGATGTTATTCTGCATTTTCACTTGTGCTTTTTGCACCCTGACATTGTATCTTCTACCTGCAACAATTTTTTTGAAGAAATCTGAAAAACGGACCAGAAGTATTTTAGTAAAACCTGCAAGAATTACCACAGGAAAAAAAAAAAGAAAAAAGGGTAAGATTTGCAGAGTTTCTTCTCGAGTTAATGAGCAAACTAAGCCTGTGGTCAAACTTAGGGTGGTGGAGACACTGGCTTACTGGCTTGAATGTCATGAGAGCTGGGGATCAAACTGCTCCTCCCAAACCAAAAAACCTTTTTCCAGAAGCCCACTAGCTGAAGCTGGCCTAATGAGTTTCCTGGTCTTGATGCAGAATTTTAACAGGTCATTGTTAGAGAATCAATCTGTTTTGTTTTCCAGTTCATGAAAATGAGATTGAGAACACAAAATTGTTTATGTGGAGGAAAAAAAAATCTATTTTCTGCAATTACTGGAGACGGTGAGAAATGAGAGTTTCCTAAGGGAGATCAAAGGTAATGACTGCATTTTTGATATTCATAATTCATTTCCTGGATCTGCCTTTCAATGTGGGGTAAATCAGCTTTGGTAGTTGATAACAGCATGATACAGTTTTCCTGCATATTCATGCACACATTTATCAGCAGCTATGTGAGTGGGGGTGGGGGAGGATAACAGGTTATGTTTATTCCTCGTCTCTTCAAAAACCTCAAAGAGTAGGCTTGTCTCCCTCCTTAGTCTAATCCTAATCTTGCTCAGATGGTGAATGCAGACAGGGCACACAGAAGAAATGTGTTATTGTATCTTCACTTTCCCAGCCAGCTGTCCAAGCAAGTATAATATTCCTGATGATAACAGGGTATTTGAAACTGGAGTACTACACACCAGAAAGCACCATGGCTACATTGTCCCCATTCATTTTTTCTTTTTTCTGAAAAGGGTTAAAAAAAAATAATTATATATATAAAAAAATAAGTCTATGAACAGAAAAAAGCTGCTAATCTGGAGGAAAACAACAAACAAACAAACAAAAAAAACCCCACAGGAATAAAAACAACAAAAGAAGAACTTATTATATAGGAACTCCATGATTTTATCTTTCAGTTCTCTTGTTGACGCTTTTTAAAGGCTGACACCTGAATAATTCAAACTTTCAATCTGTTGAGTTCCAGAGAGCAAGAAAAAACCAAGAGCCTTTCCAGTTTTCTTCAGCAACATTGACTCCTTGTAAAACCTTTTTGGTAGTTTTAAGCAAATTCTTTATTACATGAATGTCCTGGTCTCTCTGTTTCTCACTCAGTCAAACATATTATTAACTCACTCACTGGCATCTTTTTCAGAGTTTCACTACCAAAGAACATTTCTGAATAGGTTGATATTGCTTTCTGCAACAAATGCTTTCAGTTTCAGGATGCTCAGGCTTTCTATAAGCACCTTCACTCAAAAGAAAAAAGAAAAAAGAAAAAAAAGAAGAATCTTCATGTTTAAAAAAAATACTGTTTCATGGTTACTGATAATTTGGTAGTTGAAAAGCTAAGTCTCTCCAGAAGTGAGGAGTGATACTAAATCTCCAGGTATGCTCACTGAGTTGTCAAAGAATGTGTTTTGGTGAATGAGGAAGCTGTTTCCTCTTAGATGTGTAGCTTGATCTGCAACCTGGCAGTCCACAGTGTCTAATAAACAGTTGTATATCCACAAACAAATATGTTATCTGTCCTTTTGTGAGCTTGTGATCCTTTTTATTATTAATCTTTCATTAAAAAAAAAAAGATGATTCTAAGCTGATTCTATATGTTGTACTGTTTCTTGTAATTGCTTAGTAATTAATTTATTTGTTTATTTTGTGGCAATGTATCCTTGATCTCTTTGCAGTGTTCCATGTAGATTTATGTTCCTATATAAATATTTATCAGAAATAGCAAGAGCAACATTGGTTTATGCCTACACAAATGCAGGAAGACCAGCTGCACTCTTTAGAAAGATCTGGTAGCGCGTGAACTCTCTTTCAGTCAAGGCTGATGTATTTATTAGCATGTGTGAGATTGTGTGGGAACACTGGTGGAAAATAAGGCAGCAGAGGAAAGAGAGCCAATGGGCAGAGCATTTCAGCTGATTAGTTGGTACACTAACTTATCTGAGGCATGAGATTACCTAAAGCTGCTTCCAGGTGCATTTTGTCCCACCAGCTGGGATGCTCATCACATACACTACTCTCCAAATATTTCATTGAAAGCTATGAAATGTCATCAGCTCTAATAGTAAAAAGAAATCTGATTGTCAGCTAACAAATAAAATGCTCAGATAGTCATATATTGGTCTAGTACAATAATACCATCTTCTTACACTCATCTGTTCCAGTATGAATAAGAGATGGTAGATATTAAGTGCTTTGAGCCAAGATGTCTGCATTAATGTAGAATTTTCCTTAGTGAACTGAGTCTGTGACTGACTCATTTTACAGTATAACTAAAATTTTACTGTGAAATATAAAATATCCATTTTAGTGGTTATGTACATAGAAAAGAATTATGCCAAAAAATACACTAGAATATAAGGTACTAATTTGTATTCCTTTCTCATATCTGTTCATAAACTTTAAGATTAGTCATTGCAGTACTTTAGATATTCTATCCCATATCTTCACAAGTAAGCCATTGCTTTCCAGGTCCCCATTTAGCACAATTCCAATCTGCCATTTGCCATTTTAGATGCCAGATACACAACATGCTGCATCCTCTCCATGACAAGATGCCACTTGCAATGATTTACATCTTTTAAACAGAGAATATAAATGTACATGGCATCTTTGAGAGAAGTGTCCAAGACAATTCTACTGGCAAGAAATCCTGTATTTATTTTCTTCATATGAGAATAGATGCTTTCTAAGGTAAAAAATTCTCCCCATTCAATGATTTAGTATGAAAATCTTGATAAATCTTGATAAATAGTATCTTCAAGTTTTCAAGTAAAATGTGCTTCTAATGTGGGAAGTGGGAAAAGGAAAAAAGTAGGGTTTTGTTTGTATGTTTGTTTGTTTTTTTCTTGAAGTAGAATTTAAAATCGTAACTGGTAGTGGAATACTTACCCTTAATTTTTAAAAGATGTTTTCATTCTCTTCAATATTTAAAACTTTGATTCATTCCATTATTGTTGATGAATGTAAATTCTGGCTTAATGTGTGTATTATACTTACTGTATGCTTACTATATTATATACCTACATATATCTTTTCTGGTTTAATTATTATGTTTATTATATTATATATTATGATGATACATATATATTCCATTCAGCCCACCTTCACCTCATAAGGAAAAAAAAAAAAGCAATTTGATGTTCATGTGAACTGATATTGAAACAGCTTCACGTTAATCTTTCACTCCTTCTGACAGATGTGGAAAATTGGGATGCAATAGGGTGGATATAAGATGGATTCCCATTTTGTTCTATTTTGCTTCATCAGAACATAATTCATCCTAATACATTTCTACTGAAGATCAATTTCAAGAGATTTTCATGTGAAAATAATAAAAAATAGAACATAAAAAGATTTAAGCAAACTGTTAGTTCCTGTCAGAAAAGTGAAACATAATGCTGTGGGCTAGTTCTGTAGTTCCAGTCTTTGCCATTCTTTTCTGAGGTTTGGAAGAATTCATAAGTGCAAGGTGGGTAAAAAATAACACAATTAAAACTAGTAAATTATTTGTATAAATAAGGGAATAACAGAAAGAAGATCTTGGCCATATGCAGTGCAAGGAGGGGGCACATTTAGCTACAATCCCAATAGAAATAGAAACAACACAATCTTGCTAAAATATTTAGCCAAACAGCTGGAATTCTTGCAAAATCTGTCTGTGAAACAATGTAAGGATTATGAATTTGAGCACAGAGGCATTGCAGAGAATTACCCATACACAGTAACAAATGTTTGACAAAACGTGTGTTGAAACTGGTGCTTATTTTGAAAACTAATAATGCACACCCTCTAGGTGTAACCTGAAGCTGTGTCACCTATATCTGCACGTACAACTTGCCATTGTATCACTGTGTTGTCTGTGTCAGGCTCACCTGATGTTCCGAGCTGCATTTTACATTGGGTTCCTTGGGAGACTGCTGTTCCTTGGTGCTGTCAATTCCTCTGTGTTTGGAAGGATGAATCTTGGCTTTACAGGGCTATACTTCTATTTATTCATCCAAGAACTGAGAAAAGTTTTGGGGGTCACACAATCCTTTATTCCCCTAATTTCCTCTCTCAACTTCTCTCCTCCACCTGAAGAAATTGCTCTTGCACTGTGATCAACTCAATATCTTCATGCCAGATTCAACAACCATCTCTGACAGTCACAACATGGCCTTTTAATACACCTGGACATGCCTAGGAAGTTAAGGATATGAGAGCTTTAGGCTTTGCAACCTTAAATCCTGTAGTCAAGATCAGAACAAAAAAAAACAGTGATAGATGAAGGTCTGTACAAGTGATGAACTTCACACTTCCACAGCTAGTAAGAACCACAGAGAAAGGAGTCTTCATTGGTAACTGCAGGGTATTAAAATCAAGTTAAAAATTAGATTTTGCTGGCCAAAGGCAGGATGATGAATTACATACTTCCCATTCTGATACAAATAGCTTTAATAATTATGTATTTTAGAAAGGACTTTGTCCTCTAGCAATATCCCTCTTACACTGACCTCATGTTTATGCTGAGGTTTGCTCTAAAGGCTCATTTCCTTGCAACTAAACATGTAGAGATTGAAAAATATTTGGTCTTTCCAAGTAAACTTTTCACTCATGACTGCTACTGAGCATTTTAAAATTCATGAAAATTTCATTGATGTTCTTTTTTTTCCAATTATTTGTAAAATTCAGCTACAAGTGCTTCCCTGATGAGATCTTTGTTATAATGTTTTCATTCATTTGCTCTACTCCATAATTAATTTTTCTGATTAATTTTTTTTAGAAATTTTCTACCTTAAAACTCTCCCTTGAACTGTTACAGTTGCCAGTTTGTGGTTGAGAATCAAACACTGAACACTCCTACCATTCCCACCCACCCACACACATGCACAAAGTAAAAGTGAAAAAAAGGGAAGGGTACTTTGCAGTCTACTCTAAGTATCTTTTTGTAAAGGGAAAAAAACTCACTGTGGACAGATGGGCACTGGAAGACAGTATGATGTCACGGAGGGATGTGAGAAGCTGCAAAGCCTCTGTGAAGGGGCAGAATCATGCAATACAGAATGCTATTTTATAGCATATTTTCTGATTTATATTCAGGGGCATTAGTAGGGAGACCAAAGCTGAAATTTCTCTCATTTATCTGTAAATGTTCATAATGTTTCACTTGTCTTAATCATTTTATAATTCCCTCATAATTGATTGGGAGAAAAGCATTGATAGGATTGTTGTAGGTATGACATCGGAAGAGTATGGGTAGTAGAATTTTTGTAGGCTTATTGAGTGTCTTACTGAATGAGCTAAAATTGTTAGAAGTAGACTAGCTTCCAGAGTCTTCTGGTCTAAAACAGAAGCAGCAGCCTTCAAAGGCAAAATAAAATTTGAGGAGACCACTCCTTCAGAAGGTGAACATACATATTTGAACTTGGTCTCTGTGGAAAATGAGTCATAATGAAATAGATGGGTTTAGAAAACAGGTGATGATAATCTTTGAGTTTCAGAATGATATTCATTATACCAAGGATTTCACTAACTGTATTGACTAGAATACTTCTATTTTCTAAAGGAACCTGGATAGCTAACACAGTTAGAGAAGGCGTTATTGGAGCTTACATAGGAACAGATGAATACCATCCTAAAATGCAATTAGTTTTTGAGGCAGTTTGTCTATTCTTTAATTCTATTTCCTTCCAACTGAAACATTTAAACCCCGCTCCAGGAGTTAATTGGGAGCCAATTGCTGTTACAAATATAAGTATTTATAAGTATTTACTTGGAATTTTAATTAGACTTTTTTTCACTGATTTCTGTGAATATCCCTCTTGTACTTCTTGTACTTCTGTATGATGGATGGAGGTAACAAACAGGAGGCCATGGAATCTGTGATAATAGTAACAATCCAATAATGAAACATTTATGTTAACATGTTACTATTATGGAACTGTGTGCAACTTTAACATTTTTCTCCTATATCCATTAGCACTGTTAACTAAGTAGATCTCATTGTCCCATGGATTTGACCAATTTATATTCTGTTTCACAGAAAGAGTGTGGAGGCTGAAGACAAGTTAAATTATTTGGGAAAGAACTGGAAGAGTATCTGAAGACAAAATTTAAGTATTCTCTTCTACTCTTTACATTCAGACAAAAGGGTTTGTTTGAGTTAGAGTAAAATCACTGGTAAGAGAAGAACTATAAAATACCTTAGTGCATAGTACAGGAATCTGATTGATGAGATATGTGGGGAAAACCTACCCATCCTCCTGTCAGAAAAGTGTCTAGGAACCTGGAGGGACATCATCAGCAAAACAGCACTGAGCTGATGTTGAGAAAACAGCTGAGAAGGTTGCAATCCTCCACAGAAGGCAAAGATTCCTGTGCAGTTTGGGGGACAAAATTTTCATTGCTTTTTAACTATGCTAGAAGTTATAGGTTTTGGTCTCAGTCCTAAGGTGTGACTGGCCAGATTTTCAAGAGTATTTATGCACTTAAAGATGCAGATGTGCTTCAATTCTTACCTCAAGGCCAGTGGAAACACCACTGGCTGTTAGTTTACCTTGAATCTCTAGATGTCTTCTAAAACCCTACTCAGATGTTCTACCTATTCATATATTCATTTACCAGAGGAAAACAGAAATTCAGCATTCCTGGGCAAATTAATGGAACAGGACTGTGAAACTGTGGTCTGCACACATGCACTTCTTGAAAAACAACTTCACAGCATTAATTAAAAATTTTGGCTGTAGTTCAGAAAAGTACTCTAACATGTGCTTTAATTCCATCACTGAAATCTAAATGTGTTCTTAAGTGCTGTTCTCTATAGCAAAGGTCCTTTCAGTGGAGCCTCTCAGTTGGAGAAAAACCATGGACAATAGGAGAAATAAAAATGCAGCTTTGAAAATAAAAGTGACAAAGCCTTTCTCATGAGATGGATTTCAATTAGTCACGGCAATCTGCATGTAAAATTTTAACAAGCTTTGTTTTCCATGAGTTTTGGAAAAGCGCTGTAGGCATAGTTTTTCTGTGCAAACCATCATCATTTCTGTATTCAACGTTTACAATTTTTGCTGTTAATTTATAATATTTTAAATTATACCTTGATGATTGATGATTGTTGTTCTCAGCAACCTTTTCATTGTGATATCCCTAAAAGTTGATGATCAGTTCAAAACTGTACTATAGAAAACACTGTACTAGTATATGTTAACACTAGCAAATGTATTACTTATTTTTCTCCTGGTAGTAATGTTTACATATATATTGTTAGACAATATGTACTTCTCTCTTAATCTACATTTAAATTTTATTGATAGTATGTTCAAGTTATGATTTTTTTTTCATCCAAATATTTGAACAGTACAAGCCAGAGATGGATCAAAGCTAACTGTAATGCTAACAAATCAGAGGGTTGTCTCTTTTGCACTTTTTGATGGAATGGAAGAGGTTTGCAGAGAATATGAAGTTGCTCTTCCGGCTGAACAGGCTAGTATTTGAATATCTATAAATGTTGTTAACCTGAACACAAACTAATAGCCTTTTGATATTGATTAAGAATGACCATTTGTTTGGTAACATCTCTTTCTCATAGAAATAACATTATTTTGCTTTTTATCATTGTGACCTAAGTATCAGTTCCTTTTGAACTGAGACAGTTAGTTTCATCAAAGCTTTAAACATTGCATTGTACATATTGGGCAGTGGAGGTCCAAACAAGGGACTTTGGATTTACAGCTTTCCAACCACACAAACTGCTACTTAGTATCTTTTATGATGGTGATTTGTTGTTGTTGTCATTTTAAAGAAGACAGTAAACATACAGAATATGTTAAAAATGATAATAATAATAAAAAACTCCTCGATGATTTCTGTATTGTTATTGTAGGTGATTGATTCAGCAAGTGTAAATCTGTAACCTTTGCAAGAACTTGCACTCACTGCCCGTGTCATTATTTAATTTCCAATGGAAAGTGAGGACATAACAAGCTCAACCTGTAGCCAGTTCTAGTCAGTACTTATGAAAGTTCTAACCTTGGGGTCAGAGAATAGTGTGTTTTGCAATTTATTTCACTGACTATCTGGCTCCCACTCCAGGAAGAAGGGAGATAGTGGAAAGGCGGATAGGGGGTATGATTATGGGCAGCTTTGTTCACTGCCTGTGAGACATTCAGCTATTTACCCTCCAGGTGAAGAAAATACTGTGGAGAGATACTTCCCATATTCACTTCTCATTGTGTGGTGCTCTGGGTTTCTAGTCTTCGTTGTCGTAATATTTCTAGATCACAGAATCATAAAATCGTTTGAGTTGGAAGATTCCTTTAAAGGTCATCTAGTCCAACTCCCCTGCAATGAACAGGGACACCTACAGCTGGATCAAGGAGCTCAGTCCATCCAGTCCAACCTTGTATGTCTCCAAGGACAGGACTTCCACCACCTTGCCAGGCAACCTGTGCCGATGTCTCACCATGCTAGATGTATTAATTGAATTTGATGTTAACTTCTGGATGTGTGTCCATGCACTTGAGAGTGGATTAAGATTATTCACATCAACACAGCTGCCCTTTGTGTAGCAGAAAAGAATAGGATGCTGGGCTGGTCA
Source organism: Perdix hodgsoniae (assembly GCA_035772895.1). Taxonomy (NCBI): domain Eukaryota; kingdom Metazoa; phylum Chordata; class Aves; order Galliformes; family Phasianidae; genus Perdix; species Perdix hodgsoniae. The sequence continues at coordinate 17,985,151 of JAPSGF010000007.1, forward strand.
AATCCATGTTAGACATTTGAGTGGGCCAATTGTATGTGAGGGGTTATCATATATGTGGCACCTGTTGGGAAGACATGGTGGGTCCAGCGCAGGTGGCACAGCAAAATGTCAGTTTATAGGGATATAATTCCAGATTGCAAAAAGATGAATCCTGAACCATAGGAAAAAGAGCAGGTAGCCTAAGGGTAAGGTAATGGTCTGTGTCCTTGCTGGATTTTCTATTACTTTCCACTCCAACCTTTGAATGTCTAATTGTTGTCAGCTGTGGTAGTATGTCTGGGGCTTTTTACTAGTTACTCATGCTACCTTTGTGATTTCATAGAAATTGTGACCCTGTGTTCTAGCCAACATTTCAGCATCCAAGCCATCCTTTGGTCTGGTTACAACACCATAAAGTAGGAAAGACAAATCAGTAAACATTTTTCCCCTGTAGATTTATATAATTTTTTGTTTAAAGAATAGCAACTCATTCAGACTAGTTATATATCCCTTCAAATACTGCGTATGTGGGTTGAGGAATTTACTGTTTTTATTTTTGACAAGTGAAAAGTATCATCTAAGTAGTTTATGTTGCTTTTTACTGTTATCATCTTGAGTGTAGAAGAAATTTTGATTTTGATTTTTATTACTTGGTTTCATTCTTTCAGCTGATGTGTCCTGATCTGTCATACATCTTTCTCTGTATTTCCTGTTGGAATCATTAAGTTGCAAGAGACATAGATAGCTTCCTAAAGCTGTACAATACTCATACAATCTATAAATTTAATAAAAGATAAACACAAATGTCTGAGAAGTAATGTACCATTATTAACCATACCAATAATACATATTCTTGCAGAAATTGTAAGGCTAGTAAAAGTCTTGCTGACTTCAATGTAGGATTTTACTTTGATTGATGTATACAAATAAAAAAAATATAAAATACAATAACTATAAAATGATGCATTGTGTGCACTAAAAACACAATACATTATTCTATATATGTATCCCAGACCAAGAACTGTAAAACTGATCAGCTGAAATCAATAAATTAAAAATATCACAGTAATTTAAAAATAATATATTCAACAATACTATTGGTTTTGCATGGTAAGAAATGGCAACCTAATACTACTTCTGTACTTTTACCTTGCTTTAATTGCCTTTAGCCAGCACAGTTGAAATGCCTGAATGACATTAGAAGAAGAAAACAGAAGATACCTAAGAGATATTTTCTAATGCAAGTAAAGAAACATCATCTAAATCTGTCCATAAGGCACATGTAACTTGAAAATTATACAATTGAAAGCTATGAATATGGAAACTGTACAAGCTTTTTTATTCATAAGAAGTCTAGATGCAAAATTTATATTTTAAAATTAAAAAAAAAATCTTGCAATTAATTTGTAGTTCCCACTTCTATTCACTCAGTTTATGAAGATTAAAAAGATCTCTGCTGAGGTCAGATTTTAGTATTGCACCTAGACACTGATTAGTTTTTGCTTTTCTCAAATTTCAGCACAGGATTTTTCTCCTTTCATTACCTTCTCCCTCCCATGTATCCTTACATTCTTCTGTAATGCTTGCAGCCAGCTGTCTCCTGGATGGTCATAGGAATTTTCTTGATTTTTGAAGAGTTTATTTGCCTGGTAGCAACAGTTAGTAGAATATATTTCTCATGCATTTCTTGTTCTCTTCTTGTTTGAAATGAAAATACCCTTGTTTAGGCCTGAGGTGAGGTCAGAGTGTAGATAGTCCCCTTCCCCTGCTCAGCACGTGGTTACAGTGTTGGTCCAACCATGGTGGCACCACTACTAGAGTTGACACAACTGGTTGTGGGAAGTCCCAGAACTTCCATCATGCTAAGCTGTCACTGCTGAAGAAGCCTTTCAATCTGGGAAAGAAACTGAATTCTTGCCCAGCCTAACAGAAAGATAAAAGATTGGATAAATGCATTGAGTGTTCTCCTCTATAGAATTCATAGAGCTGTTTATTGGTTACTTGATTGTTGTAATTTACCCAGCACATCATCTCTACTGAGCAGCTGTGCAGTCATGGGTAGCTATTTTATTTGAATCACGGGAGATTATATTGAACATACGAAGAACTATGATTTTATTTTTAAATTGCATTTTTCCTAGAATGCTTCATTTGCTAACAAATGTCAGCTCCAGCCAAAATATAAATTTTCCTTTTACTTGGTTACTAATTAGCATGCAATAGACTCACTTCTAGACATACTTGATTGTTATTAATATTATATATGAGGGAAATGTGGTTTCCTTTCTTTTTTTTTCAGAAACAAGGACATAAAGTACCCTCACAGCAATGGTAAAGACATCATATAATTCCATTAGGAGTATCCAGAGTGCCATAGAACCATCTGGATATCTCTTTGTTGAATAGTTATTTTCCATGATTAATATATCTTATCATACATTTTTTCATTGGTGAAAGGCTTGTTGATGAACACCAAAGAGACCATGGTGTTTTCTTGTTTTATGTGAAGTCAAACATTTCTATCCCTCTCAGAAATTACTTTCTAAAATTTCTTTGCTTTCCATAGCATTTGAAATCTAAGAAATATTAAGGACGGGCATCTAAGAAAGTGATTTTTCTTTTCTGTATAACACCACTGAGAACAAACTTGAAAAATTAAAGTGTCAGTTTTAACAAGAAAAGGAAGTTCAAAAGAAATCTCTTTATTCAAAGAGAAAATATATTAATGGAGAAGACCATTTTCTAGACAAGTTTAAAAACTTTTCTTTCAATTTAGAGGATTTCTAATGGTGTATTTAGATATATGGTGCCATTTCTTTCAGAGCAAGGCCCAGAATGGAATAACATTAAGAATTTGTTCATATTTAACTGTGTGATAATTAGAGGGAGTTTAGTGAGCTGCACAGAAGCAAAAATCTCCAAAACTATTTTAAAAGCTTCGTAGAGAAGCTTATATCATGAATGGAAAAAAAGCTATGAAATAATTTTTTTTTATCATTGTCTAAACAATAACAGCTTCATAACGTTGCATTGGCAGAAAGGCATTTTCAAGCACGTGACCAAACAGCAGGGCTTCCGTGGCTTCCTTAGGAACTGACTTCATATACACAGATCACGTTAAGCCATTTATTACTTTACAGTATTATGCAATATCTTATGCTATAGCCAATCAAGATATGGACATGCCTTGTACATTCTCTTTCCTCTGGGATTAAAAAAGCAGCAGCATCCCATTGCTACCATGGTTTGTCCCCTGTGTAACAGAATTTTCAATGGTTCAGCTCATTTATAGACCTACAAGATCTTTGCTCTTATATTTGCTCTTGAAATGTCAAAATTGGTACAGTGCACATTTGGGACCTCTTTGCTTCCACTGTGAGAATCAATGTGGTGCCTAGAAATGAGCATTCAGCAAAACATATAAACTTTCTGTAAATTAATGTCATAAATACTAAATTGGGCAAAAAGTGTAATTTTACTTAAAGATACTTGTATGAAAATATAAATTCTACAGAAAAGTGCTTTGTGAAGTAGAGTGTGCCTAATATGTTTTATTGTTTTAATATGTTTTTAATCGTACATTTTTACCATTTTTCTTCTTATTCCAAGTTATTATTAGGCAACCATAATTAATAATTTACAGCCCCCTATTCTGGCTTTTAGCACATTTATGTGGCTCCCCCGGCAGTAATAGAAGTTTAAAGCATACTGTATATTCTGCTATTTGGTTTGTAACGTGAATCTGTTGTCACTTTCTATAGCATTTTAGCTAGGAATTTTCCACATTCATTTTACATTTACACTATGTATGTTTTTAGTTTTATAATCAGCCTCCTGAGGCAGAAATTAGTCTTCAGAGGCTTATCTACCTCAGCTTTTTCACTCTGACACTTTCCAACATTGTTGCCTCTGGTTGGATTTGTGGAGTCAGCAGTGTAGTTACCAACAGGATGTGGTTACTGTGCAGCATGGCTTTCGTAAGCTGCCACATCACAGGTACTGATGGTGTCACACTCATGGGAAAACATCACGTAACTTCATGCCACCCTGGGGCAACTCTGCTTGGCACTAATGGGAATGAGGGCTTCATTTGTAGCACCTGAAGATGCTTTGCGTGAGCTTGGGCTCAAGCTCACAGACAAAGTCACCCAAAAAAGTTGCATTTATGCTATCTAAAAGCAGAACACTGGGCTGTGAGAAATTTTGTCAGTTTTTGTCTGTTTCTTTACCTGGATGTCCAGTTAGCTCACTTCTAATTAAACCTGAAATGTGGGTCAGCTTTGTGACAGTGAGAACAACTGGGGAGTTTAGGCTCAGATTCTCATTCCAGGGTAAAATGACAGAACAGGCATTGCTTAAATTACCAGCTTGCCTTTTTTCCTATTCGGCAATTCAGTTCAGCCTCATTCTTTAATCTTTTCCCTGTATTGCCCTTTCAGCTAACCTACAGCATGATGGCTCTAGTGTGTATCTACAGTTCTGTGTGAAGCAGGCACAAACATATTTCTTGCAGTCAAATGGGAAGGCCCTATGTGGCTCAGACTCTCAGCGAAACAACAGCCTGTTCTGCCATGATGCAGTGCATGCATACTTCTTGTGGATGTTTTGTTCCTTGTGAACCACAAATCAGGAGGTGACACTTTCTTATCACCTGCACCTACAGCATTCACAAGATCTGTGAATTATTACAGCTTTTCAGGAAGCATCTCTTGGTAAGTTTTATTTTGCAGCTCTGTGAAGATGAAAACACAAACCTGTAAAGATCTTACGTGGGTTTGTGTGAGTGAGTAGTAAAAACAGGTTACGAAAAAGAACCGTCTTATAATATCATACTCTATCCATTTGGACAATCTTCAGTCTAAACTAACAATTTTTATAATAGCCCCAGATGTCACATTTTTACATGGCTCACAGGCAGCAATCTTTTTCTTTGATCTTTTGTCTATCTTCTCAGCAACATCTCACTAGTATAACTCCAAGGATTACACATTTTAGGAACAGACAACAAAGAAAAATACCATAACTCTATGTTCTCTTATTTCTTCTACATTTTAACAATATACATGGTAAGGAATAGGCACTAGATTGCAGATCCTTGGAAGGAAATAATATATTTGAGCGCAAGTGAATTCAATATTAATAAACATATTCATTCTAAATGTATGGCCATCTTTGCTTTTCTTAAAATTTACAGGTTTCAGGAATACCCTGCACTCTCCATGGAACAAAATGATGAGTTAATTGTTCTTGCAAATGACAGTTTACTCGGCTGTGAGTTTATGAGGCAGTAAATTTGCCTCATAACTTGCAGCATTTATCCAGCACATCTCTGTGATTCTGTGAGCTATTTATTACCAATTGTGTTTGGAGGGAAGTGAAATGATCATATTTGCACTCAGAGGATATGCATTATAATGAAAACAATACTTTTCCAATAACATCTTTTTGGTCTCTCATTCTCTTCTCAGTTTCTTTGCAGATACAGTGTTGCTGACATCAATGGGTTCATAGTGCTATATGTCAATTGGAGATAGCTGAATAACATATGTAACCCCAGAATGTTCAATGTAATCTACAGACTAGGTTCTTGTACTCTTATATGCTGATGATATTTGTAGAAGCACACATCAACAGAATGACTATACTGAAATGGACTGAAGAGCCATCTAACAAATTGTAGATGTATGAGTAAGGCAGGATTATATGTAACTGTACTTCCCCTGAATTTCTCTCAGTTTTCAGTGCCCTGGAACTTGCCAAATGCAATGACAATGGAGATCAAATACTTCCTGAATCAGAAGTGGTGCCTTTTATTTATTTTACTTTTAAATGCCATCTATCACACTTGTGTCACTGAAAATGCTCATCCATTGTACCGGTTGTTTTCATAATGATTGCAAATATGTAATTCCATAAGAGCCAGTAATTTAATAGGCTGATACCTACGTTCTGTGACAGTAAATATCTATTCTCGGTATAATTCAGTGTGTGCAATGCATTGTAAGCACAGACATTCTCAGTGGCCCTAATGTATGCTAATGCTAAATAAAGTATGTAAATCCACCCTATGAAGTCTGTTTTCCTCTTGATATATACAAATAACTCCTCTTAACACTTGTGTGAGCTAAGCCTTATTTATTGTTAACTGGAAGATAAATACCCCAGTAAAGAAAGCCCTGACCAGTAATACAGTTTTGTGTGGGAAGGAACAAACTAGAAGAAGAACCTGAACAGGTGCATTAAGGATGAGGTCATGGACCCTCCATGCAGTCAGGAAGCAGCAGGAACAAGGCTTCCTCCAGCTGGAAGCTGGCTGAAGGCCCTGACCTGCCTTCCCTGGGTCTTCCTCCAACACCTCCCCATGAGCTAAAACTCACTCTTTATCTCAGCCCAGGGTCCTCATTCACCACTAGTGGTGCTGGATACGGACCCTGCAGCCTTCAGAACAGAACTTCAGGCATGTACATGCATAGGTCAAGTTAAATTTCACATTCTTTCCAGAAAAGTAGGCAATTTCTCACAGTCAGAATTATAGGAATCCATTGATATTAACCAATAGTGAGAAGCCAAAGAAAAAATTCTGGCTAGACATGGAATGTCACATCATGTTTTGAAAAGCTAAAGAGAGATTGATTCCAATATTCCAACTATCCTTTCTGCTAATGTAATGAAAAGCTGATTATGAATCACAGCTGTTTGTGATATACAGCAAATTTTTTTTGAGGGGGAAAATGAGGACAACAAAATATTACAATCTCATCTGCTGAATCACTTTCTGGGCTGTCCTTTTGACTGAGGTAGGCTGATGACTGACAGTTTTTCCTTTCAATACTGTCAGTTTCGTTCCATCATTCTTTTCCACTCCATCTTATAAGAAATTATTCCTAATTTTATGGAATAATTATGAACAAATTTGGATGGAATGACTCCAAATGAATCATTTTACAGTATTCACTTGAACCACAGACACAAATGTCCCAATGGCTCTTGCTGTTTTGTATAAATTAAACTTATTTTTCCCAGGAATTAGCTGCAGCGTAGCAGGAAAATCTTCATTCTAAATTTCTTGACCTTTCAAGATGAAAAGAAAATAAATCTTTCTTCTCTGGAGGCTCTGCTCACTGGCTGAGAACTTTCACCAACAGTTATCAAGCTTAGTGCTTAAGTCTGCAATCTTGTACAGATATGCATGCTTTGGTTGTTGCTGTAAGCATTTCCATTTGGAAGCAGGTTCTGTCTGAGATGAAGCATGCAGTGATGTGAAGTACAACAACTGTATCACTGTCAACAGTGCCATTTACTCTAGCATTGTCCTTGCTCATTTTTTGTTTGCATTACTGTTGCAAAAATACAAGCAGATGCTCACTGTAGATGTGTCTAAATACAGTTGAAGGTTTAGATGAACAACCCTCCATACTTTCATCTGCTTTAGAAATCGCTCATAGTTGTGCTTTTTTTCCCCGTTTTAAAATTTTCAAATTTTCAATTGAGAAATTCACAGTTTGCTTTCAAGTTTTATTAGTATTTAAAATCCATGTTGATTAGAATTCATCGGGTAGCTAAATCAAATAAATCAAAAGTATATCTGAGAGACATAAATAAAGTGCAAAAGACTTTCATTTTTGGCAAGCAGGAAAAGGATCTAAGGTATAAGAATTTTAAAACGTGAATTATATATTGTTTCTTAATCAAGTGTAGTCAGCCAGCTAATCATCCTCTAGTCCATCTGTGCATTCTAGGAGAAAAATAAAATGAAGTTTGGGCAATAGATACAACTGGAAACATATGAATAATTATTTTCTGAATTTATTTCTGTGATGTGGCAGAATTGTGATCTGAAGATGCAAATAGAAAATCCAAACAGATTCTAGTGTCCAGCTACACTCTGAGAGCCCTTACTATCCCCACAGAAATACAAATATTGTCTAATGCAATGCAAGCTTCAAAATGCATTCCATATTTTTGGCAGTAGACAAGATATTCTTCTTTCCAGTGAAATATTAAAGTATTCCTTTTGTTCTAAGGCTCTTGAAATATTTTTTTCAAATATTAACAAGGCTTTGAGGCACTTCAGGTTCAGGTTTAAAACATACTGTACTGATGCCAATGAGATTCTGACTCTTAAGTGCCTCTTTAAACATCAAGATGAGGGTGACCTGTCCCATCTTCAAGTTCCTCAAAAACAATAGAGAAAAATATGTATTCCAATATTTCTATTAAATTTGTGCTTATTTTATCCAAAACTTCAGTTACGGGGACTCAATAATGTGCTAACAGAAAATTCATTTCTGAAGATTATAAGGCTATGTTGCTGAATTTTCAATGAACAGTCATTTCCAGAAATACTGATCTTATTTTTATTCGCTGGAAAAAAAGCAACAATTATAACAGGGGATCAAGTCTCTAAAAAGTGCTACTGGTTAAGATTTCCCAGCTCCAATATGAGTAGGCAAAACTCCTTAAATAAGCACATACTGTATTTAGACATTATAAGCTTCTAGTCTGTCTTAGAGAGACACAATTTCTTTTTGGAAATGTATGAAATGTATTCTGTTCAGAGATAAGCTCCTTTATGTTGCACAGATTTTGAATAGTTCACTTCCCCTGTTGTTTCTTTAAGTAAAGTGTTCTGGTACAAAATATTTGCATAATCTAGGTGATTTATTTTGCAGGGTTTTTTGTTTTGTTTTGTTTTGTTTCCTTTTTTGGTGTTTTCTTTGGAAGCTAGGATATAAAAACAACCACTTAAATTAGTGACATATGTAAATAACTGTGCATTATATCCTTCCCTCTGCATTATATCCATAGAAACCGATACCTAATGCCCACAGCCACCTCCAGAAATGTTTTGGTTCACATGCTGGTTAGACTACGAAAACGTTGACTTCCTAGTACTTAGGTAGTTTATTTTTACAATGCAAACATGAGGTCATGATAATTCAGGCATTTATGGACACTGCAAAGGCTTTGTATTCTTCAGCCAAGTATGGATTTTACACTTCAGTCTACTATCTTGGTGATTACAGACTTCCTTTCTGCCTGGTTCAGTGACATGCAGTTAGTATTATATTTCTCTAATTCTGTCAGCAGTAAAGAAACACAAAGATTTAGGGTCACCTCCTTGCCCCAGGGAGGTATAAATATAAGCACAACTTTGTTACTACTCTCTCTTGTAGAAAAGTAAGACAAGGATTAGAAGTACTCGGCTTTGCATGTCGTGATTTCTTCTTTGAAATGTTCTTAGAGTGACGTAGGATATTTCCCTGCCTTAGGGTAAAATCTATTCCTAAAAATAGGAAAAGAGATCCTTTATAAGGATATGTATATGTCTGTCTAGCATATGAGTTTTTACACATGAGTATATGCGTGTCTCTGAATGTGCGTATACATGCATTTGACTAACCATGTATCTTCCTGACGCAAGGTAAAAAAGGAGTAGAGGTTGCTTTTAAGTTTTAAATTGCAGTCTTGTCAGATTCTTGACCAGTCTCTCTTGACCTTATATAGGTGAGTCTTTGACTAGTGCTATAAAGCTGAATTTGTCCCTGTGAACATAAAGCATACTGCACACAGCCAAGAGACAACTACTGCCCTTTGTCAGCACTTCAGATGAAGCTCAGTACTGCTTGTATTGTTTCCTGCATTCACCACTGATCTGCCCATCCAAAAGGAAAAAAACACATTTTTGTTCTTACTTCAGCCAAGTGATTCCCCAGCTGTTAGCTGTTTGGGTTATCTTGGTAAAGTGAACTTTCACTATTCAACATGAATGGCAAACAATTGGGGTATTTTATCTCTGCATTTTTTTAGTGTCGTTTTTTTATCGTGTGCTGATTCATATGGGACTGTATGTGCAACAGCCTTGCTGTTATGTAATGGTCTGCCCACACCATAACACGTACCTTCCCATCTTGCCTGCCTTTCTCATCAGCCTTGCAATTAAGCCTGGGCTGATCCTTTCTGGCAGCTCACCATCTGCAAAAGAGGAAACACTGACTTTGCTGTGATTTCACACTTCTCTTGATTAAGCTCATTTATGTCTGAGAGCCTTCAAGGAGAGCCATGTAACACATGGTGGCTGTGGTCACATTTTCTTTGGGGAAAAATGGGCAGAAAGGCAGCAGCAATGGAGTACAATCTGGAGTACGCAACAGTGCTGTCCAAACCTGTTAGCTTCTCTTATACTTCAAGGGCTGTGTATTATGAAATGGATGGTCTAATTTCAAGGCGTACAGCTCTACTTTCCTAGAGGGAATTGCACATATTGTTTTATGACCTTGCAGCCTACTTCCTGGTGGATAAGCACAACTGGAAGGATGAGGCTGGCCCAAGCTCTGTGAGCAGCAGCATCTGTTTTAAATGGCTATGGCCAGCAAATCAAATACCCTCTAATTGCCAGTTTTTCTGTAGATTGCTTTCTACTTTCCAAGCTATAAGTCCACAGCAAGGAGTGTAATAACTGTTACTGCCAATGATCTGTCGCTGTTACTTCTCAAGGCAGGTAGTGTGCTTTTCTTTTTTCTTTCTTTTCTGTTTTTTTTTTTTTCCATTTAAACATCCTATGAAGAGAAATGACTGTTCATGAAATTGTTCAATTTATTTCCAATACAAGAAAATACGCTGTATTTCTTGTTTAAGATTGTGTAAGTTCCTAATATATACACTCTTCTTATAATATGTTGACTGAAGAAACTGAAGCACACAGCTCTTATTTAACCAAACTTTTGATTCACTTCACTGCTCTGATAGTAAATTTCCTTCAGATGGATATGATTTCCTCTTCCCAGGTTATTTTAATACTTTCTCCCTCTACTGTGAATTTCCTTCCTAGTTGTTCTGTTTGTCATGACTTTTTTTTCTATAGGAGCAAGAAGATTTCTCTTTAACATCACAGATCTTATATAGTAAATTTTGGAAATGTATCTAACTACAACAACTCATTAGACCATTTTGGTCCTCTGGGGAGACATTGGCTACATTAGTCTTCTTTCATGGTCCTTGCCTATAGCCCTGCCTCAACCCATCAGACTGTATGTCAATCTGATGCACAGTGATACAGAAATATTGTTTTCCAGATGAAGAATGTGCTTTAATTTTGACCTTGTGATGTGCTTTAAATTATGGGTGAGAAAATCACAAAGTTGAAGTTCTGGCTTGATTTCATTGTGTAAACACAAGAAATATTTATGTCTCAAGTTATTACCAAAATAAATATTCCTGGATAGTACTCTCATCCAGCAGCTCGTCATATTCCTGCTTTAGTTCATGATACTACCTCAAACAGTGTTTTTCCCTGTCCACAAACTTCCTTTTATGATACTAGTACTTATCTGATATTGAGTGCTTCTAATATTATTGTCTCTGCTCTGAGGATTACTGAGATTTATAACTTTAAAAGTTAGTACACTGAGTTTGAAAAAATTTTGTGAGGATTTAAGTCAAAAAATACACTGTAACTCCATAGGAAGTTGAAATGATTGAAAGAAGAAAAAGCATAATAGTATGATTTTAATTATATCAAACTGAAACATAATTTGATGAGTGTAACATGAATGTGGTAATTAAATGGGGTTGAGATCCTGTAGTGATTTGTTATCAAATTATGCCATGTAAAACACTCATAAGGACTCAGAAGTATTTCCTTAATACTTACTATTTTTTTTTTTTTTAAGTTGTATTCAAATCAATATTGTCTTCATGAATCTCAGGAAATTTTCCATCTGTGTGTAAATCCACACCCTGATAGAGAATAAAATCTTCCAGAAAGATTTCAGCAAAGGGGAACAAAGATGATTAACGGCCTGGAGCACCTCATCCCTTGGAAGGAAAGGCTGACAGACTGTTCAGCCTGTAGAAGAGAAGGCCTGGAGGGGATTCCATCACAGTTTATAAATGTCTAAAGTGTGGGAGTCAAGTTGATGGGGGTGAACTCTTTTTGGTGGTGAGCAACAGTAGAACAAGGGGCAATAGGCACAAACTGGAGCACAAGAAGTTCCCTACAAATACAATGACTAGCCTCTTTTCTGTTTTCTTTACTGTCACTAGAATAGTCTGCCCAGAGAGGTTATGGAGTCTTCTTCTCCACAATTATTCAAGACACATCTGGGCAATTTCCTATGTAAACAACTGTAGGAAATCTGCTAGAGCAGGGGGTTGAACTCAGTGATCTCTAGAGGTGCCTTCCAACCCCTACAATTCTTTGATTCTTTGAATATGTAATGTAATGTACTTGGAGGAACACTGACATTTGCTGTCAGTTTCAAATACTGAATGTATTGGAGATATTCTTGTTAGCCAAAGTTCTGAGTCTTTGCCGACAATTACTTTTATGCATATGTGAGAGTGACTGTAAAAGTAGGGCAGGAAGATATATCGTAATGTAGATCAAAGAGGACCAAGCAGAAAATGGAAAAAAGCCAAGCAATGTCAGTCTACCATGAGATGAAGCCAATAGCTTGAGATAGTAGTATCTCTTCCTGCAAATCCTGCCTCCACTAGTTCATCAGAACTGTGGCAACACAACCGACAAAATCAGGAGGTGAGTGTGTGATGATTTATGAAATGCTATACAGAAAAGTATCATAGAAAAGTATCATAGAAAAGTCTGTGCAAAAAGTAATGTCAGTTTTCTGAGCTGGATTTGAGTAGCATGCAGTAAATAAAGTGCTTCAAACAGCAAGGATAACACAAAATATTGACTGGCTGCTCAGTAAGTGAACCACATACATATTATGCCCCGAGGCAGGCATTCTGTTGGAAAAACAGTATGTGCTCATGTAATTAAAGAGTATAGCATCATATGCCCAAACAGAGGGTTCAGAAAAAATTGGCACTACAGATTGCAGTCTGATATTTCGTAACTTTGGATTTCTTGACTTCACAGCTTTAAAGATGGTCTTTTATAATGTTGCACATTGCACACAGGAAAGTGTCCAAGAATCTGGAGTGGTTGTATCTCCTTACATTTCAAAAGTCTTGTGAAGCTGAAATAAATCGTCATGTATTTTTTTTATACATATCAGGAAATGTCTCATGTTTTCTTCCTCTTATTTTGAAGAGGTCAGCAAGACTTAGCTGATTAGCAAACAGTTGAATTATCTACTTGTTTTTTGATTAAATATTTTGCAAGAAAGGTGATACAGTACAATTAAACATTAATTCACATTCTCGTAGATACTCAAGCTGCCCAATCTAAATTAAAAAAAGATAATAATGAATGCTTGGGCTGGAAAGTGTGAGTGGTTATATTGTACTATTTTGTTTTGTGCTAATGAGATTTGCAGGAAATTATTTTCCTGACATTTTAATGTACAGATCACATGACCTCTAGCATTAATTATTTCCATGAGCTAGTTAGCAAATGAGTCCTTCAGGGCCTATGACATCTAGAAGTAAATTAATCCTCAGAGTTTTATATGATTGTTGGATAATATTTTAGCTGAGCCATTAGTCGTGGAAGTGCCAGTCTTCTCTAGCTTTCCAGGCAAACGTTTTAAAACACCTCTGTAACATTACTGGTCTTGTAACCAGCTTAAAATGGAACATAAGGACCATTGTTTGATAGAAAGCTTGATAGAATGTTTCCTTGCTGAACATGTGCTGTTTAGTGTTCCCCATTAAAGCAATACAACACCATAAAAGTTTAGCACTGCAAATCGTGCTGTATATGTTGATTACCTTAAGCAAGTATCATAAAGCATAAAAGAAGAAAAATTTAGATAATACAGAGAAAAAAAAATATGGGTGAACTGGAAAAGTGTTATTTTGCATACAGTTCTCCTATTTCTGACAGTAAAATAAAATTTTTCTCTTTTATCATCCGTTTGATATAACGATGCTTTACTGGTAAGAATTGTAGATGAAGTGAAAAAAGTCTGGTTGTAAAAAAAGTGCAACAAATGCTGAAAGTTGGATTAAATATTGCAAAGAAATACATGTATTTTTACATGATAATTTATGAACTGTGATCCCAATCTAAATTTCTTGGATGCACTATTCCCAGTGCTTCAGGTGTTTGGAGAATTTATTTTTCATAATAACAATTTATGAGAATTTTTAGCTCAACTCACATGAAGAATTTTATGCCAGTTCTGAAGTGGATGCAACAGAGACTTACACCCAGGGTTATTCTTTGGAAAAAATGACGTTAATATCCATTCAACTGTGTATGTCTATATACTTTGACAGAGTACAACTTAACTCTTAGTGTGCTTGATTTAGCTTCTTTATACTTTATAGCCTTTTTAGTCAGTTTAGACTTCAAGGAATACTGAAAAGACAAAATGATAGTTCAGTGAGTCAGAGATGGAAATATGTAGTTAATCAAATTTTAGCTTAATGATTCAATTCTCCCTTAGCTTAAATATATTCAAAAAATTATTCTTGTCTGTGAATTCTTTGACATTTGTACAATACGTTAATATACCCAAATGCCTGCAAGAAATTTTTCTGCAACACAAGAAAATGTTTTATTTGGAATTAACTACAAGTTTAGACAGGCTAGCTAAGGTTGTGAAGAAATGAGCTATCACTTATAAATTAGGAAAAGCCCAATTGACATCTAATGACAGATTGCTGTAAAGGAAAAAAGGAGAAAAGGGGATGAAATGTTTTTGTTGTATGGAATATTTTTGAATTATGGTAAGAATCTACTTGCTTTTGCCTTTGTATTGCTATGTTTCTGACTGGAGACCATGCATGAATATTTAGGCTTCAAGACAGTTGCATTATATTCCAGGTCGGTATATAAACATCCGTGCGGCAGCTCTTGCTTTTGCACTTTGACAATCCTCATTGGACAGGTACTTTCTTAACAGCCACATCTAAACAGATCTTGGTATAACATAAGTTAACTGAAGTAAATATCCCAGACACTGACACAATCTTGGAAAAGGCAGTATGCACCACTAGCGACCAGCCTATGTTAATAAATAGTTAACAGTCCTTTGAGTAATGTCATAAATACTGTGATAGTCTGACCACAGATGTTGACTTGATTAAGAGTTTTTAGCAATCACTGAATTTTCTGAATGAAGGCTACATTGCATTTCCTTTATTTTTCATTTATCCTATTTCCCTCTCCCACCTCTTCCTCTGACCCTGCATTTTCAGGCCCTCCCCTGGAGTGTCATTTTCTCTGAGAGGTCTGTACAACTCAGATGATGAAGCCTTTCATAAGTATAGATGTATCATGTTCTGTCTTCTTTCCTATCCATAAATTCACTGATGCTCAATTTCACTGGAAGAATAAAGCAGGAGAAATTCCAGGGCCGTGCTTAATGCATGATGATATGGGCAATAGCTATTGCTTCTACTCTATGAAGAGAGGCTTTTCACTGCTCTTCATACTCGTCTCTGAGTGTAGCTCTGTGTATTAGATTGCCCTGAGGAGTTGAAGGTTTTAAAGCGCTTTTGTTCACAGAATAGAAAGCTCACTATTGAGTAACACTGCCTATAATCATGATCCTGATACTCTTTGAAGCTGTGACAGTAGTTCATAAGTAATGTTAAATCACTGGAGCACATATGTTGGCATATGCAATGCTTATATGTTGCCCTAACTCTAAAAGGTTAGAAAAGATACACCTAAACATTAATGTTGATCTAACCAATGTTCTTTGTAATGCTTTCTCTACATTAGTTGATTGACTAATTTCTTTATTATACAATTATTCATAAATGATCATAGGTCATTTCTTGTAAAGTTTATGCTCTTGCATGAAGTGCATTAATCAGCCAGCATTCTTGTTCTGTGGCACTGGAGAAACAGATGGCAACAGCAATAGTAGAAATGACTGTCTCTTGCCTCTGCAGCCTAAATGTCTAGTCAGTCAAGAAAATTAGATTATTATGCCCTCAATTTACTTGAACTCCAGTTATTTTGCCTCCAAAGTGCACTAGAATATTAAAGTTTTAAATCCATATTTTATATTTGTTCATCTGAATGAAATAGATTATTTACATGAGAAAAAAAAAAGTTTCTACACCTAACATACACCGTGACTAGTAAGTAATTTCTATTTCTGTTTGCAAACAAAAACTTAATCTTAGAATGGAAAAGGATTCTGTCTAAAAAGTCATTGTTTTCATGTTTTTGTGGCATTAAGTTATTTGATTTACCTAGGTTTTAGAATGCTTTTGAGCCATATCTAATATACAAGGTGGACCTGCTTCTGATGAAGTTAACTGTGTAGGCTTATTGAATTATGACTCCTGTGTTACTACATTCTTCAGAAACATTGTGTTAGCTGAGTTTTCAGTGAGCTAGAGAGCATCTTTGCCTCCTTAGAGCACATTTTGGGACAGTTGTCATCTAAAAGCCTAAATCTTTCTGATGACAGTTTCCTCAGCTTTCCAAATGGAGATTAAAATAACTTGTTGTATAAAAGGCTATAGCTGCTGTTGTTTAACCTTGGAGCATGAAAACCACAAGTTTGCATTTTGTTGAGCAATGCTCTGAAGCAGTCTGCCTTCCTCAGCTTCACCACAAGCAGATCCTTTTTTTCCCCCTAGAATTATTACACTGTCATGTTTTTACTTCATCTTCAAAGAACTATGCAGAGAACAATTTGTAAATATAATCTATTACTTAGTGGCATATGCCACTTTCATAGAAGAAAGGCTCATTCTTTATTGAGTTCTTTATAGTGAACAAAACAGCACATGGTTGGAAGTACACCTACCAGCATTTTTCACTCTTTTTCACACATGTAAATAAAAGAATACACTCTGCAGAGTGATAGTGTTGAACTTCCAGACAATTTCTCAGAAGTAATCCATTTCATAAGGTAAAAAAAATCTGAAAGGAAGGAGACAGTTCCACTCAATTCGTGCTGGCAGTGCTTATCCTAACATGATGCTCCTTAATCCCAGACAGCTTGGATACAAATTGCCAAGGTAGCAATAGCTGAAATCTGCAGTAACAGTAGTTTGTGTCGACTCGCTCAGGGAAAACAGCCTCTCTGCCTTAATGATTGTTTCATCAGGCACATTGAAGCTCAGATATTCAGATTTGCAATATAAACAATGGTTATGATTCCCAGCCCAGCTGGTGCTGTCACGAAAAAAAAAAAACAAAAACCTGCAGTCATTTGAATGCAGCAAGATAAACATACAAGAACGTTGATTTGTTCAAATACCATTCCACTTTGTTACCCATCTCTGGCAGATATAAGTGCTTAATTATAGTAGTGATGTCCACAAGTATTACAGAAGATGTTTTATCAGGTGTTTATATAGCAAAAAAAACCCCATCAGACAGAAGTATAATAAGCAACATTTCAACCCTCAAAAATTATATGTAAATCATTGTAAAACAGAGTGAGAAAACCTACTTTCAGTTAAATTTTCCAGTTAGAGAGGTGTCAGCTTATATTCTTGTGCTTTGAATGTTGCAAATTTATGATGGGACCATTCTGACCGACTTCTGCTCCGTTCTTCTTCTTGAAATTGCTTTGAAGGTTAGAACATTGTAAGTGCAAAATCCTTTCATATCAGAGAATTCTGAGCAAAATCAAATGATATCTAAATCAAGTTAAGAAATTCCTAGATCCTTCTTAAAATGGATTTTTCTGCTCAACTACATTTATTATGAGATTTAACTGTATCATTCATCTGAGCAATGGCCTATACAACCAAAGAGTGCTATTAGGCAGCTTGCTTATGGACATGCTATGGAGCTATGACATGTCAGAAAGCCCCCTTCCATTTTTGCAATGAGTCACTCATTTTCAGAATTTTTTTTCAGTCTGTATCCTCTGAAAAATTGCCAAACAACTTCTAAAGAAATATATATGTTTATTATAAATAAATAAATAGTAGTTCTCCAGTTCCTAATATTTGAACACAATTGTAGCTTCTTGGAATGGTTTGGGTTGGAAAGGACAATTAAGATCTAGTTCTTAAAACGTAAGAGGGGGCAATTTTTGGATATTCCAGTTCCAGGGAACAGTGTTCCATCCATCTCTTTTTGCCCTCTCTCTTCAGTCTCCTGCGCCAAAATCTTGTTACAAATTTGTATAGCAGGGATTGCAATCTCACCTTGCTTCTGCAAGGAGCTATAGTAGCTATGTTTAAGTACTCTTTAATTAGATCATTCATGTTTTCTCACTATGAACACAGAAAACCATGGCACAAGATGTGCAGTACGATTAATGCATGGTTAATAAGCAAAAAAGAGGCAATGCAATAATCCACTTCATCCCATGTTTGTATGTAAGAATTAAATATTTAACTTTTTTTGGAAAGTTGATAACATGCATCCTTGATTTCCACAATCTTATGATTTATTTTCAATTACTTAAATATTCTATTGTTAAATAAGTAAATAAGTAGATAAATAAATAATGGAATTAAGTAGTAGAATTTGATTTTATATGTTGACAGAATAGTTCAGACCTACAAAGATCACCAAGTCCAACTATTAACTGGCATTTTGGTAAAATCCAGATTATAAAAACATGGCTATATACATTTAATAAGTGTATACATAATTAAAAAATCTAAAAATCAAAAAGTTTCAAGGATTTATGGAAGTGAAATCGCAGACAGTTTTCCCAATTAAATATTTTTCCGCTGTATAAAACTGCTACCCGCACAAATGTTTGTATATATTAAATATTTTAATAATGAAAGAAAATGCAAATTTATGCAATCAAGACCTCTGTGTAGATCGTGGACATCATTTGAAGAATTCTGACTGAATGAATATACAGGAATATAACCTGTGACACCGAAAAACTTGGAGACGTTAAAAGTTGCTGACTGCCTACTTGGAAAAGGATGAGGTAATTAATACTTCTGAAAAATTCACTAGCTCCCTATTTGCTTTTATAGAGTTTAAAATTCAGGGCATCCACTACAGTTATGATTTGGAGTACTGAGGATGTTGTGTTTTTCGTGAACTAATTTTCAAAAGCTAATTATGCCTGAATTATCTTAGTCTGCAACAAAACTAGATTTAAGTGAAACTGCCATTGACAACACTACGTGCAGTTCAGGTATTACTCATTAGAGCCCAATGTAATAAAAAGGAAATATTGTCTTCATACTAAGCTAGATTCTGGAACATATATAAAAATATAAATTTCAGTGCAAACAAGTTCTTGTTTTTCTCCAGGCAGACAGAAGGCCTTAAATCAGTGCAGGACTTAATTCGCGAACATCTGATATTTTCAGAATTTATAGGGAGAGCTAAACAGGCTCTACAGGGAACCTCTAAATAGAGGTGAACTCACACAAGCTACGTATCGTATACCTTGGTGATTATGAACTAAGAAGTAAATAAAAGTAATGTTTGCTTTCAAGTATATCTTGAAGTAAATCATGGATTATCTTCTCTGAAATTCAGATTATTTAAGGCATTGATAATTGTTTTGTTTAGATCAGAAACATGGGCATGAATGGAAATTAAATGGTATGACTGTTAAGAAGAAAGGAAGGCTGCTTTTTTTTTTTTTTTTTTTTTCATTATTGGGAAAAAAATGTAGTTTATAATGCTTTATCACTCCTGTTTTCAGAAGAAGAATAATCCTGTTGTAAGATGTCTCTTTCCCAGGAGTATAGATATGCTGCAGTCTACATTTCCATTGTTGTAAAGATTTCCTTTCGAGAGAGTTTCTCCACAGAGGACGAGGAGAGCATTCCAGGTAGGCAACCTGTATACTATCCAAACACAAGGTGAGAGTTTCAGGTTTCCTTCTGAATATATTTGGTTGATTCATGATATGCTTTTGTCATTTGAATTTTTTTTGGAAACAGAGCAATTCAGACTAGAACAAAACAATTATGCGACAACATTAATCTCATCTAATAATCATTCTAATGACCTATTTTTAGACAAGATATTATTATTGTACCTCTTCTGCAAAGTCTTCTTTTATGATTATGAGAATGAATCTTTCAAAATAAGCTGAAACTGCCTGCATTCGGCACAAGAGAGTAATTTTGATTGCCTTTCTTTTGTTCCCCCAAGAGCTATTTTTCATTTCTGCATGAGACGAAGAAACCCTTTTTATTTTAATCTGATTTTTTTTCTTCTTACTTTCCTTCTTCTTCTTCTTTTTTTTTTTTTTTCTTTTTCTTTTCTTCTTTCCCTTTTTTTTCTTATGGCAGAGAATCAATAAGAAACCCTCCTCAATACCAGAGAGAATGATCTTTGCATTCTCAGCTGATGATACTGCAAAAAGGTTTGACACTGGTATGAGGCTATTATTTCTCTGCATTCTCCAGTTACATGGAATTTTCCTAATACAACTATATATAAAATTAAATGAGGCTATTTGTTAAAAAATGAACACAGATGTCTATAGTTCTGCTTGACTGACAGCATTTGTCTTCACCAAACATTGTTTAGAGAGTCATTAGAAGTTTTACCAGGAAAAATTTTCAATGTAAAGAATGACTTGATAATGCAGTTTTGTGAGTAGCTGTACAGCAATATTACTTCTCTATTCTGGTGAGATGATCAAAACAACTTCATTCATTCACTAAGCCTTTCCGAAACAGATGTGTCCATACTCAGATTTCCAATCTTCCTTTCACATCTAATGCCATATTTTTCCCAGTTCAAATCTTTGTTCAGTTCATAAATGCCATAAATGTTCTTATGCACAGGGAGGAAATAAACCCAGTCTGGGTCTGCCTTTGAAAATTTCTGCCTGCATCTTTCAACTGCCCTACAGTAATGTCTGTTTTTCCAGTTTGCATTCATTTTGTTCACATTTCATGGACCCTCACAGATTTACATCATGTGGCTATTGACTGCAGTTGTTATTTCTATACTGCTTGCACAGATCCTGCATTGCCTATCTACAGAGCTTTCATAGCAAACACAATTTAATGAGAGCAAGTCCTTAGCTTGGGTAGAATAGCTGATGGTTTGATGAAGACCTAATACACCAACATATTGGGAAGTAATCTTGAAAGTGAAAACACTAGCTGTAATACTGAGCTGCGCAGATTACACAGATACAGATTAATGTTCTTTAATCCAACAAACATGTTCATGAAAACCATTCTGTTTTTCTTTAGGCAGTTTGTCCCATAGTATCTAATGTTACAGTGCATGACATATGTTTACTGCTCTTTCCGAGCCTTCTGGTGGGTAGCAGCTGAGCAATCAATATTGCTTAGTACAGTATCATCCACTATTCCCTAGTTGTGAAGGGCTGCAGAAATGACTGAAATAACATAGTATCTGAGACATTATGTAGATTTCTTGTGGTACTGGTGGATTTCATAAGTAGAGCATGTAACACTTTCCTTTCAATTTATTTCCTAACTATTTTAATTATGCTCCGTCATATCTCCAAAACTGCCAAATGCTAATATATTTTCATGGAATAATTCATTTTAATAAACTGAACAACACACAAACTGCAGCAGAAGTTGAACAGTGGTTTATATTACATTTATCTTAAGTTTTAATTTAGGAACTGCAAAGAAAATGTACATTTTTATCATCTATGGCAAGTGCTTCCAAGTAATTATCTGTTCAGATCAATTGTAATTCATTTTTGCTCTGCTAGCAACACAGGACTACAAACCTGAGAAAGTTCAGTTCTCTGAACAAATGACCTCAATCCGTACGTGGGAGGCATCCAGCCATGGCTTTGCAGCAGCATTATCATCCATACTTGAACCACAGAAGTTCAGAAAACCTTCAGGATAGTTGAAATTGGTTGCTCTTAGCATATTATTTTGTGGGAAGACACTCACGTGAGCAAGGAGCACAATTTTAACATCTTAGAAGTTACACACCAACACACCTTCTTGTAAATTTTCTTGCTAACAAGACAAATGGAACCAATTATGTATATTGGAGATTCAAATGTAAAAGAAGATATTCAACCCACCTGAGGTGGTAGAAAGCATGGTTTATGTATTTCTGCTAGACAAGACAATGCCTTCAAAGCAGATGGTAGTTGGATGTACATTTCTTTAAATATAACTATCTAAAATAATAGTGAAATGTGAGTAGGTTATGGTGTTATATTTGTCTTTACTGAAGTCACGCATGCATCTAAAAGAATCTGTACGCACTTAGAGGAAGATTTACATATGGAAAGTTTTGTGACGGAGATTTGATTTCCCTTCGTTATCTTTGAGAAATATTCCACTCAGAAGACCAAAAGAGTCATCACTCTAGAATGAACAAATTCCATACTTTTTGTTTGTGTAAATAAAATATGGAGATCAAGCAAAATATACAATTAGACAGTAGTGCCAAGCTATCAGATGTATTTCCCTTCACTGAAGTAAGATAATCAACTGAGAAAAAAATGTTGTCAAAGGAGTCTATATCTCTAGGTGGAACTGGACTATGAAAATGGATGTTGTTATTCAGCTGACCTTTAGCAAAAATAATGTCATCTAAAAATTAAGAAATTGGCTTATGTTAGTTTTTGGGGATGTTTCAGTAATCTATGGACACAAAAATCCCAGAGTGTAGTTCCCTCTATCTCAATGTCAAACATCTAAGACTGGTGTTATGAAATAATCATACAGCAAGCATCTGTCTGTCTCTGATAGTAAGGAGAGAGGAAACAGGGTGGGCAGCTTATAACAAACACCAGCTGTTTACTAAATTGTAATAAATACCATCTTAATTATTAGCATTTTGAGAATGCAGTGTATTACCTCTTTATTTTTCAACTCTGTGTTATGTCAGCTTTTTCTTTGTATAACAAACTCCATAATTATTCAATCAAAAAAATACCCAAAAGAATCCACATTGATATGAAGACTGAAATATTTTGTTCTGTTGAAACTATCTTTTTGTGCTTGCATGTGGACTGGAGGTCTGGATCTAGATAAGCTGTCAAGGTTGAAGTCTACATGCCTGACAGCCTTTTGCCAATGCTCACAGTTTTTAAGAATCCTACAATTCACTGAATTCATAAAAAAAAAAAGTTGTAGAAGGTCTACCTTTGTGTCATAATGAACTCTACCAATTACTGATAAATTCTGATGGTTTTATATATCTGTTTACAGTGTACTTTCTGATTACTTTGTCAAATCAAAGTGTATACAAAACATAAAAGGCGGTGGAGGAAGCAGCTGTAAAAGCTTCAGAACTCTGATGGGAATAACAAAAGTCTCTTGACAGTGCCTGCAGATCCTGTGAGCCAAATGTGTGAAGTATGGAAAGAAAAAAGATTTTGGCTGACTGGTGAATGGTTGCGGAATTAGGGAGGGATTATAGCTCAATGGACAAATCAGGGATTTTCACTTGGAAATGCAGCACAGTGATCCCAGCTGTGCTGATCAGTCACTATATCAGTGATATTGAGGATCTAGGGGCAGTGAAGGAGATCCATGGTCTTTATTCAAGCCATTTGCTCAGAAATCATTTTCATAGTGAACAAATGTTGAACCGAGTGGTGTTTATGAATTCTTCATTTCTGATTCAATTCATTTCTGAGTGTAATGACATTACCAAGTCAAGGCATGCTGATGTTCAGCTTCCGTTTTTCAGCCTCAGTCTCAAGTAGGGTGTACAAACAACCTTGTGCCAGCTCATACAATAAATTCTAGGTATGCGTTCTGACTGGGTATCTGAATGCCATACTGCCAGGGTTGCTTCTGAAGTCATGTACTGAATCAGGTAATAAGGGAAATTATGAGAATAAATGATGGACAATTATCAGACAATTAGTGAAAAGAAACAATACACTTCTAACAAGGAATAACCCCAAAGACTGAAGTATGTATTAAATTAAATTAAATATTTATTCATTGAAAGAGATTTTATAAGTTATAAGAGATTTCATAAGAGATTACATAATTTCATATGAGATTTCATAAATGTTTACAAATAATTTAGAAATACAGCTCTTACACTACTGTTGAAACCCTTGTTTGAGGCCCGTTCACAAATAATACTCTTTTTTAGATTTGTGTGAATATCTGAATTTTTTCATATAATTGCTAACTAATAAAAAAAAATTGCTAACAATTCTAAATAAGGAAATTAAAGTTTATTTGCAAAGTGTACCTTACTGCTCAGTTTGAATGCATTTTGCATTATCTTTTGGATGCTTTTTATTACTTTTAATGGTATGAATATGACATTCAAAGAAATGTACCACAATAGTTAATATTTATTATATTATATATTACTATATTTTATATTACTATTACTAATTACTATTACTACATATTATAATAGTTGCAGAGAGTAGTCCTACTGTCAGGTTTCTGATAACAGTATGTTTCTAGTTACTTTTAACACTAAGTAAATTGAAGTTACTTGAAATATTAAGTAGCTGACATATTTCATATTTCATAAGTTTTATAAACCATGCTTTGTCAACATACTTTTTGATAAAAGTATTATTGGTCATTTATAAAACAGCATAAACCTTCAATTTTTTGTTAACTTTCCACAAGATGTGGAAAATAACTTGCAGTTTTATTAGACAGTACAAATTTTCTTTGTATTATCAACAGCTATTTTATTTCAGAAAAGGTTATTCTTCAATGGGGTCCTTATGATAGTTTAAAGAAGTTTTATTTTGTTGATATATCTGTATCTGAATTGTCTAAGGTCACTACATTATTTAATAATAAGCAAAGTAATAAGCATACAAGTGACAGATGCAGGAATATCCCATATAAAGGTAGTTGACTACATATCCCATCTTCTGAGCCCAGTATCCATGTATCTCTACACTCGCACACTCCTTCAAGGCAAAGGATGTCTCCTACAGTTTTGTTCTGTACTGTAACAACTGAGTCTAGAAATCCTCACTCTTGATGCCATGCCAAAGCTCAGTTAAGAAAGGTCTGCAATTTTTTTTTTTTCCCCATCTATTTCTGATCATTTTCTGTTGTGTACAATATCTTTGATTTTTGAGCAACTTGTAATCAGATAGATAGCTCTGCCTGGTCATTTATGTACATGCATCATTGTAATACAGGAAGCTGTGGTAATGGCCTCCAGAACATACACTGTTATCTTTTTTAATTTTGCAGGAAAGTTAAAAGCATCCCTAAGTCCTTTTGGGTCACAAAAAAAATATTATTCTACAATGATAGTCCTGCTGATTTCAATGGGAAGCTTGGTTGCAGATGACTGGCAACATATGATTCTTAATAAGATTAAAATTCAAAGTCTAATTATGCTCAATTGAGAACATTTTCATGGCTGATCATCACCAGTTGAGGCATGTCTGTCTGATGAACATTTCTAGAGTAACTAGATTTACTTATCTCAGTTGACATTTGACAGGAATAAAAATGCAGTTCTGTCCATATAAGAAGGGAAAATTCTACTGCAATGCACGTTGCTGTCCTGAAAAGATATTGATATCATTTCTCACTAATGTGTTTTAAAAAAAGATGCTATAATAAGTATTAGAAGAGCATAACAACTGTTTTGTTAGAAAGTAACTTCTGGAATTATCATGGTGTACTGACCACTTTCCCAGCTAGCATCATAAACCCTTAGAAAGCATATGATCAGTACACCTTATCTTACAGGTTTTAATTTGTTTTTACTAAAGTTAAAAAAAATAAAAAAAATAAAAATAAAAAAGATGTTGCTTGAATAAGTGCATGCAGTGAAAGTAAAGGGCAGCAGTTTTTTGGGACCTCAGCAGCCTCAGTATAGAATCCTGATTGATCAAGCACGCCACATAGAGAAGAGACAACACTTACTCTGTATTCATGTGCAGATATTCACTCGGGTCCACCTTATTTATTACCCATGTGTAGATTAGCATGAGGAGTAAGAGTTGAGCCATATTTGTAAAGGACAAATGAGACAGATCTGGCTACAGTCCAAATAAATCTCCCAATCAGTCCTTCATAGTGTCTTCCCCCTGAGAGGTGAGGAGAGTATACCTGGTTAGCTCATTTAATAGTTATAAGCTGTTTGTAGTCAGAATGTCTGCAGAACAATCTGTAAAACAAATTCTAAACCAGATGTCTCCTTACTTCTCCATTAACTTTGGATTCTTCCAGAGACCAGGAAGAGCTGCACTGGCACAGCACATCTCTGTCCCTGTTCTTGATTCAAAATGCTTTTTCTTTGGCCCTTTTCTGGATGCAAATGTGCTTCATGGATTGAGAAGGGACAAGGCTGGGTGAAGGGTCAGATCCATCTAGAGCTGCAGAGTTTTGATGAGGTAGCAGCTTCTAGACTTTGATTAATTCTTGAGTTTGAAGTAAGATGTTGTCTTATGCTATGCCTTAATTACTGATAAGCTTCTGATAAATGCTTTTTGTATCTATGCAAATTGGAAAAAGGCTGAATACTGCAATTAAGCAGGAGGAGGGCATCCAGATTGCAGCAAATTCCTTAAAAATAATAATAATAATTAAAAATATATGACATACTGTTTGGAAAAGGAGCTGTGTTTCAGTATGGCATGAGCACTTTCCTCAGGTGTGTGGCTGTGTATTGCATTTGTTCCTCAATATTGCCTTTGACCTGTTTGGTTTCCCAAACATGATCTTTTTGGAGTGGATGAATGAATCTTTTTTTTCCATTTATAAGAGAATATAGATGTTCTCTACGAATTACTCTGAAGGCAGAATATAATCTTGAATGAAGCCTAGATTGGGATATGGCTTTGTATGAATTTAGAACTGATTAGATTAAGAGCCCTGGAATTAGAGCATGTCATTTATCCTCAGAGAAGGTAAAGTAGGGGCAGCCATTTATGTTGGTTCTGTATAGTTTAGTTCAGCAGCAATAAAGCTAGTTCTTTTAAACAGCTAATTAATATTCCTGAATGCCACTTGTGGGGGCTTAGTATTAAAATAGAAAACTGTATGTATAAATAAAGGAAAAAAGGAAAAGAAAATTCTGTGCTGAAATGCAGCACAGTGAAATACTTTGGGTAGTAATGTACACTTACAGATAAGGAACAAAGTCATATATATTTGCAGACTCCTTTGCTGAAACACAGAGAGATCACAGCTGCATAATTCAACTGTTTACATCCAGCCTTAAGGACATAATATAGGAACCAAACCAAACCACTTTTTTTTTTTTTTTTTCTTCTTCTATGTCATTAAAGAATGCATTTCCTTCACCTTCTGTATGGAGTAACAATAGTTTATAACCTCTTGTGATATAGATGATACAGAAAGACTGATTAGAAATACCAGTTTAGATCTTACTCTATCCAGCAGAGGGCGCTGATATGCATATGCAGCATTAGAAGTACATCAAAGGTTATTTTGAAAAATAGTTTTTCAAAAATATTAATTAGAAGACTTTTTGCATTATTACTGTTAATATAGTGTAGGTTTTATATTATAATGGTTATTATTTATATATGTGTAATGGAATTATTATTTTTACTGTCTAATGATTCGAGAGATTATATTGAAAAATAAACTGTTCTGTGTGAGCAGTGTACCATACTTAATCTTTTTTTGCCACCTAAAATTCATACAATAAAACTTTTGTCAACAGAATAATGTTAAGGAGAACCTTGAATCAATTTAATGTCAATACTGAAGCACTGATTATGGTAAATGGTATCTTTTCTGTGGTTTCCAGAAAATCATACACTATCTTACACTAAGTAGGAAGTCTAGACAGTTCCTGTTAATGGCAGAGAAGAAATAATTAACATACAAGGATGATCACTGTAAACAAACTGAATTTATATCTGACTTTAGTAAAGCACATTAATAGGCTGAGAGCATAAATTCCTCTTAAATAATTGCTTAAATGATCTGAAGATGCACTAAGGAAAAAAATAAAAATAGGAAGAGCTACAACCCTCATGAAACACTGCATACCTAGTTCTAAAGGCAAGATAAAAATACAAAATGTTTATGCAATCTGCATGCATTAAGTTTGGCTTGAGCAGTTGTAGTGGGTAAGCTTTCTTTTCAGAAGGAGCAACTGATCTGTTCATAGCCTTTTTGCTTTGAGTTGAATGCAGTTTCTGAGTTAACAAATCATACTGTAATTAGTAACAGGTATGCAAACTCACACTGAAAGCAAGGAGAATGCAATTTTCATTAATCGGTTCATTAATTCATTTTTATGGAAAGAAGGAAAAGTAAATGCCTGGTGGCATGACTTGAAAAAATGATGGAATCAAAGCTGCAACTCAGTAATAAAGGGTTGCAAATCAGCAGATTCAGTTTTGTTTCCATCAAAGGCAGCATGTGATGCAGGTAGGAGTAAGCTGTAGGAATTTTTTTCTACTGAGCCTGAATTGAAGGTAGCTCAGTTGGTGTTTGAATGAATGAGAAATTTGTTGTTGGCTGGTCATTAAATGTCGTCACAAGCAATTACATGCGTAGAATATAGCAGGAGTTGTAATGATCATTAATGTCATTACCTGCTTTTCTAAACAACTGTTTCTAGAAGCTGTGTCAGCTATCTTAGTCAATTGCATCCAATAGGAGCAAAATGGCTGGTTGACCTTCTAGGCATGTGGGGGGTGGGACTCGATGATCTCTAGAGGTCCCTTAAAACCCCTACAATTCTGTGAATCTGTATTTATTCCTGCTGCTCTCCACAATTCCAAAAATATTTGCTATGGAGCACAACTGTTATCATCTTTAAGTCCACTTTCCATCTGCTCCTAAAGACCTCAATTTGTAGCCTTTTGCATTTTCTTCTTCTTTAAAAATTAAACATCATGTACAGAAATCTGAATCATTCTAACTTCACTGTTTGTTAACCTCATAGCAGTCTTCTTGGTAGCTCATTAGATCCTCCACTCTTGAAAAAAAGTATGTGAAGAACAATCAACAACTGCGTGTGGAGAAAGCCTTTGACATAGAGGTGTGGAAATAATTTGCTAATCTCAAAAAGTTTCATCTTTTCTGTTCTGTTCTCTCCTGGCAGAGCAAGAGCTCTTTGCTTTTGATTTTAACTGTGATAATTTTAAGCATTCAGCATCACTATTCTAAGTAATTCAGGATTGCTTGCAATTTTATATTTTTCAAAAATGTTAATTTATACTGTTCTTACTTCAAAATGTGTACAACTATCTAGAGCTTATCTCCATTAGAATATTTGGAAAAAAAACGTAGATCCTTTTTACTTAAAACTAGGTAGCTCTCCATGATTATTCCATGATTACAGAGATCATTAGAAAAGTAGAGCTAGAAAATGAAGTTGCCTAATTTATTTATACTCACTGTACATAAGCTAGCTTTGATTATTCATTTTATTGGGAGTAAATGCTATGGGAAGAGTAGTACTGTGTTATTAATGCTGCATGTTGTTATTGATCATTATGCTTTTTTAAAATTTACTTGCAATATATACTTCTATGTGCTATTTAGAATAGTAACTCTCAACGCTCATTTGGTGTCGAACTCTGAAGCTCATTCCAATGAATGAATTACTAGAAGTATCATTTCTCTGTACTCTGAAGTTATCTGTAACCAAGTTTCTTATCATTTCAAATACTCTGAAGTTATCTGTAACCAAGTTTCTTTCAGAATAAAAGGGATGGCTTTTCCACTGCTTAGGTTTGAGAAGACAGACACACACACGCAAACAAGATTCCTAACTCCCTTCCTTATTGTTACAGACATAATCCTTACTATGAAGGATAAGAGGATATAATAATTTCTTCTCTTTTGAGAATTATATTTAAACCTTCTCTTGCTTGTAAAATAGCTCTTAGGATTCAGAATTGAATTTGGTATTTATTTTGTTACAGGCTGCTAAATAAGCCATGAAGGAGAGAGGCTGCAGTTGAGGTGAAGATCAGAGACAAAAGTCAATTTCCTTCTTGAACAACAGATAAACTAGATATTATATCATCTCTTTAACAATGTAATTATGTAAAACATCCTAACCTCTCTATGGTGTTTCAGTGTTGAGCATTGTTCTTAAGTGGGAGTGGGGGGGGGGGTAGGCTGGGGGACCTTTCTTTGATCAGTTCCAGGGAGCAGATGCCTTCATTTGGAAATACTTCAGGCAGAAGGAAGAGCTTTGTTTGCCTGAGTGGACCATTACGGTGCTGATTATGAGAACGAATGGCTGATTGGAAGCCAATAGGAATTCAGGTGGTAACCTGTTGGCCTGTACCAGCCTAGTCGAATGTGGTTTTGAGTAGTTCGTGCACTGTAAGTTAACATATTGCCTTGAAGAGAGAAGTGTAGAATTTTAAGGAAAATTGGTATAAGTCCTTTTGAGCCTCCGGTGTAATACGGCATCGCGTTAATCTCATCGAACCAATGCTAGTATTAATATATTAAGATCTAGGGTCATCAAAAGCCTCTTGGAAGTGTTTGAGCTACAGCATTTACTGAGCTGAACAATAGAAATATGCTTTTGGTCTTAACAAATAACTTTTTTTTTTTCTTTTTCTTCCAGTACTCAGTATTTTATGTACATACAGACAATTGTGACTCTAGCTGACCCTGTCACCCTTCAGAAAGATTATTAATTTGCTGAAGCTGCCTGAAGGCAGCTTTCATTTTTCTCTGCTGTGTTAAGTGACTAAGATAGTTCTATGGCAGGAAATGCCAGGAAAAAAATGGAAGAAAACACATAGACTGACATAGGAAACGTGATGGAATAAGTATAAAAATAGCAATGAGATTTATAGCAGATAAGATTTATGATATATAATTTCAAATTATACATAAAATTGATCTGGATCAGCCTCAATTTGTGGACTTTAAATTCTCAGTATATTATAAATGTGAACAAGGGCTCATGTTCTTTCTCTAGCAACATTAAGATTAAAAAAAATAAATAAATAAAAATAGTAGTTTTCTGTACCTCTAAACTGAACAGGTTAGCAGTTGGTCTAGGCTGGTTATTGTTAAGAGAGATAGCCTTATATATCAGATCTGATTTGTGGAGCACCATGAAGTTTGAACTCAGTTTATTGTTTGCTCCCAAATGAATTTTCATCTGGTAGACAATATATCATACTGACTGCAATTTGCTCATATTCCCGGTCAGGACAATTTTCAGTCAGAGAAAAAGCAGAACACCTACCTTTCTGTGAGATGTAGTGATCCTCACTACACACTTTTACAGGCATTCTAGATCATGTAAGAAAGACTGTATCTTTGAAATTAAATGGGAAATGTCTGTCATTCATCTTGGATTATAAAACTCATATGATATGGAAGAAATAATGATATTTTGGAATTGGATAAAAGCCATGCCAAGAAGTTGTAGGAAGTCAAAGAATCATATTCCACCTGACCCTAGAGATGCTAAATACCTTACACATGTACTGAGAAATACAGACTTTGTAAACTGTCTTTAAACTCACATTAGGAAAGCATATGCCCACAAACCAAGTGGATATCTCAGTGTCCTATGTAATAAAGTTGGAACTGATTATGCCTATGACAGCCTGCATTAGACAATGCCTTTTCTTCAGCTACTCCTAACTGATCACAATATTTTCTGAAAGGTAATAATCACGTAAAGAAGTACAAATTTCATGAAGCTGCTTGAGTAACTTTCTACTGTTCATTTTCACTAGGAATAATTCAGCGTTAATAAAGAATTTTTTTGTTTTTGTTTTTGTTTTTTTTTGTTCAGTGATCAAAGAAGGAATAGAGAGTTTAGTTTTCTTCTCTCTTTTATTAAATGGAAAAAATTCTTCCTGGCTTCTGTGGTTTAAAACACTAAAAATTACAGATGTGTTCATTTACTATATATATAAAGCTAATGGTTTGTGCTACTGTTATAACCATCTACATTTTAGGCTGATGTCAGATGACTTACAAATTACATTTTTATGATAGCATTTGAATCAGCCAGAATCAGTTTTGTATGTTGCTGTGCCCTTTCCCAACTGTCACTAGTCACTATATCAACACACGTGTTATAATTACTACTTGCTTTATTTGTATTTTCTGTTTTACTTTATTTCTCTGAACACACAGTGACCAAAAGCTTTCTTCTATAGTGAGTATTGAGGCTGAATGAGTGAATAAATGCCTCTGAGAAGTGATATGCCTCTAAAAATACATCATCTTCATTTAACAAAATTTATTGTACTGTACATTTGCCCACAGCACTTTCAATATGGTTCTGCTTGATGACTGTGCATTCATTATCTTATCATAAGTGTAGGTTCATGGATTTGAACCAGACAGAGCTGGTTTATGAATTCATTGAAGCGATACATTCATGGAGAGGAAATGCTGCATAATAAAAAGAAACTGGTTGCAGCAATTATTGTATTCTGAGAAGAAGGCTGCCTGGTACACAAGTGCCCTCACAGTAGGGAAAAGAAAGAAAATGGACTGCCCTAGGCTTTGATCAACTTTGAGAAAGTGCTACTCCATGAACCAGATATATTGCAAAAATGTTGAATAAACATGTCCTAATAAAAGTGATACTGTAAACCTCAACATATGTTGTTTCAGTTTTGGGGACACAAAGGCAGTTTAGATAAAATGTACTCTTCTGTAAAAGCGTAATATGTAGGAGGTAACAATGCAATAAATGATACTGGGCAATACAGAATATAGGAAGAATGGCTAGAGTCTGTGCGAGCTGCCTGCTCGCTGGGACACGTAGCATACTTAGCTGTATTGGTATAAAAAAAAATATCAAAATGTCCCATATTGGGTACGTAGTGTCTAGAGAAGTTTCATTTGGCTTCCTTTTTGAAGTAACAGCTGCCTACAGCAGAAATCATGTGGACCACCAAGTATTCAAGGATTTGAGAAGCAGGTTGGCACCAAACTTGACAAAATATGATCTGAAATCATTTAAGCGTTTTCAATACTTATTACACGTTAAGTGATTTGGATTCCAGCTGTTGCTTGCATGTTATCAGTAGGACAGAGTAATCAGGCACGCTCACGTTAGCCTTCATCCCAGTTGCCATGTCATGGGATCCGTATGCATCTGCAGTGCTACTTTGATGGTGTGAAAGTGCCTAGTTTTCTGATCAGCAGAAACAGAGCCACTGTTGCTTAGGACCCATGTGCCCTCCATATTGCCTCTCCTTGTCCATCACTCAGGGGTTTTCATCCAAATGTTGCATCTGTCCTGCCATCAACCTCTAGAACAAAATTAATTAATTTGATAAAGAACATTATAAACTTTGAACCAAGTCTACATTAAAGCTGAATTTTCAGTATGAAAGCTACTCAACTAGCAAAAGAAAACAAAAGTATATGCCATCTTAGTTATTCACGTGTGTATCTAGTTAGGGTGCAGGAATAATATCATTTGATTTGCAAAACCACATGTCAGCTACCTATCTGACTAGAAAAACACAAGCTCTAAACTGCCATTCTTCACAGATCGCTGTAGGATAATGAACTTATTGTTAGCCAAGAGTCATTCACTGATGAAATAACAAACAAAACTGAACAGCAAGTGCATTTAATAAGCTCTAGAATTCATCACTTAGCTGTCAGAAACAGCTGCAGGAAGAAACCCGTATACGTTTTAAGAAATCTTCTTACAGAGAGCTATATAATCCATACAAACATCTCACTGTTTCTCCCACCCAAACACATTACATTCATGGCTTTATTCCAGTGATTCTGAATAATTTAAACAATACATGCTTTTAAATGGACAAGTGTTACTTTTTTCTTTTATGGAAAATCCTATTTTCCGGATTCTGAAAGTGACATTTCTGACCTGAATTGCAATATCTGTACTTAGATCACTTTTTCTGCATTTCTGCTTGCTTTAGCCAGCATTTTTTCCAATCCACAGAAGAGCTAGTTGAGGACCAAGATAACTGCAGCTTGCGAGACTGTCTTGCTGGGGATAAAAAACAAAGCAAAACAACAACAACAAAACTGCTGTAGCAAGCTGGTCTCAATAGGGATTGGCTGTTCTACTGATATTTTGATGTATGCATCCAAGCTGGTTATTCCCATCTTTAATTTCATTATTTGATATTGCAAAATGTTAGGTTTTACACAAGCAAATCTAGGGTGTCTGAGTAGGGTTTTTGATCTATTGCACATTAATTATGCTACATATAGTTGAGATTAAATGACTTGTTATCAGTCCATCATTTAACTACTTGGCCTTACCTTTCTTACTACATAAGGGCAATTTTTCTTTTATTTTGGTCATATCTGTAAAGAGAGATAATAATTTTTTGCTAGTTAAGAATACCTACCTTCACGAATCAAAGAAGTGATCATTAAACTCACAAAACATCACCTGAGCTTCTCAAAATTCTTAACGTCATTTTTCTGTTGCTTCCACATGCATAAGCACTTCCACTTCCATAAGCACTTTCTCTAGGCTGCTACAAAGTTTCAGAGGTATCTATAATGTGTAGTGTCAGAGGTGAGCTAACAGTTCCATGGTTTCTCTACCATGATTTTGCTAGTGCTCCAAGCCAGCAGCAGCTAGGCACGGTTTTGGGGGGGCACAGCTGTACCTGCTCCTGTACAAGAGGCCTGAGTCTTCCTGGAGGCTGAGGCCGGCACTGCAGTTCCCCTCCAGCAGCTGAAGGGGCTGATTAGACAGATCCTCCCAGCTGGGGCTGTTAACCGTCCTGCTGGCTGCAATTTGTACATGCAGGCATGGCAGACATTATTCCTGGCTCTGTCCGTGATTTATCAGCCACTCTCTGAAAACTGCCAGCTCCTGGTGGGTGTCTGCACTCCTTTCAGTTTTCCCTGGCTCAGGAATTCCCAGGTATGCAGCCACAAGTTATTATCCCTACTTTGCACCAGAACAGGAGCTGGTCACCTCGGTGAGTGGCCATCTTGCTACACTGAGACAGGGCTGTGCTGCTTAGTCACTTTCTGCACGTTTCTGGGATGTGAAAAGTGCCTTAAACTCATGTCTGCAAAGCCAGTAGATTTAAGTCAGTGAAGTGCAAAATATAGCTTTGAAAGATCACTGTCTTCTATTAATCTATCTGGGTTTTTGTTTGTTTGTTTGTTTTCTTCACTGTTAAACAATTTCATCCATGTCGTGTAGTTAAAAACCAGCTTCAGAAGAAACTGTATGCTTAAAAATAACTGCTAACAGCTATTGAGCTCAGTTAAAAGCCTGTCTGATGAGATTTCTTACAGTTCTAACATACTACACCCAATTTCTCAGCAGCAGATAATTCTTCTAGTAAATGTTGATTCCCTAATTTTGAAAAGAAAGAACCAAGATATTTGCATTTCTAGTGACTTTCCCATTGCCATCAACTGATCCAGTGACAAAACTGGATTAGGAAAATCCAGTTACTAACTTCCATTCTAAAATTCAATCTGACAAAGTAAACAAGGGAATATTTGGTTACAAACCCTTACTGCACTCTGAAGTAATGTAATACAGCATTCTTATTAAGAGTGCTCGGTCTTTGTAGAAAAAAAAGTATGTAGAAGCATTAGCTATAATTAGAAGTAAAACCTTATGATTAATTATGATTAGCACACATAAATATTATATGAATAAATATTATACATGATTGAGAAACTCAAGAATGATAAATAGACAATGTTTTATTGAAATTTACTTTTTAATGGATCAACTGTTTATTTTATTCTCAACAAGAAAATCACTCCTGAAAAGGTTATGGTAGTATGCCTAAAGCTCATTGAGTAAGTAGTTGTGTCATTCCTTAAGAAAATACTGCTATCAAGTACAAAAAAAACTTAAAAACTTTAAGTGAATTGTCAATTTATACCCAGGATACCTTAGTAGTTACCTTGCATATGATCACTGAATGTGATTGCAATGAATAGTATCTCTGGCATGAAATGCTTACAAAAAAAAGATAGGGTCTGCCACATTAATAAGTAAAATCTTGGAAAAAATTAACTTGACATTTGAAGAGGGTGAGAAAGTGTCAAGAAATAATTATTACTGTTCATTATCTTTTGAGATCTTCCCTAACCAAGATTCATTTTCTATTATATGTCTAGAGTTTCCATTCCCCAAACTAGTTACAATTAGTAATAAACAGTAGCACATGAAATAACACATCTGCAACAGTTTTGTCCCTGCCCCCCAGATGAGTTGTTCAATGTATGAAAAATTTTACTACAAATTTTTATGTACATATATGTATAAGCATCTGAGAAAATGAGGACAGTGATTTCTAAGGTGCCTGCAAAATGCTATCTTAAGAGGCTGCCAAATTCTTCAGCGCTACTGATTTACTGTATATTTGATACGAAATTGATATCTTTTATCCAAACCCAAGGCCGGTTACAGCTGCCTCTGCAGAATGAAGTAGTCTTAAAGCCATTTCTCTTAAACGGGGAAGCTTGCTTTATACAGAAGGATCCAATGTAGCTAAGGACCGCCGAGCCTGTCCTGCTTCACACTTCATGCATCTGCCCCATGTCTCCCTGATTCATCCCAGTCACCAGGGAGCCTGTGCACTGCTGCCATCAGCTGTCTGAAGGGCTTTTCCTTCTGTATCACGGTTATTGAGCCATAAGTTTTGCTAAAGGAAGTACAGAGATGGCCTTCTAAATTTTAAGACCTTACTTTATTATTTGAACTTGCTTGCACTGATATAAATAGTGGTTAAATCTGGTACTGTATGTGCACACAAACATTTTATATCCTGGTGTTAAATCATGCTAGTAGCAGAACATTTTTTTTTTTTTTTTTTTCCAAATTAATAATGTAATGTCTTTATCCAGAGGCTGACATAACTTCTAAAAGCATGTTTTAGAGAATGTAGACTGAGCAGCATAAGAGCTCTCTCAAGCACTGAGGGGAGATCATAGAACAGGAGAGCAATATTGTTTGACCTTCAGATGCTATTGTGTTCTCATCTTCCAGCTACAGCTGTTTCAAAAAATCTTAGG
Organism: Perdix hodgsoniae; assembly: GCA_035772895.1. Lineage (NCBI taxonomy): Eukaryota > Metazoa > Chordata > Aves > Galliformes > Phasianidae > Perdix > Perdix hodgsoniae. The sequence continues at coordinate 18,021,838 of JAPSGF010000007.1, forward strand.
ATTTACTTTTGAATTGAAAATTGGTTTCAGTGCAGTCTGCAGACAGAAAACATTAACATGATGTGGAATAACACTATATTGTCATGCACTGTGCAATATCTGATAGCCTTTCTTGTTTAGCAGGAAGCTGAAATGGATCATAGCACTGTTTCCTGACTGTGATAAAAACATGTGAAGTTCTGTAATCAACATTTTTAACCTCTTTCTCTATGTATTTCTAAACTGAAGGAAAAAAAAATCTTGAAAAAAAAAATTCTGAATAAGTTACTCTCATGCGGTTATCTAACTATGTAGATTTTATTTTCTGTTACATGTTTTACATTTGAGTAGAATAAAAAAAAAATCAGATAGTGTTCAGGTCTGAATGGATATTTTCTCATAACTGTTTTCTATAAGTCATGTGAACCAAACACAGAGCATTAAAATTATTAGACTGGGCTGATAGGCATGTATATGTAAATTAAAGAAAACTTTAAAAGGCTTTTGAAAGGAATGCATGTGATAAAACTGTTGACTTCTGTTCTTGTGCTGCTGATGTGACTTTGGAGCATGGAGTAATACATATACATGCAAAAGAGAATATTTTTACATTCTCTGCGGTGGTTAGCATGGTCTGGTAAACTCTAAAGGAAAAATTCATGATGAAATGTTGTGGTCCATGTAAAAAATACATAACTCTACATGAAGAGTTGTACGTCCTCAGGCTCAGTATGCCTTTTTTTCCGTCTAGTCTATGCTGGTTAAGTGAATCTTTGCATTTTCTTATGTATGGACTCCATTTGTCAGTTAAGACTGTTCTTCCTTGGATTTCTGTTATAATATAATATATAATATTATAACATATTTATATATTGTTATATATTGTATATATAATATATTTATAATATATTTATATTATATATAATATAATAAATATTAATATATTTATATATTTATAATATATATAATATAATGAATTAAGTCTTGGTTCTGTTTGAGTCAATGCAGGTTTTACTTCTCACACTTGTGGAGGAACAACAATTTTGTGTAATGATGCTGAGGGATAACAAATTCTTGCTTCTGTACAAAAAACTTCCAACTCTTGGCCTGAGTAATGGGCATGTATGAAGTCTTCAGCAGATGACTGACTAGATCCTTAAGTAAGCATGCTAAATGACTATCCTCCAGCCTCACTGGCAGGAGTTTCCTGACATTGTTGCGGGTGCTAGACCCTGAGACAAGACCTCAGGAATTCTAGACTCATTCTAGTGAGGTACAAAAGGATGAAGATTTTATGAAGAGGGTTTGGTTAAGAATAACTCGTGATACACAGCTCTCTTCCTCTCCCAGGAAACTGGCAAGACCAGTCTGGGGAATTTCTTCTTTATTTGCTACCTTGTAAATCTTGCTTTAGGAAAAGAAAAAAACAAAACAAAAACCAAAACCAGCAGTTTGCTTTATTGTACTGCCAAGTTTTGATTCCTGGTCTACTGTGCCCCTACTGATGTCTTAATAGGGCATAGGAAATAATTCTTCTGGACTAGAGAGTCATAACTCTGCTATAAGCATCTGCTGATTCTGTTCCATTCTTTAAATATTCGTAAGGCAACATTTCAGAGAATTCATCACTGCAACAAGCAAATCAGAGATTAATGTCAGTAAGGAAAATAAAAATGCTCTTGCTAAGGCAAATTGAAATATCATATACAGATATTTGGAAACTCATTTAGAAGCAGTACATTTGTTTTCCAGCTGGACACAGTTTTAAATTAAGACCTTAGTGTCTTTCTTTTTTTTTTTTTTTTTTTTTTTTTAAATATATAGATTATGTCCTGGCCCAACTACTCAACCCTGAAATCTTTGGGCTACATTTATCTTGGAAAAGAGAGCCAAAACACGGTGATGCTTTGGTTATTTTTCTCCCGTGGAACAAACTACATAATCTGAACCATTTATGTCTTGTGTTTGTTTCACAGTGCTGCATGGTGGGTGTTTACACACTATGTCTTCATCAGTTCAGTCATCTACTCACAGTCTTTTCTTGGTTTTGTTGTTTTTTTTTTCACCTTAGAAAAACAATATTGAAAAAAATGCTTTCATAACAACATTCATGATCCATTATTAATTCCATATAATATGAATGTAGCTTAAACAGTCTGAACACCTCTTCCTGCACTTGTTATACCATTTGTATCAAGATCAACAATTACCATAATGAAAGCAACAAGTGAAAGATAAATCACACTCATCCCTTGCTTTACTAAAACAGAAACTATGGCAAATTGGGCCAGTGTTGTGCCCTGTCCACAAAGAAGGCATCCACAAAGAAGGCTAATGGAGGGCTGTGTTAGGCAAAAAGTTTAATCAGCAGGTTAAGGGAGAGGAGTGATGCTTTGCCTCTACTCAGCACTGGTGAGGCCACATCTGGAATGCAGTTTTGCCATTCCCAGTACAAGAGAGATATGGATATACTGGAAGGAGTCTAATAAAGGGCTACAAAGATGATTAAGGAGCTGGAGAGTCTCTCATGTGAGGAAAGGCTGAGAGAGCTGGAACTGCTTAGTCTAGAGGAAAAAAAAAGGCTTGGGGGGATCTTGTCAGTGTTTACAAATATGCAAAGGGGGAATGCAAGGATGACAAAGCTGTCTATGGTGGTGTCCAGTAACAGGCCAAGAGACACTGAGCAAAAACTGAAACACTAGTGTTGTTTGAATGTTGGGAAACATTTCTTTTATTGTGAGAATAGTTTAGTGCTAGAACATTTTGCTGAGGGTGTTTGTAAATTTTCCTCCTTGAAGATCTTCATAAAACAACCAGAATGACTTCCAGAGGTGACTTGCAGTATTAATCATTCTATGATTCTTTGACTGTCCAGAAACCAGACTGATACAGTTTTGAGAACTAGTAAATATATGTATATATATATATGTATCTGATGAAATTCAATGCCTGTTGCTAAAATGTCACATATATTCTCACGTATATATGGTCTTTTAAGTACACTGGCAGAGTTCATATAACAGCAATGAACTTTTTTCTTTTTGTTACTCTTTCTGGACGGTTTTCAATGATAGCTTATGGTTGGCTTGTTTATCTTTCTTCCCATTTGCTCTCCTCTCTATTAATCTAATTCCAGCTTTCTCAGTACTACTTTAGAATTATCAAGGCATGTCATATCTGGCAAGTGTGAATGTTGTGAATGTTTTGCCTTGATGCTGCTGTGCCATTTTGGGAGGAGAGCTGTGCAATTATGACAAGTTGCTGGTTATTAACCTTTGATTGCTTAATGTTGTTTGTTGAGATGCAAAAAGCAGGAACATAAAGGCAATTTTAATTTTCTCTCATCCTTATTGACTTCACACACTCTTTCTCTTCTTGCCTGGCTGTTGTGGAATAAGCTCCCATTTTCAATTCATTCCCCAACATGAATGTGCTCTTTCATCTTTTTTCTAAAAGCTCATTTATTCTCAACAATTTGTTAACCAAAGATGACTTTGGTTCCATGGTTTTATTTCTCCATGGTTTTATTTCTATTTCACCTGTCCTTTAATAAACCTAGTTTGCATTTGCTCTTTCCTTTCTTTCTTCAGTCATTGTGATTATTTTCAAAGCTCGTTTTATTGTGGTATATAAAAATATGTTTAGAATGACCTAGCTGCGGTGGTCTGTATAATAAGCAACTGTAAAATAATCAGTAGGAACCTCAAAAGTAAAATTATGTCTACAATGTAAGGCTCAGATTCTGAGCATGAAGTAAAAGTAGACATATATTTCTTCATTAACATTTGCTCAAGGTTGCTGTCCTGTAGTTCATTGGAAACAGTAAAGTCACAGATTTCACCTCAGTTAGGAAAATTCTTATTTGGCCTGAATGACAAAATTAAAAGGTAAAATAAAATGATGAATGAATCAGATAGAAATGTCCAATAAAATAGGTATGAAATGCACTTTATCAGCTATTTAAGACTCATTTTCATAAGAATATTATTTAAAAAAAAAACAAGACATTTTAAAAATGCAGAATTATACACATATACTCTTTGAGCAGAACTGAAGCCATGACATTAAATACAATTTCTTAACCACAGAAGTATAACAGAAAAGAAATTGTTTCTCAAGTCAAAATAATGCACAATGAATTAAGCCTTTTAGTTAATTTTAGAAAGTTGAATACATTAAAAATACTGGATGCCTATATCTTTCTGTTATTCTTTGAAACACATAGTTTCAAATTCTTCAGTGTATGAACTCTTGAATTTTGTTAATTCCATATTTTCTTAGAAGCATTAATTGAACTGAAATACACATTTCTTCTTTGGAATCAAAAAAGAGACATTCCAAAACAGATAAAATTTAGGAACTTTATTTAGTTAAACATCGTGATTTGAAATGAAATTTTGAGGGCATTTTTTGATGCTATTTTTCTTGTTTTTTTTTTTTCCTAGCCTTTTGGATTTCATATAAGAACATTCTGAACGCAAAATGAAAGATATTTTTTATCCTAGCTGCATATTTCCATTCAGAATTTTAAAAAGTTTATTCAAATAATTATCACGTTAGCAAATAGTGTAAGGGAATACAAATTTTTTAAGGAGAAAAAAAAAACAAAGATAAATTTAAAAATAAAAATAAATGATACTAAAATTCAAACAGAACAAATAATTGTGACTTTTCATCTTCAATAAAGTTTTCTTCTGTTTGTGTGTACATATATCTCTATATACACACACACACACACATGCAGATATACCTAGCTTAAACAGTAGAGGCTCTTGTTTATAAAATGAGTTCAAGTTCAGTATGGTTTGTCTGATGCTCAGAGGAAGCCTGTGCTGACAATTGTCAGCATTTCCTCCATGGCTCTGTTAGTACTGATGCGCGATGTGATGCATTGGCTCATGTTGCTGGCAGCTGTGTGAACAGATTTGGTTGAAAAAAAAGGAAATTTACAGATATTTTTTTGGACACAGTTTAAAGCAGCTCATAATACATAATGTTTAGGATCAAATCTGGGCTGGATGGGGCTCTGAGCAATCTGATCTAGCTGTGGATGTCCCTGTTCATTGCAGGGGAGTTGATTGGACCAGATGACCTTTGAAGATCCCTTCCAATTCTAACAATTCTATGAATCTATGACCTGCAGAAAGTGAAACCCCAAAACATGCCTTATGTGTGTGCTCAACTGTGAGAAGTAGAAGTACCATAAAATCCATAAAATCTAACTGTAACCTGAAACAATTACTGATAATAAAAGAGAAATGAAAAGAAGACTAAAGTCTGAAACAAGCTCAAGCAAAATGGGCTACAGATATTACTGACAGATTGCGAGATTTTGTCTAGTAAATAAAAGGAATGTTGGCCTGGAAATCAATGAACAAAAATTGGTGTGTTGGAACCAATTTTGGTTCATTGATTCGGATTTGTACATCTCCCAAAGGAAAAAAAAAGGTCTGTTTTATCAAAAGCACAAAGGGAATCACAGTAATTGCAGCAACTGACTTGGGATTTGATTATTGAACCAATCTTTTCTTTTCCACTATGAAGAATGGCATGATAGATTAAGAAGTTCTTAATATTGTTCTGTGAAATTACCTCTATGGCCTGAAGTGGATCATCATGTATAGAAGAAAACACATCAGTTGGATTCTGATCTCTTAATTTTATGTGCTTTCATAACTACTTTGACTCAGTTCTTTGATGATATTCTATACGAGCTAATAATCTGAACAGTGCAAAAAAATACTTCTGTTGTTGCAGGAGAAAAAAATAAGTTTCATTTGTACCTGAGGGAAGCCTCCTGGTGTTGTTGATGATGTCTGTGATTAAATGTCTCCCTTAGACTTCATATTCTTGTATAAGAGTTGCCCATTATGCTCTGGCCCTGCCTTTATTTAAGCATCCAAAACCTGGGGCACCTAAAACACTTCTGGAATTGTGAATACTTAGCTGAGAGGATGTGGGTTAGACTGACTAAGTTTAGATAGACTCACATAAGGTTTTATGTTCCTGTTGTAAATATTCAGTTTGTTCATTTTTATGGTACTAATGATGAGGATGGCTCATGGATTTGAAAACCAGTTGCTTCAGCTTATTTCCTTTCAGATTTTTTCTTTTAATACATTCAATATAAATGATACCATTAATAAAGTATTCAGAGTTTACCACCAACATAACTGAAGTCACTCATTGCAAAGAAATTTAATCTAGCCATGGACATTTATAACGTTTTTATACTATTTATATGGAGTTGGAAGGGAATTGAATTTTTCAAGTTTTGTTGTTGTTATTGTTGTTGTTGTTTGAATCTTGGTGCAATTCTGGTGATGTAAGGTTTTTTCATTTTTGTTAAGGGAAAAAAGAGTAGCTTTCAACCAATACTGGGCCTTACTCGTGCGTACAATAAGGTACATGAAAAGTATGTGGTTGCTCATGAGAGTTTTTGGAAACTCCTTCATTTCCTTTCATGGCAGCAGATTGGAACTGATTACAAAAGTATTTGAAAGTGTTACTGAGAATGTGCTGAAAATTGCTCAGTCAAAAACAGGGACTATCTTAACATGGTATTTCATTCTCTAATTCCCCCCATGCTAACAGATTTATGCATATATCCATAAATGAACATAATAAATATATGTTCCTGTACATTTTATAAATATATAGAATTAGATATTATAAATATATACTATGTATAGTTAAATTTTAGAGAGAAAAAATGTATATGCTGTTGTTTTTATCTATCTTACCACAAGAAGTTTGCAAAGGTTCATTGATAGGACAGAGAAAATGAAAGTACACTGAATATTGAACAGGTTTCTCCTACCGTAAACTCACAGGAGATCAGAAGTATAAAATCATATGTGGATTTTGAATAAACAGGTTAAATACTATTCTGTTTTCAGTCATGAGCAAATCTCTCAGCCTACTATAAGATGAACAAAACTGTGATGCAAAATAACACCAAACATACAATGACAATGAAATTGTTGCCAAACAGCTGCAGAAGTGAACATCCAGAAGAATTCTGTCTCTGTTTAGTTGGTACAGTGTAAGTAAAGTGTGCTTTCTTGACAGCTATGAACTTCTGGTCATATGACATTAATTTGGGGGTGATTTGCATCATAATTTTCTTTTCACTTTTGTAATGGAATTCCAGCATTCCCTGTTAGCATCCACAGACTATATCCATGGTACTTCCATTAACAAAATAAATCTTCCCTTAATTCAATCATAAAAACTGACCTCCTGGTTTTGGTTTCATTTGGAGATCTAAGCAGTACCACTTAAAGGAGATACAAGCCCCTCTTTATTTACACATCTAATTTGTGGGATTTATGTTCAAACTGTTTCTGAATGTGTAGCAAGATATACTGAATACATTTTTATAGGGTATTTTGAATATAAACTTTTTTTTTTTTTTTTTTTTTTTTAAAGGAGACTAATAAAACAAATACAACTCTCTGGCTCATGTAGATTTATCAACAAAAACTGGATATTTCTCTACCCTGTTAATAAAGCACATGTTCAAAACAAATATCTTCCAGACATTGGTTAATATAGCAGATGTTCCAGGCATTAGTGAAATGTAAGCAAAAGTTATTTTATTTGCATTTAATACATTTCAAGCCTAAGTGTTTCAGGTTCACAAATAGAGTTACTTTGACAAAATAATGCTTTTGACAAGCATTATTTTTGACAAAATAATGCTTAAGTAGCCCAGCATTTCTGAGGTCAATGAGAATACTCCTGGGTGTCATGGAAGTGAGAAGAGTTTTATTATAAGACAAGAGAGATATCACAGCCAGATACTCTTTGTCCGTGGGATAGAAGTGGAAAATGAGAAATAATACAACATTCATGAAAGGAATTTCAATGAAAACAAAGAAAAATGCTAAAATTGTAGCAACTGTGTTGTGACTTTTTTCATAGGAGCTTTCCAATCTATAGAAAGTATTCTGGGTTTTCACGTGGATAGCTGTTAGAATGTAGACACGTTCTATTTGAAACAAAATTAAACAAGCTTACTAGATTGCAGTGCCATGATGGATGGTTACAGGATTTTCAGGGGCTACAGGCAGGAAAGGAGATGAGATGGGACAGCCCTCTACATTAGGATATGTCCTCACTGCATAGAGATCAATAATGGTGATGAAAGAATCAAGTGTCTTTGGGTAAGAGTCAGTGAAAACAAAGACGTGAGAAAAGAAGAAGCAGATAAAACATTCTATGAGATGCTAGAAGTGTTATGTTTGCTAGTGCATGTTCTAATGGGAGACTTCAACTTCCCAGACATCAGTTGGAAATACAGTGCAATGGAGAAGAAGCAGACTAGGAGATTCCTAGAATGTGTGGAGAGTATCCTCCTGACACAGGTGGTCAGAGAACTGACTTAGGAGCCTCACTTGACTTTTAGTAGCTGACTGAGGTACTTAAAGCCTTCTTTGCCTCAGCCTTCTTTAGTAAGACTTATTGTTCACAGGGTACCCAGTCCACTGAGCTGGAAGGCAGAGGTAGGGTGTGGAATGAAGACCCTGTAGTCTGGTGAAGTGAAATTATATCCGCTGGTGGCCAGTCATAAGTGGCACTCCCCAGTGCCCAGTGCACATTTTAGAAATAAATGCATTTTCATTAATGATCTTAAAGGGAGTAAATTTGCTGTCAGTGTGTTTGCAGATAACACCAAATTGTTTGCTGACCTGCCTAGGGGCAGGCTCTATAGAGGTCTCTAGATAGGCTAAATTGCTGATTCACATAAATTATACAGCTTTCTACAAGGCTGAAAGCTGGGTATTGCACTTGCGTCATAGCAACCCTATGCAGTAGTATGGACTTGGGGAAGATTGGCTGGAAAGTTGCCTGGTAGAAAAGCATCTGGGATGCTGGTTGATAGCCAGTCAACCTAGGAACACTGATGGCTCAAGTGGCCAAGAAGGTCAGTGGCATCCTGGCCTGCTTGTACCTCAATTGTGACAGGAAGGGTTGAAAAGTTTTCAAGTTGCACCAGGACGGGTTTAGACTGTATATTAGGAAGAATTTCTTCATGGAAAAGATGGTCATTGGAACAGGCTGCCTTGTTCTTACTTCAAGGTACGTAAGAGACGTGGACGTGGTGCTTAGGAGCGTGGTTTAGATGTTGGTTGTATTTGTCTGATGATTGGACTTGAGGAGTTGAAGAGTCTTTTGCAACCTAAAAGATTATATGATTATTTGATTTTATGTTGAAAAATCCATGAAGGCTAAAGATAGAACCAAATAAAAATTGTTACTATGTAGAGAATTCATTCAAATAGTACACGTAATGATGGCATGAAGTTTTAATTAGAAGGTTGTGGAAATAGAGGAAGACATGACATTCACATAAGTCTTCATCAGTGCATTTGCTTCTGCCTCTTTCCAGCTTCCTCTGTTAACTGATTCCAATATCTTTTTAGCGTCTCCTTGCTGAACATCAGGACCAAGAGAGCAAAGAATAACACAAGAAGAATGAAGAGACAAGTGACAAAAGCCTGGAAAGAATGGGAGGTCCTGGGGAAAAGGACAGTAAGTGAGAATATCTGTAGCTCTAGTTTTATAAATAGAGAAAACTTTTTCTCTCCTACAAGGAATGCTGTTTTAAAGGATCAGGTATTCCTTTGCTATAGCTGGCTGTGCTCTGTGAAGGACAATTTATACACAAACTGATGGGAGACGAAACTGGAGTTCCATCATGCAATTTTTATAAAGTATATCTATATTTTAATATGGTTACACTTCTCGGCGGAAGTCTGCAATGTCTGTTTATGTAGTCATTTCTTGATATGGGTCTTTTCTTCTTTCAGCTAGGATCATAGTTCGTTGTTTTTTTTGGTTGTTGTTGTTTTTAATTTATGGATTGTAACAGTGTGTACTGTATAACAAGACCTTTTTCTTCGCCGTTAGAATATATTTAATCTGAACTAATACTCAGTTCCATTTGCTAGGTGTGTTTCTCAACAGCAGAATAGAAAAAGTAATCTCAGCTTATATTTAGTGATTTCTGCTTTCCTCTGTTTGCCTTAAAATTCTGTCTTCTATTCAAAATGTGCTAGAAAGTCTTAGTTAAGCTTGGGAGCTGCTTTTCTGAGTTACCAGCTCATATCATACCAGCTCAGAGTCATAAGAGAAGGAAGTAGCTCATGATTTAGAGCTCACAGCTTCACTTTTGCATCTTTACCACATTTCTTATTTTTTGCTATTATTTTTAAAATGAGAATATTTTTAACACGAGATCAGGAAATGACAGAAAACAAGTAGACAATTTGGTAACAATTACTCAGTTTTAGAAAGAGGAATGTAGATGATTTTATAGCAGTTGTATAAATAAATGAACTCTCTGTGATATAAATAAGCATCTTGCTTTCTCATATTTCTTCACAAGTTAGCTACTACCTGTGCTTAACTTCTAACAGCTGTAAAGGAATTTAACCTTCAGATTTTCACATGCTGTTTTAAATGAACCTCATAACCTCACTGCAGTACACATATTAGCAGATAAAAATGCACTGTGTATTCTGCATCCCATGTCAGAGCAAAACCAGTTGCAATTGGTACCTAGATCCTGAATACACAGGTTCTTTGTGTGCACGTTTCTTCTCTGTGACCTATTTGATCAATTTGATGCATCTAAAATGCACAGATACATTGTGTGTATGAAGAATTTTTTGTTCATGCGTCCTGTTTGGAGAGTACAACTTGAGTTCAGTTCTTGCAGTAGTGGAGATGCACATTCTTCTGCACAAATTCAAATAATTCCTGTGAAATACAGCCAACACAGAATGGGTATGTGTGTGTAAGTTATGCATGCTTTAACCAGAAGTAGAAGACAAATCTCTTTTTTTTAAAAAACAGCCTTTTTTCTTTTTTTTTTTTGGAGTGATATATCCATATCAGCATCTGTAGTAGTTTTAGCTTTAGCTACAAGCAATCCATTAAATACACTTCTAAATAGTAAAACAATACGCTCAATATACACTGTGCATATGGGAATGAAAAATAATGAAAGCAAAGTCCTATGAAAAATCCATAATACAGAACTATTCATAAAACCTGGCATTTTATAGCAATCTATGGGTCAAAGCAGACATTAATTAATTTTCATAAGTCCTTTGAGTGGTGGATGAAAAAATATTAAAATTGGAGAAACTAAGCCAATTAAACATTTCATTTTCTCAGGCTATGTAGCATAGAACATTATGCCTTGGTGTTTGTTTCTATTAGTACTTATGCTATATTTATGTTAATCACATTAACTTACTATCAGTTCTTTACATCCATTTGTTTAGAAACTGCATTTCAGTTGAAGCCATAGCCTCTGTATATAACTGCAGGAAATGGACTAAATTTTGTCCTGAAATTACAGTAGTAAGCAATAGTTCCTTACCTTGTGTATTCTTTACTTACTGCTTCCATATTACTCATTAAATAATGAAATAATGTTAGAAAAAAAGTTGCAGGTAGATGAATAATATTTCTGAAGCATTAGCCATTTAGTAGCTATGTTATATGTATAAAGTTGTATTGATGAGGAATTTACTGTGCTGCAAACTAGCTGCATTGTTTCATAGATCCAGGAGAGTTTCCTCTTCCATATTAGCATTTGACACTGTCTTCTGCATTTATAGAGGACCCAAATCTTGTACAGTCACAATTGTCAACATATGCAGAATTACATTTTCTTTTATATTTTGATCTAAATCATTTTTTGTCAAATTGTGTCAAAGTACATGGGAATAATATAATTATTATGATAGCTTGCTATTGTGCTTCTTAGACAAGATATAAATAGGCAGAGGAAGTTTGTACTTTCAAACAGGAAAGTAAGAAAGGGCTGTGGACAAATGAAAAAATGTTGTGATGGCACAGACCAAATGGTTTGTCTTGTGAATGCAATGCATTCATTGGTATTTGTTTAGTCCTAGGATAGAATATTGTAGTGTACTGAGGGACACAAAAAGTTGTGTTCTGCCCTAGCCATCATTTTGTCCCTATCATCCTATCAGCCTATCATCCAGCATAGGAAGACTGGGCCTCTGACTCCCACCCACACATCAACTGGTACAGTTGGCAAACTGAAGTAGAAGCACTATTGACAGCCTTTGCAGTTTTACTTTGATCTTGGTATACTAGATATTTTACCTCAATCCTCACTACAGGAACTGAATGATCATTAGGAAATTTCCACTGTAGTTTAGAAATAAAAACTCTTCTTACTTGCAGTGAAAATATTAAAGGCATGACCTAAAGATATTTAGAAGACGAAAACAGTAAAAAAAAAAAATAAATTAAAGGGACAAAAATTCTGTGTCACAAATTTTGGTGAGCCATCATGTTAAACAGATGCATTTTCTGATACTAGAAGACTGCAATGTTTTATTGAGGAGTAAAAACACACTGTCCTGGGCTCAGTGACCACAATTAATATTCTCATTATTGTGTTTTTTAAAACAGCTGTTACACACAAAGTCCTTTCTTCCTACAAACTGCCTCTTTCATAATCAAACGCATTTTACATATTGAATCTCTTCCTGTAACACAGAACTTGCTGCACTCTGGATGAGAAATAAGACTCATCCTCAGAAATATTACAAATCCTCATTTCAGAGAACTATATCTAAAGATGTGGATTAACTTTAGTCAAAGCTTTTGCATTTATGTCGAACACCATTTTGAGAAGTCATTTTAATCTGCACAGAGTGATCGCAGTGAGTGTAGATTTAGAAGGGAACTGCTAGAAAGAATTAAACTTTGCTGACATAGACTGACAAGGGTTTAACACTAATAATTGGAGGTGTGTGCATATATATGTAGAAGGGGGGAAATGCTTCATTTTTATTAGAAATAATGTCAGCACAAACTAAGTACAAAAGTTGAAGTGTAGTACTTTAGATGCAGCAAATCAACACTGAATTGTGCAACAGTAAAGCTCCAACAGGAGCTTAAAATTAAGTCAGTCCCCTGGCTAGATATGTGATTGTTGCCTGTGCAATTAGCCTTGCAGTAGTACTAAGATGAGCTGAGAAGGATTTACTGACTGAGGCCAAGTCTTATCAGAGAAGCCTTTTTGGGTGTAGATTAATGTGGAAATGACTTTTGCACGCCTCAGTAAGCTAGTGCATTAGGAGTAAAGACTTTGCTAAAATGCATTACAAAGGCCATTTTGCCTTGTACTAGAGGGAGCATGCTTACCTTCTCTGTGGCAGATGTTGCTACAGATTGCCCCTTCTGATTGCACTGGGATTCAGCAAAAGTCTACATTGTCGAAAATTAGCAATTTTTGAAAATTTGTTAAGTAAGAGACAGTAGAACCTTGCAAAGGAAACATAGGAAAATGCAGTAAACAGAGATTGATGATACAATCTAAAATAATATTGCCTGAAACGGAAATGTACAGAGGATGAGAAAGTGGAGACAAGTCATTGGAATTGAAGACTCACACCTTTAACAGCCAGGAAGCTATTATGGACAGTGACTGATAAAACAAGTGCAGGCTAACAAGTGGGAAAAAAAGGAAGGAACAAATAAGTCATTATGCAGGGATGGCTAGACACAGCCCAACAGTATGAAAAGTTGCATAACTTAATAAATTCAGAGCTTTTGAGGTATTTTAGAAAACAGATTTATTTCAACTGATGTTGAATTTTTGATTTAGATTGTAAACAAGTTTTTGAAATCTAACATTAAATAAATTTTAAAATTCTTAAAGAAATCACTTTGCTTTCACAAAGTAACAGGAAATGCAATTCTTGTAGCTTTGCATTGAATAACTAGCACAGTTATTGAGATATTTGACGAAACTCCCTTAACTTGTCAGATTCAGAAAAGGGATTTGACTTTTGGTTGTTTCCGAGATGAGCAGCACTGTCACAGCCTCAGCCACTGCATATTTCAGGGCTTTCTTGTTCACTTTGAAATACTAACACGTGCATTAAACAACTGCTCCATTCACTTAAGTCATAGAGAATATAAATCTGACCTAGCAGTGAAAACATCATAGAGAGGTATAATATTTATGCATTTCTGTGGCTGTGGACTACCACATTTTTAGCCACAGATATTAGTAGAGGTTTACGTGAAGAATGAAGGAGCTTACAGAAAAAATCTGCAGGAAAATCTATTTAACACCAGTGAAACCATACACAGCTTACAAGAACTCTTAAAAGAAAGTGGCTGCTAGAGTCTGGGGGAGAAGTATCTTTGCCTTGTTCATATATCAAATTCATGTAGGGAGTAGGGTCCGTACACGTGGTGCTCCTGTCCTAGTCAGCTGTTCCTACCCAGGTTTCTCCAGTCTGTGTTAGCAATATAGTAGTGAACGGGATGGGACTTTGGTATTATCAAGCTGGTTATATTAGGTAATTGTACTGGAAGTGTAAAGTGGAAAACTAATCCAAGCTCTATGAAAATTATATATAATATAAATTTAAATGTTTTTCAAATATTTTGGAAGATAAAAGAGTTTTGGATTACCTCAATTATTTGTTGATTTTTTTTTTTTCATTTCTTCCACTAAACACAAAAAGTTAAGATACATCTATGAAAGGGACAGATATCTCTTCATCTCCAATCTCTGCTAGAAGATATAGATATAGAATGCCTAGGATAGGGAAATAGTTGCAAAAACTTTGCTGCTGTAGTAGGTTTCTCCCTGAGGCACGCAGCAGAGGATAGACGGTTGACCATTCCTGTGGTCTGTTCTAACACTTTTATTACCACATCAGTCAGGATATTTGCAGTGAGCAGACAGATCACAGTGGAAAAAGGTGTTGCTATTTTGTTGTGATACATGGAACTGCTGTGAATGTCAGAGCTCTTGCTTACAGAATGTGTGGACTGCTAGTGTGTGGTGCATGTACAAGTGAGACCATGAAACTCATTTGGATAGTACTCTATAGGAAGCTTCTGACAAGTTTGAAGGATGAAAGGAGTATGAAAGATGATGGAATCAGTGAAGATATATGAGGCAGAGAAGCAAAAGATTGTCATGTCCTGAAGTGTTTGGATAGTGAGGCATAGCAAAGACAGACTAATGTATTGGTTTATAACTTTATCAGGAAAAGTTTGTCCATTTCATTGCTGTAGTGTGGTCTATCGGCAGTTCTGATGCAGGGAACAAAAATAAAAGAAGGTCATTATCAAGGATAGTCTTCACATGTGAAAGGAAAAATCAGAAAGAAATGAATTACAAAATCATAAATCACAAACATTTATTACCTGGCAACATGATATTTAGAAATAATTGTGCAATAATTGAGCTACCATGCATCTGCTTGCTCAGCAGAGGGAAAAGTACTACCTTGAGTCAAGTTTCAGTGACCTTTATTCCATCTTGGTATGGCGATATGATGCTACAGATCTGTTTTTGTAGGAGATATTGTTGCTGCTATAGATTGCTATGAAAACTGAAATGACTTGCAAGTTGAAGATGGAAGCAATTTTTTTTTTCACAAAAGTAAAGAATAGATGCAGGTAATAGCTTAGCATAAGATTAGATTAACTAACGTCTGAAGTCAGCTCCTATTCATATTCCCACATGACTGCAGATAAGTTAATTGAATTTGATTTGATGCCATTTATATGGAAGAAAATTTTGTTGCATGACAATTGTCACAAAATTGGGACATATCATGACTTAGGAGAAAACAGGACCCAAGGGTAGATTTACAAAGTTCTCCTGAAGTTTAATTCATGAACATTAGACCCTTCTTTTGTTAGGAAAATGAAGGGGAGAAAGCACTCTGTTAAAATGGTTTTAAATGATTTTAAGTTGAGGGAGGGGAGATTTAGGTTGGACATCAGGGGCAAATTCTTTACGGAGAGAGTGGTGAGGTGGTGGAACAGGCTGCCCAGAGAGGTTGTGGATGCCCTGTCCCTGGAGGTGTTCAAGTCCAGACTGGATGAGGCCCTGGGCAGTCTGGTCTAGTATTAAATGGGGAGGTTGGTGGCCCTGCATGTTGCAGGGGGGTTGGAGATTCATGATCCTTGAGGTCCCTTCCAACCCTGGCCATTCTGTGATTCAAAATCTGCAGTAGGTTATGTACAGTTTCTAATAATACACTATTATGTACACATCCAATCATGTAATTACACCAGACTTGAGCTTGCAAATCATGTCTCCTAACTTCCATGCATCATTGTCTTCTGAAAGAAAGGTTAGGAAGAACCTATAAAAATCGCTGAAATTTTTGAATATTCATAGCCCACAGTTTCTGAAGTGTTTTAAGATTAAGATGACTCTGGAAACAGAAGAAATTGTACATGGACCCATTTTCTCCTTCTCACAAGGACAAAACTATCAAATTCAATTGCTACTTGCCAGACAGGGGAAAAAGTTAAATAGGAATAACCTACACATCTGAAGCTGTAGTTATATTCCCTTGCAGTGTCTACAAACTATCCAGAGTTTGCTAACTTACATTCTGAACCGCCTTTTCCAGATTTACTCATGTAATTCTTGATCCTGAGTGGAAACCCTGAGGAATAAGCTTAGTAGCTTCCTGGTTAAAAAGTGTATAAACTGTCTATTTTTTCCTTGTTTTTTTTTTTTTTTTTTTCCTAATACTTCATACTAAAGAATACATAAGTGTTTAATGTCCTTCCTTTTTTCCTTCCTCTCGTACTCCCTTCCTTCCTGCCTAACAGAGAAAAGCGTTATAACGCTGTGACTTTAATTCTCACTCTAGTATAAAATCTAGTGAATAGGTCACTTACTTGGAAGACAGCATATTTGGCTCCTTTCACAGCTTAAAAATCAATGTCTATAGACTCTTGGAGAAAATGAGATGTAACAGTTACAGAATTCTTTTTGTTCTTTTTTAGATTTGCAGCGTTGTACAAACTTAACAACTGAAATACATGCAAAACATACTTAATTTAATTTTCATAGTTTATTACTATTCTTGTCATTCTGTGAAGATTTCTAGAGCAGTTGCCATCACCTTAGGAGTTCATAATGGCAGTGTGATACTCCTGTATCTTTTGAGAGGTTTCAAGAGGTGAAAAATGTTCTGGAAATAAAAAGTCAGCTTGTTTCTTTTGGATAGCAGTGACAAAAGAAGAAAGTTAAGAAGGCATCAGAAACTATTCATGTTAATTCCTAGGACCACTAAAGTAGATGGAAGAACTTGTTTAGTAAGGCATTTGAAAATTGCACGTGTTTAAAGTGAGAATACCTGTAGTCTCAGAAAGTTCAGTAGTATTATTCACATCTTTAAGGTGTCATTAACTTGCCATTTCAATGAAACTTTTGGGCTGTTAGTGGAATTTAATTTTTCACATGTTGCATATGAAATTCTGAAGAAATCTAAATGGGAGATGGTGATTTGTAAAGAAGAGTTAATGGACTTCTTTCCCACTGACTTAGAATCCTACCGTGTTTCTGTTACTGCCTTCTCCAAATTGAATAATTCCTCGTCATTACTGGATTTTAATTGTTCATAGTGTGCATCTGGCTAACTAACATTTTTCCAACTTATTTCTAATGAGAGAATACTCCTCCTTGAAATTTATGATCAAGTAGTTAAATATTATTAGCTTGCACTTGAATCTGAATTTCATAGAGAATGGTTCCATCCCTCTCAAGTGGACCATTCCCTTATACACGAAATTGTTTATATGGCACATCTCTCGAACATTTCTGGAAGGAAAGACTGAAAGACTGAATAAAGAGTAAATTAAGTCAGTTTGCTCACGAAACCTAGTAATTTTTCCAAGTTTTTCTTACTTTGCTCAATCTGAAACTCTAATCTTCAGCAAGGGCACTATACTGAAAAAAAAAAAGTATAACACAATATCAATCACTTCAACTGATAAAGCTCAAGCTCAAGTTCAGCCGTGATCAAAAGAATAATTGCAGTAGGAAGGGAAAATCTTTTTTGCTGAGTTTTAAACCAGTCAAAAGATTTGCATGGTCTTGGAACATAGCTTTGCACTGTGGATGTAAGACACTTAAAATTTAATCTGTTCTTACTGTCTGTCTGTCTGTCTGCACTGGAGAGTACTTTAGCTTTTTGTAACTTGCCCAGGTAAGAAAATATCTTTCTTGAAAATAGCATCAGCTCAGTTTCATGATTTACCTAATTAAATCGTCCCTTTCCAGAATTAGTTGTACAATTCAATCAGAGAGAATTAAATATTTGTCCTGAGTAAAATACAGAGCTACATATATATAATTTCAAATATGGCAGTTTGTTGTTTAATTTTGTATAGATTTTGTGTGGTTGTTGATTCTAGCTTTCTTGTAAGGGGGGAAAAGATCCATAGAAAAGAGTTCTCTCAATATCAAAATGATGGTACCATAAAATTCAACACATATGTTTTCAATATTCATGTTTATTTTGGTCATTAAACTTTGTCTTTCATTGTTCAGGGTTGTCCTCATTTTTCTTAAGTTTTTGTACCCAACTTTAGTGATAATTCACCATTATAAGACAAGCACTGGATATAGAATCCTGGACAAATGTTTTATAAAATAGTCATAAGAATATTTCCTAAGTCATATCATCTGTTACATAGGGGCTGTTTGTTAGATTTCAAGAATAAATGGTAGCTTCTTCATTAAACTATGCAGTTTCTACACACGCATTTCCAAAATACCAGTACCAAACCTGTCGTAAAACATTCATGTATATGGTAAAATATTTCAATCAAAGAAATGTAATAACACTGGAAAATTAATAATAAGATAGCAGAGCTGTTTCAAAAATACTGTTATAAAGTGCTATTTAGACATGCACATCAGAAAAGCATAAATAATTTTTCTACTTATGGCTCTATATTCATATTTGTTATAATTCTAACTCTTTCAAGAAAAAAATACTAAAAACATGATAGAGTGAATGCACCACTGTAGAACTTTGACTGATATGTCTTCTTTATGCAACTGTCCATTTGTTTGTGTTGCTTAATTTTAAATTTATTCAATACTATAATCACATTTATCAGTATTGAAATAAATACAAGTTTTTAATCAAGGTTTTGTATATACAAATTGCATCTAAAATTAATTCAGCGTCTTGATAGGATAAATTTAAATTCAATTCAGTATTTGATCAGATTTTATTTTTCCACTGAATCATGTATAATGCACCATGTTGAGGTAGATTTTAATAATTAATAAGGCATATAACTTCATAAATCAATCATGAAAACATCACTCACATTAGAAATCACACAATCCTGCTTCATTTTGTTTAAAAATAAATGATTTCACTGTTTTGATCATATTCTCCTTACAGGCATTTTACTATGTTAGTTGTCAAGAAAAACAGGTCATCTGTAGTTCTTAAACATTTCTCGAATGCATCCTGGTTCTCCACAGTGTTGAGGTCTTCCAGCATGTACTCAGGTACATAAGTAGATTTTAGCAATATTATATTATAGAATACATTTTAAAAGGAACAAAAACCAAAAAGATATTCATATTTTAGTGAATGTTTTCCCTATGTGCTCAGGTCTATCCTCATATCTCACTAACACCAAAAGCAAACTCATATTCATTTCACTGGAGCAGACTACTATAGTTTTCTTTTGTGAAAATAGCGCATCACAAATCCTAAGCATTTTCAGTCACTGAAGACCATGTGTAGCCAATGTGTAGTAATGCTCAGTACCTGTGCAACCGGAGTCAATCTTGAACATTTAGAATGAGGACTAGATTTTTCTTTTCCTTCTCATTTCTTAAAATGTGCTACTAGCATGAATTCTTATCTCCTTGAAATCTGACTCGCATCTTTCCTAAGTTCATAAGTTAATTTATAGGTTTTGTAAATAAGTATAATGCCAGGATAGTGAAACCTTACTAACTCCTTCAAACTATTAATATATCTTGTCACAAATCAGAGATGGGATTGAGGATTGTTTCAAAAAGAATGAATGAATGTTTTCTTGCAGAATATTAAATCATAATCAAGCCTTTAGTATCAATTTGGAAATTCTGAAGAAATGTCTCAGAGTGATTTTTGTATAATTCAATGTTCAGCGGAAATGGAAACAATTCCATTTAATTTTCTTTCTTTCTTTCTTTTGTTTTCTTTCTCTAAGTTTTCTCATGTAAAATATAGCCATTTGATCTCTGGATCATCAGGGCTTATAGTGCAAAACTAGCTTCAAAAAACATATCTTCAAGCAAATAATGAACAAAAGAACATGCAGAGGATGTTAAAATTTCTGTGTGGGCTATGGTAAATTACCAACCCATATCTTTGATAGGAGTACAAGAACATAATATGGAGTAGAACATGTTCCCTATTTATTTTTCTACCTTGAGAATGTGCTTAACTTTTCCAAAACTTATGTTGTAATTCCTTATTAAACTCTTGACACTTTTTTAATTCAATTAAAAACAAGGTCATTATGGCATTTTGCAGAACTCTTGGCCTTAAAAGGCGTCCTGTGACAGAAAATTACATAGCCTAAAATCACCTTCCATTAAAAAGAATATTTCCTTACATCCTGACTTGCCATTTTTCAGTTTCACAGAGTGACTCCTTGATCATTTCTTAAAAGAAGAGCTAGAGCTTTTCTGTTATCATTTTTTTCACCAGTTACCTTTTTATGTTCTTTTGTCACAAAACTCCTACTCCTTACCTTTCTAAAGTAAGTAACCCCAGTCCTTAAAACCATTTTTTTTCAAATAGGATTTATTCAATGCTGATAAATATTGTTCCTTGATCCTTTTTCATAGTTTGTTTGTTTGTTTGTTTGTTTGTTTTTTGGTTTGTTTGTTGAGCTAGAATGAATGATATCCTATCTCAGCGAAAAGCAAATTCATTTTGTATCTTTTCTAGAGATGACCATAGATACTTCCGGTATGTTTACTTGGCCAAAATGATTTCTAAGCAGAGACTTTCATTAAAGTACTTTAACCTTAAAAATTCAGTTATTCAGAACCTAGTGATTCTTATTTTTCCTTTGACTCTACAGTACTTTTAATTTATAAAGAGAGAATTTCCTGTGGCATTAAGCTATTACTTGAGGTCACTGTGAAGTTCTTCACAGTTTTTGGTAGAGTTGACTGTTATTGATCATATTTGATTCATTCAGCAAAGTATTGAGGATTTGGTAGTATTTACATGTTCCATTCTTCCCCTTAGGATATTCTAACAGTTTCTGTAAATACTGGTAAAATGTGATACTGGGGAATAGGTCAGAAAACAGGTGGATACAATTTTTATACAATTTATTTGAATGCATAACCTGAAGTAGCTAAGATAGTCAACATCCTTTATATTGTATAAAATATTTTAATTGGTAAAACATAGTGTTATCTGGACTTTGTTCCATTAAAGAATACAATGGCTATGGGAAAAGCCAGTCATCAGTGACTCATTCAGCTATAGACCTGCTCCTTGAATTTTTTCAGTGTTCCATAAATTAAGTTATTTGACTAGTTGTGATAGAATAAGTTTTTAAATGTTGATGTCTCTACTGTTATGGAAACTGTGAAAAGAGGGATATTGGATGCAGTGATTGTTTAAACAAATTATTTACTGGCTTTCTTGAACACATACAAGTCCATTATCTTGCAGTGTAACGCTATTATCTTAATGATGCTATTTCTGCAGCTGTGGATAATGTTTGCTCCAAACTCTTTATATGATTCACCCACTTCTCTGTTGCTATCTGGAGGAAGTATCTATGATGGAAACTCTCTAGCCTCTTCTTACTGATTTGTTGCTTTTTTGCAACTTTGATCTTTGCAGAATATTATCAGTGACCTGTATCCTGGGCTGCATCAAAATAAACATGACCAAAGTGATTCTCTCACTCTTTAGTGGAACCCCATTTAAAAGTACTGCATTCGGTTCTGGGGCTCCCAATCTGAGAGGAATATGGACCTGTTAGGTTAAGTCCAAATGATGGTCATGAGGATGTTCAGTGGGCTGGAGCACCTCTCGTCAATTAAAAAGCCTGGGAAAGTTGTGGTTATTCAGCTCGGGGAAGAGAAGGCTTTGGGGAAACCTTATATCAGCCTTCTAGTACCTAAAGGAGGCACATAAGAAAGCCGGAGATGGGCTCTTTATCAGGAATTGTTGTAATAGGACAAGGAGTTATGGTATTAAACTAAAAGACTGGAGATCAAGATTAGATATTAGGAGAAATTCCTTACTAGGAGGGTGGTGAGGCAGTGCAGCAGATTGCCTGGAGAAGTTGTGGATGTTTCATCCTGAGAGTGTTCAAGACCAGGTTGGATGGGGTCCTGAGCAACCTGACCCATGGTAGAAGTGTTCAAACTAAATGATTTTTAAGGTCTCTTCCAACCCAAGCCATATTACAATTTTACCATTTCTGTCAATGATTCATCATTTACTTCTGTAAGAGCTGGCTCATCTGTAAATTGACCCAGGCCAGATACTCCATAGAGGGTTGGGATATTTTTTTTGTTGTTGTTTTATTTTGGTTTGGTTTGCTTTTTGAATAGAAGTGATTACTGGTGTAATGTTACAGCATGTACAGCAGCTCACAGCCTTAGACAACTGTAAAGCTGAAGCTTCAAGAGATGCCATGGAAAAGAAATGCAGCTCTTCAGAAGTGAGTGGGAGAACTGAAAGCTGTGGCTTGTATCTGTGGGAATGCCACAGAAAACCCCCAGTTTTCCCCTGATGATAACTACTGGGGATTCAGACCCTCATGAAGAACCCTGCAGGGTCTTAAAATATTGTGTTTTAGGAGGGCAGAGTTGCATCTCTCTGTGGACTTATAGCACTTTACTGCACCGATACTTGCAGTACTGGTGATTTTGATTACATATTTCCAATACCATGTAATAATTTACAGCTGAACAGGAATATAGTTTAGGATGTCCTAGGCAATACTGACAGCATGAAATGGGGAAAAAGCATAATGAGTCTTCTGTACAAGGTTCCTTCTGAATACAAAAACAGTAGTATTTCATATCACTGACATCACTAGAGGAAGGTATGAGCAATTTAAGTATAAAATAAAAACAGCTTTGGAAACCTGAAGCTTTGATTGGTAGTTAGCATATAAATATATATAATTTTAAATTTTTATTGCCAGCAATTTCACTGAAAACAAAATTAGTCCTTCAACAAGCTGATAGTAGCACAGGAGGTTGCTACCTGCGGTTTCTGGGCAATGAGACATGACTTAACATGCCTTCTCCTCTGTGATTATTAGCCTAGGTGGTAAATTGGAGAAATCCTAAGGAATTTTAAATTCATGACAGCCTCCTAGGACCTCAAAACTATCCCAAGACTCCCACTAGCCCTTCAATAAAGCAATTTATCTCATGATATGTTCAGGAGATGATTATTGACTTCATGCAACTTGTACGCCAAAATAGCTGTCCTTGAGTAAGGAATGTCTTGGCAACATTCAGAATTTTTGCAGTAGTATTTTCACTTAAAATAAGATAGGCTTAAATTAATAATTCTTTGTAAAACTGTGTGTGGTAACTGTTGAGTCACAGCCTAAACCACTGAGTATGTGGGGAAAGGACCCTTCCAGCCTTGGGAGCATAGGTGAAGGCAATTCATCTGTGTGGCTGGAAAGGGTGGAGCCTGCCTGCACCTCTCTTAGACCTCATTTAAGGGTTAACTGGCACTAGGGGAAGGATTTCTGGTTGGAGTCTTTCCTGGGAGTCTGGATCTTTCCAGGCAGGTGAGAACCTTTACTTTTTCTTTGAAATACAACCCCATCTGCACGAGTCCTTTTGTTATTCCATTCCTGTATTTCCTGTATTCCATTCCTGTTATTCCTGCCTTTCCACCTTGTTAATCTTTCCAATTGTAACTAGAATTTGTGAAAACTAGGCAATGTTCTTTAGAGAAATTCCGTTATATTTTCCATATGTGTTATGAACCTGAATCACTGGTTGAGTCATAAGAATATTGCTTATAAAGGAAAAAATGCAAAAGTGATACTTCTAGTATCGCATTCTTGGTTTTATTACAAATAATTGTAGCTGAAGTCTGGGGTGCAATCACTTTGTGTGCTCTAAACAGTTTCTTCCTTGAGCTTTTGTTCTAAGGAGTTTATCTCCTTTAGAAGGCGTTGGCAGGCCTTTAATGTTTTGTTCAGCTTTACCTGGAGTTCTAAAAACAGCCCTGGTTCTGTGTTTGAGGTCTCTATGTATACTCTACCTGTAAGCTTTGGTTTTCACCTGGGTGATGTTTCATAACTGTCTTCAGTCTCTTCTGTGGTGAAGGTGAGTGGCTGTTTGAATGCTCTGTGTGCTCAAGCTGACTTAAGACTTTACCTTTCCTTCATATCTCTGAATTCTTAGATATGCAGGTTTGGGTTAGGAGAAGTTTCTTCTCAGGAAAAGCAGTTAGGTATCAGCACAAGCTTCTTAGGGAAGTAGAGGAGTCACTATCCCTGGAGGTGTGCAAGAAACACTTAGATGTGGTGTTGATGGGCATAGTAGTGATGAGTTGATGGTTGGACTAAATGGTCTTATTGGACTTTTCCAATCTTAGTGATTCTATCATTCTAGACTTGTCTGGAAAGTCTGTTTCCAGTCAACAGATTGCCTCTGTGGCAGTGGTACAGAAAGGAATGAAAGAGGATGTAGTTCAAGTACTATAGCTAAAGGCAGTTGTTCCAGTACCTACGTTTTTTAATCTGCTGTTTTAATTTGAAAATATTAAAATTTACTAAGATTTCTTATTGCAGCTTTTCAAAAAGAATTTAAATCAAGCCTCCTGTATTTTAGTATGCAGCTTATTAGAGTATATGCACATTATAGAAACAGAATAACACCAGTTGAAATGGCAAATCATAATATAGCTGTTGGTCAGCTGTTAACATTTCTTTCAGTGAGTGTAAAGATATATGATTTAGACTAATAAAATTGTTTCCTAGAAAAAGTAATATAGCAGAAACTTCTAGGTTTTTTTTTGCCTTGGAAGGTTTAAAATAGATGATCCAAGAAGATATCATACAGTCACTGATTTATAAAAAAAAAAGTTTTCTGTACAAATGGAAGTCTTCCTGAATGTTTCAGTCTGTCAGCAAGAGATAAAATAGCTTGAATATTCAATAAAAAATCTTCTCTGCACATTATAATATAAATGTGGTAGAATATAATAAAATAGGATTACAAAAGACTTCTGACCTTTTGTAATTTAGTCTGTCTGATATTGTTCAGACAATTCATTATAAAGGAAGCAACATGAGAAAGGGAAGAAATAAATGTCATTAAAATATCTATTACAGATAGTATACACTTGAATAGATTTAGTTATTTTCTATGCCTAGATTTTAGAGACAGAAAAATATGAAGAAATAGTCTTTAAAGCGTACTTGTCTTACAGGCTATAAAACACTTTGGTTTATAACTGGTTATATCTGTTCATAGACTATTTGGTTAGTGGGTATGCTTTACAATTTTTAAAAAAGTTAATAAAGAATATTTCAAAATACCCTTCTGCATAAATCTAGAGTTTTTAAAGACCTTGAAAGACCGTAAAACCTCTTTTATGAAAGGGAGCCAGAAGCCTAAGAGCATGACTTTGAAAGCAGTCAGAAAGATGATGCATGAGTTCTTTTTTTCCAGATGTACCAGCTGGTGAAGTTCTCTGCGTAGCAGACTAGTTTGGAGTTGCTTAATTGGGATTTAAATGATCAAAGATTACTCATAGTACACTTCTCTGCCTGTTTCTCTGATAACCTTAAAGCCAAACCATGAAATTTATTAGACACTTCAGTTATTTTACGATCCCTAATGTCTTTGTGTGTGTATCCTGGGCAGTTCAGATGGCAGTTGTGCTGCTGACTGCCCCAGTATTGTTTCTCTTTGGGATTCCACTGTACAAACACATTCTTTTATCTATCTATCTATCTATCCCACTTGCTGTTTTGCGTGTCCTTTGAAAACAAAGGATTTCTTTCTTTAGTGTTCATGGTGGTTAATAGGTTTATATGTATTCACACACACTGCCTCCAGAAGTGAAGTTCCTTCTAAATGGCCTTTTACCTATTTCGTTAATCTAGTTTTCAGCCCAGCTTATCTTCTATGAAGTAAGATGGGAGAAAGATTTAGCTTTTGAAAATATGAAGTCTGCAATTCTCCTTGAAGAGTCTAAGAAGCTTGAAATGAAAATTTCCTTATAGAATAGAAGTTACAGTAGTTTACTGTGCAATACAGATTAATGGGCTCAGGTACTGGGGTTTTGGGTTCTATTGCTGTCACTTTGTCAAAATCTCTCCCATTTGTGTTTTAGGTTAAATAAGACAAATATTTAGAATTGTTTTGACTTCAAACAAATATGGAAATGCAGTTAAGATTAGGAGCATCTGATTGGAATGTTGTTTTTTTTTTTTTTTTTACAGACAACACCCCCCCCCCCCCCCCCCAAAAAAAAAAAAAAAAAAAAGCCAATTTAATTATGCCCTGGGATGTTAAGGATCAACTAGGTAGATTCTACAATAGAATGGAGCAATAATTTGTCTGAGAGGTCTTATGGAAAAGCAAATTAAAGCCATAATAAGTTACTGAATTATCAATAATATTTACTATCCAGCATACTTCAGGAGTGTTACTTCACAGCTGGTGAATTCTGAAATATCTTTCTATTTATATGATTCATGGATTTGCCTACTGAAATGTGTTTTTCTCTTTAATTAGTAACTTGTAAGGAGTTGAGTCCTCCAATCTCTTCCTGAGAGGAGTAGTTCTCAGGTAAATAATTTCTGTGCAGCCATTGACTGCAGTTTTTCAATATGAAATTCTGGGGCTAATGAAAGAAGAAACATTTTGCAAATGTGAGGCAGACAAAGAATTATTCTGTTTACAGAAACAGAATTGGAGCGGAGAATGGAACTGCAAAGCATATACAGTTTATTTCAGTAATCAGTGTTCTGGACAAGTAGATTCTCGACAAAAGCTAACATTCAAATATGTGGATCCATTCAGGGGGACTAGATCTTTCAAGAGCTGTTGCCTTTGCAATTCGTTTAATAGTTGGTTTTTACTTTTTGTCTTGGTTACTTTCCACAAGGGGGAGATGCATAGCATGGTATTTTTATTCGATATTTGCTCCTATGGTTTAATGTATTATTTATTGCATTCAAATATTGAACTAGTGACTTTTCTGGTTTAAGTTATTACTGTCTTGAAATCTTGTTGTTTTTTTTTTTTTCCTTTTTTTTTTCAAATATTAAAATTTCATTTTTTAATAGTAACATATGAAGATTCTTTAATTTCCATTAAAAATAGACAAACTTCTCAGGGTCTGCACAATTCAAATTTGAGTCCTGTTGTTGTTATAATGTTGTATAACTCTTGGTAGCAACTGATCACAGTGACACAGGGCTGTCCTCAAATCAGGATATTTCCTATGATATTTCAAAGTGCAGTACTAGGTTCTCTAGATACTCTAGCTTGGTGAAAGAATACATTTCATTATGACAAATGGACTAGCTGCCTTAGAAAGAAAAAAACCATCCTGAGTCACGCAAGCTTGCCAAAACCACAACCAACATGAATAATTTACTTTGATAAGAAGTGTTAGACAATCTTAATATTACCAATTTTATTAGGGTTATTTACACTGAATTCAGCAACTCATCTACTTTTCTGATTACATCTTGAAGTTCTGTCTGTAAATTGCTTTCATGAAATATAGCACATTTTCCTGAATTTCTTATTGATTTCTTCGCTTGTGTGTATGCATACATTCATGCTAGACTTATAGTTACATATAATTTACTTAAAATGCAACAGTGGATGGTCTATGAAATTTCTGCAGCTGTCAACAAATACAGCATGTACTTAGAGTTTTCATCAATTATGCTTCTAGTTATAAACTATTAAATAGAAAGGTAATAAATGTTGTATGGAAGAGCATGCTATTAAATGTCTAGAATCTGCTTCTGCTTGAATCAAAGTGTGGAAGATCTTATTAGAAGTTCTTGAACATAGAAAATGCCCATGAAAATCAGAAAAAAAAAGTATTCCAACTTTGGCAGACCTTATTAAACAATGATTACAAGAAAACCAATAGCTCCAGAAATAAGAAATAATAAAATTGATCAATAAAAAGTAATTAAGGAGTATGTGATCAGGAAACTTTTTAAGTATAAAGTACAAGTTTGAATATCAAAGAAGGAAAGGATGCACAGATACTGATACCAGTTTAGAAATGAAGAGAAGCAAATGTTGATTTTTTTTACTTTTTTTTTTTTTTTCAGTAGCAGAATGGGATGGATACTGTAGACAAATCATTTAAATCTAATGGCCTCATCATTATCTGATGTGAAATCCACATTGCTGTCTCCTGCTAGGGAGTATTGTTGCCAATTTAAATTGAAGCTAATCTTGGGATGCTTTTGTGATTGAAGGGCTGTCTCAATAAATTTTGTAAGTGGGGTTTTATGTGGGCTAGCCATTTTTCTATGATTATTAATCATTTCTTCTAATTGTAGTAAATATATTCTCTGACTTAAGAGATATAACATTATTTGCATTAATCAGAAAATGTAATGAGTAATGAACTATTTTATATCAAACCATCTTTTAGTTTGCTGTTGCGGAGAATGTAAAATACTACACTGACATCAAATCTCATTTAATTTTATAAGTACTAATATTAGTAAATAACCCATTTACTCTATCAGGTGAAGTACATATTCAGTTGAAGCACACAGCGTGTTGTGTACCAATAGTGGGTTTTTGTCTATCCAGGTCACTTTGAGTAGGAGTTCATTGAAATTAAATTTCATCCACTATGTTTGTAACCATGTGATGTTAAATCACTGTATTTCCAAAAAGTATGTTTATGCCAAGTTGTTTATGACTTTAATCCTTGTAAATTACAAGGATCTAGAGTCAAATATTATTCAATAGCTGGTGTACATGATGGAAGTTATTTTGCCTAGTCTAAGAAATTATAACAGTAGCGTGGACTCGCTATATAGTCCAATGTTAGGTTCCCCAAATCCAATAAGATATCAAGGAATATCATAAAACTCAATAAGTTATATAGATTTTTGCAGCCTGAACCGACTAGGATATCAAAACAGGTACTGGGAATGGTAATTCCTGATTTTGTTTTTTATCAGCATTTGTATTCGCATGAAACTACAAAGCTGGGGTGTTGTGTAGTGAATATAACAGATTTCATACCTGTTCTAATATGTAAGACTAAAGATTTGGACTGATAAATTGAATTCTGAGCCTTGGAGTACTAAGTGTTAATTGCAATGAGAGTGGGATGGTAATGATAATAACTGAAATAGCATAAACAGATAAAAACTGTTACAGCAGCAGGTAACATGCTATCTTTTTTTTTTATGAAAATGTGACATTATAATAAAAATGATCTGTAAAAATAAGATGTGGAAACAATGTTCACTTCTTGCTATAAAAGCACTGATGAATCTTTTTTACAAATGTTGTCCCTTTTCAAGAGACAGTTTCTTTCTTACTCAGATTATATTACAATAAATTAGCCTGAGTCCTCCAATGAACCTAGGCTTTCTTATACTCAAGAATGTTCAAGGTCATAATACAGTATAAATAGCATAGTGTGCTGTAACTGTGTTCTTAATCATATCCGTGCAAAATTATATCATATCGTAACAGGAAAAGTGCAGTATCTATTTTTCTGTCTTTCTTTTGTAGGATCATAAAAGTTTAAAATTACCTTTAGTAGGCAAGTACCACCAACAAAAATCATAGAGTAACTCAGTCTGATATATTTTTTTAAAGCTGTTTTGTTCCTTTTCTTGCTATTCCACATTTTGTGAGCTTTACTTGTGCTACTTCATCCTTAGTAATCTAAATGCTAAACTGTACTGCTCATTTAAAGTCTTAACCCTATTTCACGAGCATGCCAAGTATATCTATCCTTTTCCTGTTGACAGCTTATTTTAAGTAGCACTTCAGTAATTTCTCTTTCAATAATTGCTAATCAAATATATCGCAGGTTTCCTAGGCTGATGAAATGGCAAAAGAAAATTTGGAAGTTTTTTTTCCCTTGTTTGGCTGTCTTCTACCTCTAGATGATAGCAGGTACTGATACATAGATTCCTGTACATATACGTAGATACTTGCTCTCTTTTATAGAACAGTTTAGTGATACATTATTTTAGACCTTTCATGAAGATGGAGCTAATTTACAAATGTATCTTAACATAATATGGAAACAAGGTTTGGTGTTTCACTGTCATAAATCCACATATTACACCTCAAAACTGTGATAGTTTTACTAAGATATTCCAAAACTACAATTCACTTTTTACTGCAACAACACTAAATAGTTGTTACTTGCTTTACATACAACTGCTTGATACAGCAAAACTTATGGAAAGAAGCTGACAGTTTTATAATAAATGTTTTATAACTTTTAGTTTACTTTCCACTTTATAGGCAAGATTAATGCCTGTGTACTGGGGTTATATGCATAAACAAATAATGGTTTATTATCTGTGTGTAATTATTAAAGAGTGAGCACTGTGACAAAGAATTCCAGTATTAAATTATCGGCACTGTGTGAAGAAAATTGCCTGTTTCATTTTACAAAATCACCTACATAAAATATTGTTCCTAGTAAACACATTCTGTTCTCAATTAAGGTGAAAAATTCAGGTACTGGGTCACTTTTAACATGTAGGAATGTTGGTCCAAGCACTAACCTTTTCAGGTTGCATCTTGCATCATGCATAGGCACTTAGTTTTCTGTTAGATAACGCAGTGGATGGCAATGTTGTCAACTACATAAAAATGTGTCAATGTTTAATGATATTTTAATGATATTTTAGTGCTAACGTGAAAAAGTCAAGCAATTTTCAATGTCTGCTTTTGAGGATAACAGATGTAGGTTTTTACAAAACATTTTAAAAACTTACCATCACTTCTAAACAGCATCTAAACTGACACAGGAAGTCACAGGAGCATTGATGACTGTGACTTCCCCCATTGTTCTATGCATGCATTTTTGAAGAGAGCCCTTGCCCCTGTGCATCCTGTGGTGTGCCACAGCCACTGGACTCTAGGTTGTGCTAGCAGAGCTGACAGGCTGGGGGAGGAGTGGAGCCTGTCTTACCTCTTGCTGTCAGCAGGCAAGTCACTCATTACAGTTATTAGAGGCAAACTAATAGGATATGTAACACTGAAATATCACAAGTTGATGATTCACAATAGACCATACAGCCGAAGGGACAAGATTGACCATTCTAACAAAAACTTGTCACTCAGCAGCTCCTGTTTGAATTTATACCATTAAAAAACAAATAAATTGTGCTGTGCAAAAGACAGTAAATGCGATGCATATGACCTTAATCAAAGATGTGCTAATAATTAAATAGTCTGTGAGCAGTTCCACTGATACCACTAGTATCCTTTTCCCAGCACAGTGGGTAGACAAATTACTTAGGCTTGTACATTTTTGTTACTCTTATCCCAACTAACAGAACTAACCTTCTGAACAAATCTTTGCAGGGTGAAAGTCATGAGCCACACATCCCTTGTGGGGGGAACCTTTCTTCATAATGTGCATGTAGCACCAAGCACAGGAGAGTTTAAACTGACTGAAGTGTTTATAAATAAGGGTGCAAAATAATGTGAATAGGAAATTAATAATATTAAGCCTCTATTTGAATGCTTGAACGTATAACAGTTTTTTTGTTTTGTTTTTCAAATAGCTTGCAGCATTTCAGATTTCTTTCTTTGTTCTGCATTTAGGTTAAAATAAACTTACAGAATTATCAAATGAGACAATGCTGGTAGAAGGTTTGGAAACCCAAAATGCAGTTTCCTATGTGTCTAGGGTTTAATTTCCCAGAATAGGTAGTCTGAATCCAATGTTATGATCATAAATGGAAGGGTCAAGGGCATTTATATAAAGATATATCTGCAGCAGTTAAAATGTATTTCACAAAATAAAAGGATAAAGATTATTTATCAATTGGTAAGAACTGCTTTCAAAATACATTTTGTGTGGAAACTTTAATGGCTACAATACTTTCTTTCAAAGGTTTTTTTGTCAGTAGTGAACAAAAAACCACTTTTGTGATCTTCACTACTCTTGAAAGGCTCATGGAGCTTACAAATAGTTGAGCAGATTGCTGAATAGATTCAAGGTATCAAAAAAGTATGATGCCAGATAAGGTGAAACACAGTTATCTTTGTGTCGCAGGCAAAGCTTAGTGGTAAGAACGTCTAAGATATCAGTGAAAATGTTAAATAGAAGTGCAGTATCAGCCTCAGCAAAATCTGAGTAGAATTTCTCATGTCATTCTTCACTGGAAACTACAACTGTGAATTTATTTATTTATTAGGTGGCTTATAATCTGTTTCCAGCATGCACTATCAATGTTGAAATATTAAGTGGTGCTACATCAAATTCATATCTATTAGCTTTAAAAAGTTAACTTTTTCTAAATATCAAAGGAAGTAATCAGAATTACTTTACTGTGTTTTCTTCTGAAAACTGATCAGCCCATTCTCATTCAGATCAGTTTCATTGTAATTACAGGGCATGCATAGGACAAAAATGGGATCAGGCCAGCTAGCATGGGTTCATGAAAAGCAAGGCCTGCCTGACCAACCTAGTCTCCTTCTGTGACCAGGTGACCCACGTAGTGGATGTGGGAAAGGCTGTTGATGTAGTCTACCTAGGCTTCAGTGAAGACTTTTACACTATCTTTCCTCAATATTCTCCCAGCGTTGGCAGCCCATGGGCTGGACAAACACATTCTTTACTGGATCAAAAACTGGTTGGATGTCTGGGAGCAGCCAGTGGTGGTGAACGGAGTTTAATCCAGCTGGCAACTGGTTATAAGTAGTGTTCCTCAGGGGTCAGTAGTGGGCCTCTCCTCTTTTAATATCCTTATTGATGATGCGGATGAGGGAATTGAGTGCATCCTGAGTAAGTTTGAAGATGACCCCCATGTTTGGGAGGAAATGTAGATCTGTCTGAGGGTTGGAGGGCCCTACAGAGGGACCTGATGGGTTAGATCAATGGGCTGAGGCCAGTAGGATGAAGTTCAACAAAACCAAGTGTCAGGTCCTGCAATTTGGTCACAACAACCTCATTTATCGCCACAGGCTTGGGTCAGAGTAGCTGGAAAGGTGTGTGGAAGAGATGGATCTGGGGTGTTGGTTGATGCTCAGATGAACATGAGCCAGCCCTGTGCCCCGGTGGCTAAGAAGTATAGGGAATTGCACCAGAAATAGTGTTGCCAGAAGGACTAGATAAGTTATCAGTCCTTTGTACTCAGCTCTCGTGAGACCATATTTTGAGTACTGTGTTCAGGTTTGGGCCTTACATTACAAAAAAGATATGGAGGTCCTGGAATGTGCCCAGACAAAGCCATAAATCTGTGAGAGGGCTGGAGCACAAGTTCTTGGAGAAGTAACAGAGGGAACTGTATTTGTTCAGTCCACAGAGGAAGAAGCTCAAAGAACTAATTGTTCTCTAAATTACCTGAGAGTATATTGATGTGGAAGTTAGCCTCTTCTCTAGTAATAGGACAAGAGCGAAAGGGCTCAAATTGTGCTAGGGAAGATTCAGACTGGATATTAGGAAGACATTCTTCTCAGGAAGACTGGTGAGTCATTGGAACATGTTGCGCAGGAAAGTGGTGGTCACCATCCCTGGGAGTGTTGAAGGATAGACGTACTTAAGGACGAGCTTTAATGGACAGTATTGGTGGTAGGTGGACAGCTGGACTAGAGCATCTTAGTGGTCTTTTCCAACCATAACAATTATATGATATTTCAGATTATTTTGCTTTTCTGTTGTAAACAGATATACAATATTAACATTCCTATAGTGTTTCAATATTTTCAAGGATTATTTAAAAAGTCTAACATCAACAGATATCCTCAGCTACATTTGTAGAACTGTTAGAGGTATTCAGCATTTGATTTCTAATGTATATCTACGTAATAAATTTTATATTTGTCTTTGATAGAAAGTACTTCACAGCCTTGTGGATTAATGATATACTGTACCTATATTGAAATACAGAAATTATTTAAGCGCAGTTTTCTCTTATGTAATTGTTTATAATTTTATTCTCGTTCTGGTATAAGCTTATATTACCTCCATGTTCATTTTATGCTTCAAACTCATGATGTCTGAACCCAAATGTGACATTTTTTCCTTGATATCTTTAATTTCCTTAATTACTTTGTAGGCTTTGTTACTTGTAATTTCAGTGAATGTTTTTAATGTCTTTAATTTGCTAAGCTTTTTCTATTTTTTATATACCAAGTTTCTGTTCTATGAGGGCAAACTTTTTAGGCAAGGATGCTGTAATTTCTTGTACTGTGGAATTGTAACTTACTACTTGTATCAATTGATGAGTACAATGGGAAAGGCATTGCAACAAAGGTGTGTTGATGGAAGAACCAGCATGATAGAAAGGTGCTATAAAGGAAAGGAAGAAGATTGCTCACCTGTATCAAAAGATTCCGTATTCACAGGGAAAGGCTTTGTCAAGAAGGGATCTCCAGAAAGAAATCCTTCTCCAGTGGCAGTCAAACTTAAAATAAGGTCTAAGAGTGGAGCAGCCAGGCTCCACCCTTTCTGGTCACACAGCTGAATTGCCTTCACCTGTGCTTTCAGGGCTGACTGGGTCTTTTCCTTAAATGCTCATCAGTGGTTCGGGCCGTGACTCAACAGTTCCTGTACACTACTTATCTATAACAAAGTTCTCTGTAAGAATTGACACTAAAGGTAAATACGAGCAATGAACTGCAGAAAATGAGGGGAAAAAAAAACAACAACCAAAATTGATATATTCATCCATTACTGATTTAATATGAGCACAAAATATATATATATTCTTTTGAATCCTTGAGTAGTGACAAGCAATTACAGGTATATGAATTATTGCATATGATTTATGCAGCGAATTTTGGTATTTTGCATTGAATAAAATATTAACAAGTCAAGTTTGTTATTTATATATTAGCTGTTTCAATGAGTAAAATATTTATAGAAAATTATGCTACCATCAGGCTTTCTTCTAACAGTTGAATAAATTATATATGAATATATGTTTTACCTCTTTGAATGAGTACTTACTAAAATTCTGTCTGTATTACTGTAGGATAACACAACATTAACATAAATTTGCATAATGTTATTTAATTTGCCATAGAATTTCAACATTTCCATAAACATGCAGTGTTAAAGAAGAAAGTGGTTTCCATTCTGATAAAACATAGTGCTGTTTTTACAATTCTTTATCAGAATACAAATTTTCAAAATGTTGAACAGGCAGTAGATCCTGCAAGATAACTAGTTGCGTAAGAGTCCCCTCAGGGGATGTGGAAACACTGAATTTGCTCTCTGATCATTGCGAGGAATGAGAATTTCTATTGAAATATTTGTGAAAGGTGACTCCTTCCTCTTGCAATTTGAATTCCTGATAACTTTTCATTTTTTAATAAGATAATGCTTCCTACACTAGTTTGCAGTAACCTTATCAGTAACAGCAGTCAACTTTGTGTATCATCATTTTTGAAAGCTATGCAAGCATGAAGAACCAATGAAAGCAGAAGGATGCAACAGAACTAATTTCGAAGTAGCGATGATTTTAATGTTAAAGGTCAGATGGTGACAATGGAGTTACCACTGAAAGCTGTAGATAAAGCTGATATCTAATGAGGCTTCTAGAACTGCATTGGTGTTCTGGAAGAATAGTTTAAATATTAGGTGTAATCAAAAAGCTTATTGCAAGAATGCATGAGATGCTTAAGGTTTTGTGATGCTCTCCAGTGCACTACTCTCTAGCAGATATAGCTGTAGCTTTCTATCCATAGAAAAATGACACATCTTCACACTATTGCTACATATACATTCATTTGTTTTTGTGACTAAAAAAGGTAATCTAGACATTTTTTTTTTTTAGAACAAACTGTTGGCAATTTATTCATTTGGAAAGAACTGTACTGAAAACAAAGGTCCAGATCTTTACACATCAAAGTATACTGAGTCATATAAAACCCTTTTAAGCCATGTCACAGATGATTAATACTGAAGCCATCCTACCCCATAGGCATTTAACAAATGTCAGCCAATCACAGACATCCATATCATGAACATATCTGTGCCCACTGCCTACACTTGGTGAATGATAAAGACACCCACAGCTTGTTTGGATTCGTGCCTCTTAGGATTTCATGTATGATTAGAATGGGTAGATTCCACAGAAACGTAACTTGGAAGATGCTCCAAAAATTACCTGGGTTAGTGTAGATTTGCAGAGGAAAGTGTTTTTGCAACTCCTGGGGAAAATAGAACTAGAAAATTGTTCAAGCAGGAAAAAAAAAGATAATTCCTATTAGAAGGAACTTTTCCTGCTGTGTTTTTCTTTCCCGCCTTTTTCTTTTTTGCCCGCCTTTTTCTTTTTTGCCCACCTTTTTTCTTTTTTTTATTTTTTTTTCTTTTTTTTCTTTTTTTTTTTTTTTTCTTTTTTTTCCTTTTTTTCCTTTTTTTTTTTTTTTTTTTTTTTTTCTTTTTTTTCTTTTTTT
>JAPSGF010000007.1:18058379-18233487 GCA_035772895.1 Perdix hodgsoniae
CTCTCTTTTTCCTCTCTTCTTTCTCTTTTAGAACACTAAACTGATGTGTCGTAGACTAGCTTTGGTTGGAAGGGGCCTAAAAGATCATCCCTGCCATGGGTTGGAATACCTTACACTAGATCAGGTTGCTCATGGAATGAGCATAATGAGCATCTCTGAACATCTCAACTATCCTTACAGAAGGCTTTCATGTTGAGTTTCCTTTACATTGAAGCCCTTGGGCTAAGGGCTAAAATTTACTGTCGATTGTTTGGGTGGATCCAGTTTTGCTTATAAATTGAAAGATAGGTTATTAGCAGAGCCCATAAAGGGAAAAAAAAAAATCACATAGAGTTTAAATTTTATTTCTTTTTCCAGAAGACCGCTTTCCTGCAGATGAACACATTTACTGGTAAAACTAAATTTTAAGTCATGAGTAGAAACCCAGTAATTTTACAGAAATTAAGTGAAACTTTGAATTTAGTGAGGGAGTGTCTGACTCAGTGGATGAACAGCTGTTTTTTGCCAATCCCAGTAAAAGCGTACAATTCAGTAAAATCCATTATTATTGTAATTTGGAGATTTAGGATACTTGATGAATATAGTTCCTAGTATGAAGCCTATGAAAGCAGCTATGTTGTACTTACAGAAGCAGACAGGAACTGAAGCATGAAAAGCAAACTTTACAAAACAAAATACAGTAGATATGGCATTCAGTGGATGGAAATGTCAGCATTGCAGCTTGTGTATCATTAGTCCTATCTGAAGCCCATTGTGTTAACAAGGAAGCTTAAATGTACTCTACATCCACTCCTGAATCAGTGGATTGTAACAAGTAGTCATTCATTATTTTTCATTAAATTAAACTTTAGTGAAAACTACATCTTGCATTTCTAAGTGCATAAGTGCACTACATGTAGCAGTTAAACAGATTTAGTTTAATTCTACATTAGACATTTTAAATACTAAAGCTCCTAAAGAAATCCTGAATCCTGAAGATATATCACCTGTTGCTAACATGTTCAATAGCAGTAACATCTTTTACTAAATATGCTTTCCATAAGCTTCACAGTAACTTTTGGAATTTTATTTGTGTGAGCGCTGGATTTTCAACCTGAAATAAGCAGCAAAATTCAGTGTTCATATCTCTACAGCTTTCTTTTAGAGCATCTGGCTATATCAAAGTTTAAAATTTTCTCCCTCTTACTGACAGGATAATTAGTTCCTCAAAAGTATGGTTTTTATTTGGATTTGTGCAAAGCTCTACTGTCACTGGGGAGGGTGCTGAAGTTGAAGAATATCTCCCAGCACTTCCAGCAGTCCTTCCTGCCTACTTTACCTGGTCTGTAGGGCTAAGCAGTTTTAAAATTATTGGAAGAGTAAGTTTTAAAATCACATATCTTAATAATGCTTAAAAGAGAGGATAATGTTGTCATCTCAGAGTGCAAGTGTTAAAACCTGTATGATTCTGATTATATTTGTGAAATAACACAGGGCTTAAACTCATTTATTATTTGCTCAGTTTTGTGGTGGGCTCTGGTTTTTTTTTTTTTTTTTTTTTTTTTTTTTTTTAGCGAAACTTATTTGCACGGTTTCCCAAATATAAGAGGAAACAGCAGAATTCAGCAGAGGAAGCCTGTTTTTGGAATAATATGTTGAAGTGAACTGGAATCTGGATACTTTTAAAATATTCGGTGGCATATTTGCTATCGTTACGTATTGCAATTGTTACTAATAATTTCAAGGAGAATTATAGAAAGTTTTACCTGGTATCAGTGGAAAGTCTATGATTTGATGGCAGACACAAAATGTCTAGAAGATATTTTGATTTGACAGTATGTAGTTATGTGACCCAGCAGTATAGCATTTTCACTGCTAGTAGCAGACTGCAAACCCTATACAGAGTTTTCAAGGCCTCAGAATTGAATTTTTATTCAACTCTCTTATCTGAATGGATGTTCAAGCAGCTTCCTATTCCTCTAAGGAGTATGTCCAGATGGAACTGATTGACAGTGGTGTTGAGTATAGACTGTGGGATATCCGGCAGCTTTCTACCATCTATTACATTATGATGGTTGCATAGTTGTAATAAAAGCTAAATGATTGTGATCCAGTTGTTGGATATATTGTGTAATTATTATTGTTTTCAATGTGAAAGAATGTTTTCTGCCTGACAACTGAAATGCAAGTTGGTGGCCATGAAGCAGGAGAACTTGAAGATTTAAATAATTACTCAATTTATATGTATACAAAATGATCTGATATTTACTTTAAACATAAAACAAGTTGGCATTAGGAAACTGTCAGGTTGATTATGGTGTTTTTTTTTTTTTTGCCATTTTTCATAGATGACCCAAGGAACATTTCACCTTTCCAGGCAATTAGGGCTGTCTAAAAATACAACAATGAGAGATATCGTGTACGTTTCTGTGACAAACCTGTTCAGACCAAACACTTCTAGTCTTAATGTTACTTTAATTACAAATGATCTATGAAATCTTTATTCTGATAAATAGCAGTTTTGTGTTAAATGTTTATGTACCTGCCCGGGTCCCCAGGTAAAGTGTATTACAATGCAGTTGATGGAAAAATAAAATTATAAAGCAGAATTCATTTGGAAACATTTTTAAATACTGCCAGGTTCCAATTTCTCATGTTTTTTTTTTTTTTTTTTTTTTTCTGAACAGAAAATGCTGACAAGTTTCTGATAATGGCACGATCTTTTAAAATTCACATAGATACTAGAAGGCTGTTTTATGATCTATCCAAGTTAAACAAAATTGTCATATGGTGTTAATGTTAAAATATTGATGTTTTATCTTTTGTCAGTTGTCAGGAATATTGGCATAAATACCTAGTGCTTCACAAGATGAGAAAAAGCACACCTTCTGACAACCTTCTGAAAGTGTACAACTAGAGTCTACTGAGCACATTGTTAAGTACTGAAACTAACGCAAAACTTTTTGCTGCATTTCTCTCTTCAGCTATTCACTCTCAAAATGAAATACTGTTTTCTGAAAATTTTTGTTTGATATTACCTTTCTTTGTACTATCTTCTTAATTCTAATTACTGTTTGAAAATGCCTTAATCATAGTCATGTCTTTAGTATATTCACTCTCAGCAATATAGGACAAATAATATGAGTTAAAACCATTCCTAATGTACCCTCTTGCTTCTAATTGTGGCAGGCTGATTCAGATTGAGACTCTCATTTATTATACTTGTTTATACACATTACAGCAGTTCATGGACTTGCTCTACCTTCAGTCTAGATTTTTTCTGAAGCTAGGGTGTCTATTCTTGGCATAATCTTTCTTTGTACTTGATTTTCCCTGCTTTAACAAAGACATTGCATTGATGCAACTTTGCTGCAGTTATTGTTCTTAATTGAGACTGGAACGATTCAGCTATGTCTTGAGCAGCTTTATGCAGTTCTGTCTCCTTTTATAGTGAAAAAGGAATAATTGCATTCCTTAGAGATGAATTTTCAGAAGCTGGTTGGCTGAACAGAGACAGCAAATAATCAGACAATGCACTTAAAGCTTGTGCTAGAGTACTGTTGTCTACAGTGCTTTAATGGACTGCTTCTTACGTTGAGACACAACAGCAAGGTCAACACAGGGAAAACCGATCAGGCCAGACCAAATGAAAGGACTTGGAGAGTAAGACTTATTAATAACTTTCATTTTTATATTATTGTTTTGATTCTTTTATTACATACAGTGACTCCTTTGGTATTAAAAGCACAGCTTATGCAGAATTTGCCAAAATTGACTTTATTGATCAAGGTCGGTTTTCAAATAACTACCTGGAAGAAATACTTATACCTATAATAAAAAGTAGCAGGGGATGACATCAGTGTACCTACAATATATTCTGTTTCACCCTATGGATAATTTTACAAATAAAAGATGGTAATGAAACAATTATTCAACACTTATGGTCAAAAGCTGATGAGGGAAGAAGTAAGATTAATCATATGGAAGTGTTGTACTTATTCAAGTTCTCAGAAGTCTGAAATCACAGAAATAAAGAGCATGCAGCATCATTAACTTTCGATACTCCCTGTCAAGCAGCTGTCACATTTTTGGGATGGTTTGTATGTAAATATGGACTTCTTAGCCAGAAATTGATACTGGAAGAGGGTGTCTTTATATTCTTAGTTTTGATTTATGATTAATTGTGACTGTTTATCATGCAGCAAAAAGTGAAAATGAAGCAACTAAACAAACTTTCACAAGATCTCTGTCAAAACATGTTTTCTTCAACAGACTTATATTAGCAATTTTTTCATCCTTACTGAAGTTTCTCTAGAAATTAGATATGAGTTTTTGCACATGTTTCCATGACAAATAAGTTTATTTTCACGGAGGAGAAAAAAAAAACCCTAATTTTAAAACTCTCCTTAATTTACAATAGAAGTAACTAAGTGTATGGGAGCTGCTGAATCACAGCCTGAACCTTTGATTAGTTATCTGAGGCAAGCAGTATGTCAGCCCTGGGAGCACAGGTGAAAGCAGTTCACCTGTGCTGCAGGAAGGGGTGGAGCCAGGCTCCACCTCTCCAGCCCCATTTAAGTGCTGACTGCCAGGGAGGAAGGATCTCTGCTGAGAGATCCATTCCTTTGGAGACCTTTACTGCGAGCCCTCTGCACAGGTAAGCGTTCCACCTATTTTCTCTTTGTCTTTGTTACCCTTGTGCCTAACTCTTTATTGGGTTATTTTTGATTATACATCTATTTGACTGTACTTTTCAATTATATTATTTTTTCCTTGATTGTACACTAAGGAACCGTAAATATAAATGTCTATACCTTACTGTTAAAGACTTAAAAGATGATCTCTGCAAAGATGCAGTGCATTTTCTTTTTAGAACCTCCAATGATGCTGTATTTTGTAATTTTGATGAAAAATAGCAGTTATACCATTGTTTTTAGTAGTTGCAGAGCAATGCTTACACAGAGACAAGGATGTTTCAGCTCCTTGCACTGTCCTTCCAGTGTGGAGCTGGGGCTGTACAAGGAGCTGGGAGCAGACAGAAACAGTACAGCTGACCCAGTCTGTCCAAAGGGATGTCCTGTGCCATATAGCATCATGTTAGCAATAAAAACTGGGAGAAAGAAGGAGTAAGTGATGGGTATGGCAAATTTGGAGTGATGGCATTTGTCTTCCCAAGAAAGTGTTAAGTATGACGAGCCCTGATTTCATGGCAGTGGATGAACATCTGCCTGATGATGGGAAGTAGCAAATGAATTCCTTGTTTTGCTTTGTTTTCACATGGAGCTTTTCTTTGCCTAGCAAACTCTATCTCAACCTATGAATTTTCGCAATTTTACCTTTCCAATTCTGTTCCCCATGCCATCTGAAGGGTAAGCAAGCAGCTGTGTGGTGCTGAGCTGCCAGCCCAATATAACAACAACACAAGAGTGCAACAAAACTGCTAGCAGTTATTCGAGAGTATCCATTAAAGATGTGGTCCTTTCTGAGGTTCTGTGAGCAATGACTGGTTTTCAGTTTTTCTTTGTCCTCAGTGGTGTTTCCCTTGCTTTTGTAATCATGGAAGCCTGAGGTTTACCTTGGTGAGTTCTCTCAAAACGTGACAGGTCTGCTCCATTACTGATTCAA
The DNA here is from genome assembly GCA_035772895.1 of Perdix hodgsoniae. Lineage (NCBI taxonomy): Eukaryota > Metazoa > Chordata > Aves > Galliformes > Phasianidae > Perdix > Perdix hodgsoniae. The sequence goes on from JAPSGF010000007.1 coordinate 18,063,984, forward strand.
TTTTTTCTCATTTCTCTGTTTGGTATAAAATCTTGTGACAAAACTGTTCTTTCTTTTTTCCCTTTATGAAGTTTCACTACTTTTCTTCTTAATGGATAGCTCCATGTACTCTTGATGTCAAGGGAAATTGATTATGCATTTGGAGAATGTTTCATGAAAGCGTCTTGCTTTCTACTGTTAAGACCTGCATTTTGTTCAAAAACCTGCTGGTTATGCTATCTGTTGACAGCTGGGAAGATTAAGAATTTCTTTTACCCTTCACCTGCAATTTAATCATAGATCTTATGTATAGAACTTTAGACATAATTTCTGATCAGTGATATGAATTCACACTTACCTTAAGTATTTGTATGTATATCTGCATTAAAAACATTTCCAGTAAATAGTTACATGCTTGCTCTCTGTTAAGATTCATCTAGAGTTTGCCTTTTTCCCATATTGGATGTAGAGCGATAAAGTTTGACTCTAACAATGTACTTCTAAATTTTATTTCCCACTGAATTCTCTCAGTATTCTGAAATCATTACTAATGTCTCTATAATCAGACATTATTACCATTCATCGTTTACTGTTTAATGATGTACCTATTTCCTATCTCCCACAGTTATAATAGTAATATTCTTTTCTGTAGTTTTCTCCCAGTTAACTTGCTCCAATATAGTAGACATATAGTTCCTGACATCTCACTTCTTGTAAGCTGTCTGAATTGCTACAGAGTAGAGAGAGAATAATTCATTACTTGAACAGTCCTAAAAACAACTTTTTCTTTCTTTTAATGGGAAAAGGAAAAAAAAAATCCCTTTACATTATAGATGCTGAAAAATTCTAGTATCTCATATGGCAAAACCTAAACTTTGAAGAAGTGCTGCCTCCAGCATCTGACACCTTTAGATTAAAATGACATGAAAATTTGGTTAAATGGTACTTTTTCACATTTTAAAAGCTACACTGTAAGGTGTCAACATTTAAATGTGAAAGTGTTACTTCCAGAGCAAAACTGTGAAGTGTTGAAAAGAGAAGTAATGAGAGCAAAAATGCCCCCAAAATAACTGAAGATGGATCTAATCAAGTTTATGAATAAAATAGTGTGTGGTATGATTTCTTGTAACTGGAGAGGACAGTTGCTCAAGATGCAGTTTCTTTATATATAGGAGTGTAACTTTGGTATTTCCAAATGCTGCCGTAGTCAAATGCTGGAGAAAAAAATATATATTCTTTAATCTTTCTCCCTGTACAGCTTTAAAATTAGACCATTTTTACAAGATCTAAACTGTCTATGTGTGTAAGCTAATATACTGTCTATTTCCAGACCTTTTAAATAAATGATTTTTCCTACCTTATTTGGTGCATTAAAAAAGAAATTTTCCTCTTTTGTCCCTAACAACTTAGAGGAGGTAGTTGTCATAATATAATTTTATTTAGGTTTTGCTTTTAGTGAATGAATTTTTGAATTTGTGTTAAAATCCTATGGTGTGTTAAATTCAACCAGATGGCAAATGACAATCAAGTGTTAACTCTCCTCTCTTTTTCACCCTTCTGTGGCTTTTCATTGCAGAACATGGAGTCATTTCGTGCGAAATTTTACTATTTACATTCCAGTTCACTTAAGAGCTTTTGAATGGGGTTGCAACTTTGACCTCAGGGACAGCAGTAATGTGTTGTTTGAGAGCCTGGTTAACTTGAGGGTGGGGTTGAACAGCAGCTATTTTCTCTGCAGTTTTCCCATAAGCAATGAAGATTATTTGGAAAAAAAAAAGTAATCTTGGTCACTTGAAAATGGATTCTTAATTAGTCGTGTATATGAAAGACAGTCATTGGAAATATCATTTCTGGGTCTTTTTTTTCTACCACTGAAAAATTTTTAATCTGTCATAGAAGATTCTGTATATGATTTTTGTTCATTCAAATTGTGGAATTATTTTAAAATAATGAACTACAAGACAGATATATGCAAATAACATGTATTTCTTTTAAATAAGTTCCTCCCATGAGGAACATGTGAGATGGAAACTTTAAGTGCAATCTCTAGAATGTAATAACTTTTGAATTGATTATTAGGTTTTGTCTTTGATATGGGCTCATCCAAAAACTCGAGTGAGTAGTAATTTATATTTGGGATTTGCAATGGGAACGTGAATTGGAAAGTTGAAAATCCAGTAGTCACATCTCATTGGATCCTTTCTCAAAATAAAAATAAATAAATAAATAATACTGTATCCAATGCATTTTTGTTAACTTCTAGAATTTATTTCTAGTGTATCAATGCTTCAGTGAGTCTGAAGAGTGAATATCTTGTCGTTGAAACAAGGGATGTCAAGAGCTATTGTACATATAAAGAAACATTTCCATTGGTTGAAGATGTCACCTCTGCAAGGTGTCTTTTCTGAATGTGACTTATGATCATCAAAATTCCAAGTGATTGCAAAAATTGAAGTTATGATGGGTTGAAGCTTCTGAAGTTTTATTAAGACCCAAGCTGACAGATCTGAACTATCCGTTATGATCCTTGAGGATAGAAATAGGAAACTATATATTTAAAAAAAAAAAAAAAAAGCTAGTTTGTTGCCATACTCAAAAACGTTTCTAGTGAATGTGAATGAAGTGTCAGTTTGAGGAACACTCCTTGATTTTCTTTTCTACTTTGTTTTTTTCTGGGAAGGGTGAAATTGAAAAATATAGTCATACAGCAAATACTTCAATAGTGTTTTTTCAGAGTTGAATTGTTTTATTTTCATGTTATTTTGCTGTAGTGTAATGATTCTTTGCTATTTCCATTTTGCACCTGGCCAAATTATTAATTTATTTTGAGAATGCTGCTGTGTGCAATAAATTGCATATCTTTGAAGATTGATTGGTTATGATAATTTAAAAGTTTGTTGATGTGTAATTATTCATCAGAAAGCCATTGTTTTGAATTTAGTCTTTGTTCAGGTACTCCATAGTGAATGAAAGTGTTAGTCACTCATCAATGCACGTATAATGAATTGTCTCACTTGTCTCTCCTCTTGAACAGGGAAAGCACGCAGTGGTAACTCAGTGGTTAAATGTGAGATAAAAATTCCACTGATATAATCTGCAGAGCAGATTGCTCTTATTTTGCTTGCAACACCTTACATGGCCTCCTGGTTTTTTGTATTGCTGCTGCATGATGCCACACCAGCTGTATTAGAAAACACAACTGGCATTTCTCTCACTTTTTATTTTTCCTTCATGAACACTTTCTCCCTTACCCTCAATCTCTGTTTTCATGTTTCTTTTCTCAATTTTCCTGGTTCAGGCTAAAACTACTAACTTTTATAGACAGTATCTCACCTGTCTACCTTTCTTTTTTTCAATTCTTAGCTTTTAGCGGGATTTTGTATCCTTGTCCAACCTAGAAGCTGGTGAAATTAATTGGAATATATTCCTATATCTCGGCATATTTTCAAGCTAAAATATGCTTCTCTTAGTACACAAGATATTACAACTTGGTGAATTCATAATTTTTGACTTCTCTGTCTTAAACCTGTTCTACTCTGTGAAACTGTAATCTTGTCCTCTGTCTTGAATGAAGGGAGGGGAAAAATAACTCTGTATTTTCTGTTCTTATGGCTATTAATCAATTTATCCATTCATATCTGATGATTTCTTAGAATCTTTAAATGAAAAGCAAGGGACAGAAGGCAGATTTTGAGAATGACATTAGAGGCCTTCTGGAATAAAATTTTCTATTGTGTTTAATAAAAGTTTCTGTTCTGTTTTGTTTTTCCCCTGTGGAATGCAGAGTTTTCAGGAGTTTTCCTTGGTCAAAAATCCTAACTACTTTCAAAGTGACTTAGGGTTGTAAATTATCAGATCTCTTAAAACAGCTTTTCATTATAACGTGACAAAGAACGGTGATGCCTAATGCTAGATTTAGTCATCTCTATTGTTAACTAACTGCTACTATAACCCTTAAAAAAACCTCATCTTGTTATTGATGAATTGGTAAATTAGGATTTCATATTTTAACAATTTTTTTAAATCTTATTTACAATCCACTGTTTTTACATCTTTAAGGTGTGGTATGTGATGGCTAGTGCTGATGCTTTAAAGGACAGCTCTTAGACTGGTCTATTATGCAGAATTTTGGGATTTTTTTTCTATGTGTGTTTAGTATGTTAATTCCACTCCACTTCTCATATATTATCTTGAAGAGGTGCAAGGTGTATGTCTTAAAATATTTATCTTGAACAGGAATTTCTTAATTCAGAAGCTTATTCACAGAAAACATTGGTGATTTTTTTTTTCAAGTGAGCCTGCTGAAGTGAATGTATTAGAAGAGATGCATTTTTGAAATAATCTTAAGATGATAGTAATCAAAATCAAACAGGTGACATTTTCTCTATCCATGAAGCCATAATCTTCCATTAGTTTTGTGGGTAGATAACCATTATTAAAAATAACTTAATCTCCACTATATTCTGTTCATGCTCATGTATTCCTGCTAATAGTCTTCATACCAATTCATGAAGCACAGTTAAGAATCCGTTCAGTAATTTTAATTCTTGCCCTCTACTGCTACTTAGATGGAACCAGCCAGGGATTAAGACAAACTGCTCCTGTCTGAGACTGGTTCACAGAGGCTTTCTTGCCACTAGTGAGCCTTTTCTCCCAGAAATAGTAGCTTTGCAATCTTATGGTTGCAAGTGTCTTTCTCAAACTTCTGGTACATGGCTTATAGTGTAAAAATTGAGTCATCCATGTGCGTAAGTGGATATAGCTCGACACAATATAGCAAAAGCTGTTACTACTGTTTAATACAAGTGGTTCTGCCAAAAGCTTGGAAAAAAATCCATTTTAATGTCTCTGCAAAACAGAGGTGATTATTAATGCTTATTAACAGTCTAACAGATTGCAACGTATTACTTCACTGCTTTGCATGTAATATAACTACAAAATTTCAGACTTTTTTCTAGACAGTTTACTAGCAAGTGTGTACTACCAATAGTCAGAGAAGCAAATATATGCCTAGTAAATTCCAGTATTTTCCTATATAAATAGCAGTATTTCTGATTTTTATTACACGGCTCCCATTACATTACCATCTGAAATATTGTACTATGCTATTAACATGTTAATGTTTAGAAGAAATTACTTTATGTAGATAAAACCTCTCTAAATTTAGTTTAGCAGAACTTAATCAATTATTTAACTGATTTTAATTTTATGGATTCAGACAGTACAAACTCTGCCCTTTAAGGACGGTTATGAAATTATTTATAATACATGTTTATAAGACAAGACTTTAATTTAAAGGACTGATACTTACTGCAAATAAGAGAAAAAACAAACAACTTTATGTTGTCTGGGAAAGCTGATAAGCAAAAATTTGAATTCTGATCGGATGCTTGAGGCAAAGACAGGAAGCAAATATTACTTCTTTAGAGAAATTGTGAAAAACAGAAGTCTAATCAAAGCTCCAATGGTTGATGCGTGAGTTTGCTGATTCTACTGAAAATACTGTTGTTTTTTCCCCTTTCTAGTTTATCTATATAGATATGTGGAATCAGAATTTGTACTTTGCTAGGGTACAGGTAATAATTAGATAATAAAAAAGAGCAGGAGATAAATAGAATAAAAACGATTCAAGTAGACACAGCAGGAAGTACTCAGGGAGTGTCCTTCTGGAAAAGGTTGACTTTGTGCCAGCAGAGTTGTTCAGTAATTCCAGGTGGCTGTTTCTGAGCATGACTGTACCCAGCTTTCTGATTCTGGCGCTTGACTGGCAGCAGGGCAACCTATCTTTCTGTTAATGTTTGAATAATTTATATCTGGGAATTACTGAAAATGAATATTCATGAAATAGAATTCAAGTTCTAGAGCAGTACAACCTCTGAAACAGTCAGCTACAATAGATCTTTTCAAAGATCATAATTCTAGTTGTATAGAAAATGGTGTCCCTTGAAGTAAAGTGATTCTTCTATATATATAAATCACACGTATGAGTGTTTTGTTTTCTTTTTCCAGAAGATGTGATTTAGCTTTAATAATAACCAGACATAATCTCCTACTGGGTTAAAAATAAGACTTTATTATGATCACAGGATGTTGAATTTCAATGCAGTTATTTACATGAGTTTTAATTGCTGACTGCACCTACCTCAGTTTTGTGCAATTCCAATACCTCCAATGTGAGTTTGACCTTTTCTGTTATTTCTTTTCAGATTGTTTATTAGTTTGCTGACATTTTACACATTTTAAAATATGGAGAGTAGCACAACACAATGCATTTCTGTAAAATCAACCAACATTCAAGCTAGAGACATAGTTGTGACCAGATACTAAAAGTAATTTTAGGAAGGCTTTTATTGTTATGGCAATTAAAAATATAATGGGGGGGGGGGGGGGGGGAAAGCAAAACTGAAAGCCAGGCTTATGAACCCTGCTCAAGCTTAAAGTGTGTCTATACTCTAAAAAATAGTCAACAGTATTTTAAAAATTATTTCTTTAAAATTTCTTTAAAATTGATACTTAATAGCCTTATTCAAAGTAATCAAATATTATTTTGATGAGCAATAAGTATAACTTTTTCTTAAATTCCTGATAGTTCTGCAGAGCAAATGAAGCAAAGAAGCAGTGAGTACACAGCATCATCGTTGAAAAAAAACCAAACATTAACCCTGATCAGATTGCCCATCTTCTTACACCAATAATAAGGCACTACAATACGAAAAAAGTCAAAGATGCACTACCTCAGTGCTGATTCAGCCCAAAAGTTTACTAGGCCATTTTCTATATTTGTTTATATACATATGATCTTAATCTGTTCATTGAAAGCTAAAATAAGAACAGAAAGGTGTGGAGATACTATTGTCTTACAAGGGGCCCATTTACCTATGTTTCAGAAAGTATCAAGTCTATGGAGAGGAACTCTTTTAATAGTAAACACACTGAATGTTCGTAATTCTGACAAAAGTGCGTATGATCTCCCAGAACGATACCATGTATTTGCTACCCTTATTGAAAGGGGAAAAAATGTGCATTGCTGTGCATGCAAGTGTGTTAAGATGGAGAAAATGTCACCATTGTCTTTAAACTACTGAAAACTTATGCTGAAAACTTCCTAATTGCAATCGCTGTAGCGGGGTTGTTATGACATAATACAGACTTCCTTTAGTCATGTTTTATATTCAAATATGTTGGTATGCACATGCATAAATGTATTGCAAATATATTTTTGTAATCAGGAAAGTCATAATTTAATTAGCAGGTATTTTTCTGTTATGTTATCCAGCAAGTCACTCTTATAAAACTATCAGTGCAAGAAACATTAAAATGGAATTGTATTTAAAAGGAGGAAAAGACAAAGCTTATTGATTTATTTAAATTGAACTGGCAAGAGACTTTGTTTTGAAGACACTATCAACAGAAAGAATCCAAGAGCCTTTTGCATACAAACTGAACTACAGAATGGTGCTTGTTTGGCAGAGGAATTCATCAGAGAATTCAGCCAGGCTTTACAAAGTGATGAGGATGCATTTTGTCTCACTTTCTCTCTTGACAGCATAAGAGGCTTCTGAGGTTATTTACTAGTGCACTTCTCCTTGTAGGGAGCAGTAGGGCTCTCTTCTGTGATAGGGCACTTAATGCAGCCAGAACCTCTTCTTATTCTGGAAAAACAACAACAACAATAATATTAATAATAATAAACAAAAAAAACCAGAAGATGATAATTCACATGGACTTCTGCACCTGCATAATTAACCTATTCTGAAAAAGCAAGTACAGTAGGTAAATCTACAAATATCAGAGGGGATATAGATAGGATGGATGGGACAAAAGAGAAGAGATATCTAAATATTTTAAATTGTCTTAGACTACCAACTAGATATGGGAAAAAGAAATGGGAGTTGCCCAGGGGAAACACATAGAATCAGTGAGAAGACATTAGAAGACAAAGTCATTATTTTAACTGTTTGTTTTAATTTTTTTCCTTTATGTGCAGAAGTTGTCATTAATGTTAGAGTAAAGATATAAAGGGTGCATTCAATTTTTATTAAAGGGTTAAGCATAATTTATGAAGTTGAGAATTTGGGAAATGCATATAGTTTAGGACATAAACTGACAAAATATTTGAATGAGAGTAGATACGAAATGATGAACTGTTGAATCTCAGTCTCCCCAGTAACAATTTCTGGTAAATGAATGTATTACTCATTTTTACTGCAAGTCACCACATTTTCTTGAATTGAGTTGTTTGTGCTTAATTGCTTGGGTCTGTTTAGAATGGTTAATACAGCCACTTGCTTTATGAAACTGCCTGGGATAGAAAGACTTATATAGATATATAAAGAGATATAAAATGTCTGACTTCACCATTTAGTAGAAAAAAAATTCCCTTGGCCAACCTCCTGCTCTATGTGAAAGGAGGAAAATTCAATAATTGTTTGTTTGTTTGTTCACATTTCCACAGACTGGTAGAAGTATGGTTTGTATGCTTGGGGAAGGCTTACTATGGGTATGAGATAGCACTTCATGCCCCCCCTCTGGAGCAAGAGGTAGAGGAAAATACTGCTTCTTAGAGCTTCTATTTCTCAGCTGCTAATTAGAATAGATATTCTCTGCCTTTTTTAGGATTAAGGTAACTCTGTGCCATGGCAGCTTGGAACAATGCAACAGCCTTCAAAGTGTGCCCACATAAAGGATGGGGGGAAGGGCAAGTTTAAAAAGAAAAAAAAAGAAAGAAAGAAAAAGGGTAGACTGTCTTAAATGACATAAAAAAGCCACCAGAGAGGTATCTTGCTCTTCTGGCGGTAGCAGTGGGAGATGTCATCATCCTGCTGCTTTTCACAGCCTCACTAGTTAAAACAGTGTCAGTGCTCCAAGCCACCTGATGTGTACAGTTTTTCCCTAAATTTAAACCACCAGTGAAATAGGTATTTGTAGGGCAGCAACAGGAGCAGATCAAGGAGTACTCTCAAAACCTTTCTGCGTAGATATGTCTTAGGGTATGGTAGAAAATGGGTAGCAACAACAAAGTATCTTCCCCTGCTACCATTTGAAATTATTTCCATACTTTCCAAAGTAACAGTGCTTATGGGAACTCCATCATGCCTTTCAAATTTCATAACTATTAAGTTATCATATACTAAAACAATATTTAGATAAAGGTTTTACAAATCACCTAATTTTCAGAGGTTATCAGCACTTACTGTTCAATAGATTTAGGCCAGTGTTTTGACTGCTGTTTATTTGCTGACAAATGCGGGAGACACAGCCTGAATTATTCACAAATTAAAGTTGAATTTAGAACAAGTAATCACTGCTGGGGAATAAATAAATAAATAAATAAATATAGGCAAAATACTCAATACTAAAATTCTCAAGCTTCAATATGGACTTCATAAGGAAGTCTAATGTAGAATATGGTGTAAATTATCTTAAGATCTTATCTTATTAAACTTCAATTAAAAATCACTTCTAGTAGAATTTTTCTCTTAGCGGACTCTTTTTGTCAAGAGAATTGATAGAGAAAAGTCAACTAAAAGCCAATTGCCACAAACATTCATCTTTCAATCAGAAACTTGGAGAAAAAATGTTATTCTGGAAAGTTCACTCCTATATCCTAGTTACTTGCCAATGTTTAAAATTAAAAGGTTACTTAAAATATTCCAAACTTTTTACAGATTAATTTGTTTGACTGAGATACACCTATTCATATTTAATTTGAACATATTAAACATTTATTTAACATGCTCAGAAATATTTGATCTTTTTCTACAATTGGTACCATCTAGTAAGTAGTCATGAAGTTCACCAACAAATAAAGAAGATTATTTAGATTAGTTATCTGCTATATTATTTTCAGTTCATTGACAGTCATTAAAGTTATTTTTATTTTCAGTTCCACTGTAGGTCAGTCCTGGAGCTGAATTTTACTTTGTAATTTATATCCAGGCTCCCTGAGATACCTTTTCCTCTCACCATCAGTTTTGAAAGAAAATCTCAGAACATAAATCTTTGGTTTACATGTCCAAGGTCATAGCTGGAACAAGCTCCATTAAATAAAGGATTGTTTTGTTGGCATGCCTACTGAAACCAGTGATAGAATGCAATAAGCATTATACCAATTAGAGTAAAGTGGAATTTAAATACTAATAAAAAAGACTGTGTTATATTCTAGCTTGTTGTTCTTAAAAGCAAAGAAAATCAATGAATAACTACTAATGAGGCATTGCTAGTAGGTAGATTTTTTGTATCTTTTTGGATTACAGTTTATTTCCTTGAGTGGCTTAGCTGCCCATGGGAATAAGGAGAATAGAAACAAAATAAGCAACAGAAATATATATTAGCATAATAGTTGCGCTTGAAAAGCATGTGGTTCTTGTAGACTGCTTTCATGTTTGACATCATTTTCCAATGGATTAATAACTGTTGGTGGAAAAGGTTTTTATTACTTTGTAATTGCCAATAGTATTGCTATGGTCAGTGCATACAAACATAGAGTGTATGAGCATAAAAGGAAGAAGACAGTTCTGAGAAGCACCATCAAGAGCAGTAGTCCCATTCAAAGTGCAGTCTGCATATAAAATCACCACTAAAATGTCAGTCCACTAGTATTCAGCCAGAAGAAGCCCTTAATAGTAGGACAGCACAAGAGCACTAGGTAAAGGAGAATGAAGGGCAAGAAGAATTAATCCATCAGAATTCTGATGATTTGAGATTGGTAGGCTTCAGAAAAGGACACATGCTTATTAACAGAATTGCTATCCAACATGCATAAGAAAACCTTTAGAACAATAAGATTTCTCTTACATGGCAGAAAACATGTCTTTTCCTGCTCAGGATGTAGCTAAGTGGGGAGGGCTCTGGTTTATGACTTCTTTTAGATGTGTTGTTTAAACACTGATGGGCAGCTAAGCAGCAGCACACCACTCTCTTGACGTGGTCAAAAAAATACAAGATGGTATCTGTGCATGACCTGGTAGTGATTCTTGACTTTTGGAATATCAACATTCAGATCTAAATTTGAAATTTTGTGTAGGAAGAAAATCTACAGTGAGCTGGATACTTCTGGAGAAATGGAGATAGGATGATAGAGTAGGAAATAACTTGCTTTTTTCTTAGCAAGTCATGCAATTGTTGCAGTTTTCCTCACTAAATGTTGTTAAAATGTTCCCACTTGCTATGGTCACATAACAAGTGAAATATTCCTTCAAAAATTTAACTAGCTAGTTCTCTGAATTCTATATTAGTCCCATGTACTATTCAGGCTTACCATGTGTCTTTTTTGCTTCACAATTTGGAAAGCAAGGTTTTATGTTTCAAAAGTAAAGTAGAAAAAACATAGGAAACAATAAACACAAGCACATCCTACAGTGACCTTTCATCAACAAGAAGGCTGTTGGACATGGAAATACTAAATATCTCAGGCCAAACCAGGAATGTAAATTGTAGCCTCTGAAATCCTGCTGCACAGCACTGTAGCCACCAGTGCTGTTGGAGAAGATGGTCTGAATTGTTGAGTGCTCCAGACAGCATTGAAGAAGATACTGAAGTCAGTGTCTTCTGGCTTCATCTGAAAGTGCTAAGAGCTGTGGCACAACTCTGTACACAGAGTTTCCAAAGTGTGGTATAATGAGGTAGCTGTAGTTATTGCATTATCAATAGGAATTTAAATTCAAAGAAATAAAAGATAGGAGTCTGAAAGCTGTCTTATTGCAATGCAATTGCACAATTAATGCTTTTAAAAGATTTTATTACCATTTAAAAGCAATTATACATTAAATATACAAATCAGCTTCTACTCAGCTTTCATATAAGTATCTACTGCACCAGGCAAACATTCAACAGGACAGTGGGAAACAAGCTTTGAGGCTGTAGATGATACAAGACTATTCTAAACTAACATTTCTAGTACACAGATTTACAATTCACAAGCCTACCTTAAGAGCCCTGAAATCTGTGTCAGTGTTTATCATTTTTCTCCTATTTAAAACAAAAACAAAAACAAAGCCAGAAGTGTATTATCCTGAATTTGCTGCAGTTCTTTATGCCCTGCCTTCCCACATTTAAGTTTACAGTCCAAAGTTAAGCAAGTTTTCTGTTAAATAGAGGTTGACTTGCTCCACAGGGAGTAGAACAGCGCCATTGTAATGCTCAACTGGAAATATTTCTGAGCAAGTTTGTATCAGTAATCATTAGCTGCCCAGAGCATGGGAGGAGTTTAGCTTTAGTTAATTGTCTTCCAAACAGAAGCAGGAGGGAAACAAAAAAACAAACGAACAAAAAAATCCCCATTTCTTACACACAGGAAAAATACAAGTAGAAAGTACAAGGCTAAATGAATTTTTCAGGGAAAAAGAAAATCTGTCTTAGCTCTGTAAAAGTCACAATTTCTTCAATGGTTTGGTGTACATGTCTTCAAAATACTGCTGGTCAGGTGCTCTTTCCACAAGAATAAATATCTATCAGATATTTAGGCCCAAAATATTTTGATTTGCAAAATTACTTCAGTGCTTTCTGAAGCTGTAATTCAGTGATTGTTTTTTCATTCTCTTTTCTATTATGGTCTTGGGTTAGGTTATATCTCCCATGGTACCTATCTATCAGGGCTCATAGGAGTCTGTGATTACAGTGGTTTGTGATGATTATGTTCATGGGAGATAAAACCACTGCAGATAATGGAAATATTTAAACACAGAAAAATAGATCTTGTGAAGTATGAACATACAATATTCCTGCTGGAAAAAAAATATATATATATATATATATTCATATATATATATATGAATTAAAAATAAACACATATAAACTTAGGAGTTTCTCTTTTAAAAAGATCATTAGTTTAAACTTGAGTTTGTTACTGAAGATCTTTCAGCAGCCTAATTGAAAATGCATGATTTCAAGTGTATTCTTTCCCAGGGTGTATCAAGTTGTAAGTACCAAAATGTGATTCAGAAATTATCTGGATCTATTGTGTCATAGAAGTGTATCCAGTTGCTGAGAGCCAGCTGTCTGGCTGAATTCTCTTTGAATTTGTCATTTTAATGCTACTGTGATTTAATTGAATTATTAATGGTATATTAGGGTGCTTGGAGCTTTGGCAAATCTTCTTTTGAGTTGTTCTTTAAAAGGAAGTAATGTGTAAGGAAGTAAATAGGCAAATTTATTTCCTAAAACATTCTGGAGCTTTATGGACAAATATTATTTGAAAATGATCGTTTCTTCAAACTGTCATGTTATAACCAGAAGCAAGTAAAAAAACCCTCCCCAGGCAGATTTTGGGCCACGTGTATTGATTAGATATAGGGAACTACAAAAATAAAGCAGTTTGTTATATGCTGGTAGCTTTATTCAGCTGAACAAGACAAGTTGCTGTTTTACATTTCCTGAGTGTCACGGGTATGCCAAAATTTAGACTAATAAAGAGCAAGTATTCAGACAGAGAAGCATGGAATAATAGCATGGAAGAAAATTGTTCCTTTTTTTTCCAGTGACTTCCTCACAGTTTTTTTCTTTTTGATAGTTCTGGTGTGAATCTTGCTTAGAAGAGATGCACACCAAAACCAGTATTTCACTGCCAAAAATAATTGCTGGATAACATGTAAGCATCATAGCTGATGAAGCTGACGAACTATGAGCAAAAGGGTTGTTATTATTTTTTTTCAGTCAAGGCTATCACATTTTTGGACAGACGTGTGACCCTGTCATAGATTCCTAGATAAGAGCTTTAATGTTGCAGAGAGGATATGCTGGAAGGATCAGATAATGACCTTAGTGTTAGAAAGGCTTACGGTTTAAGCATGAGAGTAGATACAGAGATCACAAATAAAGGATTTTAATTTTAAATCGTAATAGAATTGAGATATGTCAGAAAATGCTTGAAAAATCAAGATAGTATCACAAACTCTGAAACAAGATGTATTAACCTGCCTTTTTGGTCCCTAATTGTATAATCTTTTGCCAGTGCAGCTTGCCAGTAATAGCATTTAATTTTTAACCCAGTTAAATCTAATCTGTTCTAAGACTAATTCCCCTCTACAGTGTGGGAACTACTTTGTATTGTGTCGTAAGTTATCTTTTTTTCTTGGTTTTTGTCTACTGCAAAATCAAATGAATACTTCAAGATTCATATTTATTTTGCTTACTGATTTGTCCCAGATGTCCTCCAAAAACTACAGGTTTCATATTTTTATGTATAGACTGTTCTACAATGCTGGAAATCTAAACATAATTATGATAAAAATTTTTTATAATCTCAGTTCTTCATTATTAGTTATTGGGGGAGCATGTACTGCACTGCATACTGGTGCTAGTTTACTCAAGTTTATTTCATTCAGTAGGACTGTACTATTCCATATGAAAAAAAAGGTTTCTTCCTGTATAGCTTCCCATCATGTTTTCCCTTTAGTCTGTATAGCTTTTTTATTGTCCTTTTATTATTTTAAAAAGGTTTATTGAATATTAGATAAGGAAACAGCCAAACTTATGTGTGCTTCTCCCCACCTTTTTAATAATCAGATAAAGATAACCTGTAATTTTTTTTACTTTTATTTTTTTTCCATTAGCTAGAAGCTGTACTGGAATCAGTTATCTATAGCTACTAAGAGCACATTCATGGTTGGTTGTTGTTGTTGCTGCTATTGTTTTGGGGTTTAGGGATTTTTTTTTTCTTTTTTTTTTTTCTTCAGAATAAGGGTACATCTGACCAAATAGTCTGCATAACTTCACTGTACACGATCATCAGAATTTAGGAGCAACCCAGAGTCAAATGTGCTATATAACAGCAAACACTAGCATCATGTCACAGCAGTCTAGATGGTAGCTTATTGATCGTATTGTGCATATGAGACCATGGCTTGATTTCCCAGATCACCCGTTAAGTTGAGAATTGAAACACATGGTAATTAGCAGCCGGTTTTCAGATCTCAGTGTACTGAGCAGGCAAGTTCGGATAGTTCCCTCCTGGGGAGATGGAAAAACAAGTGAAGGTAATTAGGGAGATGTTTCTGAACTGCATCTCAGGGAGGTACTACCAAGTCAGTGATTCACAGTACCCATGGCTGAATTCCTACAATTCATAGCACTAGGGAAAGCTTCCTGTGAATACTATATACTAAAGAAATCCTACACTTGTGCTCCAACAAATACGATTTCATATAAGCATCTTTTATTTGAGTTACTTTATTGCATCAAGATAAAGATCTGAAAGATTTCTTTACATGTTGACTACAACAGTTTGATAGGATCCCTATCACAAAAGCTCAGGGGAGTATTAGAAAGCAACCATCTGGTAAAATCCAATATAGCGATTCACTTCTGCTCTGTTTTAAAGTTTCTGTGTGGCTTTGGTAAGCCTAGAGCTTGTACTGACTTTCTGTTCAGCTTAGGTTTCACTCACTATAAATTTGCAGTGCCGTTCAGGATCCTGGCCATACTGAAGGTATCAGAAGCTTTGTCACCATTGATTACCAGTATTACTACTGACACACTGTTCAGAAGTGATATTTTTTCTACAAGCTAGAATTTTCTAGACCTCGTACTAAGCAAAGACTGATATAAGTCTAATCAGTTCCTTTAAAGTCCAACTCATTAAAACAATGTATGCATTCATAGCAACAGAAGTTCAAGAAGAATCTTCAGGCATGTTCTGAGTGGTAGGTTCTCCACCCCCAGAGTTTGAAAAGAGGGTCTAAAAAATAGAAAATAAATAATGAAATCCTATGTATCACTGTTTAATTCATTTTTTTCCCCTTCTTTCCTTTTTTCCTTTTTTTTTCTTGGTTCCTTCCTTTTTGTTTTTTGTTTTTTGTTTTTTTTTTTTCCTATCCATCTTTTTTCTTTTTCTTTTTTTCTTTTTTTTTCTTTTTTTTTTTTTTAAATTTCTTATTTTGTGGCTTTGGGAGGAAATATGCATTTCTGAAACGTGCAGTCTTACTTTTCTCAGATTCTGGAATATCTTTCTCTGCCTGATTGCTCATACTATCTACTTTTGAAGCTCAGCATCTCTGAAAATTTAGCCAATTATATTTTGATGCATAAACACTTGCCTGATTGCTTTGCATCCTCCTTTGCCTGTGTGATGGATTGAATGTATGGCAGCTGTCCCCAGAGGCCATCCTGAAAATAAGATGTTGCAATTTGTGAGCTTATTGAAGTGTATAAAACTGAAAATATTGCATAAGTATACAAACTGTTTGTTGTTGTTTCTTTGTTTTATTGTTTTTGTTTATTTTCTCCTAGTAAAGAGAGATTAATATGCAATAATGTTAGTCACACAGGGGAAACTCCATTAAATACCTG
This sequence comes from Perdix hodgsoniae, assembly GCA_035772895.1. Taxonomy (NCBI): domain Eukaryota; kingdom Metazoa; phylum Chordata; class Aves; order Galliformes; family Phasianidae; genus Perdix; species Perdix hodgsoniae. Next base: position 18,080,250 of record JAPSGF010000007.1, read on the forward strand.
AGCCCATTGTAAAAAATGTGGAAGTTGAGACATGCAGTGTGTGCTGATAGCAGGATGTCACCATGGACACCAGCACGCAAAAGTCAGATATGATGAAGGAGAGAAAACGGAAAAAAGAGAAGATGTAGTATCCATGACAACAAGTTGAAAAGAATAAGACTCTAAAAAGTTGAAATCCCTTTGCTTGTCTGTATTATTAAAAGGAAATTTGCAAAGATAGATACACATACAATAATATTTCTGTGCATCTGGATTTGTGCAAGTTGACAGTGTCAGACAGGTACAAGGGAAGTTGAGATGGTGTATGGATCTTTTCCATTATATTTATATATCCCTGGAGTGATCTCTGTGTAACCAAACTGTAGCTGGGTGAACAGCAAAGATCACATCCAGTTATCTTTCTGTGTACTTACGTATATACACAAACATGTCCTTAGTCTGAATGTCTGTATCCACTTATGATGTTCTACAGCATATTGCAAATGTGTATGGCAGCCTGTACTTTGATATAGTTCAGTATGACCCGAAGTAAAACAATGTAGTATGGGGAGACGAGTGAGTTGGATTAAAAAAAAACAGGGTTGTTTTTTTTTTTGTTTGTTTGTTTGTTTTCTGACCTGACAGAAGCTTGCCTTTGGAAACTAGACTATATAGTTAGAAGCAAGACAGAGAGTGACATGATAAGAGCTTGTGCTATCTTATGCCCAGAAGATAACATACATTTCTGTCATCACAGAATATTTTGGGGCATCTGCATGGGTCCAAATATGTGTCCAAAATGTGACCCAAATTGGATCAAGAAGGCCCAACGTGAATTTGTACGTGGGACTATTTCACTTATGCCTCCAATATGGTCACCTTTGCACAGTGAATATAAATAAGCACTATCCCTTTAGGCAAGTATTTTTACTCATTTCAGTTAATTTTTGAAGATTGAAAACACAAATGATCCGTGCACATACATTCAGTAACCCTGCTCTTAGTGTCCTTGGCTTATTTCCTTATAGTCTTCGTTCTTGTTTGAAAAAAATACACAAGTTGTAGCTCCAGTTTGTGCAAAGCTGTAACATGTAACAAAAGGTTAGAGAATCTCTGTCTGTGACTGTGAAAATGGAGACCTCGTAGAGGTGAGCATATTTCACTAGTATCAGCTGCTATGGCAGAATTCTTTCTGGATCTACTTGATTTTTCACTTTGTGGGATTTACCATGAGTGTCTGTTATTGACCTTGCCCAGAATGAATCTGACATAAATGCTGAATTCCTTCTTGTTTACTCAGTTTCACACAAGAGAAAGCTCCTGTCACAAAAGAATTTTCACACCAATGACTTTCTTTTTAAGATTCTCAGTTTTCATTCTGTGATGAACATAATTGAGCCTAGTTTGCTGTGAGTTCATTTGTTATTATAAATATTCTTAAGATGTCAAATTTTAGGGAGGGAATAAAATTCTTTTTAGTATAGAGTTTTGCTGGAATACTTCAGTGTATTACCAAAAAAAAGTCTCCAAGTGGTCATAGCATTTTACAAAAACAGATAATTCAGGTACCTCTGTGATTTCTAACAGCCTGGCGGTGTGTTGCAAAAGCGCCTTCCTGTTCAATGCTAGTATTGATGGCATAGCTTTCACTTCACAAAGTTGTAGTTAGGTTTGTAAGTTTTTGTTTGTTTGTTTGTTAATTTTATGCACACAAAATTTATGTAGATGATTTAAACAGATTTTAGTCAGGATATTATCTGTTGCCTGATGGGCTGTTTGACCATGTAGATCCCCCACTGTGAATACCAAGTCTGTTAAACAACAGGGAATTGGTGATATTTCTTGAAAATCTGTTGATTGAAATGGATCTGATATACTGTCAGTACACTTTTCAGACTTCATTTTCTTAATGTATTTTATAATCTCCTGCTTGCACCGTGTTCACGTAATCCTGCAAAAATACTAATGAAAGACCCATTAGAGTCATCCTTACTGATATTTACTGAGTGACAATGCTTCATTTGGAGCAAGCATCTGACAGAGTGTGGTTTGAAAGATCCTGTGGAAGAAAAGTATTTTGTAAATACATTTTTGATGGAGGCTTTTTGGTACAAGAAAATGAACATCCAGAAAAATCAGTTAAGCAGAGCAGAGACAAAGTAGAATTGTACAGGGACAAGAAAAAGAAGGAATCTTTCTTTTTGAAACAGTCTTTTCCCCGTGTTTTGAATGTAGATGAGATTAACATGGCTGTATTTGTGGTCATGCCCTAGCATTACAAATTAGATCAGGATAGTTCCCAGAGGATAGTGATTTTGGTTATCTGTTGAGATGGAAACTGCAACCGAGGAAAAAGCTTTGTTTTGAAAGGTGATCTGAAAGCTAGTGCTATTTGCTCAGTGTCTGTTCCATTTTAGACCCTAAGATCTGAAATGTGTGGTAACTCCTCTTTGAATATGGAAGGAATAATTCATCTGGATGAAACAATAGAATTCAGTGCTTAAAAATAGCATTCCACATTTCATATTTTAATTAGTGATTTAAAAGTAGACTGGTATCAGATAAGCATGGAAGAGTAATTAATACACAGGGGAAAGTAGGCATGGAACACAGGAAATAATTTTAGTCATAATTTCTGTTTGGAAAGCCTTTCTAATGTCTAGAAAAGTAGATGAGACATATTTCTTCTTTGGCTTTAAAAATGAAACTTTTATCTGTCCTCTGTATGGTTATCAATAATTTGACAAAAGTTGTTAATACACTAGAACAAAGTCTCAGTGGCTTAAAATTGTAATAGCTTTGGTAATTTCAGTTCTGAAAATGAAGTTCACCCTATTGATTAATCTTTTATTCTGCAAATAATCCCAATTTATATGTTTAAGAATACAATTTTTAAAAATCTAAAACAGGACAGATTGGTGGTGTGGATCTAGATTTTTTGTGGAAGTAGTTAAGACCTTTTAATATTCATTATACTGCAAATTTGAAAATTTTCGCAAGGGACTGGAGATATCACAGCAAAACCACACAAGTGCACATCTGAGAATGTGACCAGAGATGCTCTTCTGACTGCAGCTGAGCAGCTCGCTAGATCACAGCCTTGAGTGTCTTGTTGCTGTCTCCTTTTATACCCTCTGCCTTCATAAGGTGGAATTTATCACCCTTTGGATCTGTCAGCTTAACTATGCATCTGCTTCACTCTCGTTCCATCTGTAGTTTTTTGTTTGTTTGTTTTTTTAAATTCAGACCGTTTGACAGAACTGGAACAGGGAGAGACTGTGCTGCAATATGGTGGTGGCCATCTGAGGGGAGGCAAAGAAACAGGGAGTTGAAAGTAGGCCACAACCCCTTAGCCCAGTATTCGTGCCACCAGTGTGCCTTGTTTGACTCAGTTCATAAGGGAAAGAGTGAAGTGAAATAACTGAAATAGTGTAATGTATTATAGAGCATAGGGAATAAGAATCCACCTCTGAACAAGTGATTTTGTGTGTCATATTTTATGTTGATCCAGGATTATGTAAAACAGATCACATGACTTCAAGCAATAAGAAAAGAAAAAAAGAAAGAAAAAAGGAAAGGGAAGACTGCTGATGCAAAATCTATATTTGTATTCTTATCTGCTGGTTCAGAAAAGCAGATACAGACCAGTTGCTTTTTTAAATGGGAAATTACTTAAGAAGCATGTCTCAGCTGGTTTCTGTTATTTACTTGGTTGGAACTTCTACCCCTCCTTATAGATGTTGATATCTGGAAGAATAAGGAAAATGTATAAGGATAATTATAATCAGAGTAACTACCAAAATTCAAAGTATGGTTTGTTTGTTTTTTTTGTTTTGTTTTATTTTTTGCTTTTCTTATATATTTATTTATTTGAAAGCCATACTTTAATTCATACTGAGAAAAGGCCCTAAATTTGTGGTCCAGCAGGTGACTGCAGTGTGAAGGATTCAGGTTCAAATCCTTTTCCTTGAGTCCTTGGATCCTTTCTTAATTAATCTGTTCCATTTAATATAAGTAGTTAAATGATACTTTCCTAGCATCTACTTTTATTGTAAATCCAGAGAAAGTCTGTTGGAAAGCTTTTTCCAGGTAATATCTTTGAATAAAGCAGAAGATTCGATTCCCATACTGCTCCTCACCTCTTGGCTAGATGATTATTTATGAATGTACAAATCCTCCTGAACTCACACTTGTTTGGCTGCTTTTTCTTCCATGAATCTCTGGTACTTCTGTTTGTGCTCCTCCCTGCATCCTGTACAGAGTTAGAATCATTCTCACGTTTAAGTGTCTATCTTTAAACTATATCCTGCAAAAGTATTCATAAGTGTTTCTTTTTTCATCAGAATTTTTGCTTTCCATGAAATGAGTGAGAATTTATTTAAAAAAAATATATGAAAATACGGTTTTACTGTAAAGTTTTACCATAAAGGGCCGCAGGGCCCTTCCTAGCTGAAGTCACTAGAAAATTATCATTCTGATTTCCTGCAAATCCAAAACATTTATCACACATCTCGCAGTACTTCTGCTTCAGTATGCTGTTGTTGCTGCTGGTTAGCTATGGAGACACATAGGTCACAGTTTACTGAGATACACAAGCTAAAAGTGTTGTATAAAACTCATGCTGATTGGAAACTGTGTAGAGAATACAAATTATAGGCATCGAAGGACTGAGGTGATGCAAAAGTTGAATGCTGTTTACTCTGTGAAGAGGGGTTCATTCACCCAAGTCTGTGCTGTTCTTTATCAGTATCCAGTTATTTGCTGTTGCTAATGGAACTATCTGTCACTAGCCAAGTTTTGAAATACCATCATTTGTTAAAAGCATATTTGTATTTTTAATATAAATGATACAATAGTGGCTATAATGAATGCAACCAGTAACAACAGATTAATTATCTGAATTATGTCTTGAAAAGTAAGATTTGATTAATGCAGTGGAGCATGAGAAGGGTTTTGGTTTTATTACCTCAAAACCATTAATTCCTCTACTATTTCCTTTCTAATCAGAACACAGCATGGTCTCTGCTGAAAATAATTGATTTTTTTTGGCAAGTCTTAATAGACAGCACAGAGAAATACAACGACTACAAGACAGAATGGAATCAGATTTATTTGGAAAACTGTCATATAGAACATCACTCCGTCTTACAGGGACAGGAATACGTTGCAGGTAAATGATGACATGTATTCAAGAGCTACTTTTTCACTGTCAGATATTACAAATGAGTCTCCTGCACAAATAGTTCTCAATGGAAAAAATTAATATCCCATGTATTGACTCTTGATAAGAATATGAATGCTGCAAAACTGATTTTCCCTTTTAAAGGAAAGACTGAGATACAGTATGTATCAGGCCTTGCAAAAATGTTTGGATTTTTCCTCTCCCCCAGTAAAATAACAATTTTGAAATGGAGTTTTTCCTGTGCAAAAAACAAATGAAACTATTGCTCATATGCTGGCCAGGCTGACTAGTTTTTGTTTATACAGAAAAACTTCACGTCACCATCTATATTTCTTTTATCCTATTACTAATGCAGTAAAATTACCAGCAGCTTGGCAATGAAACTGGTTTAACTTGCCAGGTATAATGGTACTTTGGTTCACATAACAATACTGAGACGAGCAAAATCATTTGAGTTTTGCAGTACGCTAGTGGCTGCACCCACTTTTTCATCCCGTAGAACAAAGTATATCATCATAGAAAAATATCAACAACAAAACAACATTAAAAGTCAAATAGCAATATAATTAATTCCGACATATTTCAGTACATACTTTGTAATGTATTAGTGCCAGTAATTTCAATTTCAAATGAATTTTCATCCTGATTCCTTTTTAAAATTTAACTGTGCACACCTATGTAATGAGAAAATTATTTCAGGATTCCCGGTTAGAAGTGCAGAATGGCCATAGTATTGAATATTACATGCATATAGAGATACCACTATGAGCTGTAAATTACTGTGCCTAGAGGATGGTATGCAGAGGTCCCTTCCAGTCCGAGTCATCCCATGGCCCTTAATAAAGGCAAAGTTTAACACTGAACAAATTTAACAAAAAGAGGCCAGATGATCCAAGAGCAGGAAATGTTCATTAACAACATTGCTCAGTAGATGGATCTTAAACATTAAATAGGGATTTCAATGTAGAGCTTTTCTCTTTGGAAACTAAACGAGAAACTTTAACGTCTTATCAGGCTTTTACACATATGCCTGGAGGTTTCACATTGTGGAAATTTCCTGAAAAGTCTTGGAAAAATATCTTCACTGTTCTTCATTAAAAGACAGAATTCTGGTACAAGAAAAGTAGCATTTTAATACCTGAATATGACATGCCTTATTAAGCAGCCATTCCATTACTGTCTCTGAATTCAGCTTCATACATAAAATTAGATGTGTGAATTAATTTCAAAATTTTTTTTATTGTTTTTTAAATACAATATGAAGACTTCCCTAAGAACCTCAGCAGTTCTAGCAAAAACAGGAGAGGAGAAATGGAGATATATAGAAAACATATAGAGAAGTTGACAAGTTAAATCCTAATCTTAAAAACAATGATAAAATCTAAAAACAATGATAAAATTTTCATCGGCTTCACTGGAACTACAAAATCATCCCAATTTTCAAAAACAAAAAAACAAAAAAACAAAAAAAAACAAAAAAAAAACCAGTTAAAATGCGCACTTAAAGCTATTTGGCAAAAGACTTTTCCTTAACACAAGACCTGAGTTGCACTAACAAAACATGGGTACAAATATTCATAGTGTTTGATTCTTTCTTCATTCCTCTAGTGTCTCAATGAACTTGAGACTATCCCAAGAGAGTATTTCTCTCTCCAATGAATTTAAAATCAAGTTTGTCTCTGAAAATATGGCACGGATGAACCGGGGCATATTTTTCTTATTTGTTGTTTTGAATTCACTGTTTGTATGAAGAGATTTACCTCTAATAAGACATCAATAAGATATTATATTTAGTTTTACATATATAATATGTGAAAAATGAGTTGAGAATTATCTATATGTTATTTTTCCATCTTTGGTGAATCAAAACAAAATCAAAACAGAAGCTCTAACAAATAATTCAAGGTTATAACTCTTAATTATAGAAAGAAAAACACTGATGAGTTTCTGAAGATGAAATAAAGTTATTTCAGGTATAGAGTATAAATAATCAACATAAAAAGATCAACACTGCAAGTCTGAACTGCCTTATTTTCACTGACTTTTATACAAAATTAAAAAATAAATAATGAAAACAACATATCACACTAACTATTTCTTTCTGGTAGTTTATTAATTTATGAGTTATTACAAAAACGCTATCCCTGTCACTGGATTATGCTACCAACTCTGGTCTATACACACTGCATAAACAATAGAAAACAAGCAAAAAAATTACGTCTTGGTATTCTTCATGGTGAAATTAATTAAAATTGCTAACACTTTCATTTAGTTTAAGTCAGGTTGTTATATCATTAAGAAAACTTAAAGCACCTTTAAAAATATGTTTCTGCAGTTTGATCTCCTTGGGATCATAGATCCCATGGTATGTTGACTGATACGTTATTAAATACTTGGAAAAAAATACCTCATGTATGTTTGGAAAGTTAAGATGTGATGAATTAAATGCAGGTCAGAACTGTGTAAGCTGGTATAAGCACAAAATGATTTAGAGTTACTGCCAGAGGTGATGTCTCAGAATGCCTTTTGAAAGTACAATAGAATGTAAAAAGTCAGCAAATGTGTGTTTTCAACAGTATATACTCTGTGTACAGTGAAATACAGTTTAAGGAAAACTATCGTGTAGAACAAATAACATTATTTTGCAAATATGCAGCAACTGAACTAATGCTGTATAATATATTATAAATACATGTATCAGATCAGTTGATGTTTCGCTGAACTAAGATATGTAGGCATTTGCCTGTGATCCTAAGATTCTGCCATTCTAATGCAATTTTAGAAATAGATTAGTAATAATATTTCTCTAGTCACTCATCACATTTAATCCTCTCTTTCCAGGATAACATACAAAGACTTACATTACTTGATAATGCTGACTTCATATTTCAGCACATCTCCTAATTCCATTCTACTTTCTTCTTTGGATCATCCTAGCTCTGTAGCATGACCTGAACAGAAACAAATAATAACTTGGAAAACAAATTTACTAGTGTTTGACGATGACACTGATGAAATTCTGGAAATGAAAATTACAGAAGATATGAGAATATTTAATTGGTATTTAAATGTACTGGAGGAGTTCTGTTGGTTTGTGACAGACTACCTGTTCCAAAAACAGCTACAATTGAATAGGTGTAATAATGTTAGTATATACATAGGCCATATTACTACACGTAATTTAAACTTACACTGATGAACTCTGAACTCATACAACCTTTCTAAAAGCTATCCTGAGAAGCTCAGGAATTTCCCATTAAGGAAGAAAATAATATATTTACAGTAGCTACAGAAAAATGGATAAAAGTACTGATCTGTCCTATCATCAGAGGATCCATCAATGTTTGCAGCACTGTGTTACCTCTTCACCTATTCTCTTGTCAGATATGAATGGGAAAAAAAGCGTGGGAAGTAATGAACTGATGTAGAAACAATTATTCTGAATTAGTTATTTTAAGAAGAGAAATGTTAGTTGAAGTCTGTCTGAAGTATTTGTCTTAAGGATAACTGTGTAAATTGATTAACCACATAATTCAAACAAGTTTAATTTAGAGTTAGGATTAAAGAACTCACCACATTCCACTTGTAGGAAAGCACCAGCACTAGAAATTCATTGAGGCTTTACTGTAGCACACCAACAGTGGATGTGTAAATTCAAGGGCTGACAGGTCATAAATTGAAATGAAAAAAAAAGCCTTTTTCCATGACTCTTTCTAATGCTCTTGACATTTTAACAATACTCTCTGAATTTATTTCCCTCAAAACTTTAATGATGTAATTAAAAACGGCTGTAGTTTTTGTACAAGCTCCTCATTAGTCACAGAGATGTCTATTATAGTAAATTGTGTAATACTCTTAAATACTGTGTCTTTTCTCATTTCTTATATATTTTCATGATCTGTTAAATGTTAAATGATTTCAAAATTAAGAACTACAGCCTGATACAAATTAGAAGCATAAATTTATATAGGTGTTGACCAGTTTCTCTACAAATTCAGACAAATATTTGTGTATGATCAAAAATAATTAGTCACCTCTACAGAGCTAATGAACATGTGTTAACAGTGTGCTATTGAGTTATACTACTGTGTAGAGGAACAGTTTAAGAGAGATTGCTCTCAGGGTTTTGACACAAGAATTTTAACTTCAGGTTGCTACCTTCCAAAAAAGGCTAAGTGGATTAGAACAGCTATGTAGGCAGCAGATTTTAAGGATTGCCACTTGAGGCTCAGTTGTCTGCCTCCAGAAAGGCTTTTAAGAAGTAATTTCCTACTGCCAATGATGAGTTTGTTCCTCTATTTGTATTGCTGAGGGCACTTGACACAGAAGCCTTTTTCCTTTCCCTTTAAACCTAGAAGGCAGTAAAAAAGCTTTGTGCTACAAATATCTTGGAAAAGAATAATACATATCATGAAAATGAATTATGATAATTTCTTACTATTTTTAATCATGAACAATGTGTTCAATGAACAAAGATACAGAGAATAAAAATAGATAACTCTTTCTGCCAATGGACTCTGGAGTACATGCTTGCCATCTGAGGTGCTCTGTAGAGGAGCAAGTCGTTGTTCATTGGATTGAAAAGTACTTTGTATTTCAGTTCCATTATTTCCTAGAGACACAAAGGAGACTAGCTAAGGTAAACCAGTTGGGAGTTATTAAGAGTTTCTAACTTTGTCTATGCTTATTCTTTCTTTTGACACTGGTGTTTCAACATGACATACTGTCATACAATTACATATGACAATCAGTTCTTATGATTTTGTCATGGAGGAAAAGTCATTGACTTACAGTCTGGATATTTTATTTGTGAAACTCATTTTATCTACATTTATGGGTGAAAGATCATCTAAAAAAATGGAACGACAGGCTGAACATTTAAGTGAAATCCAAGGAGAACCAGTATGAGGATGAAAGGTTTAATCTGCAGAAAAAATACTTAAGGGATTGATGATACTCTAGACGACGTACAATAAAATCTTTATCATTTTGGTATTTAACTTCAAGTAAAGTGCAAAGGTACTTTAAGGCACTTTAAACAATTTGAACAGCACATTTTGGGTTGTGGTAGTTCTTTTCTCACAAGTTGTTTTGCTGAAATGTTATTACACATATCCTCTAGGCCATTCACCCTATGTTTATATCAAATTTCTGCCTTAAGTGATACTGTAAAGAGCATACTTAGTTCTTAGAAGAGGAAAACCTGAAATTACAAAAATGAGAATTGTAGCAGAATTTAAATGGAAGAAAGATCAATCTATTTGTGAATTTTAATGTAAGTTTGGTTTTTTTTCCAGTTGAGATTGAACTCTGACTAAGGTAGTACTTATGGAATCACATAATACGATGAGACAGTCAACATTTTGTGGACTTAAGTGAAGTGGAAATTTTGAGGTTCTAAGCAGGATTGTGTTAAACAACAAGATATGTCTTACTTTGTCATTTAGTAAAAAACAACAACAACAAAAAAACCCAAAAATGAACTGTTTCTTCACTTTTTGAAAAAAATCAAAAACTTAACAAAGTGCACTAAAATTGTTTGCAATTGAGAATTTAATTGCAAGCACAGCAGAACACAGATAATTTAGCCCATGCCTTGAACCATGCCATCTATTCATGAATTCAAGCACTGAGTTCTGCCTACAGTATCAGAATATATTAGTGTACCCCTTTCTGACCAAATGACCCCTCATGCTACTAGTGCTGGGGTGTTTTTTTTCACAGAAGGATGTTCCACACACTTTTCACCTCTGCTCTGTGACACATGTAAGCAAATACTCTGGAAAGGACAGTTACATCCATTTTACAGTAATCTGCTTTGCGCTGACAGCTCTTGGCTATGTGTAAAAGCAACATCTGCAATTTTTATTTACTTATGTAATTATTTCTTATATAATGCAATGTAAAAATCGGAGGAAAGCTAAAAATCCATGCAAGTCAATTTCCAAATTTTATCTACATACTGGTAATTCCAGAATATCTACAGAAAGAAAATATTTTTCCTGCTTGTTTATCTTTCCTCCAATTCTGGAACTCCACTCGATTAACTGCTGTTACCTTGTGCTATTAAAATTCTTTGCCACTCTGGATAAAAAGAGCTGTAGTCAAGAGCGCAAGCAAATTTATACATATATTTCAGTGAGACAGCCCCACTATTTCATTTCCACTCTACCAGGACACTCATCTTTGCCTGCATCCCTCCAGATTCCAAACAGCTGTTTTTGGAAAGGAAAAGCAGTCTCTTTTCTGAAGTTGAAGACCATTTGTCTCTCATTTACAGTGTCTTGAAGCTCAGCGCTTAACCCATACTGAATCTGCTGTATTTAGAGTTGGGCAGAAAGCATTTCAAATCTTATTTGCTACCACTAGTTCTGGTGCATCTGTGCCAGTGCCAAAGCCTTTATTTTTAAGAAAGGTCACCGACAAGCTCTCAGCCTTGTAAAAGAGGATATTTTCGCTTTTACACTCTGTTATATGTCTGCTTTCAAAATAAAACAACCAAAACCCAGTGGCCTCAAACAGGGCTGCAGTAGATCTTATACCAGCTTCTAGGACCAGATCCTGTTAGGCATTTTGTGTACTAAATTTGATCTCCGTCTATACTTCTAATTCTCTCACTATTGCAGGAGGGAAGGATTCTAACTAAATTATTTCCTGACTCCCCACAAACTCCCTGTATAGGGGAATACACAGTCACATTCTTGTAGGCTTGCACAATTTCTACTGAGGCAAAGAAGTTTGAATGCACTTTAATGAAAACTGGCTTGCTGATCTACTCTTAAAAAGCAGATTATATAAATAAAAAGTCACCAAAAAAAAACCAAAAAAACAAAAAACGTAAACTGTAGCACCTGCTTTCAGAAAATATCCCTTTTAAAATGTGAACAGAAATTTTCCTGCTAAAAATTCTGGTGACAAACAATAGAAGTAAGCAGTGGTTGACAATCCTGCTCATGACAGGGGGGTTGGAACTGCATGATCTTTAATGTCCCTTCCAACCTAAGCTGCTCTCTGATTCTGTAAAGAGAGAATAAACTTGAAATGCAAATCATACCTGTGCTGAAACTGATTTCTTGTCACATAGTTACACTGATTGATCTATTGGTAAAGTACAATTGTCTGCTCAACTAGTGTGCTGTGAAGAAAACGACAGAGTTTTTGTACTTGAAATTATTTTTTACTTTTTATGGTTGTGTCACATTCCTCATTCTCTAATTGTGCATTTTTTCTTAGGTATTAAACTCCATTCCTACAAAATTTTCTTTTCAACTTGAAATAAATTCAACGTTTGCTAGTTTGTTCTTATCTAAATAAAGTAGAATTTTCTATCTGCATAATCTGATTCTGCTCTTGAGCACACCAGTTTAAACTTAGTGTATCCCTGTGTAGGGTAGTACAAAGTCGATTTTGGCAGTCTTCCTATGTCTATAAATCAATCCCAAATGCAATAGTAGCAATTTGCAAAAAAAAACAACCAAACAAAAAAAAACCACCACCTGACCCTAACAACAGATTGTTCTGCAAATAACAGTGCATTGTATATACTTGTGTAGCAATTCAAAATAAATTGTTATTATGAAATATGCCAAATAGGTAGCTTTGGAGATTAAATCCACTATACAGAAAAGATATAAGAGGAACACATCTCAGTGGAAAAGATTTTGCACAATGTTCTTTCAGTAAGAACTTGCCTCTATTCTTTTCTACTAAAATAATGAAAACAACAGTCATTGTTGATTCTTTCTGTGAGCAGATTTTGTTTCATTTATTCAACAAGGCTCAGGCTGTTGTCTAAAATTTGGCTTTGTATCTGCTGGAAGGACACAGCTCATCAGAGGTGGAGTAATTTGTGTCGTGAATTTGTGACTTCTGAGTATAACAATCTTAGTTACCAATCAGATACTGATTCATCATTTTTGTTTTTTCACTAAATAAACATAGTCAAATGAAGGGTGCTCACACACAAGGATACTGAGTGTTTTTTGTTTGTTTGTTTTAAATTTATTTTAAGCAGCTTTTTTCATTAAAATGTATACTTGAAGGAGTAACATTTGTTGTAGAACAGATACGTTGGCTCCTTGTGCACTAAAGCCATTCAGAATGAAAGCTGGGTGTTCACCTTCTGGTGCTTGTATGCATAAGGATTTTCCTGTCGGAAGTTACCTTCTGTATGTACATGACTGAATTACAAAATGGGTGGTGGAACTACTTTGATCCAGCTTCTCCATTCTGCATAACCAGTATATGAAAAGCAGGATTACAGAAGGTGGTGAGGAAAGAACCTAGAGGAGAGAGGCATAAGGGCAGCAGCAAAGCCCTTTTGGTAGGATAGTCTCACTTCTTCCTGGAGGTGGGAACAAACAAACAAACTCCCATGAGGAGACAGGTATAGAAATTTATTACTGAAGCCCAAAGCTGCTAGATTATCATTTGTTTCAGATTACCTGAATCAAAAGTCTGCAGGCTGTTAAATGCTTAATTGCATTCCAGGCAAAACCAGAGATGAGGTGAGTCTGAAACAAATGGTAATTTAAACACTGTCTTGAATGAAAACTAAACTTTCAAATTTCTTTCTTAGTACAATTCAATTACTTTTTCCCATGTCAAGAAGATACGAAATAGGTACTTTGACCTAGTATACACTGGCAGTTAACAAGGTATTTTTGTTTCACAGCACTCCATACTTGTTGTAAAGGGTTTCTTTTGATCTTTCTGAATGTTAGCACCAGGCTGATTTTGGCCAGCACTGAAAAATGATGGAGAACTCCAGCAGGATAGATACATACAGAAATATAGGTGAGGAGAATTTAAGGCCCCAAAAATTTGAGTTGATTAGGCTTGGGAATACAAATGCTTTTGGAAGCATTACAGACACAGCCATGGATAGGTAGCTTTCTCAACATTTTGGTGTGGGAGGGATCATTTCAAAAACTAAATGATGGAATGATAATTGAGATATGCATGAGCATAATTAACTGATCAGGAAAGAGGTCTTGATGGACAACAGGTTATCTACTGTGGTTTAACACTGATCGGCAGCTAGGTACCATACTCTCATTCTCTCACTTCCCGTCTGCATCAGGACAGAGCGAGGAAATGAGATGAAGGAAATAGAAAACAATATGTAGGTTTGAGATAGGAGTGCTTAATTAAAGGGGAAAAAAACAAGCAAGAGCCATGGGAAGTTAAAGGAGGAAAAAAAAAATATTTTCTATCTCCCATTAGAAAATGATGTTCAGCCACTTCCTGGGAAGATGAGCCTCAATATGCATACTGGTTGCTTGGGAAACAAATGCTATCATAGTGCAGTTCCCTCTGTTCTTTCTTCATTCCCAGCATGATGAGCATGAGGCCATATGGTAGGGAATATCCTTTGGTGGGTTTAGACTGGCTGCACTTGCAATGTCCCCTCTCCACCTCTTTCCCACCCTCAGTGTCCTGGCTGTAGGGGGGTGTAGGTGGAGAGGAAACCAGATTTTTTATGTTTTAAAGCATGGGAGACAAAGGATAGTACTAAAGTTATTACTCAAAATGAATGCAAAGGGAACAAGAAAAAATAAGTTATTTTAAATAATTCTTCTTTAGCATATCATCCAAGGTGATATCCATTTGTGACAATTTTTTTTTAGGGATGCTTTACAGAATAACTAAAAGATTATAATTTTTATTTTGATTTGTGTCTCTTTTGTAGTCAGTCATATGCCAGCTGTTTAAAAGGTACTCATCTTAGTCCTTTTTGCCTTGCTCTTAAAGATTTAATAGCCAGCTTATTCAAGATTTCATGAAGGCATTCTATCAAAAAATAAGAAATGTAGGAAAAATAATATACTTAAATACGAATTATAGTAAATGGTCTATTATTTGATATTTCATTACAAAATATTCTTCACAACAGCTGACGTATCTCAACACCTTCACATTCTTTTCACAGTGAAGAAATTGGAAAAAGAAAAGAACTATTATGTGCAAGAGGTATTCTTGTTTTCATAGTTTTTATATAGTCAAGTAGTGTATAATTCTCAACAACCTAGCCACCTCCAAATCCTGTGTTTCTCTGATATTTTACTGTGATAGCCACATAAAAATTATCAATTTCTTAGCAAATGCCCATATACCTTGGAAGCTGATACCTTTCTGCTGATCTTTGTTCTATATTGGAGTGGAAACTAAGGTTATTTAAAGTCCTTGAGAAAGGAGGAAAACTTATTTCTCTCTTATCAAAGAATACTGAAGCAGTGAAAAGGTGATTGTTCTTCTGGAAAGTACCTCCTCAGAAATCTTTTGAAATCTTTTGTCTCATACTCCTCATTACATGTTAATAAGAAAATGCTGGTTCAAGAACTACCACATTTAGTATAAATAAAATAGAAATAAAAACAAAAACAACATCATGTTTTGTTAATTTTTGAATCTCTCTTCCTTGTCTTAAAAGACAATCCTTTCATATGTAGACAAGCTGCTTGATACGAATTAGAAATCAGTGTCCATGAAAGAATTTCTATATATATAGATTTCAGATCATGTATACACCTTTGAACATTCTTATAACAATGAGGTACACAGTTTAATTACATATTGTGTGGAAATTCTATGTCAAAGTTCTCTTCAAATTACAGTACATGTGTTTTCCTTGGAAAGCAGTAATATCTCATTTTCAAAGGACAGGCTTCCAGTGCTGAAGCACACCTCACCAGTGCTCATCTTTTAAAGATAGTATTGGAAAATTCTGAGAGCTGAGAAAAATCCTCTTGAAACAAGCTTTCAGAATTTTCACCTTTTTAGCTGTAAATATAAAGTGTTATTTATACACCCATTACTCATGCAAATTCAGTGTTCTTGTTTTGAGCCTTTTTGCCAGCAGTGATAAACATCTGCTATTGTAGATGTTCATGTTTGTAAGAGGTCACATGCTTACTAGAGCTCTCATTCTGAGAGCAAATTTAGTAGCAGCGTTAACTTTCTCACCAGAAAACTGTATTGAAGAAGAATTGTTGTAAATATGTTTTTGTTTTACTCATATGAGGTTGAAGTAAGGTAATGGTATGATTTTTCCTGTGGCTTTACACTTTATTATGTATTAACAACAAAAAAATCCTGTGACATAAAAAGTGAATTTTGATCTGAGAACAGACTTCATCCAGTATATCATGAACTCTAAGGGAAATAAGATAGCTGCAGGCATTTCATTCTTGTATTTTCATTGCTACTGGAAGAGCAATAGTAAAATTGGTCAGTAGTTCTCTTATTTTATGGAGGAAGATATTGAAAGTCTTAGTCTTCCTGGTTCAGTCAACAACTCGTATAGCTTCCAGGCCTAGCGTTAGCTTTGACCTAGATGGTGGGAAACCAAATGCTACAAACTTATGATATTACTGATGTGGATTATTGATAGATTGAATTTGCTATTTATTTATTTATTCATGTATCTAATACTTGGTTCTTAGTAGATAGATTGAGGAGTTCAAGCCCAGGTTGGCAGCCTGATCTAGTGGTGGAAATCCTGTCCATGGAAGGGGGTTGGAACTAGGTGATCCTTAAGGTTCTTTCCAATCCAATACATTCTGTGATTCTGTGGTTTTCAGGAATTATGGATCTGTCAACATTCAGTTTCTTAGCCAGTGATATTTTTTGTTCAGCATGTTTTATGTTTTCTTATGATACAAACAAAATGGAACGAACAAATCACTTCTATCTGCTTCCCTAATATATGCTGCCTCGACATCAATTTACATTTGAGTTGAAGAATTCACATGCAATTACACTATCCATTCTATTCCTAAATGGGTTGTTAAAATGGCCTACAATTTTTAGTTTCTAAAAGCTCATTGATAATGTCTCACAGAATTGTTTATAAATGTTCTAGAAATTCACTGCAAATGCATCTATAGTTCAACCCCAGTTGTTTTCTTGTTTATGAATGCATGAGCTTGCTAATCCATAGGTCAAAGGCTTCAGTATTCCACTTTTACTGCCAAGCACAAATAAGCTGAATAACCAGAACATTATGTAGTTACCAGGCAAAAGTATCTACTGATTAATACTACTCCAGTGTTTGGCAGGAAAAAAAGTTATTACCCTTGTTAATATATCACCATTAATTATTTGTTGTATTATTCGTACAAAAACAGACCTGTTTTAGAAGCAAGAGAGAGTTGTTTACATAATGGAACTGAAGGTTTTTTATGTGTGTGCATGCGTGTGGTTCTGAAATACAAATAACACATCTTGATAAGTTTCTGTATCTTATTTTCCTTTGCTGAAATCAAACTGAAACTGAACAGTGTTGTATCTTTATGTTTCCAACATGCAAAGTGTTTACTTGTGGAGAGAAATGAGGGGAATAGTGCTTCATATGGATTTGGTAAATGTTTTGCTTTCTTACGTATTTGATGAAATGCCAGGTTCCTCTAGGGCCACAAACAGGAAATTTTAAAAAACCCTTGTTTTGAAAGCAGTTTCTATCTAGAATGAGCACTGCTTTGAACAATACCATAGACCCATCATTTTGGACTTCATATGTGATTTATGATTTCAGCTTATTTTAAGTGCCAGACTGGATTCTAAACCTTTCTAATCCTTGAGGCTGCTTTACCTGTACCTAAGTGTGGTACAGTACTATGATTTATATTGAGAAGACTCAGTGCATAAAGGCTCTAGACTTCCAGCAATGTATTTTTAAGTGGTTGCGCTTTGAAAACGTGACATTAATTATGTGTAAATTTCAACATTTACCTTATTTGGATATGGAGACTGGTTACTGAAGAACTTACAAATTTTTGTGACTTAAAATTCACATGACATAAAAAGGACTAAAATTTTAAGAGATGTTTACGATATACATATAAGGAAAACCATTTGCAGATAATTAAGAAAAAGAACATTCATTAGAAAATTCATGATATATTTTTCAATAATACAAATGAATTTGTATTTTGTGTAAAATCATAGAGACCATCAGTGGAGATGCATTCATACCTCAGGGGATCCATCCCATTCAGAGAATTATTACTCTGAAGAAAAAGTAGGAATCCCAGAAGACTTCACAAGAATGATATTTCATTTTCATTTCAAGATTATTGTAGTAGTAGTCAGCTTTGAATATATGATAAGACTTCTTGTGGGATGTTACTCTCCTTGCACAAAGCCTGAAGAAAAGACAACCTGCTTTTCAGAAGGTGATTTCCAGTGGGATTAAAAAAAAAAGAAAAAGGAATAATTCTAAAAAATCTAGGAGAGAAAGGGAAAGCCTATTACTTGCAGACTGAGGATTGAAACTACTGTGACTTTTTTATCGCTTTGATTTTTAAAGAAACAAGCCTGATGCTTTTGTTTTTCCTTATTTATGGGGGAAAATATACTAACTTGAAAACTTTCAGTTATGAAAGATTATGAAATATTACTTTAAGAAACACACCATAAAATAGTATTTGAAGTCAAAAAGTGCTTGAAGTTTGATATTGTGCAGATTTTTTTTCTCCATTTTAATAATATGGAGCACAATTAAACTTTTTTTTTTCAGTGAATTTTTGATTCTCCTATACAGTCAGTGTTTCTGATTCCCAATAAACCATTTGTGTGGCCCCCTCAGCCACAGTTTTTCACCTCATAACACTGAATTTATTTGTTCCATATTTTAGGTATCTTTTGCAGACAGTCTACATATTCATGTGAAGTGTCAAGATAATAAGGTGTTTGATTATCACCTTAAAGAGGGAAATTCTGTAAATAAGAAGCCTCTTATTTATTGCATAAACTGAATTTTCTTTTTTAGTTTTTCACGCTAGCCAACTTTTTGTTATCTTTCAAATGAAGGGAAGGGTACAGACCAAATGCTTTAATGACTGGTAATTCAGTTTACCTTCCAGTGATGTCAACACAATCTTATTATTGATAACAGAAGCCCTTGGATGCCTTTTGTAAAAACACTGAAACCTAAGCAAGGTATTATTTTTCTATTAACTGCCATATTTCTCCTGAAAGAGAAATATTGCATCAGTTTATGTATTACTTCAGACAAAATTACAGTGCCAAAGAATTCTTCTCCGCAGCATGCACTCTTTAAATCATTTGCATGGTGGAGACCCAAGCTTTCATTATCCAATTGACTGTGACTCCTGGCCACCACTGCTTTCAAGAGAAAACAGTGATGAAGCCTATTAGATGAAGCCTATTAGAAACCTATGGGAGACTTGAGGGGAAGTGATTGTTCTAGATTTCTCAGCCATGTAAGTAAACTGTGGATGAGCTCTGGTGCATAGCTATTTTTCAGCTGTCTCTTGCATCATTCTCTAGTAGCATATTTTTAATATAAAATATTCATTTATAATTAATGAATTCAGACTTGGACTCTTGTAAGTTACTTATATCTCTAAGTTACTTATATCTTTCACAATAATTTACTTTTTTTTTTTTATTTTAGATAAGTATCATAATGCACATTTTATTTATAAATACCTTAATGCACTCTCAGAATTTCACTGAGACATACTTCATTTTTAATCTCAGTACTGAGCTTTATCAGTTTCTCTTGAACTTAATGGAAATGTTTTCAATTGAATTAGGGCAAATGTATCAAGCTGCTAAGGGAAAAATAAAAAGATTAAAACATTTCTAAAATATCTCCAAAAAGGTAACACACAGATATAAAAAAAAATGTATTTTTGAAAAAATAAACTGGAATAGAGTAGCTGAGAGTGGTTTATACTACATTTTAAAATACCATGATTTACTAAATATTGGGTATATCTATTTGCCACATAAATGCACAGGACTTCTTACAACTGCTTCTAAAACATTCTTGCATAAGAGAAAATACTCATTTTATACAGGCTGAAAAGAAGGGTAAAGAGCAGTAATTAAAAGTGGGAACTTCTTGAAATAATTTAAATATGACATTAATTACATATTTGTTACAGTTATGAAGAACATCTGAGTTAAGCCTAGCAGAAATTATTTTGACTTTTTCTCTTAAAAAAAAAAAAAGCTGAACTTGATCAAACTAAAACTGAGCATCTGAACATTAGTTTTATTCCTACATTCTTCACTCTTGATCAATCCAAAGACAGACAGCTGAAGAGGCTAGTCAATCAGAAGGGAAAGAATTCATGAGTGTCTGTATATGCTTGAAACAGCACAACTCTCTATTTCAAATGATGTCATAGTTATGTAACTTAAAATTTCCATTAAATATTCTCTGCACAAAAAAGGTATTTACTGTTGTGGCTCTTAATATCACCTAGAGACTTCTACTTAAAAAAAAATATTAAAAAAAAATGAGCATGCTGGTAGTTCCGATATCTTTTTTTTTTTTTTTTCATTCTATTTAAAGGAGAAAATAATATCCTCTTACATCCTCCCAGGCACCTTTCAGCTATTTTGGAGTCTTAAATGCTGTCTGTAAGGGATGAGACACAATGTGAATGTTGATGTCCTAGCTGAGCTGACAAATCTGCTCTTTTTGGGCTATGGCCAGATATAAGCATCCAAAATATAGAACTAGTCCAGGAGGCTGGGATTTTCAGAGAATCTGTGGAAAAATCTGAGAAAAGTGCTCAGCAGCTACCTTCTAAAGAGATTGCTCTAGAAATTTACAATGTGTGGGTGAAAAAGAATGAGTTGTGACAGGATCAGAATGAGTTGAAACTGTTCAGTACACTGAAAGAGGACAAGGTTTCCAATGCATCAGTGCATGGACAGAATGAGGATGACAGGAGAAATAAAGTACAAGGAAATAAACTTTACCACTGTTTGCAGTGAACTGCTTGCAACTAGCAACAAAATTATTGTCACCATGTTCAAGATTTGACCAGTACTACAAATGTTATTAAAATAAATCAGTTAGTTAATCTCTCTGATAATATTCTGTGTTTTTGTACAAGCAATTTTCTCCAGGGGAGCACTACCTTATGTGGTGTTTTGTAGTAAAGACAACCATTCCATCAAAGCTCTCCCTGGCAACATCAGAACCAAGCCCAGTTGACTTTCAGGGAGTCAACTCTTTTATAGGGAGCTGTCAAATGCTGATGTTTTCCTGTATTCATCTGAATATCCATGTGATTAGATGCTCTTCTTAAATCATCCTTTTAACAAATTCCGTGAGTCTGTAGGAAGCAATGGGATCATTTCTGGCAGTGATGTCTTAGTGGACCTTCTTTTAAAAGCACAGTAGGAGGTATGTCCCCAGAGGGAAATGCAGCTAGGATTCAGAAAAGGAGCTCTTGGAATATACAAAGACTTAAAAACTATTAATCTGAAAGTCACTCAGACTTTGCAGCAACAGGTACAACTTACTGCCTCTGTTAAGGACAGAAATATTTTATGTTACAGTTCCGTGTTAAAAGAGCACTTTCACTGCACATGTCCTCTTGGCTGCCATCAAAACTGGAATCCTTCTGTGGCTTTTAACACTCACTACAGTATGCTAGATTTAAGTAGCCTTTGAGCATTAGTAGCCAACTTCCTATCAGTCTGTCATCCAGCTTTGGGCTGATACACTCAGGATTGCTTTTGGGAGTAGAAGAAGGGCATACACGAGAAAGCAGGACTTTGGCAGCTATCCAAATGGACAGCATGTATAGGCAGTAATTGAGGTGTTATCCAGGAATAATGAAGGCAGAGGCTCACTGTCAGAAGGTAGATGATGTGGCGAAATGTCAGCCCTGGAGCTCTGATGTGTGTGGAGGACAGCCAAGCTCCATGGTGACTGTGATAGATTTTGTTTAGGAGCTCTCAATGAGCCTGTGTCCTAGGGCAAAACACTGAAATCATCCATAGTTGTATTACTGTTCCTTCACTATTTTTCTGAGTATTGAGATTACATCCTTGGTATAACAAAATGTAGCAGCAGGAAGCACAGAATAATTTTTGAAGGTAGATCTTCATCTGTCAAAGCAGATTTTTAGTTCCAAGCCCTTTGGGCTGACTACAGCTTTCATACAAGGTACAAACTTAGGTTTTAAACCTTGATATTCAGAGTTTGCAATCTGGATTTCCACTTGCACTTTACGGGATTTACAGATTTGGCCTTATCCCAGTTCCTCTGAACTCTAGCAAAAACGTAAAGGGAAATCTATGACCATCCGGTGAAAAACTTGTCCTCTAGGTTCAATGGATGTGAAATTGAATGTCTGCATTTGAAGAAAAGTTTCCTCCAACAACACAGTGTTGAGAAAAATAGAAATATCATGTAGTAAAGAGAGTAGTAAGAGTGCTAAAAAAAACTTGTCAAAATAATTATATGATTTTGATTCAGTTTGGTGACAACTTGGGATTTGCAAAGGATAAGAATTACACTTGCCTATTGTCTTTCTGAATATTGCTTCCCCTCCCCTTCACAAAAAGAGAGATTGTGGATTATTTTCTAATGTGTCTCTCCTGTTACTCTCACATAGCCGTTTGTGATTTCTAAAGTATTGGGAAAATGCTGTATTCTCCCCTTGATATTGATAAAACTATATAAGTCTAAGTTTACCATTCTTTGCCTTACATATCCTGAATGAAAGATCTATTTTTTAAGCAGTTACAGTTAAATGGTTATTTCAGACTTATGGCTACCTGAACACCATGCTGCTCTCTGACTCCCCCTCCTCAAAAGTGCAAGTGGGAGGAAATGGTCAGAAAGGCAAGTAAGAACAGAACTGTTATAGGCTGCTGCATGTAATTTCACCAGAAAAACACTAAATGTTTAAACAACTCTTCTGAGATGCCAACTATTAATATATATATATATATCTTGTCAATTTTTAGATTCCTGATGCATTAATGTATATAACTGCAATTCTGATTTGGTGTCTGTCTAATCAGTCCCTTATTTTAAACAAAAATGTTGGCATCTGTTGTGTTGGGTTATGCATTAAATAGTAATGACAACCCGTGGAGAAAATGTGACTCTTGTGACACACAGTAAAAAGCAGCAGTCGGTGCACAGATAGAAAACATGCAAGATTAAAATGTAGGTGATCATTAGGTGGACAGGCTACCCGTCATTTTTACTGAATACAGATACCATTTTCAAAGTAGCTTTGAAAGTGACTGAAATATATTCCAAAATGTTTTGAAAAGATACTGATATTGATCCATGCTGATCTTTAGCAAAATGGCAGACTTGCATTTCATTCAGTGGCTCTTGTATTACAGCCCACTCAGTGCATTTAATGATATTCAGTATCTTACTGTTACAATTGATTTCCATAGCAGTACTACAGGGTTTTTTTAGTAGAATCTGCTGGAGAAGATAACTTGTGTTATCATTCCCATTCTTGAGTTTTATAGCAGTTAAAATTTTCTGCTCAGCATTTAGGACTGAAAAAGGTTATAACCAAGTAAGCAGAATGTTAAGTTCCAAAATGCTAAGTGGAATCACTCTTTCTACATGAAGTGTCTTTCGCCAGCACAATGCTACTGGGGAATTTATTTCTAAAGCTTGATAATTTATTGCACATTTTTTTCTTCATTTGAGTATATATTCTTAGATTAGATGCAGTCTCCCATGCTATGCTGTTCTGTAAGAAATACTGTAAAATAATGGCTTTATAGCATGGTTTCAAAGTAACTTATAAGTGATCCCATTGATATCATCTTATATTAAACTTGTTGCTGACTAGGCAATTTAAAGTTCTACATCAAATGTCATATCCTAAAAACATACATTGAGCATTTGAAAATAAGTGAAAATTTGTGGATGAGGAATCACAATGAGACTAAATCACATAGAATGCAAGTACCATAGAATCTTTTGTGTTTAAAGGAAGATTTAAAAGTCACCTGAACAAACTCCCCCGCAATGAGCAGGGACACCTATGGCTAGATCAGGTGCCCAGAGCCTGGTCCAGCCTGAATTTGAATGTCTCCAAAGACAGGGCATCCACCACCTCTCTGGACAACCTGTGCCTCAACCACCCTTACCATAAAAAACTTTTTCTTATATCCAGTCTAATTCTCCTCCCCTCTTTTAGCTTGATAACATTACACCCTGTCCCATCACAACACACTCCACTAAAAAGTTTGTCCCCTTCTTCTTATAGGCTTCCTTTAGATACTGACAGGCCACTTTAAGATCACCTTGAAGCCTTCAGTCTGAACAGCCTCATCTCTCTCAGTCCACCCTAGTAGGGGAGGTGTTCCATCCCTTGGATCACTTTTGTGGCCCTTCTCTGGACACACTCCAATAGGTCCCATCTATCCTGTACTGAGGATTCCAGATCTGGACACAATACTCCAGGTGAGGGCAGGATCACCTTCCTTACCTACCGGCCATGATTCTTTTGGTGCAGGATATGATCGGCTGATTGTCTTTCTGTTCTGCAAGGGCACATTGCTGGTTCATGTCCAGCTTGCCATCCACAAGTACCCCCGGGTTCTTTTTGGCAGGGCTGTGCTCTGTCCTTTAGGATTTGTTAAACCTCATGGGGTTATCCTGGGCCCATTGCAAGAGCAGTATTTATTTATTTATTTATTTATTTATGTATGTAAATACACAAGTATTAACTGGGTATCGGGAAGTGCTTTTGTACTTTTGTTCTATCTCTGCTGATAAAGGACATTTTAGCTTACAGACCTGCTTTTGCAGGATTCAACACCTTTGCTTTCAAAGGACATTGTCATGTGCCTTAGTCTATGATATTTTGAGTTATATTTTGTATTGGTTTAACATAGTGATATTTCTAAGATAAAACATTTCTTACTAGCAGAACAGGTCAGTTTTGTTCATGAAAATCAGCCTCCCACTGCCAGTAGGCTGATTATAATTTATGCTGATAATAAGCCCTAGAAAGCAATCTTTGACTATCTCACCAGTGCTAGCAAAGAGGTAGTAACAATTTTCTAACTTTTTGTTTGTTTGTCCAAATTCAACATATTAGACAATATTTAGCATAAAAATAATTTGCAAAATGCAGCTAGTATAAGAAAGGAACATTACTTTGCCATGTAATCACCAAGAAAATAATCATATCTATACTTAAGTACACATATAAGTATGTGAGTAAAACCAATTAATTCATCTTGATTAGTCACATCTGTAGATTAGGAAGACAAAAAAGCTATTGCTATAAAAGCATTCAAATATAGCAACGATTCTCTTAAATTTAGAGAAGCTTTTATTTCAAGTGATCACTTTTATAAAAGCTGGAAACTCTTCTCTTCGTTGCCTATCACACTACTTTTGTAACATGTTTTGTAAAATGCTTTAAATCAACATTTGTTTGTCAAGGTAGCATTGCCTTTCAACTGCTTCTTCCATTGCCAAATCATCTAAGTAATTAGAGTAATAATAAGTAATCAGAATGGAGTAATCAATTTACTTCTGCACATATGTAATACATACGAGTTTGAATGTGTTATAGATTTAAATAAGTACATCCTCTCTCTGTTACTTTAAATCTTGAACCCTTAAATACCTAATTTAGCTGATTTTTGTATCAGATAACCAGTTTACAAATGATTGTGCACTCCTTAGTGCCTGAGTAAAGATGCTTTAAAAAGTGTTTTGGGAAAGTGTAGTAGGGTAGATGGCATTAAATAGGTTTCATTCACCATTTCCTTCAGATGTTGCCTGTTAAAATCATATTATATTGTGTTGCATGCAAAACTGTATTTTAAAGCCCAATTTATTCTTGTGGTCAAATGAACTGTCCCTTGCAAAATCCAAGATCAAACTTCATTATTCTCCTAAGTACAATAAAACTTATTACACATGTCAAGCTAGTTTGTTATGCACACCACAAATACCAGTTGATACACATGTTAATTATACAAGGTAGATAATTGCTTTCACACTAGGAGCAAAATTAAGTAACTTCTCCAAGCTAAACATTTCAGAAAAAGATTTGATCTACTAGACAAGTCTAGCTCATCTAGTAGATCTTTCAATTTGAAGTTGAAAATTCTCAATTTTGCATCAGAAAAAAACCTGTTGAAATGGCATATATTTTATGTAAAACCAAAGGGAAACATCCATCACCTGATGGCTGATGATGCTATTTACCTAAATGCACAGTGGAGATCTGACTTACAGTGCTCCTTTTTCATTCAAGTGCTCTGAAACTATGGCTGTTTTGGAGAGGTTTCTCAACATTCGACTTGAAAATGTGAGCTGAGCCTGAGAGATACTCAAATGATAAGTTGTAGTGAAATAAATATGTTGGCTTTTTTTGTTTGTTAGTTTCTGAAGAGAGGCCCCAACTTCATCAGCTAATCACTGTCAGTGCCTCTGCATTATTAAAGTCTCTTTCCGACAAGCAATGTCCCACAGAGAATTTTTTTTATGCTGAATAATGTCTAGTGCAGTCCCTAGCTGAAAGAACTCCTTTTCTATCCTCCAGAGAGCTAGTTCTCACATACATGCAAATCTAAAAAAGACTTTAGTGTGTTGGCAGAGTAGCATTTGAGTTCTGTAAGGATATATATCAGGGTAAAACTACCAGCAATAGGACTGTCAGTAAAATGTTTTCCAGAGGACTGTCAACATTAAAGTACATTATTCACTCAGGCCTGTCAACTTCACTTACTTAAATAGTAAGCTGTGGCTTTTAGTTATTAAACAACCAAGCGATGCAGACTGCTTGGAAAAAGTTTAAAAGTAATCAACATTCAATTCCTTGCCTTAATAAAGGAAATCAAAATGCTCTTGAAAATTACTGATGAATGTTACTTTAGTCCCAAGTAGTTCATATTGACAAACTTTCAAGTTCTGACTGAATTAAAAAAAAAAAAAAAAGCCATCCTACTTATTGCTCATCAGCAACACAGGCAGGTTATTTACATCTACAGTTTGCTAACTTATATAATCAAATTTGGTCTGAGGAATAATCACTGCCTCATTCTAGCTGTTTCAAATAGTATCACAAAGTACACAAGGCTTCTGCTAATGAAACATTCATGGAAATAAATACAAAAGCATGTGATCTCCTAAAATTAACTGGAATACACTTAATTATGTGATGAAAAAAAAAAAACAAGAAAAAAAACATAATAAATGTTAGATTTATTTTCAAATAATGTAAGATAGAATTTACTAAGAAATTTCAGCCACTGTTAGTTGGTTGAAACTAGTAGCATGTTCAGAAACATCTAATATATCTGAGCTTCACCAACTTGCTGCTTCTTTTAAATTATTAAAAGAATATATTAGAGTAGCTCAAATGTAAACTGTATTACTACTCCATTGAGATAGGCCCAAATCAATTAAGAATGTAGATCTACATTAACAAAAGTGGGAGTTAGTGCTTAGTCAAAGCCTCCTGAAAGATCTGCAGAATGTGGGAAAACATATTATCAAAATGTTATTGAGAAATTATGGCAGGTTTTTATCACAGTTGTATTGTGAAATTCAAATTTGAGTTTCAATAGAATCAGATTCATTCTTACACAATGTGTTCATGCTGTATTACTAATAGGACATATCAAATCTTTTAAACTTATCAATTCAGTGTGCTACAGCCAAATAACCGTTGCAAGTTGAGGCCTTGATATGGTATGTAAGACCAAAACTCTATTCAGTAAGTAACTTGTTGGGCAGGACTTATGAACTAGGTGGTCCAATTGTTTGAGGTAGAGAAAATTATAGGCCATATTGTTCATGTTTTAATGAAGTAGACTTCCAGATTTTACTTGAATTGCTTATGAGTTCAGTATATGAATGACAGCAGAAAAAAAGTATCTATAATCTCCTCCCTAGTTATAAGACAACACTGAGAGTCTTCCAATGAACAAAGTGTGAATGTTAATAATATGAAAATCAGATAAAAATATTTGCTTTAATTTTGAATATCAAGTGGTGTAAAAAAATCAGTTATGTTTTTGTCAATGCGCTTCTACCTGCAGCCCTAGGTATGGGCTTAGAAAAGAAATAGAAAATACTTCTATGCTTAGAAAAGTATTGTCACAATCATATGTGCTGCAGAAGTATAAAGCTGTTGTTTTCTGTTGTTTTCTCCAAAACTTCAAATGTAATGGTGGCAGCAGATATCCATTTAATCAAATGTATTACTGAGTTCATATTTTTGGTAGTAGCAGCTGGGTGACAGTCTGGAGAACTTATCTAGAAAAGGCTCAGGGTAGTTCTGAATATTTTCTTAACATGTAAGCATATGCTGAAAGTGAGTGAGTTACTACAGTTAAGTGAGTTTCTGCTTGTTAGTAGCAACTGTAGTAACTGATCATGTGCAGATTTAGTCCATCCAATTGGAAAGTCTCCATGACGTTAGATTACGGAGTCCATATTACAAGTACTTTTACAAGATGTTAAAATTGGTCTGTGTGAACAGTTTTCATGTCGTAGGTGGAACAAACTGAGAGCAGTCTAGTTATCAAGGCTCAGCTGATAGGCATAATTTACTCAGCTGGTATAATAGAACTACTTTTCTGTGTACACCCATATGCTCTTACTCAGGAAGCCTGTGATTAGTGACCATTACATAGTCAGTCATTAAAGACCAAAATTCTCTGACACTAAATTATTGCTTGAACTGTAAAATTACTTAATTCTTTCTCCATTAATCCTAGAAATAAAAGTGCAGGAAGAATTTCCTACAGTTTTCATTATTGACTTAATGATATTCCCTTTTAAATAGATATTATGTTTCTGAACATACTTACATCTTAAAACCCTTGAGGTAAGACTGGACAGATGCAAAATAATTCTAGTTTGAAAACTGAGAATCTTACACATTTCTGTAATAAAAACATTTGTAATTTTTATAAGGATTTATTAAGAAAACTATACAGATTGAAAAGTTGTCTGCTTTTGTTAACAGCAGACATTTGTGATTTGTGTTTATGTAACTAAGGACCCTGATGTCATCCCATTCTTGTATTTTGAAGTCTTCCAAGATCTATAGGTCTGCAGATTTTTAATTTGGAAGCATCAAAACAGCAGCCTAGTTAATCAGGTTATTTTAAGTACAGACAGCAAGACCAGGTGCTGTTCAAGGACTTCAAGAGGTCGGCATGGTTTTCTTCCATACAGACTTAAATTTTTATTGTCCTTTTGCAAGTTTCTTGGAATTCCTTATATTGTGCTTATATGCAAACAGGAACTCTACAGGGGTACATGCTGATTTTGTTCCTCAGTCACAAAAAAACTTAACTGCATGCTTCTTGTATTTTCTCATGTTTGTAATGATTAATTGGGCTTCAATTTTATAAATGAATGGATAAATATATTTTTAGGCTTTTGAAACAATTTTAGAATTATCGATCAAACCTTCCTAAAGGAGATGTAATCATAGGGAAAAATAATCATCTATAGAAAGAGCAATATATGCATTTTTTTTCAGATTTGAAGATTTTCTGTTATTTGTAACATCATTCCTAATTCTATGTTAAATATATATTTTTTAAACTGTGTTAGTAGCCCCTCAGTTCAAGCCTCTCAACTGATGAAAAGCTCCATTAAGTAGAGTGATAATTAAAACTACTTATGAACAGATAGATTTGAATCACCTTGAGAACATTTACTCAACTAAATAATCACAGTTCTTTTCGTATACAGATTATCAGACTTGCTGTATTTTCCTGTCATTCTATATACATTCATATCTGAAAATGCAGTAATATACCTGCAGTTGATATTTTTCTAATAATTAGTTAAACTTTAAAAAGTAAACTGTCAAGTGTAAAATAAGATCAGGAATTCCATAATATTCTCCCCATTTCTTTGTAAATTTTCCAGGAACAGACAAAATGTTCATACATGACTGAGAAAAAATTGTAGGAGAAAAATTGAATTTCACTAAAAGAACCAATGCAGGAAGAATTGGCTTCACTAAAATTAAAGTGGAATAACCCTTCTGGTATGTCAAACTAGGATACTTTTTAATAGAATAATTACAATAACAACTTCTGGAAAGTGAGCAAGTGCTTCACTCTAGAGGTACGTTAATTTAAAAGCTCAGTATCATTCACAGCAACAAAAGATAGAGCAAAAAATAAATTTCTTGTATGATGCAGCAAAAAAAAAGTCACAACAATACAAAAATAAGAACAAAGTAATATGTATTTATGCTTCTATACAAGCATAAAAATCTAGAAGTAACATGAATTAATTGAAAAGTCTCATTTTAGATCAGTTACTGCTACTCTTGTTGTGTACAGAAGGTGCAGAAAGACAAATGCAATCTGTGGAATCAATACTGGAATGATTAGAGATTTCAAAGTAAACCACACCATGGAGGAGTGATTCCGAAAGATTAAAAAATAATGAAAACATGGAGTGAAATAAGGCAACTATTTAAAAAAGGAAATCAATGTGCACCATAGCATTTGTACAAACTGAAGATTCAAGGTTAATGCATAGGAGTATAAGATCTGTAACACGAGAGTACATACAGTTGCTAAACACCTGATTAGGATTGTAAGGTACTAATAGTGTGTATAATTCGCAAGAGTTTAATCTGCACCAGTAACAAGATATTTGGGGTCATAACCATGCGTATCAGCTGTATTTCAAAAGTTCTTCCCAGAGCATCAAGCCAAAAGGAAAACAGTAGAAAAATCTTTGGAATTCCTAATCATCATGTAGGATTCTGATGAAGACATTAGTTCTTTCTAGAAGTGACCAGAATATTCTTATGATTAGAATCACTGCAGGAGAATAAAGAGTATTTCACTTCAGAGAGGGCAATAGAGAAACTGGTTAAAATATCTGTCCAGAAGGGTAGAATGCTTGCAGCAACACAGTAACTGTTTCAGATGTAACATTGAATTTTCAGAATAAATCAAAGAATCATTGGCTCATGGAATTCCTTTTGGTTTAGGATAATAAAAAAGAAAGGAAAAATATTTAGGCTATCACAAAACAAACAAACAAACAAACAAACAAACAAACATTAAAATTATTAATAACTTATTTTGATAGAAATGTTTGGATGTGTCATGGTGAACCACTGTACATGAGAAAAAATCCTGCCTCCAAATTACTATGTATGCATCTGTATTTCAGTAAGAGAAAATTAAATGATTAGATTCCAAAACACATTTATCTTTCTCTTTTTTTTTTTCTTTTCGTTTTTTCCTAAGAATTCATTTTTCTTTTTTAACCTTATATTAGAGGGAAATTCTTGGCAAAAATGCAGTCACATACAGTGGATGTGAAGAGTGGGGCTGAAAGGAAGGAATAGTCTGAGGTAAGATTCCCATCCTTAGGTAAGGAAAATGAACATAATGGAGAAATACAGACAGCTGTCATGTTTTAAGAACAGCAACTGGTGTTCATTCATGCTGCACTGGTGGCAAATGTGAAGAACAGTTGTGAAACTGAAAGAAAGAAATATTGGAACACTAGACAAGAGGATATGGGTGTTTTTGGACAAAAAATAACTTGCTTCTACTTTTCTGAAGATGAATCATAGAGTCATAGAGTCATTAAAGTTGGGAAGACCAACCATCCAACCATCAAATCATGCCTATGACCACTCTAGACCATATCATTCAGTGCAGCATTTACCCTTTCCTTGAACACCCCCAGGGATGTGCCTCTACCACTTCCCTGGGCAGCCTGTTCCAATATTTCACCACTCTTTCTGAGAAGTTGTTTCTAATATCCAACCAGAACCTCCTCTGGCACAACTTAAGGCCATCACCTCTTGTCCTGTTGCTACAAAAAGATATGACACCAAATGAGTAAATGAGTCTAGGACAGAGGAGAGTAATATTGTCAGAAAAAAAGACCAACCAGTCAGTGCAGAATTGTGAATGCAAAAACATTTGAGGAGAATAGAGCAGACATAGAAAGCACAAAGTAAAAAAAAAAAAAAAAGGTTTTTCTTCCTTTTTTCTTATTACAGCTAATAATGGAATCTCATTTTCAAGGAAGCATGTCTTCAGACAATTGGAACAGACAAATTGTTCAGGTACTTCAGATTTGCAAACCAGGAAAATTGTACAATGGCAAGGGGAAACTTTTATAAAGCAAATTTATCAAACTACGTATAGCCAGAAGGTTGGAGCCAAAGCAGGGATAAAATAAAGTATAAAAGAAAGAGAAGTGTTAAAAAGATGATAACTTTACAGAGAAATCTCAGAGAGTTTGGAAAGTAAGGATAATAATCACCAACTGGATTATGATAGTTTTTGATTCATTTTTACTATTACTAGCAATGTCTACTATTCTAATGAGGAAGGGAAGAGAGAAATATTGATCTTATGGTAAAATCATGACTTCTAGTTTTCTAGGCAACAGACCTCTGGCTGTGGCTTGTTTGGAATATGAAGTTCAAAGCCTGGATTGTTTCACTGCATGTTTTTGTTTTTTTTTTTTTGTTTTTGATCAATGCTGGGTAAATTATTAAAGCTCTGATGATTTACACTGGTAATATTACAATCCAGAAATGGCTTAATCATCTCTTAAATGATCTTAAATGATAGCTAGAATAATATTTTATTTAATTTAAACACAAATCATTGTTATAATTTAGTAATGTCAATATTTTTACAATTTTCTATTTGCATCCAGCTATTTCTCTTCCTAATGTGAAATTATAGTGAAGTGCCTACATGCTTTTAAAGGAGGATCTATCTACCAGTTTCATCTAATGGTTTTTGAGATTTGTAAGATAGCTGAGAATTGACTCTGTTGTTACATAACTCTTACAGTTGGAATAGACTTTTCCTCACATCAAAAAGAACAACAACAAAAAGTAAATTGTATACTTAATTGTTGTTGGACTTTGTATATATGAAGCAGAATCTGAACGTAAAATTACTAAGAAAAGGCTATAATGAAATTGGTCCTTAAAAAAATATGGAAAGTTTCCTGATCTGCCTTTTCTTGGAGTGTTTAAAAGGTATAGTATGACAGAACTTTAGAAAATCAAAATATTGTATAAACTAGTCAAAGTAAATGAGAATCAAAAACTCTTGTGAATACCCAAAACCCTGAGCATATGCTAAAACAGATGATTAGAGTGCTGTGTCTGTCCTACCCTTCAGTGGGAGGTGGTTTAATGTACAGCTGAACTGTCTCTTGAGTAAATCCAGGTTTTACTGTACCCCTGAGCTTACAGGATGTTGCTTTGATATCTCTTAACTCTCTGGTTAGTTAATAAGAATGGTGAGAAACTGCTAGCTTTTCCATTCTTTCATCTTTGTTGTCGCGTTTAAATTTCCCCCATTGAAATGGTTTTCTGTAATCATGCCTCATCATTAGCAAAAAAACTAAATTTTTCATATACCTTGCTCAGATATTTTTCAAAGTAGTTTATGTCATGAATATTATGAAAAGTAGTCTGTAGCACAAATAGGAAATGAATAGCTGTGACTTTCCTTACATTAAATGCATCAATTTCTCACTTTTGATGTGCTGTTTTGGAGAGATGAACAGGTATGAAAAAGCTGTAATGTAAAGCTTCTCATTAAAAAATTAGTTTTTACAACCATTTGCTCATAATGAGATACTAAACATTAATTTGTCGTAAGCAATTTTTCATAAAGACAAAAATGAGAAGTAGACTTTTTATAAGCAATTTGTGATGAGAAAGTGGAAAAATCCAACAGGGTTTACTCATTAGGAAAAGTTTGTAAGCTTAGTGTTTTTATATCAATCTAATTTAGTTCAATTAAAAGCCCGACAAAATAAAGTGGTCAACTTTATCAGAACAAACTTATTAAATTCAACATTCATAGTTTGATATTCCCATTCTAACTCATCTAGAATATGAAGTGAAAAACCCACCTCTTTTATGGGACAGCATTTAATGTGTTTGTTCATTCCCTAGATCCCAGTGATTTCACTGCAAATAGATGGCAATATTTTACAGGAACACTGACTGCAGGTTAAATTTTTACGCTTTTTCCCTGTTTATGTACTTTATTCAAGATATCTGTGAGAAGCAGTGTTCCAATAAACCTGGTCCAATGCCAGTATCAGGGGGCTGGTGGCCCTGCCTGTGGCAGGGGATAGGAGCTTGATGATCCTTGGAGTCCCTTCCAACCCAAGCAATTCTATGATTCAATTGTTCTATGACTAAAGAAATAGTATTGTTATTCTTCCATTATTAAAAGGAAAAACAAACAAGCAAACAAACAAACAAAACAAAACAAGAAAAAAAAAAGAACAACAACCAAAAAACAAACACCAAAAATGTAACATATAGGAAAATATTATTTCTTTTTATATATCCATTATTTACAGATGGACAGATATAGTAGCTTAAATAAATCAAGTTCGTACCTCACATAAGATATTGAAGACTGACTATTAACAACGTTAGTTTCAAGGGTAAAAACAATGAAAAGTTTAGAATAGCTGTGACTGTTAAAGCTTTTATCTGAAACTGAAATTGTGCAAGTAAAATTATATAACATTACAGCTGCTGTAATAATTCTTTACAGCGCTGTGTTTTATGAAGAAATTATTATGCATTATTTGCTTTTCCACTAATAGGCTTGTAAATAACAAACAGTATTATTCAAAAAAAATACAGGGTAGGTCTTAACTCATAGCTTCACCACTAAAACTGGTTCAGTTCAATGTACTGTAAAGTTAAAATGTCTAATACAGTAAAGCTTGAACATGAACACCATCTGTCCCTAACTGGCCCAGGTGAGGTGAGTATCTAAAAAAAGCCCCTAATTATTTGCTGAACTGAATAATGATTATAGCTCTTTAATTTAATCAAGTATATTCTGTGAAAAATATGTGAGAGTTTGGGGAAAAACAGAGGAAGAAGGCATTTTACAAAATGTTATGTTTTGTGATCCTTAGTAATGTTTTTAATCATTCAAGAATGGATAGAAAAAGTCAGTAACTTCTTAATGTTTTTAGCAAACATTTGACCTTTTTCATGCAAATGTAAGAACACAATTTAACTTTATATCTTCAATTAGTCCCAGGAAACTGCTTGTACAGAATGATAAACAAGGGATTTTGAGCAAATTTGAAGAATAGGGTAGAGTTCCTTCTACTAACAGATGGCTTTACAGCAGGTAACAGAAGAAGATAATGAGTAATCAAGTACAATGACTAAGCTGCCTTGGACAGTTCCTGTTTTCTATTCTGCCTCCCACTTAATTTCTCCATCTCCCTGACCACAAGAATTCTACCATGTACCTGCATGTGTATCTGCATATTGATGAAGGAAAAAAAAATAAGGGAAGGGAAGGGAAGGGAAGGGAAGGGAAGGGAAGGGAAGGGAAGGAAAAAGAGAGAAAGAGAGAAAGAGAATGAAATGCATCAACAATGTTTTTCTTCAGTTTAAATTATTTGACATCCTTCACAGAAAAACTACCAGGAAAATGAAACAGATTGGTGATATGATAATCAACTGCTAAAAAGAAGTAGGAGGTCTTCTATGTAGCTAGAAATTTCACATTTTTATCATAGGTTTGTCGAGTCATATAGTGAGATTACTCTGTTGGAGAACAAAACACTATCTATTTGGCATAAAAAAGAGAGTGCTAATGGAAGTTATTCATGCATGTCATAGAATAAATTCTCATCACCAACTCTGTAATATAAATAGTGAAATACATATATATGTTTACAAGGATTATACAAGGCGTTCTACATTCACGTAATGGAAATCGTGACAGCAAGATTGATCTTGAATGCATAGTCAAAAACTCTTCCAGTGTGAGCTCAGAAGGCAACTGAATAGAAGAAAAATATAAATTGTTTTTTAGATGTCCTTATGGTTTTCGAAAGAAAAGGCAGATGGCAAAAAATGCAAGAGGTGAACTTTGTACGGTGTGTGTGTTTAGGGGTACTGTGTTTTTGCAAGAAAAAACAACTGAGTGAGTGACCATCCCATTTTTGTATTCTCAAATAATAGTAAGCAAGAACATCCTAGAGAATGCTAAATAAACTAGACCTATATAAAAACAAGCTCCCAAAGCTGTGAAGAAAGGTAGTTTCTCATTTACTATCAAAGCTAAAAGTTTGGAAATGTAAATAAGCAGAAATTCTTGGTGGTGACAAACATTTTATACAGTTGGCATTATAAAAAATAATAACCGTGGGGATCCACATGAACACCATATTATAAACTGCTTTACCTTATTAAGGAATTTGCAATATGTAAGCTTCTATGCATTAAAAAGAGACTTTCTAAATAAAATAAACCATTATCTGAATTAAAGATGCAAAAAACTGAGAAGTGCTAGATCTGCAATGCATGCAGATCAATCAACTCAAAAAGAAATGCACAGAGGCATGCTGCATACCAGTCAAATCAAACTAAAACAAAATAAGGAACCTTTTAAAACAGCTATTTATTGTGAACAAGGATTATTTATAGATTACTTATTACACTTAGAGATTTCTCTTTACAAATCTACAATGGAGAACATCTGTAACAGATATTAAAAAGGGCTGAGTTTCTGGAATAGTGATATTTCTAAACTTAAAAAACATAAGTCAGAAAAATTGGGAGAAAAGACAAAATTATATGCGAATATAAATAAAAACTGGTGATGTTTGAAAGGTCATGTCTCCAAAATACAGGATGAATGACTGATAAACTATTGAAAGAATGCTTCATTCTTTCAGCATACTTGGCTGTAGCAGATGTCAAATTTCTTCATATGAAGGTAAATTCTGAAGTATGTAGGTCATTCCAAAAGTAATGCCTTTTCTTTATTCTGATGGAAACTACAAGAGATACAAAGAGTAAAATAACACTATTTGATAGTGTACAGTGACTGGTTATGACTTGAACCAGTGATTGAGTAGCCTAGGAAGCATAGGTGGAAGCAGTTCACGTTTGCACCTCCCTAATCTCAATTAAGAGTTGCCAGCCACAAGAAAAGTACCTCTACTTGGAGACTGCCTCCTTTGGAGTGTTTGGTGAGGTCTGATCCTTGGAAAAGGGTAAATGTTTTCTTTTTTGTTACTGGAGTGTGATTGCTACCTTTCTTAGGTGATCTGAAACTGATTTAAAGCAACTATCTCTGCTGCCTCCTATCTGTACAGATGGAGAAATTTCTCAGATGCAAAACATTATGTTTTAGTATAGTCACTGCTGTTAGTCATGTATTTTTGCTAGTGGTGAACAAGAGCCTACATGACACACTTGTAAAATTCCACATGACCATCTAGAATGTTACTTGTCTTTCACATCAGTGTTGCTGCTGCTGAAACCATCTTACCGTGTTCACGTTTGGTCTCCATCAATATTCAGCAAGCATTTATGAATGTCAGTGGGTGGCATTTTTTTCACATTCACAGACACACCTTTGCTCCATACACACTTC
This sequence comes from Perdix hodgsoniae, assembly GCA_035772895.1. NCBI lineage: Eukaryota > Metazoa > Chordata > Aves > Galliformes > Phasianidae > Perdix > Perdix hodgsoniae. Next base: position 18,117,598 of record JAPSGF010000007.1, read on the forward strand.
TATATCAGATACCACAGTGTAAGACTGCACCTCTGCTGCCATCTGTCACAAAACAACAAAATGTAATGAAATACTGACAGAAGATTCAACCTCTACTGCCATTCCACCTGCCTCTGACACTGTATTGGTCTGACACTGTAGACCAATTTAGTAAAATAGGAGACACTTTTCAGAGCATACCTTACATTTAGATTCAAGTTCTGTCTTCATGTCTAACTTAAATGAGTAATCCTCTTTTTTGTAACCTTGGCTAAACTGCCTATTTCTCCTCTATACAGTTAATTCCGGTAAATAACACAAGTGATGGAATAAAGGCAACAAATAGCTACTAAGAAGTATAATACAAAGTAAAGAAAAGCTAGGAAAAAGTCAGTAAAAATTAGAACTTTGAATACATAGAAAATTGGCAAGAGCAAGAAGGATCTGGCAGGAAAGAATAGAATAGTTCAGTTGGAAAGGAGCAAAAAGATATGATATCTAACTGCCTGACCACTTCAGATCCCTCTGCAAGGCCTCTCATCGCTCCAAAGATTCAACAGCATCTCCAAGTTTAGTATCATCAGCAAACTTACTGAGGATGCAGTCAACTCCTGCATCTAGATCATTAACAAAAATGTTGAACAGAACTTGCCCTATAATTTAGCCCCAGGGAACACCACTAGTGAATGGCTGCCAACCAGATGTAGCCTTATTCGATATAACTTTTTGAGCTCTACCATTAAGGCAGTATATCACCCACCATACAGTGAACTAGTTCAATTCACAATTGGACTATTTGTCCAGAAGGGTGCAGTGAGGCATGATATTAAAGGCCTTAGTAAAACCTAGAAAGATTACATCCACTGCTCTACCTTCATCCACCAAGTGGGTGACCTTATCATAGAAGAAGATAAAATCATGAAGATGGGAATTTTCTTCCATGAATCCATATTGACTATGCCTGATAATAGCTTTGTTCTTTAAATATCTTTCAGTAGAACCCAGGATAATCTTCTCTATAACTTTTCCAGACAATGAGGTTAGACTAAAAAGTATGTAGTTTTTTGAGTCTTCTGTCATGCCCCTTTTGTAGATGGGTATAACATTGGCTAGCTTCCAGTCTTCTTCTCCAGACCCCCGGAACCTTTGATAAATTGTTGAAAGGGGTCCAGCTATAACATCCTTCAGTACTTCGAATCTAGACAGGCCCTGTGGACTTATGAGTGTTCAGCTGATGTAACTGTCCTTTTATAATTTTGATGACCACAGATAAAAAATCACTGCTCTAGTCAAGGTCGTCCAATGCTGAGGATTAGGCAGCTCAAGATCTGTTATTCTGTTATTACTATTAAAGACTGAGGCATAAAAAGGCTTTAAATATCTTTGCCTTTTCATCAGCCTTACTTGTTAGGTGACCATTCTTATAAAATGCCAGTCTAATGTTTTCCTTAGGCTCCTCTTGCTGTTGACACACTTGAAAAAGCCTTTTTTTGTTGTCTGACACTACACTTGCCAGTGCTAACTCAAGTTGAGCTTTCACTTTTCTTGTTTTATCCCTGCAAATGTGAACTACAGCTCTGTAATCTTCCTGAGAAGCCAGGCCTCACTTATAGAGATTATTTATTTTCTTTTTCTGCCCTAATTCCAGGGGGAGTTGTGTGTTCAGCCAGAGTGGTCTTCTGCCCTTCTTGCTTGACTTGTGACACAAGAGAATTGCCTGTTCCTGTGCTTCTTAAAAGGTGGTTCTTAAAAAATGACAAACACTCATGGACCAATAAAGCCTCTGGAACAGATTCCCAGGGGAGACTGCTAACTAGATTCCTGAGTAGCTTAAAATTTTCTCTCTTAATGCCCAGGATCAGAATTCTGCTGATCTTTTTTCTCCTTATACCTTATGTTCAAAAATGTTTAACTCAACTGTTTTATGATCACAGTGGCCAGGACAGCCACCTACCATCACCTCTCCCGCAAGATCTTCTCTATTCTCAATCAGCAAATCTAGTTCCTAGTCATCTCACCCAGTGCTTGTGATAGGAAGTTATCTTCAACATGCTTTAGGAATTTCTCAGGGTTGTTTATCATGTAAATATTATATTTGCATTTTATGTCTGGGAAGTTGACGTATTGTATAAGGATAAGGGTAACTGATCCAGATATTCCAACCATTTTCTTACTTAACAGCTCATCTGTACCATTTTACTGAGTGAACAGCTGATCATAATGATGTCTGCTTTCTATCTGTCCCCTTAATCCTTACCTGGAGGCTCTGTGCTGCAATATCCCTAATAGTAAAGGCTGCGTGTTTTTTTGTTTGTTTGTTTGTTTGTTTAGTATTTAAAAAAATATTGGAAGCATAACAGGTAATACTGGGATATAAACCAGATTCCAGACAGATGATGATGGTCCTTTGAATAACAATGTAGAAAAAGCATAAGTACGCACTAATCAGAAATCCTGTTTTGTATTTGGAAAGCAGTGAAATTTTGTTAGTGTGTCTGATAATGCCACTGACAGCAATGAAGCACTTTTCAATCTATTAGAGATGACGAGTAGTAGAGAACATTTGCTAGAGACTCAGTTTTTGTAAATAGGTAGGTTTAGATGACTGTGCTGTCTTCTGATTTTTAAACAGGAATGGAGGTTCCAAATTCTTTCCCTGTTTGGAGAAGGACAGAAATGAAATTAGATCTCTTAAAGTTATCCTAAATACAGAATGAACTCTGAACACTACTTACTTTTCTGAAGTAAATTATCTAGAAGTATATTTGTATGTGAAGTATCTCTGCAAAGATTTTTGTAGTCTTCCTTCCCCTTTCTCCTGCCCCCTCCCCTCCCCCAAAGGAAAAGCAAATAAGATAACCATCTTCTCTAAACTAGTCTGACTGTCTTTTAGTAAAACACTAGAACAAAAATTCTGTCATATCCCAAACTATTAGATAAAGCACAAAGAATGTTAAAAATACTCAATATACTATAAGCAAAATCTGTCTTATGATGCAATCTTATTTTCAGTGTTTCTGATCACAAGTTTGATAGATAAAGGTAACTGTATGTATAAGATAGTTCCTTCAACGCCATTTTAGCAAAATAGCACTATTCATATCCATAGAGTCCATGTGAAATGAATTAAGATCTAACTTGTTGACAGATCTGAAAAGCACTTGTCACTGGAGGAGTTTTCCTCTGAATCCTGATAAGAGAAATAATCGGTATAACCGTATTCAGCATTCATTCTGTTGTTCAAAGTAAATTTACAGTCATTTAAAATTCAGTAAAAATTACTGAATTTAAAATTCGGGTAGAAAGTTTGGTGGAGAGCTAGACTACCAAGATCAAGATCACAACTATATTTGTGTGAATAGGTAAACTGAGCCTATTCAAAGAAGAAAAAAAAAAAATAATAATGCAAAATTATATGCAAGGGCAATTCTGAAAGAAAAGCTTCTCATTTCATTATGTTGGGTCATGATGTCAGAGGTGGATGTTGGTAGGATGTCAGCAGAGGTTGAACCTTACCACCAACATTCTGTTACACATTGTTGCTGTAGGACAGATGGCAGTAGAGGAGTAGTCTGACACTATGGTGTCTGATATGGCAGTGCATATGGAGCAAAAAGTTGGAACTGTATTCCTCCATGTGGAAAAAAATGGTGTCCATTGATATTCATAAATGCTTGCTGAATATTTATGGAGACCAAACAGTGGATGTGGGCACAGTGAGGTGGTTTCAGCAGTGGCAAGTGATATGAAATACAAGCCACATTCCAGATGGTCGTGAGGAATTTACAAGTGTGGCATGCAGGCTCTAGTTCATCACATGCACAGCTAATGGTAGTGGCTATGTTAAAACAGCATTTTGTTGCTGAGATGTTTTTCTTTCAAATAGTGTTATTGTACTCTTTGTATCTGTTGCCGTTTCCATGGAAATAAATAAGAGAGACCTGAATACATAGTAACAATTCAGGTAACAAGTTAGATTCTAGGACTGCAGAACTGATCAAGTGAAGAGAGAAAAAAAAAAAAAAAGGAGTCTCCCTTTTTTATCCTTTTATAGGGTTGTAATTGAAATGCAGAATCTGTTCTTGAGGTCCAGCTTCTACCCACTATGGTAGTTCATAAGATTCCAGGAAGGCAAGATCTATAATTACCTTTCAAGAACTACTCAAGGAAAATCACGGTATGACATACATTTAAAGAAGTAGATTTAAAATTCATTATTGCATTATGTTACTACTCTCATGAGTAGAATATTCATAGTCCCACATGACTTCCTCGTGTCCAAATTGAAGTGACATGGATATGACAGAGGAACCACTTGATGGATGAGGAATTATGTGGATGGTCTCGCTCAGAATGTTGTGGTTAACTCCATGTCCAAGTTAGGAATCAGTGAAATATGGTATTCTTCAGGGGTCTACATTGGGACCAGTATTATTTAGCACTTTTGTTGGCTACATGGACAGTGGGATTGAGTATATGCTCAGGAAGTTTGTGCATGACACCAAACAGTGTGGTGCAGTCAGCACGCTGAAGGAAAGGGATGCCATGTAGAGGGATCTTGACAGGCTCTAGAGGTAGGCCCAGGTGAGCAACGTGTTTCAGCAAGGCCAAATGCATACGGATTTGAGCAATCCCAAACATAAATATAGGCTGGGTGACAAGGGAATAGAGAGCAGGCATGTAGAGAAGGACTTAGGAGGTACTGGTGGAAAAAAAGCTTGACATGAGCTGGTAATGTACACTTGCAGCCTAGAAAGTCAATGTGACCTGCAGAAAAAGAAGTGTAATTAGCAAGCTGAGAGTGTTGTTTCTTCTCTGTTCCAGTTTTGTGAGACCTCACCTGAAGTAACGTGTTCAGTTCTGGGGCTCCCTGCGTAAGAAAGTCTTGGAATGAACATTTGTTTCATTTCTTGGTGTCTTTATGCCTAATTTTCTTCCTTCTTCAGGGATGTAAATGGTTTGGTTTGTTTTTCCTCCTTTTCTTGAAGCTTTAGTTTCTCTGCTATGTGCTGGAGCACATTGTGTGTGATTGCATCAATCACACTGTGTTTCCTGAAGTAAATAATACATTGTCAAGTTATGTATTATTTATTTCTGAATGGGGCCTTCACATGTGAACACACAGGTATGAATTTACAATTTGCTGCATTGCTGGAAGTTCCATTTGCCACAAGGTATGAAGGGAGAGATCAGTGAATTCATTTTGGTTGCTGCTGAACTTATTTGGATATTGACTGAAAAGTTCAAGTTGAACTCCATCATCCACTTTGGTGAGATTATAAAATGTTTACAGAGGCAATATATTTTCCACTATCTAAATACCCATGAATGCTCAAAAAATAATTAATTAAAAAAAAAAAAAAAAAAGAAAGAAAGGAAAAGAAAAAGCAAATGCTGAAGATTATACTTAGGCCTTCAGCTCTCTGCAGTTTGTCTGCCACTAATGAGGGATGAGGGAAAGGCTGTGCATTATTCCTTTGATTTTTAAAGTGACTAATTCCAACATACTGAAGGTTTAATCTGTATTTTATACTCCACTGAATCATATCATTGTAGTCATATAAACAATATTTTTATTCCACAAGTTTGTACACAATTAAATTACAGTATAGATCTTGTTCCCTCATTTCAGGTTTGCTTCTAATGACTTCCATGTGTTACTTCTAGTGCCACTTACATGATGGAAAGTAGGCCCCAGAAAGTTACTAATCTGTGGTAGTCAAAGGCTTCCTGGGTTTTGACATAAAGTCTGCATTCAACAAGCGTATGAGTAAAAATCCTGTTTTTGTAAAGAGTCACACAAATTTAGGGTTCCTTGCTTGTTTTTGTTTTGTTTATTTATTTCTTTGATTTGATTTAGATGAAGATCTATGTTCTGGTCTTCTTGGTGATAAGTTCACACCTGACTGCTAATTTCAGTTGTGTTATTCTTTACAACTAAAAGTAACCAAATGTCAAGCTAAGAAGCTTGTCTACTAACTTGAACAGAAATTTCAGTGATGTAACCACGGCAGTAGTGAGTAATGAATAAGAAGCCATATTTGCAGGTGATAAAAATTCATTCTAGCGAAAAAAAAAAAAAGGAAAAAAAAAGTTCAAACTAATGTCCTTGTCATGGTGGTTTTTTTTTTTACTCTAGCAGTACTGAAAAAAGAGGGGTTTGATGTCTCATTTGACAGTTTTTCTTCTTTCAGTCATCCCCAGAATTGAGCTGCGAAAGTGGATACTTGTGACCTCTGCTCATTGACGCAGACAACTTGTGATAAGCCTGTGATAAGCGAGGGGACTTAGCTGGAGTGATTTATATGAAATGTACCCTCACTACTGACAGAATCAATGTTACCACAGTGACAAAAGGACTAAAGAATTTTTTTTACAGAACAGTTACTTTCTTTTCTTCAATTTGGTTTCAGTACCAACATTTTGAAGGTCAGTTAAAAAAAATCAGATTACAAATATATTGCATAATTCCACCAACAATCTTTGTATGAGTCCTGTCCCCCCCTTGAATTCTGAAGGTATATTTATTGTTTACAGTCATTTGTGACGTATTATTTTTTTGTAGAATATATTTACAGTTGCTTATGAACCAACCATTCAGTGAGTTCTTTCTATTTGCTGTGCTTGTGTCTACGATCAGTTAATTAGTGTTGGCATTGATTTTGCAAGCAGGCAACAGATATGTTAAACAAGATTACTGCTAATGACTTCTAAATAATTCCTGTCAGAATTATAGCCACTGCTATGAATGACCAGTGACTATCAAAGTATATACAAATTGTGACTGATTACTGAGAGCATAAGTATTTAGAACAAATTAAGCATAGTCCTTTAAGTCCTTTAAGTTACACAAATACTGCTTTTGCTTAACAACACAACCCCTTGAAGTGAAAAGTTAGTCCATCTGGTTTCAAATAACTTAATAACATAAATAATATTTAATTGTGCATAAATGTAGAAAAGTGAGGAAATACTTTATTTTGAAATTAGGGACAATGGATTATGTTCTCGTGATATGTTTTATGTGACAGGTGCAGATATTTGTCTGCGTTTAATCTAGTCTTATTTTATGTCTGGAGTATCCATTATTTCCTTTGTGTACTGGTCTTCCAAACATAAAAACAGATTTCAGATTTCACTTGCAGATCTTTTGTTAGAAACCTTTCCTATAAGCTTGACTTTGTAGCTACTGAGTTCAACAGCAACAATCTCACAGGTTTTAGGTTAACCTAAAAGACTTTTATAGGTTTGAAAGTCACAGTTGAGCTGTAATATGAATGAGCTATAAAAACCTCATAAACTTACTATTAAAAATTCTGACTTGGTAATCTGACAATTTTAGTTGTCCAAGCAAATTCATTGCTGATGACTAGAAGTTGACTGGGTGGAGTATGTTTGTATTTCCAGAAATATATATTTGGTATGTCTGCTAACCCATTTAGGATTTATTATTTTTTTTCCTCTTTTCAAGATGTCATTATTTGTTACATTCAATATAATACATGTTAAATTGTTTAATTACATAAAGTAGATATTCAGCATGATATGAACTTGGAATTACAGGCAAACAATCTGGTGTGTAAGTACTATAACTCCATTAAAAAAATAAATGTGTACTTGTGGAAAGAAGAGTCAGCAGGAGTCCCTACTGAAGAACTGTAAACTGGAAAAGTATTCCTCAAGGGAGAATTTTAAACATTATTTCAAACCTTTGACACAAACGTTATTCAGTTTCAATCTTCACAGTAAAAAACAAATATATATATTAAGCATTTGACATTTACATATTAGTGAAATACTTGATTTTCTGTTCTTCATGAGCAAAATATTTAAAAAAAATCCTAAACTTCAATAGTGACAAACTTGATATTGCTATTCAAAATTAGGTAAGCAACAAATTTCTCTAACCTGAGCTACTTTACAGAGTTGTATTTAAGCCCCTTAGTATTGGTATACTGCTTATTTTAGTGATTATTATATCATTACAATTTTCTGCTATGTATTCAACACTAAAAAATGTATTTTTTTTTATTTAATTGCAAGCATTATCCAAATAACATATCACTGTATACAAATGTTACACTACTATGACAGAAACATTTAAGTTTAAGGCCACCTTTAGCTACAGTATAATATTTTGGGTGAGATGCATCTTTACTAAAACAAGTGTACTAGCTGTCTTCAGCACTGACCTGATCTTAAAAAATATTTACCATACTAAAGGTTCTAATATTTGAAGTGATATTTTACAAATACAAAGAAGTGGAAAACTGTACAGCTAAGAGTTTATTTATTAGATTGGAGTTTTCCCTGACTCAGTCAACTTTCTGCTAAGGATTCTTTTTTAGAGGTATTATCAGAATGCCATGGTGAGCTCAGCTGAATGTATGGCTAATACTGGTTAAGAGGTTATCTTTTAAAAACCATCATTAAATAAACATATGTGCGCATAAAAATTAAATGGTTTAGTATTACCAATTGATTTTATTATCCCATTCAGAAGATATGAAATTATTTATCAGGACTATAAAGCAGACAGGTAGACAGTAGATATTACTACCACCCATTAAAACAGTACCTTGGAACTATTAAAGTTGTGCCCATTTTATGAAATGAATGCCAAAGACCAGATGAGGTCCTTCTGAAAGTGTTACATGAAACATCTCATTCAAAACTGTGAATTTCATGGATCAGTAAATCCACTAAAATATTTTTAAAATTCCAAAACCATGACAGACCTAACAAGTTCGATGACAGCAATGTCACCACTTTATAATGATGTCTGAAACTCATGTTGCATAATTCTAATGAGCTATTAAGAAGAAATGAATCTGTGACAATTTCAACTCTTGTGTCACCCTATAACATTTTTCCTTAATTATACTTACATGGCATCTCATATGAAATACTATTTATAAGGCAGCTAGCAACAATTACTTTGACAATTGTATTCCAGTACAATCTAGCAGAAAAGTGGCTAGGAAGCAACTTACTGTTACAGGTTATAATTTGAAACTTGATGCTTAATGAGCAAAGAACTTTATTTCAGCTGTATTTTGGCATCACTATTGGAAGAAGTGTGCCACCATAATAAACGTTGCCTTTATCCTGAATTTTCTACCCTTACACTGGATAATATTCAATGAAGCAAGATAAACAAGGATAAAACATACCTCAAATTACAGAATGTCTGACTCGTGGCAGATCATGACAGTAAAACTACTCATATTTTTTATTCTGGTATCTCTCATGAGAAAAAGCTATTTCCCATCATTTACTTTTTGACCAACATAACAGACTTCTACTATGAGATGACTGTCTCCACAGATGAAGAAGAGCAGTAAATACTAATTGGACTGTAGCAAGGTTTTTAATGCTGTTTTACAAACTATCCAGACTAATGAAATAGGCTCTAGATAAGTGAGGTGAATTGAGTTAGGTGGACTGAAACTGATGGGCTGAAAGGCCTCTGATCAGTGTCTCATATTGCACATGGAGGCTAGTTACTAGTAGTAATTAGTTCTTTACTTGGTTATAGTATAAAGATTACATTAGTGTAGTGGAAATGCTAAGTCATGGCTTGAAGCAGTGATTGAGCACCTGGTGGGAAGGCAGGGCCAACCCAGGGGGCATCAGGTGCAACTAGCCCAAGGGAGACACTGGGGCTGCTGCAGTTTAATACCTTCATTAACAGCCTGAATGATGAGGAATGGTGCATTCTCACCAAGTTTCCCGAGAATATAAAACTGGGAGGAGTGATGTTTGTGCTGCTATTCAAAGATTCCTTGAAAGGCTGGAGAAATGGGCTGTGGGGAAACTCATTAAGTTAACAAAGGAAAGTGCTAAATCTTTCTCCTGAGAGGAATAATCCCTTGCAGCTGGAGAGGCTAGGGGATTGTCAACTGGAAATAATTTGGCAGAGAAAGACTATAGGTTCTGGTGGTCAATTAGCCGACCATGAGCAGGCAGTAAGCCCTTGGAGCAAAGAAAGCTAATAGCTTGCTGGAGTTTGTTAGGCAAAATGCTGCTACCAGTTTGAGGGAGGTGGTCCCTTCTGACTCTCCTCAGCACTGGTGAGACTTGTCTGGAATGCTGGGGAGCTCACCACAAGAGAGATGTATGGGGGGTAAATCTTATGAGATGCTATAAAGGTGATCAATATGCTGATTCTCTTGTTGTATTAGTTGAGGGTGAGAGAGTTGGGACTACTCAGCGTGTTTAAATACGTAAGGGTAGAGAGCATGGAATACTGAACCAGACTCCTCAACCCTTCCCAGCAATGTCAAGTGAAAAAGTCAGAGGAAATGGGCACAAAATAAAATGCAATTGAAATATCATTCTAACTTAAAGAGGAAAAAAAGAAAAATAAATACTGTGGTAGTCCAACTAGAAGAGCTTGCCCAGAAAGGTTGTAGATTCTCTATTTGTGAAGATATTAAAAGCTCAACTGTATGCAGTCCTGAGCAGGCTCTTGTATCTGACCCTGATCTGCATAGGGATTTTGGGACAAACGATCTCCAGAAGTGCCTCCTAGGCTATACAGCCAAGCTGTTCTGTGGTTCTGTGCATTTCTAAATCTGAATTTAATACTTCTCTTTACACTGAAAAAATACTGAGGACCAAAGATTTCCAGGTGAGTAGAGTGGTTTTAAGCTCATTATTACCTGAAGCAGGCATTAAAACAATCTCTGTGGTTATGCAAATGGCTGATATCTGGAATACCTTGGATATCTGGAAATGTTAATAGCCTGATATAATTCCTGTCTTAACAAAACAAGGGACCACTGGCCAATGAGAAGATCTTTAGGCTCCTTGTGAGAATCTCAAATTCTAAACTTTTTTTTCTGAGGGCCTACATCTTCAACAGCTCTTTACTTGGTTATAGTATAAAGATTACATTAGTGTAGTGGAAATGCTAAGTCATGGCCAGAAGCAGTGATTGAGCACCTGGTGGGAAGGCAGGGCCAACCCAAGGGAGATCAGGTGCAAGCAATGTTCCTGAGTGAAAGTAAAAGGTGGAACCAGGATCCATCCCTTCCCAGATCTTATTTAAGGGTTGGCAGTGGTGATGAAAACATCCCTTGCCAGAGATCCCCGTCTGCCAGTGGCCTTCCAAAGGCAAGTAGCTCATTTTCTTCATTTCTGTATCTATGGCTATATACATAATGCTAGATAGGCGTTTGGGCTAGTTCTCATTTGCTGTAGCTGAGGGCTTTGCCACCCTGCTATTATCCTATTATAGCATTAAAATTAGTGAAGAATGGCTTGGAAATCTGTTTTTGGATGGGAATGGGGATCTTGTCCTTTCTGATGGTGTGAATCCTCTGGTCAGGAATACAATTGTACAATAAACCATTGAGTCATGCAATCATAGAATGACTTGGGCTGGAAAAGACCTCAAAGATTATCTAGTTCCAACTCTCCTGCCATGGTCAGGGTTGCTATTCACTAGACTGAGCTGCCCAGGCCCAGCTCAACACATCCTTGAAGAAGAGATTGGGTAACTAAAGCTTCTCTGGTCAAACTGTTTCTATCCCTCACTACCCTCTGAGTAAAAGATTTCCTTCTAATATTTAATCTAAATCTTTCCTCTTTTACTTTAAAAGCATTTCCTCTTCTCCTATACCTATCTGCCTGTGTAAGAAGTCATTCTCCCTCTTGTTTATAATCTTCCTTTAGGTTCTGAAAGGCTGCAATGAGGTCTCTCCGGAACCTTCTCTTTTTCAAGCCAAAGAAGCCTATTTCTCTCAACTTTTCTTCACAGGTGCTCCAGCCCTCTGATCATCTTTGTGGCCTCCTCTATATCTGCTCCATCATCTCCACCTCTTTGTTGTGCTGGGAGCCTATATACTTACTGTTAGGTCATGGCCTGAACTAGTGATGAGCACCTGGTGAAAGGAGGAAGCCAGCCCTGGGAGCACAGGTGCAAGCAATTCCCTGGGGCTACCCCTCTCTAACCTCATTTAGTGGCTGGCAACTGCAAGGGAAGCAGCTCTACTTGGAGGTCACCTTCTTTAGAGTGTTTGGTGAGCCCTGGTCCTTGGAGAGGATTAACTAAGTCTTCCTTTTTATTACTAGATTGTGACCCTTACCTTTCTTGGGTAATCTAAAACTGGCTCAAAGCAAATATGTCTGCTATTTCCTCTCCTTACAGAGCTCCAAGCCTGAAAGTAATATGCCATATGGGGCCCCCACAAGGACAGAGTAAATGCAGACTATTCCCTCCCTCCTGGCTGCCTTACTTTTTATGCAGCCTAGGATGTAGTTGGCCTTCCAGGCTTCAAGAGCATACCGCTGGTTGCATCAAGCTTTTAATCCACTAGGATCGCCAAGTACTTCTCTACAGGGCTGCTCTCAAAAGTTCTTTCAGTCTGTATACAAATCTGGAATTGCTTTTCTGCAAATTGGTCTTTTTCTTAATCCAATTAGCAAACTTTTTCCCATGGGTTCTTTGATCTTGGAAATCCTTTCCCTTCTTACCTTTACTGTTTCCATAATGTATTCAGTCGATGTAGGAAAGTTTATTTAGATATCTGCCCTAAGCCATGTTCAGAGGAGAATAATTTTCCAAGAAAATCCTCATTGTGGCCAGATGTTCACAAGCAAGATCAATGTTGGGAACTCTGAGGTAACCTGGACATCTCTTATAATACAGATTTTATTCAATGTAGTATTTGTCTAGTATTTTTCAGAAAGCCGGTGTTGTTTTTTTTTGTTTCAGAAAGCTTCAGGCTCTCCCTTGCAAACTCTCTGGACACCAGGTAGATGCAGTTTAGCACTGAGCTTGCTCCAGGCTAATAAGTCCTGGAGAGAGGCAGAACACAACAGCCCAGGGAGTTCTTGTCTGGGTTTGATAACATGGAAAATGTAGTTGTGTATCTCCTTGTTTGCTTTATGCCATGGCTTATACTCTCAAAAAGAGCCTAACTGTGCTGAATTCTAAAGGTTGCTAATGCCATTCAAGCTGACCTGCACTTACATGTTGGTGTGAAATATCCCCAGGGTTAGCAAATACTTGGTCTATGACTGCATGGGCAAGTATTTTTAAGGCAATTGGCATAAACTGTTTTGACAGTGCGCTCAAGTCATACGAAAGAAGCTGGACTAAAAGAAAAAGATGTCTGAAATGCAGAAGCTGTTTCACTCTGATACTTCCAGTAGCCACTGGTATGCCCAAAAACCTGCTAAAGGGTACAGAAGCTAACAAAGGCAAAAGCACGTTCCTGGGAGATGTTGCAGTGCTGCTCTGGAGTTAAGTTGTGGCATAAGGAAAACCCAGAAAAAGTAAGAAATCCCTCTAGAACTTGTCAGAGGAAAAGAATACAAAAGATGGTGGGCTGGATTTTTCTTAAAGAGACTAACAACAACGAGTATTTAACCAGGCTGAAGAGAGAGACAAGATCTGTCTCATTGTCATAAATGTTACGAATAAATCATGCCTATAGTATTTCCCACAACTATAGCATTCCAGTAAATGGAAAATGAGATTTCTCCTTATTCATCCTGCATGAGTTTTGCTGTTGTCTGTTTTGTTGATGTTTATCTGATAACTGTCATCTGGGAATTTTTATATATACAAGCTGCATTTACATTTTTCCACTGTTTTCAGTTCTGCATTTTCTTGCTTGCTTGCTTTCCCCTGGTTCCCAAAGGCATTCCTATAATTGTACCCAAGGTTAAAGTTGAATTACTCTAGTGTTGCATTCCATTTCTACTTATTCCTATGTCTAGATTATCCTACTTAAACCAGTGTTTTCCTATGTAACTTGATTTTCTCTAATCACCTCAAGATCTTCCCATCAACCCTCTTTGCTTTAAGGAAATGTGACCTTTAAAGCAAAAACAATATATCCAAGGCATTACTTTAGAAAGATGGAAATATACCATTAACACCTTCCAAATGTGAAAGTACAGCTTGATGGTTGTACTGAGCTGTTTAGAATTTTATGTATGTAAAATTAGATAGTGTAGTGGTTTTTTTTAAGTGTTCCATATTCTAGTTCCTGGGAAATAGAGTACTTTACTCCTGTTAATGATGATTTAGTGTATTATATTGGTATCTATCTTTTATATATCCTATATCCTGTATTCTTCTCAAAAAAGCAAGGTGTTGTAAAGGTCTTCTAATTATTTAAGGAAGTTGATTAGGTTTCTTAAACAAAGAGATGTTGCTGTTCTTCCTTTGTGCATATGAGTTAAAATTTTCCACAGCATATTTCCTGAATTGTGTTTAAAAAAAGAAAAAAAGCTTTTAGTTACAGTTTTTTCTAGATCTAAAAATCATCCAGGATCTTGGATTTCTTGCATCTTTTCCAGCTTTCTCCTTCTCTTTTATTCTCAGTAATATATTGCTTTTAAACTGAATCATTAAGTGCCTCTGGAATCCTCTTCATGCTCTTGTCTTCTGGCAGTGATTTCTTATCAAGTCTTCAGACACGTAATTCTATGAAATACGTTCTTTTTCATACTATGCTAATTCATGTTTAAGAATGGTACCCTGCAACCTATTTCATAGTTCCCCAGAAGCATTTTCTACTGACACAATCAACTTATTTTTCATCACCTAGCAACTTCCAAATTCATAAAACTGAAGTGAATCTCTGCAACAGATATTTTATTAATTTTCAGCTCATTGCTGTAGAAATTTTATATTGTCCTCAGCTGAAATTAGGGAGCTCTGTTTTGACTTTGAATAATATATTTATCAGGGAAGATTTCATTCTGCTGAGGTTATAGTGCACCAAACGAATTTGTTTGCTGTTCATCAAGCAGCTAAGATATTCACTGAAAGTTCAGAATATCTGTGTCTCTCATCAGATTTTGCTGATAGCATATTTGGATTCATTCAGAACAAACTAAAGAAAACAAGACTATTCTTAATCGTGCTACTGATTAAAAGGAAATGAATTCATAATGTAAGAACTCAGGTTGTATATAAATGAAAGATGAAGAATAAGAACACAGAAAAAGAAAATGCTTTTATAGCTCAGCATCTGCCTTATAAAGGGTCTTTTGTGGAATTCTATTTAAAAGTAGTATTTATAAATTAGATGCAGAAGGTTATGAAACAGGTTACAGAATTAAGTCTTTCAAATAGATAAAATATCATTGGGATTCAATATATATATCACAGGGAAATGACTTTTTAATCGAGGCTGTGATTCCATTTTCATTCAGAGGTACTCTGATTTGTAGATAATTTACACTTTGATAATTGCATGGTTGGCAGATAATCTATGTAGGGGCTATTTTGATATTGCCATACTGATCTTTTGCGGTAGAATTTGGAAAAAAATAATTACAGCATTCAATTTCCATTAGTACATACATGTGGAAAGAGCAGGCACTTGTGAATTCGGGGGGGTCACTAGAGCGATACTCCAGAAGGAAGAATTCTTAAGGCATAGAAGTCACTGCAGGAGACACTAGTTTTATACACTCATTAGTCTGAAATAGTCCAAAGCCACATCTCTTATCTAGCCCAGCCTAAGGTCTAATGGGCAAATCAGGAATTTCTCTTATTGGCCTGTTGAGAAAATGATGCTGGGATGGAAAAATACTTCTGACTGGTGCGGTATCTAAGGGACAATGAAGCTTTTTTCACTTTCTGTTATTGAAACCCTCCAAATAAACAACAAACAACAACAAAAAAACTACAAAGGAGGAAAGAAAGTTGGAGAGGGTCAGAGGCTTGAAGAAAGATAGAGATATCAGTAGAAAATGACAAGGTTGTGTACATATATTTGTTGGTAATTCAAGGGTTTTGGTACTTTTTCTTAAATATTGTTTTGAAGCTCATAGTTCTTTAATCAGTTTACCTGTGGGGGCTTCTTTAAAAGCAAGATTTATGAGGCTGAAATATTCTGACTTGAAAGAGTGTGGTCAGATGTATGATCATAGCTCCCTCAGGCTGTCCATCCTTTCCTCATCCCTGGTCTGCTGGCACACTTCTTACAGTTCTTTTGTAGCTCAGTTGTACAAAAAAAAAAGTCTCAGCTTTAACAAAAGCCAACACAAAGGTTACTGTTGACAGTGTTTATGCTAACCTAAAGCATTTCGACAGGAGCAGATAGGGCAGAGAATACATTACAGGCACTGGCCAAATGAGGTGGTTTCACTGAGAGCGTGGGGCTGGTGGGAGAGGTGATATAGGGTCAGCACTGATGCAGCTGACCCAGAAGACTCCAGAATGGCATGCCTAGTTGCCAGCAATGACTTCATTTTTTCAGCTTCGAAGGTGCTTCTAATAATTTTGTCTCAGGCAGCCATAATAGTGACTTCTGTCATCAGTGAAAATACTTGCCAATTTTTGTGCTATCTGAAATACTGAGAAAGAGACAGCAATTTTGAAAGGTTATTTCCACGGTAGAGATAGAATGAAGATTACAAGTTCAAAGAGGCTGGCTTGGTCTGCTTCTGTACAGTATTAATCAATGCTTCAGAATGCATTAATTTTTAAGTTAAAGATAAAAAGTGCTGGTTTGTTTAGTGCTTGGATGTAGTAGGATTTCTGCACAATCCAGCATCTTCCTTTTTCATTCATTTGACAGAATTAAGAAGTTTTTGTCACTGACAGCAGTTTTATTATAGCCAAGGAATGCATTTTGTGAAGGCAACACCTAGTTCCATACAAAAAAAAGCACCCATCACCAATCATAACATTGAGGATGACTTGATTCTTCATCTGTTTTTGTTTGCTTGTTTTTCATATTCCCAGCCTGTCAGTTAGCGGTGATAGAACTAAACAGAGACAAGCAAGAAGAGTAATTTAGCTGTGAAGCTTTGTCTGTGTACTCAGCGTTTTTTTTCTATCATATTAATATATGCGCTGTCATGCATTTGCAGTTTCTCAGTTCATTCAGCCATTTTGCCCTACTGAGATGTTGCATTATTCAAAAAAAGAGAAATGGACAGATTGCATAGGTGAACCAATATACACAGTTCATATATAGTTTATAGAATATAAACCTTAAACTGTAGAACCAGTAAGCTACCTTAAGAATTTTGAGACAGCATCATAGCGTGGTGACAACAGATGTGAGTCTTCTGAAATTTGTAAGCTTCTGGACAAGGTAGAAATCTTCCTGGTGACTTGTAATTTTTACTTATTCTTTGATATGTTTCAAAAGATCTTTGCTCCATTTGCAAGTTTGTGGAATGAACTGCTTCGTAAATTAGCCTGGCAGCTACAATAGTGTAAGTTCATCAAAAGCTATTTTCTCTAGTAAATTCTGACCTGGTAGTATGAGATAGTATTAAAAAGAAATGCAGCTATTTGATGGCTAAAACAATTCAAATAGTACTCAACATAGAGTAAATCAGATTGACCAGTTTTATGAAATCACTGAGTCCCCTGAATAGCTACTATTTTCTGAAATTGAATATTCAGTTTCAAGAAAAGCTTTATAAGTTTTCTGATATATTTAGTGCAATTTTTACATTCAGGCTTATGCAGGCATTACACAGAGGGCAGGATGCAGAAGAATATAAGGCAAAGACAGTATTTAAGACTCCAAGTTTTGTTTCAAATATTCAGAAGTAATTACATGGCAGAGATTGTGAATCTGTGGATAGGCATTTCCTATTTACATGTGATTTCGCTGTTTTCTCATGAAGTAAATTTGAAAAAGACACTCTAAAATGGAATTTTTAAAAAGGAGGTCATCACAATGGGAAAAGTGTACGCATATTCAAGCATCTTGAATGCTTCCATGGCAAGAAAGCTTTGAAAACAAGGCAAAATCAAGATTTTACTCAAATACTTTTGTTGTCAGTAATGCCTTGATTTGATTTTACCAACATGTAAATTAGTTTAGTTAATAACTTTCTACTTAAAAGAATTCCTTCTTTAAGTATTTTAGCTTGTCTGACCTTCACAGTCTGTATTAATCTAAAACATGAAACTTTTTATCCAACAATTTTTTTGAGATACAAGACAGGCATGGACATACTAGAGGTATTCCAGTGGAAGTTCCTAAAGATATTTAAATAACTAGACTCTTCTGTCATATGAGAATAAGCTGAAAATCTGATACTGTTCCATTAGATATTTAAAATGTGCCTAGACATGGCTATGGGCAGTCTGCTCTACTGAACCTCCTCTGGGAGGCAGTTTGGGCTAGTCCTTCATAAGGGACTTCCAATCTCAGCCATCACATTGCTTTTATGATAACTTGTCCAAAAATATATATTTCTAGATTTTCAATGAAGCAGAAAACACAGTTATATATGCTTTATTATCATTTTGCATTTGGTTAGAGAATTGGATTAGTTTTGAACAAAGCAATTGGGCTGTCTAAAAACCGCAAGATTGTGACAGTAATCCAGCCAGAGCTGTTGAAGTAAATATAAAAGTGACAAAGAATATTACATCCTGTGGCCTCTGTTTTGCTTTCAGATTCAGAACTCTAAACTAAATTTAATTCTTTGCAAATTATTATGCCCCTTGGTTTCTGTAGGTACCTATTTCTTGCATAGGACTTAAATGTAGAACTTAAAGGACTGCATAAATTTTCTCTGCCGTTCTTCATGTTCGCAACAAAATTCATAAAACCTTGCTGAATGTTCATAAAAATCTTTTTCTAATTTACTGAAAACATCTCTTTGGTTTGAATAGTAGAATGTAGGGTGGCAATGTTCTGTTTGGTAATAAGTAGTTACTTGCATCTCCAACAATTAAAGAGGTTATTAAAGTTTAGGTAAACTAAACTTTAATCTCTTAAATGGCTTTGGAATGTTTCCCTGTGTTTACTATGATGGTTAATGTTAATGCAGATTTTTAAAACAGAATTTAATTGAAAAATTTAGGAAATGAAGTTGTGTAAAAACCATAAAGAGGCACTTTATTGTGTCAAAGCCATTCTTTTGAGGAAAAAAATGAAATTATGACTACAGTGATAATTGGATTTTTTAGCAGTCATCTTGCTGACTGTGGCTGAGACCATTTTGTAGCTATGCAAACCATGGCAGATGGTCCTTTCTGATTTCACACCATCTCACAAAGTGTAATATAACCTTCTTAATCAATACCTTCTAATCCTCAGTTGTTATGAATCTTCACAAAAATTTGGCAGTGTTTTTGCTTCCACTGAGCAAAGTTTTTAGATGAAGAAAAAGTGCTGAGATTCATTTATTGGTAGAACATAATTATTTTTAGAATGTGCATAGTACATATGTACATAGTAGGACAAAGTGCAATATTAGATAGTTGATGTGTGATATATACTATTTTTTCTGCTGTCTTGCATGATAAACTTCTAAGGTTGATACAGTGTATGGAAAACTCATTAGTTATTGAAATTATGTGGCTTTACTGCATAGGATTACTTATGGCAGAACCTATGTGTAAACTGGTCAAACTTTGGGGATTCTAGAGCATTTTTTTAATACAATTATTGATAGATGTGTGTAGCTGTGGAATGCGACCTATATACTAGATCTACTTAATTATAAATATTTAAGTGTTAGAAGTATTCAAGACATTCTTTCATTTATTTCTAATTTTTGCAGTAAAAGTTATTTCTAGGCTGTTGTGAGAGAAGACTGTAATCAGAAATATCTTGTAGATAGTATTGCTGTAGTGCTGCTTTCTCCTTTCCCAACATGTTTTAAATATTTGAATTGATTGTGCATAAGACTCTCAAAACCCATTTCAGGATGGGATTTAATGTGGAATTTTAAGAATTTTTAGATCTTTAATATTAGGAGTTGCAGTCAAGTCTTGCTCAGACTCAGTAGAGATTAGCAATCCATTTCAATTTAGACAGCAGTTCCTTATTGTAGTGATCAATATGCTGTTTGCTGATGTCAGGTCAAAACTTTTGCAACTCTCCTCTGGTCCACCTATCTTCATAAATGCTTCAGTGCAATTACAGCTTCATGTATTCTTTACTGCACAAATGCACTCATTAAGCATGTCCTGGATTTCAAATATTAGACAGGTTTAAACATAAAACCATCCTATTGAGCGGGGCTTATGGGGGGATGGGGGGTAAGAAAGCTTCTATGAACTAATTGTTATGTAAATGTGATATGAGCATTACTATTTGTTTTAGTGAGGAGCTCTTTGCTTGAAAGTACAGAATCACAGAATCACAGAATCATCAAGGTTGGAAAAGACCTAAAAGATCATCCAGTCCAACCATCACCAATACTCCCCAGCTAAATCCTATCCCTCAACACAACATCCAAACGTCTCTTGAACACATCCATGTTCGGTGACT
This sequence comes from Perdix hodgsoniae, assembly GCA_035772895.1. NCBI lineage: Eukaryota > Metazoa > Chordata > Aves > Galliformes > Phasianidae > Perdix > Perdix hodgsoniae. The sequence continues at coordinate 18,137,799 of JAPSGF010000007.1, forward strand.
CCACCACCTCCTTGGGCAGTGCATTCCAATGCCTGACCACCCTTTCCGAGAAGTAATATTTCCTAATGTCCAGCCTGAATCTCCCCTGGCGCAGTTTGAAACCATTGCCTCTAGTTCTATCACTGTGTACACGAGAGAAAAGGCCGACCCCTAGCTCACCACAACCTCCCTTCAGGAAGTTATAGAGTGCTATAAGGTCTCCCCTGAGCCTCCTCTTCTCCAGGCTGAACAATCCCAGCTCCCTCAGCCGCTCCTCATAAGGCCTGTGCTCCAGGCCCCTCACCAGCTTCGTAGCCCTCCTCTGAACACGTTCCAGGGCCTCAATGTCTTTCTTGCAATGAGGGGCCCAAAACTGAACACAATACTCGAGGTGCGGCCTCACCAGTGCAGAGTACAGGGGGACAATTACCTCCCTATTCCTGCTAGTAACACTGTTTTTGATGCAAGCCAGGATGCCGTTAGCCTTCTTGGCCACCCGGGCACACTGTCGGCTCATGTTCAGCCGAGCATCAATCAACACCCCCAGGTCCGTTTCCTCCACACAGTCCTCCAGCCACTCCGCCCCAAGCCTATAGCGCTGCCTGGGGTTGTTGTGGCCAAAGTGCAGGATTCGGCATTTGGTCTTGTTGAACCTCATCCCGTTGGCTTCAGCCCAGCTCTCCAGCCTGTCCAGATCCCTCTGCAGGGCCTCGCTACCCCCAGGCAGATCCACACTCCCAGCCAATTTGGTGTCGTCTGCGAACTTACTGAGGGTGCACTCAATGCCCTCATCCAAGTCATCAATAAAGATACTGAAGAGGACAGGCCCCAGCACCGACCCTTGGGGAACACCACTCGTGACCGGTCGCCAGCTGGATTTAACTCCATTCACCACCACTCTCTGAGCCCGGCCCTCCAGCCAGTTCCTTACCCATCCAACAATGTACCCGTCCAAGCCACGGGCTGCCAGCTTCTGCAGGAGAATACCGTGGGAGACAGTGTCAAAGGCTTTGCTGAAGTCTAGGTAGACCACATCAACAGCCTTTCCCTCATCCAGCAGATGGGTCACTATATCATAAAAGGAGATCAGGTTGGTCAAACAGGACCTGCCTTTCATGAACCCATGCTGGCTAGGCCTGATCCCCCGGCCATCCCGCACATGCCGCATGATCTCCCTCAAGACAATCTGTTCCATAACCTTCCCTGGAACCGAGGTCAGGCTAACAGGCCTGTAGTTCCCCGGATCCTCCTTACAACCTTTCTTGTAAATGGGAGTCACGTTGGCAAGCCTCCAGTCTTCCGGGACCTCACCAGTCAACAAGGAGCGCTGGTAGATGATGGAAAGCGGCTTGGCTATCACCCCCGCCAGTTCCCTCAGCACTCTCGGGTGGATCTCATCCGGCCCCATGGACTTGTGGCAGTCCAGTTGGAGTAGTAAGCCTCTGACCGTTTCTTCCAGAACCACAGGGGGTTTAGCATGCTCCCCAGGCGAGACTACCAGGTCAGAGAGAGGAGTACCCCGAGGATAACTGGTCTGACCTTTAAAGACAGATGTAAAGAAGGCATTCAGAACCTCCGCCTTTTCCTTATCCTCAGTGGTCACATTCCCAGCATCATCCAGCAAAGAGTGGATATTCTCCTTTGTCCTCCTCTTACTGTTAATGTATTTATAAAAGAGTTTCTTATTCCTTTTCACCCCAGCGGCCAGGTTAGATTCAAGCTGGGCTTTTGCCTTTCTGATTTCACCTCTACACATCCTAACGGCTTCCTTGTATTCATTCTCAGTTGCCCATCCCTCCTTCCACAGGCGGTAGATTCTCTTTTTCTCCCGGAGCCTCAAGAATAGCTCCCTATTCATCCACGCCGGTCTTCTTCCCCGCCTGCTCATTTTGCGTCTCAGGGGAACCGCCTGCTCCTGCACCCTTAAGACTTCCTTCTTGAAGAGCAACCAGCTCTCCTGGACCCCTCTGTTTGCTAAGACTGAATGCCAGGGGACTCCCCCTACTAGTCTCTTGAACAATTCGAAGTCCGCCCTCTGGAAGTCCAAGGTAGCAGTTTTACTATTCCCCTTCCAAACTCCACCATGAATCGAGAATTTTATCATTTCATGGTCGCTCTGTCCAAGGCAGCCCTCAACCTCCACATCTCCCACCAGACCTTCCCTGTTTGCAAACAGCAGGTCTAGCGGGGCAGTTCCTCTCGTGGGCTCTCTTACCAGCTGCATCAGGAAGGCATCCTCTACACACTCCAAAAACCTCCTAGACTGCTTCTTACGCGCTGTGTTGTACTCCCAGCATATGTCAGGGAAGTTGAAGTCCCCCATGAGGACAATGGCTGAGTAGTGCACAATCATGATGGTTCCAACTGCTTTCTTGTTATTATGTCTGTGTCCAAGAAAGTACTACACATTCCAGCATTAATGAATCAGAAGAAATGAACAAGCAAGCTTTTCAGTCAGCCATAATATGGTCATGATATCACTAGTAAAACTATAGACTGGCCAATATCAGAAGTGCATGATGGTTTAACACCAGTAAGCAGACAAGGTCCATCCTGCTGCTATCTTGCAGCTCCTCCTCAAAGGATCAGGAGAAAGAAATATGATGAAAAGGGGCTCAAAGATTGAGATAAGATTGAGACCGTGAGCAAAACAGACTGAGAGTAGGGAGATCACTATAATTTGTTCCCCATTGCTAACAGACTTGAACAATCAGAACTGTGCAAGGGGCCACTCTTCTTGGTTTGCTCCTGCCAGGGTATCCATGGGCTGCAGCCTTCAGCCGTCAGCCACTGCTGCACCATAGGCTCCTCTGTGGCTGCACGTGGAGACCTGCTCCACACTGTGCCAGTGGCTGGCAGGGGGCCACCCTGCTTCTCCACAGGCCTCCTCTGGGATGCAGGGTGCTGCTGTCCCCCTTCTGCACTGACCTTGGAGGCTGTAGGGCTGCTTCTCTCTTATTTCTCATTCCTCTCTCCCAGCTGCTGTAGGACAGCAGCTTCTCCCTCCCTTCAGTCTGCTTTCCCAGAGCACACTCAGTGCAGCTTGTGACTCGGCTCTGGAACAGCTTGAGCTGCCCTGTTCTGCTCCCACAGCTTCTGCTCACAGAAGCCAACCCTGAAGCTTCCTCCAAAGATATCTTGCCCTGTGAGCTCAATACAACTTGCCACTTTTTAGAAATATTGCCGTATAAAGCAGGGGCTTCATATTGAATATTGAAAGAAGCAAGAATCTGTGCGTATGGGCTCCTGCAATACCTAAAATGGCACCAGGGAGCCACAGACAGAAATGTGGAAGAGTGTCTACTTCTCCCAAAGAAGACTTCCTGGGTTTCTAATGCATACTGAATCCCAGTCAACCACAAAACTCATAATCCAATGCCACAGGAGCTCAGGGAATGGGGTTCAAGAATATAGAGACTTTACTACTACAGAGGGATCTTAGTGGTTACCCTCCAGATCTTTTGAGCAGGTAATGAAGAGCTTATGGCCTTCAGTCAAAGGTAGCACTGTAGAATCTGATCAGGTGGTATTGTTCCCCCAACCATATCTTCCTATTCAGCCATGCCTTTTTAGCTATCTCTATCAGATTGCATATCTACTGGTTTTTGGTTTGTTTTTTTTTTTCAGGAAATTATTTTGATTACCTGAAACAGTCATTGGAAGTATGTAAAACTCGGGAATTTAAGATACTTCATGGAAAAAGAGATGTTTAAAATGTCACAGTGAAACATCATTAAGGCTTATGTAGTATTGGGCTATTGAATTTTGAATTGGGCTTTGAAAATCCTAGATAGGAATTCTTGGACTTCAAATAATGGATTAGAGCGGAGAACTAAAAGAAGGCAGTAAAGTAATCATATTTTTGAATTATTTAAAGGCTGGGAAATGAAACATTAAGTATATTTGAGGAAAGGAATAATGATATCAGTTTGATAAATTGAAAAAAGTAGACTCGTGTCAATTATGAAGTTGAATTAAGATATATAAAAGGTATTTAAATAGAGATAAATAATGAGAAATGAAGAAACAGTAGAAAAAAGGATAACTATCTCAGCATCTTGAAAAACAGATTATTCTTCAAAAAAGGTAGCAAGGAAGCACAGGCAGATTTTAATGGTATTATTAGGAGTATTATGTCTATGAATCTTGATAAACCCTATATAAGCTTTGCATGGTCTATTCTAGTTACCTTGGTAAAGCAAATATTATCAAGTTTGTCAACTTTATATAAAATTTTAAATTTCCTAATATGTGAGACAAGTTTAAGTGCAACTTATAAAAACTTTTTTTCAAGTTATTCTAAAAATGGAACCTGATTAAATTGATTATGTGGTCAACCTTAACATAAATTATTTCTAACCTCACATCTAATTTCTATATGGATCTAACCTCACATCTAATTTCTATTTGGAATGTGTTTATAATTTTTATGGGAACTCTAGCAGTTTTTGCTTCAAATTCATTCATTTTATGAACAGTTCAAACCCTAACTCTTCCCAAATTACTTACCAAAACTAGCAAATAAGATTATATGATTTCTTGAGTATTTAATCCTGATAATTTTACACATCTAGTATCTTAGCGTAAACAATCTATGTAAGTATTCACAATAATATTATTAGTATTGTCTATTTTTCCTTTAATGTTGAGAATTCTCTTGCAATTTAGAAGCTGTAGTGGATTTTTTTTTTGTCAATTTTTTTTGTCAAATGCCTGTATGTTAAGCTACTACTGCCCACATGGCTATACGAGCACTATGATGATGCCACTTACATGGGCTTATGTAGCAAGGTTTTGGTAGCGGAGGTCTTCAGGATTGGTCACCGCTGGCTGGAGGGCAATGCTGGTTGTACCTGTGAAAGAATAGATTTAAGACAGGGAAAAGTGCTGTGCAATAGTAGGTAGGAGAGAGGATTGAGAAATGTGAGAGAAGCAGTCCTGCAGGCACTGAGGTTGGAGAAGGAGAGCAGGAGGTGCACCAGGCTCAGAGCAGCAGCTCCATCAGCTCAGAGGAGACCCATGTAGGTGCAGACTGCCCCCCTGAAAGCCATGGGGAGCCAGGAGCAGCCCCAGGCTGAAGCTGCTGCTGTTGAAGTGAAATCCCCGGAGCAGTTCACATTGCTCTAGTCTGTTAGCAGACTCTCTGTGCTCAGTCTGTTTTGCCCATGATGGTAAATTGGTGAGTGATCTTCCTGTCCTTATCTCAACCGTTGCGCCCTTTTTCATCATTTTCTTCCCCTGCTTCTCTGAGGGGAAACAGTGAGAGAGCAGCATTGTGAGGTCAGACGTTTGTCAGTGAAACCACTGCACAGGTGTAGGCACTAATAGCACTAGCCTATCTTTTCTGTGTGCGTGGGGGGGGGGGGGGGAACCCCAACATTTCTCTATGTAATGTTCTTGGCCTCTTTCAAGTAGCCCAAGAGAGAAGTAAGTGTGGAGTGATTGGAACATTGTGTTCGTTCCTGACTGCTGCTGGATATGTGTAGCCAGTGAAAGGCGCAGCAGCTGGCTCAGGGAAAGGCAGTAATGTTGGTGGGGATACTTGGTGAATACTTGGTACAAGTACCTTCCTTTGTCTAGAGACTATGAACAAAACCAGGTCTGATGAGCGTGTCTTATGGCAAAGATGGCTTTCTCCTCTTCTGGGTGGAGTCTGTGCTATTTTGATATCTTCAGTGCAGTTTTCCCCTCTGTCTGACTGTGAGATTCTCCTGATTCAGTGAAGCCTCTGTATCTTCCCTCCTTTATGACAGTGCTTAACAGTAAAGATTCTTAAGAGAGGTACCTCAGTAATTGTTAAGCAAAGCACACTTTGCTTTGTCATAAGTTTCTTCTTCCACAAATAATTTATTTTGACTTCTTTTAGAGAATTTTATTGTTAAGACTATGCAGGAAAACAGGAAAGCCTCTACCATGCAGTATGAAACAAGAAAAACAATGGCTACTGTGCTGGCAGCTAATTTTTCCATCCTATGTCTGAATCACCAGCTTGCCAATTAAAGTCTGACTTGTGAGGCAGAATACTTGAGTGAAAGAACGTGCTGTGGAACTCAAGAGTAGCTGGAGGAAGGAGGGAAGCACGGCTCTGTTAAAATACACTTTGTTTGGGTGTCTTTGTTGTTAAACTGAAGTGACAGCTAGTTTGGGCTGCTAGTGTGTAAACAGGTTAGGAAGGTAGGAAGGAAAAGAAAAGGCATAACAGTTATTCTGACTTGCGGCCTCTTTGAAGTAAAATAAAAATCAGATGTCTTCTATCAGTAGATGTGCTTAAAAAGAACTTTAAACCTTAATGGGCAATATTATTCTTCATATTTTCACAGAAAAGAATGGACCAAATATTTGACAGGGATTTCCGTATGTTTCAAACAGGTAAAGAAACTTTACTAGAAGTTTGGCAAGCTAACGAGAAGGTTTGAGTATAACATAGTGGGAAAGTATTTCACATCAATTCTGCAATGGTCATTTTGGAGATGCTATCCTGAGAGCTCCAAATATTTGGCAACACAATTAAGGAAAAACAGAAAAATCAATACAGGTGTTGAAAAGAGTGTTCTTGGCTTACAGTAGTATATAGACTAATTTTTATTGTATGTCTTGCTATAGTTCTTCTTAGAAGTTTATTAACAGCGTAGGATTTTTAGATGATAACTAATATTGTTTCTTTATTTCTAATAATATCAACAACTGGGTATTCTTCAAATCATAAAATCATAAAATGGCTGAAGCTGGCAGGGACCTCTGGAGGTCATCTTGTCCAACCCTCAAAAAGACACACGTAGAGCAGGTTACCCAGTACTACTTCCAAATGGATTTGAATATTTCCAAGAAAGGAGATTCTACAACACCCCTGGACAGCCTGTTCTAGTACTCCGCCATCTTCACAAGAAGTGTTTCCTGATAATTCAAGTGGAACCTCCGGTGTTTTATTTTGTTTATTGCCTTTTGACCTGGCACTGGTTATCACTGGAAAAGCCTGGCTCTGCTTTCATTGCATTTTCCCTTCAAGTATCAATCTCAGTATGGCCTTATCAGTGCTGTGCACAGGGAAGCCTCACCTCCCTTGGCCTGCTGGTAACACTTTGGCAAGGGCATATTGATGATGAGCTGTATTATAGATCAAACTTGTACTCAGTTTCAGCAGGATTTAGGAACCTAGCTCTGTAGAAAAATCCATCCTAAGCTGATTTTAATACTTATTTTTCCTCCTGTTAGTTAATAAGCATCTATAATCACAGCCCAGATTTTTGAGAATTTCTACTCTTTGACAGAAGGTAATTATCTATAACTACTTTGTATCAGTTAGAAATATACTTCTCTGCATAATAGCTAGAGGTGTTGCCACATGGCCATCATCACCATAACACTTGGGAAAGGACAGAAGCTCAAGACAGCTCAAGACAGTAGGGAATGTACTTATTAATCTTAGAATATGTATGAAAAGAGCATCAGCATTATTTCAGATTTTGAGCTTGAATAGTGTTTGAGATAGGAATATCTTTTCAGTGCTGCTTTCTGCCTACAGTTTTGGAAACCAACACTTTCTATTGCTCATCTAAGTTTTCTATTAACTTTATTAGAAGTGACTCGTGCCTTTAATTGGTAATGTAAGAAGTCCCTACATTAGTAAGTAACTAAGAAAATGTTTTCTATCACTCCTGTATGTGTCAAAGGTAGGCCTATAGGTCAAAGTAAGTTGAACTATTAGTTCAGTAATAATACGCTTGAGGAACATTCTTACTAAGGCTTCTTATTAGTTACAGGCGAACTCAGCCCTTTCTGCAAAGAAAGTGGTTTTAGGGTTCTTGAGTGCGTGTGGTTTTTTTTTTTGTTTTAATGGGGTTGATAACAGCTTAAATAGTAATATTTTCTTGCTCCATTTCATCTTCTCTAAAACATTTTTCATCTTACAGTGTACTGTAAGGAAACATGCTTACTGGAATTTCTTCTAGAAATAAAATTTCACCTGTCTGTAGCTTTTCTCCTGGAAAGCCTCTTGAGATATTTCTTGCCTTATCTTCAGAGCCTTCTCTTATTTATTTTTCCTCCTGTCTTCTCAAGTGCTGTGTTCAGTTTTTGGCCCCTCACAACAAAAAGGGCATTGAGGCTCTGGAGCATGTCCAGAGAAGTGCAACAAAGCTGGTGAGGAGTCTGGAGCACAAGTCTTACTGGGGGGAAGGGCTGAGGAAACTTGGGATTGCTTAGTGTGAAGGAGATTCAGGGGAGATCTTATTGCTCTCTACAACTACTTGAAAGGAGGTTGTGGTGAGGTGGGAGTTGACCTCTTTTCCCAGCTAAAAGTGATGAGACGAGGGAACGGCCTCAAGTAGTACTAGGGAGGTTAAGGTTGCTATTAGGAAAAAATTCTTCTCTTCATGAGTGGTCAGGCATTGGACAGTGGAACAGGCTGCCCAGGGAAGTGGTGAGTCATTATCCCTGGAAGTGTTCAAGAAACATTTACAAGTTGTACAGGGGAATGTGGTTGAATGGGGAAATATTGGTGGTAAATGAATGCTTGGGATAGATGATTTTTGGACATCTTTTCCAACTTTGGTGATTCTATGAATTTATTGTACATCTCAGCAGCTGGGGCTGTCAGTGGACCCTGTTGCTGGCGTGTACAGGGGTCTCTGCTCTATTGGTGAGGCAGGTCTTAGGTTGAGGCATCTTCCCTTTAGGAACAGTCTGTCCTTGCTACTCCCCAAAAGACAGCTTTTCTTCACAAGTCAAATTGCTGCCATAATGGCTGCTCTCTTCAGGAAAGGGAGGATAAGGGCTTTTGAAAGAAGGAATTTATCAAATAAATTTCATGGACATCTCAGCACTCTAGTAAATCTGTCTTGCTTAATTCCAAGAGCAATGTGTTGTGCGCATATGACCCAGAAAGCTGTTTTTAGCAGTTAAATAACAAGTTGTGTCTTTTAAAACCACAATGACAATTTAATAGATAAAAATATTAAAATTCTTTTTCTAAAATTTAAAAATTATTTATCTAGTTTAAGACTAAGTAATAGTAAATTGTCTGTGACCTGATGCAGTCTTTGATTCTTTAAAAATTTACTACTTTTAAAACTATAACCAGTTGATTTAGTTTGTGGGTATAGATTTGTACTTCATAGCAGGAACATTCATATGACATAAGCACCAGCTTATCAATTATTTTTATGGAATGCAACTTACTGGAGAACCTCTGTCTGAACGTATCTCTAGCCATTCCATAACATTAGTCAGCAACTACACTGAAGTACCTTGTTGACTAATTGTAGTTGTAGTTCATCACCCTTCAGAGCAGAAGAAGCAGCACTACTAAAGAAGTAAGAGGCACTGAATCTCTCACCTTTGTGATAACTGTATTTGTTTTTTTTCTGTCCAGTGGCTACTGGAATTACATTAGAACATAAGATTTCAGTAAAATGTATTCTTGTGAAATTAATTTGAATGACTAACTATACTTAGTTTTGATTAATTGAGGGGGGGGGGGAAGTGTGCCTACCATTTTTGATGGGTATCTCATAAGACTAATCTACGAGGTCAGGTCTGAAATGGGCTATTTTAGAATTAGTAAAAAGAAATGGAAAGAAAAATAACTCTATTTTGGTCAAAATCAGACACAGGTAAACAATATTTTAATGAAATTAAGTATTCTGTTTGTTTAGAGACCTTGACTTGCAAAAGCTTACCTGTAAATTGGATTTTGGCATGTGAGTAGTCTTACAGATTTGAGTGAAGTACCTCAGTGCACAGGCATAACATATCTTTTCAGCCTGCAATTATACATTTTAAAGTAACACTTCAGGTCTCTTTTAAAAACTTTCAGGTGTTAAAATGTTGCATTTGAAGAAAGTTTTATAAAAATTTACCGTGGTCTTAAGCTGAGACAGGGGAGGTTTAGGTTAGGTATTAGGAGGAAGTTTTTCACACAGAGGGTGGTGACACATGGAACAGGTTGCCCAAGGAGGTTGCATCCTTGGATGCATTCAAGGCCAGGTTGGATGTGGCTCTGAGTAGTCAGTCTGGTGGCTGGTGACCCTGCACATAGTAGGAGGGTTGAAATTTGATGATTACTTTTCAACCCAGGCCATTCTATGATTGGACTTTTTATCTGATATGAAGACACTAAAATGACAGTTCAGTCTGAAAAACAAATGTATTCTTAAAATCTGTGGAGGTTGTGTGTAGGACCTGATCTATTGTTTCCAAAGAAAACAGCAATTTCAACTCTACTTTTGTGTGTTTAAATTTTCATCTCAGATTCTTTTCTTATGCTTATATGCAAAGTAGTTACTATGTAGGTCTAATATGGAAAGAAAACTGGACACCGATTATAAGAACTCAAGCCAAAGAAGTTAAGCAATTTTTCTGAAAGAATGCAGTAATTAAAGGACAAAACTGGGATGAGAAATGATATTGGTTGCCTGGTGCAATAAGTGGCGTTAAACATTAAATTTGGTTGTGAAGTAGTTTGTATTTGGCTCATTTGTTTCATGAAACTTGATGAGGCTTTTCTCTCTTTTAGAGCAGTTTCTATTCTTATTTTCTGAGTTTCTAATATCAGGTGATGTCAAATTTATAGTTACATAAATGCCATGTTTATACATATATTACAAAAAGCTACTTTAGGAGTGTAATAGATGCCAAGCAGTATGCCCTACTTAGACCCCAAAACTCTTATTATGATACAGTATTTCAGTAAACTACAGAAGATCTCTGAATAAAGTGTTCTGGACAGCAGTTGTTTCATTACTCGCTTCTCCCAGGATCTCCAAGTACACTGATTATATCCTGGAAAACAAAACAAAGCAAAAAAATCAATAACAAACACATGCTTCTCCTGTAAATGCTTTTTTTTTTTTTTTTTTCTGTTAAATCAGTGAGACCACATTTGAGAAATGAATTACTCTGGTTTTTGGAATGAGATGATGAGGTAAACTCAGTTTGAGAGAGTAAATAGCTGAAAATAAAGCTGTTGAATCTTCTTATATTGCTATTTGTGAATTTTTTTGTACTTTGTAAACATTTAATCATTAATAAGATGTATTGAATTGAGGGTCTGGAACAAGGTTTTAAAAAAAAAGCTGCAAAATAATAGCAGGAGTAACTTTTTCTTCATATCAACAGCTTTTAACTGATGTGAAATAAGCTCTCATGATCTGTAATCAGAAATGTTAGATCTGAGGTTGTTTTCAGGTGCTAGTAAAATGCAATACTTGAACAATTAGAGCTGATTAAAGATGGCTTGTGTAAATTATCTTGTATCACACATTTTTGTTGGAGATAATGAAGATTTTCCTGCCTCGCTTCTAAACACTTACATAAACTGAATCAAAATACTATTTTTATCCACTGACATTGCTTAAAGTAAACTGTGTAATCCGTTGTATGTACTGAAGGACTGGTCTCAAATAACTAACGAGAAAGCCCAATGGTTTTACTAGCAAAATGCTGAAGTGGAATATACTGTAATTTTATTCAAGAGCAATCCCCACTCTCCTTGCTGATGATTCAAGTTGACAGCTGATTTTTCTGTTTTTCCCTGAAGTCTATTAGATATTTTTTCCCCTTAAAGAGTCAAATTTTCCAGGAGGCCTAGAAATAAGACAGTTTCACAGCACTACTATTTATTTTTTTTTTTTTACTGAACTTCACTGAAATATAAACTGTGTTACTTTTTAAATTTAGTCTTGAAGTAAAATGTTTTTCTCTCACCCTCAGTCTCCTTTGTCTTCCTTTAAAATTTTTTATCTGACCATCACTTCTATAATCCTTCATATCATATATTAGCCCTGCTTAAAAAAAGAAAGTAAAATCATGTCATTGGTTCCAATGTGGGAATTGGTACATCCAGAGGCTTTCTGGCTCCTTGTTCCTGCAGGACCTTCATCTTTTCATGAATCTGGGGGGCATGTAGACTTCACCAACATTAGTGGATTTCATTACGTGTGTAGTAAAAATACTAGGGAGAAAATGTTAATGCACATTTATGGGAAGGTAAATCTTTGAAACAAAACAAAAAAAGCTGCAAAAACTCTATTTCCTATAAATGTACGAAGTGGAAGGCTTTCTCAGGATTTGATTTTTCTAAAGCAAACAGCGAAAATGTGGCTGAGGTTAGTTTCAGAGATGCTCATTATCAGCCTTCCTGGTTTTTCTGTGTGCCAAAACACTGGAAAGTAACTTCAACAGAGGATAGGAAGAAGTGGGGAAGAATAATTCAAGAACAAAGATAAAAGCAATCATCACATAACATGCAGCTATTAGGACTTCTCTGTTAGATTAGTTTATGTAAATCTCCTATATCACGCTGCAGAGGATTCCGTGACATCTCATGCTCTATCACTATTCTCAACTATATGTTGTAGATCAAACAGCTTTTATGCAGGTTAACGTTGATCATCAATTAATATTTACTCTATTCCCCTCCCTCTCCCCCCCCCAACTCCCTCCTTTCATTTCTTGAACTGCAATATAAAATCTTGTGCTCAAAAGAAATCAGTATGAATGAGAATGCTTTGTTATTGCAATATCAGACATCTAGGAAGAAGCTAAAGACAGGTGATATGAGATACTTTGGCATGAGAGATTATTCTGCTCCTTTGCTGATCTCCTTTGCTATCAGAGAATAGCAATAAATAAGATGTGAATTTATTGCTGTAGATATTAATGTGAATTAGGATTTGTACTGACACAAGTGAGGAAAAGGAACTTTGTGCAATATGATAGTTTCATTTGTTTTCACTTTAGGTGTTTGTGTTGTACTCACCTGCTGAAATTAATTTCAAGAGGAAGTGTTGTCTCCTTAAAGGATTTTCTCCAATTAGAGAGAATGACAGCAATTTGTCCAATTACAGTGGAAAACATCTACCTTGACTTCAGCAAGGCTATTGACAGTGTCTCCCATAATATTCACATAGGTATACTTGGGAGGATTGAGATAGATCAGTGGACAGTGAGGTGGAATGAGAACTGGCTGCCTGACAGATCAGAGCATTGCAGTCAGCAGCGTGTAGTCTAGTTATAGGCCTGTAACTAGTTGTGTTACATAGGGGCTGCTGCTGGGTCAGGTCTTGTTCATCAGTGGCCTGGATGCAGAGGTAGAGTTGCCCTCAACAAGGTTGCTCATAACACAAAGCTGGCAGGAGTAGCTGACGCGTGTGAAGGTTGTGTTGCCACTCAGTGAGACCTGGACAGAATAAAGAAGTGGGCAAAGTGAAACCACCAGATGAGTGTCAACAAGGGAAATGTAGAGCCATACACCTGGGGAGGAATAACTACACGCATCAGTATAGTTCAGGGGCTGACCTGCTGAAGCTCTGAAGAGAGGGACCTGAGTGTCCTAGTGAACAACAGGCTGACAGTGAGCTAGCAGCATGCCCCTGTGACCAAGAAGTTCAACAATATCCTAGGGTGTATTAAAAGCAGCGTAGTCACCAGAGCAAGGGAGGTGATCCTTCCTTCTGCTCTGCCCTGGTGAGGACGCTTCTGGAGCACTGTTCTGGTTCTGGTCTTCCCAGTTGCAGAAAGACAGGGATCTCCTAGAAGTAGTACAGTGGAGAATCACAGAGATGATTAAGTGCCTAGGACAGCTCCTGTACTAAGAAAGGCTGAGAGACCTGGGGCTGTTAAGACTGGAGAAGATGGAGGAGGTCTTGTCAATGATTATAAATGTATCAAATAGATAGGAGTTGAGAGAATGGAGCCAGGCTCTTTTTGGTGGTGTTCAGTACAGGGCAAGGGACAACAGGAACAAACTGATGCACAGGAATTACTATCTGAACATGAGAAATAACTCCTTTACTTAGAGAATAAGCTTCCCAGTGATGCTGTAGAGTATGCTCTGGAGATACTTAAAAGCACCTGGACACTTTCCTCTGTAGTCTACTGTAGGGAACCTGCTTTAGCAGAGGTCCCTTTCAACCTCTGTAATTCTGTGATAAGTGTGAGCTACCTGTGAATGAATTGATCTGATATTCACTGTTTACAAATAAAATGTTGAACTGCATACTTGGTGTAGAAATCTGAATCCAAAATATGGTAAATGATCTGCAGGACTGCTGCAAGTCCCTTCTATTAAACTTGTAATTCAATTCTATGGAATGAATTTTGATTAATTTTTGAAGGTGGTCAATGACCAAGAAATGTAGGAAGCATTACTTTAAGCAGCCACAGCAGTTGCCACCTGCTGGCAATTACTATTTTAATTGACAAGAACGTTATGATTAATGAAGCAAAGGGTATTGTAACGTGACACATTACTGTCCCCTAGTATGTCTGAGATGCTAGAGGAAACATCTTTTCTCTGGCTTTGAATGTCCATCTCAGAAGTGATCATTTATATGTAAATAACAGTGTAATTGCCACATTGGATCAGATCAAATGACCGTAGGTGATGCCTCTGACAGGAAAGCAACGTGGGATTGTGCACATTCATACATTGTTGTTTCCAAGAACACTCTCCAGAATCAAATGACTTGAACAATAAATATATTTTTATTTAGTGGCTATATAACAAAGATTTTACATAGGCATATAGAAATGTGAAGGCACATAATGTATAGTAGGATCTAAAACTTGCATTGTTTCTGTCTTTATGAAAGCTTTGAAGCCCCATCTGTGTTTATCTAAATGAGTGACAACCTCTTTAATGGACTAATTAATGATAGAGGGGAGTAGGGCAATGACAAAAATAGAGCTTTAATTTAAGCAGTGTCATGGTTTTTTTGCCAGGTTCTCCATGAAGGTTATTTTCCCCTTTTTCAGTGGAACAGCATCAATCCTCAACCCAAGAGATTATAGTGAGGCAGGTGGTGGCAGATTTATACCACCTGTCTCCATAATTTCTCTTATTCAACCTCCTTGCGCTGTACAACCTGAGGTGTTGTTTCAAACTATCTTCAACTTATATGTAGCTATTTGTGCTAATGGAATGTAAAGCATATTACAAACTACATCACATTCTTTATAACTGCAATGCAGTGTCTTCTAAAAATGCAAATCAAGGTTTTTTTTGTTTGTTTCATTTTGCAGTGAGTAGAATGTGGTCAGAATTAGGGACTGTATACTGTAAAAAAGCAGAATGCCCCTTCGGATGTATATTTGGACTGGGTATTCAGAGTAATGCACTATTAATAAGAAAAACACTTTGAATTATTCTGGGACCAATGGTACAGTTGTTTTAAAGCGTTTTCTAGATATACAATAGTACAGTAATCTGATGTTTTCCGTAAGCAGTATATGGAAGATTTTTTTCTAAAAAAAAAAGTGGATTTAGGCATCTGTCCACTTTATACTAGCCCTCAATTCTATTTAGGTACTTAGTCTTTATCTGTCATGGTAGTTAGCTGCCTATGCCCCCCTTCTACAGCCATCTCTTAGAGGCAGGGTGCAGCTTCTGCCTATCAGTTTTTCCATGGTGTAAACTTGAGAAAGAAGAGAGCATCTCAGTTTTTACAAAGCCTGCCTATTTGCAGTGAATTACTGAATCAGCATTTTCCATGTCCTTGTCAAATTAAGCTTAATAATGAGTTAGAGTAGCAAATCTGATTCTGAGGTTCAGATCCTGTTCAAATATTGAGAATTGTATAAAAACAGTTTAGTTCCTCTGAATATTCTTGTGTTGCCGTACTTTAGTTGCTTCTAGCAACTTATGTTTGAAGTTGTTACATCGGTATTGAAAAATAAGAATGTTATGTATAAAGAACTTCACAACCAATTTACATATACAGTCCCACTGAGCAACATGTCACTACTGAATTCTCATAAAAATACATGCTGAGCTATTTACAGGATCAACCAAAGTAATTAGCTATATCTGTTGTAATTAGGAGTCAGTCAGTATGTCATCTGAGATAATTATATTGCAGTGCAGATAATTTTCTTGAATACCAAATACTACATGGAATTTTGCCTACTAGCAGGAAAGTGCTTCTCCAGATTAAAATTTCAGTGACGTCTAGAAAACTAATAACAGACATTGCAGTGATTGAAAAAATAATGTGAAATTAATTTTAATTCAATGTTCTTGTGTTAGTCATACGATTATAGTAATTCCCCCTTTGTTTGATGCTTTTGAAGCTTTTACTATAGAAAAGTAGCCTAATTCTTTAAAGAATAATCAAATTCTTCTCTTGGTAGCACTTTACTGAAGTCAACAAAGGTGCTGCAAGATTGACTATTTTAAAATCGTTCAGGTATGTAATACTGTATACAGTATGTTTATTGAAGGACAGAGAAAAATAACAGAATTTCCCCTTGGAAATGAAGTTTATATAGCAATAGGCATCTAAAACAACTCATGGGTTCTTACTGGAACAGTTACTCAATTTTCCTGTATAATCTAAGTTTGATTAGATCTCTCTTTCAGTAAGATTTTTTTCTTTAACCACAATTTAGAGAAATAATTACCAAAGTTGGAAGTATTTAATTTTAAGATTTCCAGGCTTGCACTCGGGCCCATCCCAGTAGAAGGGTTGGGACCAGTAGAGAGATGAGCTCAAGCTGCAGTGGGAATGCAGCTGGAAATAGGCTGCACAAGGACAGTGTGGGCTGGAAAAGGATTCTTCCCCTATGAAATTTCTCATCTAGAGAGTCTCTTGTGGTCTTTGACTCATGCTCAGCTAGCTAGAGGGGTTCTATCCAGAAATAATCCTACCTTAATTTATTTGAGCTGTCATGCTTCTAGCTGATGGATGCAGCTTAAATTTAAATATGGTTTATTTTCATGGAGGCTTTCCCAGGTATTCTTAATTCAGAGTTCCTGGTTTTAGGACCAAAGGACTCCATTTTCCTACCAGCACTCAATGTCTTAAATTAAGCAAGTCAGTTTTTGCCTGGTGAAGACAGACATCTGTGGTCTGAATTCAATGTCAAAAAGCAATTCAGCAGGGTGCTACACAATAGTAGAATAAGATGGCCACTGTCTGTGACAGTAGTCAGGTATTTCTGCAGGGCAGGGCAGGGAGCTTATGGTGTACACTGGAAACTTCCATAGTCTACTGTTCGCACACAGTGATTCCATGAATTCCTACTTCTCTCTGAAGAACCAATGTAAAACTTATGCACTTTTGTGCATTCCTGGATGTTGGGCGAAGAGCTCTGAGATCAGGTGCCTAAAAAAGGAGGAGGCAGCAATTTGCACCTCTTGTTTGGATGTTCTGTGCTATGGCTGGCACATAGTGGTACGTAAAAGGGAAACACTGGTTCTGAACTGGCCTCCAATTAAGAAAATGTGAATCTGAATCCCAGCTTCTATATACCAAGTTGGTAGTCTAACTATCTGGCTGTGGCAAGACACAAAGAAGAGCCAAAGGGATAGAAGGAGTCAGACAACAGAATGAACATTTCTGCCTTTTTTGGCAGAGCTTTGAATAAGGAAGTATATGAATTTTTGTTCTCTATTCTCTATTTGACTTTGCCTAATTTTATCCAGTTTCAATATGATTTCATATGTCCTCCCTGGATAGTCTGGTAACTGTGACACTTCTGTATGATATAAGAATTTGGATCTAATGCCATACAAGCTTTGGATACCAAAAAGCTCTCCTTTAAGTCTACTGTGAAAAAGGTGAGAACCTTCTCTGTCTTGTTAGTCATGCTTTGATGACAAAAGAAAACAAAACAAAACTATATTGTATTTCTTATGAGGAATTAGTATTTGAGTATGCTTCTGCAAAAGATGGAATTGCAAAAGTAAGCTACTGCTGAGCACATGTAAACCCTACAAGTGCCAACTGAGTATAACACTGTCAGTAATATGGGGTTGGTTTTCAGTAGGGAAGAACTTCTTAAATATTAAAGGTCAAACTGAGGTCAGAACTGATAACTACACAAAGCATGCAAGCATGAGAATGGGAATTTTCTGCTGTTACTTTAACATATGTATAGGCATGTATCTCATAGATTTGCTTTTAATTCTTAAACACATCACTGTGAGAACATGGGCAAACTGAATTATGTGCAAAAAGCACAGCAGGTTATAAATTATGTAGTAGCCTGATGATATTGTCTAGTTAATTTGCTTTATGAATAAGCTGCTAACAGTTTGGTCTAAAGAGAGCTGATAACACTACTTGGGGAAAAATCCCAGCATACAAAATTTCTTATATAAAACTTGCTGCTGATTCTGACAGATGATTCACAACTATTTGGCTACCACAGCAGCTCTGAAAGTAATGCCTCCTATTTTTTATCATATCAGCCCATGACATCAGAGGTAGATGTCGGTGGTACGACAGAAGAGGTTGAACCTTCCCACCAGTATTCTGTTATGTGTTGTTGCTGTGACAGATGGCAGCCGAGGGGCAATCTGATACAACGGTGTCTTGACATGGAAGTGCGTATGAAGCAGAAGTGTGGAACTGTATTCCTCCATGTGAAAATAATGGTGCCCATTGACATTCATCAATGCTTGATAAACATTTAAGGAGCTGAACATTTAAGGAGCTGCACATTAAGGATATGAGCACAGTGAGGTGGTGGGTGCTGCACTTCAGCAACGGTGACAGTGGGTCACTTCTGCTGGTGAAGATTTTGACAAGCGCGGCATGCAAGGTCTTGTTCATCACTAGTGAAAATGCACAGGTAATGGTGATGACTACGTTGAAAAACGTTCTGTAGCTGGTAATATCCTCTATTAAATAGCGTTATTGTGCTTTTTGCATCTTTTGTGGCTCCTGTGGAATTAAATAGGAAGCATTATTTCTGGAGCTACAGATGTATATTCTGTTATGCTGACAGGAATATTCCTTCCATTAGTCTTGATTTTGTCTCTGTAGCATCCCAGGAGACAGCCAGTTAAATCACAACCTACCAGAGAGTAGACCGACCTTTACCACATCATCTGTGCTTAAATGAGCTTTGGAGGAATTCACAAATGACCTTGTCTGGATTTCTTTTGGGCTCAGTTTATAAAAAAAATATATTTGCTCTTGTTTAGGATTCTTTCTAAGAACTGTGCCATATACCTGTATTGTTTTCATTCCATTACCTTTGAAGTGTGATGCTTGATACTGATTGTCTCCACTCTGTTTGTAGGTGTATTTGCTAGGTCTCATCTCCGATACCTAATGCTGCTATCTGTCTTCTTATATATTTTTTTATATTACTCAAATAATGTTTGTGCTTTAAAACCCTCATGGCCTATGCGATCATTCAGAATTTTACTGAGCTTGAGCCGCACATGTGACAGAGAAGCTAGGAATATGGCTATAAAGGCCCATTAAGGTCACTTGCTCTGTAGGCTACCATTCTTCATCCCACAGTAGTGGGACTCATTTAATGAGATGTGGAAAAATTGTTGCGCTGATGCAGGCAGTGTAATTGTCAGTCTTATAAAATATGGTGATGGCGAAATAGTAGCTAAGTTGGCATAATTCCAGTCCTCATATATTCACACCACAAACATTTACAGTGCTTGCCTGCTATTTTTGCTTCTGCCTGCACTGTGCTCAGAGCTAGAAAGTGGGTCTGAAATTGATTCCTGCCAAATTTTAATGTTTTATGAAAAAAGAAATCATATTAACCTGAAATATTTATATTTGCTATTTATTGATTTACTGAATAATGCTTACTATTGAATCTACTGAATATTCATAGAAACAAAATCTTCAGATATATTATCAAAATTCGAAGACAACAGTTTTTATGTGTTTTAGTTCTTAGCACAATAATATGAAACTTACAGTGGTACACCTTTGTTACAGTAATAATAACAGAAAAATTAAAAAAAACAACAACAAAACCTAAGGTCACATATTGCAATGGACAGGGAGGGAAGCAACTTGTACAGTTCCTGTCCAACATCTTGATGCAATTTTTCTCCTCTTGAAGTAAAAGTATTTGTTATGCTTTTCCCAGTGAGTGGTTTAATTTACGATAGCACTGGAACCCATTTCTCTATTAATTTGACTTGTAATCTGTTGACATTGATGATATTGATTCATGAGAGTTTTTTTCAGGTGTGTAATTTTGTGGAGCTGATTGGAGCTTTTTTTTTAATCTTAAAAATGAAGATTCACATATGGGTTTGGAAGTGCTCTTTATGCTTTTAACACCGTCTGGGCAAATCTAACCCATTTAGAGGTCTAGGTTTCAGATATTATTCATGAAGGCAATAGCTAGAAATTGGCCTGGAATATGAAAGTCATCATTCAGTTTTACAGGCTCAGGAACCAAAGAGATTTTGCCATAGAATATTAAAATAGCATCTCAGGGTTTTGACTTCAACTTCTCTAAATTTCAGTAAGGCCCGCATGTCTAATTTATTTATTCTGTTTGCAACGCCCAATCTCTATTAATTATGTTAACAGTTTAGGAATGAAAGTAATATTTTTGAAGAAATGCATTTTCTGTTTACTGCTAATGTAAATGGTTTAAAATCTTCAGTCAAGGCAGCTGAATCATATTATCAAAACCATGAAAAGATGCTTGGGATGAATAAGAAGCTGCTTTATTTTATCTTGTCTTGTTTGTTTTATATGCATCGGTCACTGGAATTACTCTTTGAAAGTAATGCAAGAGGTGGATTTGTGATATTGTCACTGAGTGAGAGACCAAGATAAACACATTTTTATCAAGTTTTAGAGGGGGGGATACTGGCTGACTCAGTTCCTCAGTTCTGAATTGTTATTTCATTTCTTCTGGGAGAATGGAGGAAGCTTTTGACATCCCGTCTATTTAAAAATGGTCTGTTATATAAGTATCCCATAATTTAAAAAAAACAAGCAAACAACAACAACAAAAAACACAACAGATTGTGTTTTCTGGTCTTCTCATTCTACTACGAGATTGCATTATTTGACTTAGTGTAACACAAGGCTAATTTTAAATCTTCCTTCTCTACTTTTCAGATTTGGATTGAGTGTTAATTACATTAAGAATGTAATCTATATCTATATCTATATATCTATTCAAGTATGTGAATGTTTGCTTTCCTGTATTGTCATTTCACCCTTGGAAGTTTTGCACTGTGAGTTCTTTTTACATATGTATCTATTCGTGTAATAAACATTCAATAGTATGGGAAGCATCAGATATAGGGAGAATAAAATGGTAAGAAAGCAGATCTTTAAGATGGTGAATTGCTTTATTACTGCAGTCTCTTATGAAATTATCTATCTGAATGATATGGATAAAATTGTTGAAAGATTCTCAAAAGCTCAATACCAAAAATGGCTTTTAGCTAAATTGTCATAAAACAAACAAACGAACAAAAATTTGGAAATTTTTCTATTCTATAGGTTTCCATTTAATATGTACCGTGATTCACTGTAGTGTGAGAGTCCCACAAACACGTCAAGAGAGTGTTTGACGTTTGGTCTCTAAAGAGGGTCTTAAAACATTTGTCACCTAAATGGGTGCTTCTGTGAGGCATAAACTGATCAGTTTATGCCAACTCAGTTTAGGACTGAACTTTTAGAGGTTTGATTTCTTTCTTTTTTTTTTTTCTTTTGGATTTTTTTCCCCTGAAAAGTTGATTTCTGGCAAGCCCTAAAAGATTATTTTTTACATCATTATTAATCAAAAGCAAAATATCTGGTGTTGCATTAGAAATTAAGTATCCCTAGAAGATATGTGAGTGCATTTTTTCATCTGAATATCCTCAAAAGATGGGGAACTTCTAGTATAAAACTTACAGCTACTTTCTAAAACAAAAGTTTGGGTACAAAAATAGCTTTTGTCTCAAACTTTGATAGTTGCTAGCAACGTAATTTACTTAAGGTCTGACAAAGACAAGTGATGAATTAACTGAAATTGTGAATCTTCCTGATATCTTCTCCGTTGCTGTTCACCATTGCTGCAAAGCTCTGATGCCCCTAGGGGAAAGTCACAATCCAGTAAACCTGAGCCAGGAGAGACAATGCTGAATGCACGTGGGATTCTCTTCTCAGAACTTTTTTTTAGGAACTGAAAAAATATATATATAACCCAATGGATTCTGACAAAATAAAATAGAAAAATGTTATGCTTAACAAAAAAAAAATTTGGAGGGGAAAAGGTGTGGAAAATACTTCCCTCTGACAGAACGAAAAAAAAATTATGGCAAGAATGAGAAAGTTGAGACTTCTTTGAAACAGAAGAAAATAATGAGCCCAAAGGAAGTAAAAATATGCAGACATTGAGAGAGAGGGGAAAAAAAGAAACAAAATCCACCGCACATTTTGAAGTCCCTTCAGAACAAATGCTGTACAACTATTCCGCAAGTCTTGACTGAGAAACTTGAATCTTGGCTGGTTGGTTAAATGGTAGGTTTAGTTTTTACAAAAGTCAAGTGGCATTCATACTATGTGACTCGGGACTAATGACCATGTAAGACCTCCTAATATAATAATTGTTATAGAGCCTCAGACTATGGAAAATTTTACACAGAGTTAATTATTATCTTGTTAATGAGTGGTCTAATGATAAACAGTGTATAAATTTGCTTACTGGGTGGATTTGAGGAGCTAGATATTCATTATATTGCTCAAATTAGAAGTGAATAACCTCTCTTTTCCCACAGTTCTTATCCATGCTGCTAACTTTAGTGATTGTTTTGCACTGTGAATGTGAATAATTGCAAGCTACTCGCTAACATTTATTAGCTGTGGTTCTGTACCGTTTTGTGTTAAAGTGTTGAAGAGTAGTGCTGCTCTTGTCACTCATTTCTGTACACAAAAAACATTTTTCTCTTTGCCTAAATTTTTGCCTCAGACATGAGGAGTCTTCACAGCTGTATGACCTCTTTTTATATTCATCACAGGAGAATGTTCAGACACTGCTGAAATAGCAGACTGACTGTAGAAATGCCTTCTTTCCAATAGCTGTGGGCCTGCTGCTTTAATTAATCTTTTTAGTATACAAGAGCTGGTTTGTAAACACAGCTTGGTAGATTACAAAGCATGAAGCCTCAGTAATTAAAAGGTATAACAGCATTGAGTTCCTTGACAAATAAAAGATAAAACTGGCTTCATATTTGTAAACCAACTTTTGAACATGGTGATGGAGGAGCAGGACCACGTGGCATGAATGCAGATGGATGATAATGTGCCTAAAGTTTTTTGGATAAAGGTTATAACGGTGCTGACTGGGAGGAGAAAAAGGTGAGAGAGAGAAACCCACCAGGAATGGTGACCTGAGCTGACAGAGAGAGGGATGTACTGCATAAAGGTTGGTCCCTGAAAACATCTTAATTTAGAATGGCAGGGATTGGAATGGCAGGGCTTGGATAATTGCACATCATGGTTCGTTGCGTCTTAGTGTAGTCCCAGACTGACGTTATAGGCACAGCAGAAAAATGGTAAGCAGCTAGA
Source organism: Perdix hodgsoniae (assembly GCA_035772895.1). Classification (NCBI taxonomy): domain Eukaryota; kingdom Metazoa; phylum Chordata; class Aves; order Galliformes; family Phasianidae; genus Perdix; species Perdix hodgsoniae. The sequence continues at coordinate 18,161,060 of JAPSGF010000007.1, forward strand.
ATCCAAGGATAGTACAAGGTGATGCCAGTATCAATAAACTATTTGAGGAAAAATATAGTTTATTTAAATATCATTCTATAAACTGCCCCCCACTTAAAAAATAAAGTAGATACATCTTGCACAGCAGACTGGCGCACTGCCTAGACTACTAAAGCAGGAAGAAAGATGTCTTTGTTTCTTACATCATTAGTTTCAGCAGTAAATCTGAAGGATGTTTTTTAATTAGAAGTAATACATTTTAAACAGATATTGGGAAAACATTTAAGTCTTTTATTATGCATGTAGAGGAAGTTGCCTTTTTTTGTCCACAACAAGTCACGCCACTTGCACTGAAGCAGCATGGTGACAGCCTAGGGCTCTGCAATACATTTTACTGCATGGAAACACAACATTTCATAAGCAAAAAAAAAAAAGGCCTCTATGCAAGAAATAGACATAGAGTGAAAAGTGGTATTCTCTGAAGGAATAATGTGTATGTGTGCCTATGTACCCACCCATGTACAAGTGCTATAGTTTTTAAGTAGTCTTTCTGTCCTGCAAAGTAAGCTGAGTACATTTTAGTTCATTGTGAATTTCTGACCTTAACGGGGAAACTCTGTTCAGGACATCCTTTCCCATTTAAAATAGTAAAAAATATCACTTCCTCCATGGAAGTCTAACATGAATAAGTTCTTGACATTTGTATACCAGATTACGTTATTAAAGTTGCTATTTTGGGAAAAAAAAAAACCAACAAAAAACCATAATTCTCCTTGATTCTTTGACCACTGGGTTTACCTCTTTTATCTTGTCTGCAAGAACTTAGGGACAGGGACTTGAAGTTCTTTATTAGGCTGCCTGCTACCAAATTCATCCCAACTATATGCTCTTAAGAGGTTGCAGCGAGGAAAAAAATAGTGTTGCCACTATTTATTTCAGATAAATATGAGACTTTCTCTTCTAGTACAAAATACATTGTCACAAGTATTACCTTCTTTTCATTATCTTACATCAGCCATCAGTTGTTTTCGCTTATCTCTTCACATAATTTCAAACAACTTATCTCCTCATCACCTAGTGTGAGCATGTTATGTGGAACGAAGTCAGTCACCTAAATGTTCAGTAAAAGGAAAATATGATAATCTTTTCATTAAATTAATTCCATTCGGATCACCACCAGAACATCTCTGACCAGAATTTAGCTTAATGTACTTGGTTGTCAAGGGCACTGTTTGTTTCAAGAGAAGCTATTACAACTGAAAAGCAGCTCATCAAAAACCCCTTAGTTTTGGTGGAATTTTACCAGTTGTTAGCACTAATTTTTGTGTATTACAGGCCAGTTGAAATTGCTGATGTAAGAAGTGATAATTTTCTTGATGTGGAACTAATAGAACATTTTAAATTTAATACTAAGGTAGAGAATAACTTAGTCTCTATTGTAGAACATGCTAAAATTTAAAAAAAAAAAAAAAGGAAAGAAAAAATAATTAGAGTGGTAAATGCCTATGATTTGTGGAAAGGGAATGCAAATAATTAATTACTACAAATTACTACCAGATTTCAGGATGACGTTAAATGAATGGAGGAAATGACATCACAGCAAAGGCCTGAGACAAACTTTCCAAATAGTCCCTTTCCTTTCTATGGTCTTTGCCCAGGTATTTTTTGCAGTTTTCTTCTCAGTTTGATAGTACTTATCCTCATTTTTGAAATGAAACAGCAATTTAAACATGCTCATGGCCTGAACTGTTTGTTGGTGTATCTTTGTCTATCTAGATCTGAAGGAATCAGGATCAAGTAAGTAATAGTTTGCGCAGGGTGTTATTATACATCCATCTTATCTTATTTAACTATCACCTTGCTTTGCCATAGCACAAGAACACTACTTTACATGTGTTTCTTTTTCCACTTCAAACTATTCCTGTCGAATCTTACATGTAGTGTTCTCCAAATTTAATTGTGTTGCTAATGCACAAATGTTATCCTTCCACAGTGGTACTGATGGTTCTGCTGAGCACCTTTATTAACCGTGACAACATTAGGTCACAGAAAAGCAGCTAGATCCCCACTGAACATGGCAGATGTCAATGCACTACCTATCTTGTATGCAGCTTCTGATTTGCAGGCACTCTGCAGAACTCACTCATACTGTGGGACTTAGTTTTTCACTGACAAGAAACTTATTTTTCTCAGTAACTCTCTCAAGGATCAAACCATCTTCTCAATATTACATTTTCCTTCCCCAAATATTGCCATATGTTGTTTAAACTACAGCACAAGATTATGGGTGTAGCAATTTTAATATATATTTTTTTCAAATTCTATATATACTAAATCTTTCTTAATAACTCAAATCAAGTTTATACAAAAGCATACACACAAACTGTACACAGAGATTAAAAACAAGTATTTGTGTATAAGTTATCCATAACTAAAAAAGGCTTAAATTATTTTCTAGCTCTTTTGGGGCAAGAGTATTGGAGTATTTTTATTTATTTGGTGATTCTCCTGGGTTGTCTTCAAATGTGATTTGCCAATCAGTATTTCTTCTTATGTGACATGTATCTCTCTTGAGTTGCACTTCTGTTGGCTAAGCAGTAGATTAATACCTGAACCCTTTCAATCCTATTTTTGAGCCATATCTTTCTTTTTCAGGAAGGAGGAACGAATAACTTGAAGTTCAAATGCATATTTATTTAATTTCATTCTAGGCAGAAGGATCAGTGTAGCAGTCCAGGTCATGTGGTGTGAGTTTGCAAGATCCAGCTATTATTGCCTGCCTTGGAACTTTCCCAGCCGAAGATAAACTTGATTCGTGAATTTTACAGCTATAAGCTAGGGTCTGCAGTCTAACATCAGATGACCAGTGTACAGTCTTCAGTGTTTATCCCTAGCAGTTGCAGCTTCTTCTGTAGGCATGCAAAAAGACACTGTAGTAGAGTTCTTTCCCTGAATTCTTACTGTTCAAAAAACTAATAAGAAAACATGACAGAATATATTGCTATGCAATGACTGGGATAGTCAGATCTACTAGATTCTAGAGCTACTCTTGGCAGGGCAGATAAACTCTTTTTGCCTTAGTTTCCCTGTATAGAATTACAACATGTACCTTTCTCACTGGGGAACTTTAATTAATCAACAACTGTGCATTGCTATATAGAGCAGAGCAATCTGGCACGAGCAGTTTATTCAATGAATTTAGCCTGCTTGCAGATAATCCTTGAGCAGATGGTGTTATTATCAGCCACAGAGGAAAAGAGTTAAAATCACCCCAGCCTGAACATTTCTGCTCTGTTTTATTTCACTTACAGAATCTTCAGGCCCAAAGAAGTATTTCTCAAAAATGACGAACCTTACCTTTCCAGCTGTCTGAGAACCACCTTCAAAAAGACAGCGCCTATGGGACTACTGGAGCTCTTCCTGATCCCCAGGGAGGCAGGTGGAGGAGGCTTCCATATGCAATTCAACTGATCGAGGTCCACTGGGATCTGTCCACACTTCAGAAAAGATTCTATCTTAACCAGAAAACCTTTTTTAAATATCTTGTCTCGGCTGAAGCCTTCAGATTATGGACAGACTTTCTTTGACATCAGGAAACAAAACATCATTTTGAAGGATAACACAGAGTCAAGTCAGAATGAGTTTTACTGCAAAATATTCAAGAATTCTATCTGTCATTCCAGGTAACAATTACCATGTAAATTTACCACTTGCTATTCAAGAGAAAAACTGCTTGTTATCATTGAGTCTAACTTAGGTATTTCAAAGCAGCGTTCCTCATTGTTACTTTGCTTTATTTTTTAACTTTTATTCCCCTGGAGTCTAACTTAAGGTTTACATGAATTTTCAGAAAGGAATTTCATAAGCCATAATGTTACACTAGTCATTGCCTCGTAGTCAACACATCTAAACAATGAGCACAAGACTGACTATACAGTATAGCCTAGTTTATATTTTTATATTTGTTTAGATATTAACAAATGCAATTTTTAGCCATGCCAGCCAACAGTCACCTAACGTTTGATGTTTGGTGTGATTACATCGGCTGTCAAAGACAACCTCTGTTCTGATATAGGAAATATAGAGCTTGATTGCTCCAAGCTAGATAACATAAAGGATTTTGCTGTGGGACCCTGCCTTTAGTTTATTGTCAGAAATTGGATTACATTTCTTTGTCTCTATTATTTCAGTCTCCAGCAAACCATCTAATCCTTGAACTACCTAAATCCCACAGAAGTCATAAGTATCGCAGTCTGACTGTGTGAGAGTTTTAATGTCCTTGGGAGAGACAATCGGAATCTGCTTGTGCTTGAATGTGCAGCAGTGATGGAGATGATGATGCATTTAGTACCATCTCCAATTTATGAAAGTTTGGATGAATTAAATTGCTTGTATTTAAAAGTTATTTGCAGAATTCATAATGAACTGCTTGGAAGTAAGCTGAATCTAAAAGCACCTGAGAAACTTAGAAAAGATGCCTGTGTTAACACTTTAATCTGAAATTTCATCATTTTTCTAATTTAATGACAGTGGTGCCAAACATAATGGACACAAAGTTGGAAGTCAGTTTAACAGGAAACTCGACACAATCAGAATTGATTTGTTCTTAAATGTAACTTTTGTAACTTTTAATGTGTGCAGAGCTGGTGGCAATGGACACTGTGCTAGACACATGGAGGTGAGCTGTCTGCGCCTATACACCTCCTGCATCTATTCTATGATACATCTTATGACTTTTTCAGGCAGGTATAGATAGACCTTCAGAAAGCCATGACACATTGTGCAGATAAGTTGGGTACACTGGAAATTTATAGCATTTATGAGGAATAGATTACTTGGAACAAAAGGAACACAAAGCTTAAATGCCTATAAAAATCATGTCAGTTCCTTTTTAGTAGGTTTGGTATAACTGTAAGATACTGTATAACTGTACTGCTACTTTAAAACACAAATGAAGTCTCAAGTCTTTTCAGTTGTCAAATTCATTTTTTTTCTTGTGTGTTCTTGTTTGTTTCTTTCTGTTGTGCACTCACCATATTCCAAACTTTGTCTTTCTCATTTGGATGTATTAAGTGGTACCTATTTTGAACATTTTTTCTGTTATTCTTCTCCAGCTTAGGCTGCTCCAATTCTAAGGTGGGAGGATATGGCAAAGCCTGTTCTGATATGTGAGTGGAATAGAAGTATGATCTACCTCTTCTCTTATTATCATCTGTCATTGTGAGTAAATCCTCTGTGTTTCCTAATACAAGTTAGCATGGGAATTTATCAGAAGGCCTTTAAAAGAGGGAGGAAAATAAAATAATAAAAAGGAATGTTGTATTCTGCTTCCAACTGCCACTGATCTGGCAATGATAATCTTGGCTCTTACCAATCACACCAATTACTTCACATCACTGGAAGACTTGTAGTCCTCGTTCTTCCATTTTAGCATCTTTCAAAAGCTTTATGCTCACCAAATAAATAAAGGAATAAACTGAAATATCCCCTGAGAAGTCTCTTGAGGATACCAAGAGTCAGAGGCATGAGACTTTCTGTATGCACCAAATGAATTATATCTGTTTATCTGATTACTAAATGCACACCGGGAAATTGGAAGGAGTGATCAGCACAGAAGTGAGAGATGCAGATACTACAAGTTAAATTGGAGGAAGATTAAGCAGTTTGCACATGAGCGAGCACTGAGTATCTAAAAGTACGCACAAAAATTAGGAAAGCAAAATGAGATGTACGGGCCACCAAAGGACACTCAGAGCTACACTTCGGCTTTATGTTCAATTGCATACATGCAAAATAGAATTTCTCTGCGTGTCCAACACAAGAGGTATATTATCCCTGTGTGAACCTCTGAGTAACGTTTATAGTTTGCCCATTGGATCACTTAGATAAAAAACTCTGTCACTTATTTACATCAGCATTAACTTGAGCCACATGAATTAGTGAGCTAGATGGCTAAAGATGCCCATTAACTTTTGAGCCAAACCGCAATACAGTCACTCCCACTTGCCCCGAACAAAATGCCAAAATCCCCGTTAATTTCAGTGGTGACAGGTATTTCCCTTAGCAGACATCTCTGCGCTGCAGAGGGATTGTGCCAGACTGAGGAAAATGTCTCCCTACATTCTCCATTCCCTTCATGTGAAAGCAAGCAAGCAACGTGGGAGAATATCATCCATTCACGTAATGAATAAAAGAAGATGCACAGGGCACCTTGAGTGCACAGTTTGAGGTGCACTCAAAAAAGTGAAGACAAGTCACGAAAGACATAACGTGTCTAAACAAGAAAAAGTACAGAGGTCAGGAAGACCCATGTCCTGTATTTAACTGGTGCTTCATGTTCCTTCCTCTCTAAGCAGAGAGGCTATTAGACATGCTATACCATCTGAAGTCCTTCACTTCTTCCTTCCAACACCTTCTCAATTTTGCTTGTAAAGCCCCACCACAAAATCACCCTTTTCAATGTAACTTATGATTACTGTCTCCAATTCTTTCTGTAAATTAATATATGAAAGCTTCTTCAAAGAAACAAATTGTACAGCCCTGGCAGCTCAGTGCTGTGGAGATTACAGAGGAATGAATTGAAGAAAACAGAGAAAACGTGAATGGTTTCAGACTCAGAGGCCTTAATTAACAATGTTTGAAAGGGACATTAACTCAAATATTAAAAATAATCTACTTATATACAAATATTTGGTGATTGCCATTAATCGGCAAAGAATGCATAAGATTTCAGAAAGACTTTTGTTATCCTGTAAGATAGTAGCAGAAACACGGACAAGAAAATGAACCTGTGAGAAGTACAGTCCCTTGTCAAGATGCTGCAATGGCATTCTCACACTATAGCACATGCAAAAAAAATTGAACACCACATTAAAAAAGACTCAGAAGACTGCAAATATTACTGTGAGTTACCATAAGAGAAAGTAAAACTTCAATATTTATTCTTTCATCTCACCATTCTTTAAAACAACCTGAAGACAACAGCAGAATTACAGACTGTCCCAAGTTGGAAGAGGCTCGTAAGGCTCATCAAGGCCACCTCTGGGCTCCACACAGCATGACTGACAAGAAAAGAAAATAAAGAACAGAAATCAGAAAAATCATGTCAGTATGAAAACTCATTAATTAAGTTGTAAGATGGCATTTGGAAATGAGAACAAGTTCAATTACATCAACCACAGAAGCAAGAAGGAGGAGAAAGAAGAATTTTGTACTTAAAAAAAAAACACCTGAAGACAAGAAAAGCACCTTATCTTCTTTGTCGTTTAGGATTTGAATCTCCTAAAATTTAATTTACATCCTGTCTGTTTTATATTCCAGAATAGTTGTTAATCAGACAAAGCTGTTCTGCTTTCTATGAGAGCTGAGAATAGAGCCTGGGTGTCCCCGGTGGATACTCAAACTATAGATTCATTTTCATTTTCTGTCTGATGCTCTAAATATTTGAACAACTTGAGCAAGAGTGGCAGAGGGATGCACCCTAGAATACTAATTGCCTTTGAACAATTGTTACAAATTGGTCAGTTGTTTGGGAATTAATTTAGAAAGTATGAAAGGTGGATGTTTAAGTCATTCGTTAATAAGAAAGGTGAGAAAGAAAGCTGGCTTCCACATTGAAGAGGTTTTTTTTGCTAGTCTAAAAACCTCAAGTTGTACCTAAATGCGGAACATAGTGAATATACCCTAAAAAAAGAATTTGGGAGCATGCAAATTGCAAGAAAGGGCAGCCTGTATAAGAAAAAAGAATTAAATTGTATGTAGATCCTGATCTTTATGAAGAAACATTTGAAATGTACTCAGGTACGCATACACAAACGTGCTGTAATTTAGATGCATTAAATATACTGATATTCAGAAAACCAAGTCCGTATCGCATAGAAGCAAAGGCTAGAAGTAAGAGGAAAAACAAAAAACTTGATATTGACAAAAGGGAAAAATTTTAAGTTACTCAAATAATACAGGTCTCAAGTTGGCATTATTATGCACAGTCTTGCAACTCTTTGGTAGCTACATCCATTTTTAAAGATGCTAACATTAGATTTTTAGCCTTAAGGTCTTGTTGCAGTGCTCAGTGCAGATAAGCTGCTCTGTTTGCACTCTAATCCAACCAAAAAAATTGTTCTAAATTTTCATTTCATTATAATCAGGCTTCCAAAAAGCTCCAGCTGCTAGACACTATGAGAGCATGGCATTCATAAGGTTGTAATTCTGCATTTGTTGTCTTGAAGAATTGAAAACCTGACCAAGGAGTATGTCAAAACAGGAAGCTGGAGGGATGGAGGGATTTCCTTGTTTCAGCTAGTATTCACAGTTGCTTGAAATAAGGGCATTCGACAGCCTCTCTGGGCAGGCTCCGCCAGTGTCTTACCACCCTCAGAGTAAAAGATTTCTTCCTAATGTCTAGATTAAATCTTTTTTTTTTTTTTTTTTTCTTCCCAGTTTAAAAATATTACCCCTTTCTGTCACTACACTCCCTGAGAAAGAGTACCTCTCCAGATTTACTATAGGTCCCCTTTAGGTACTGGAGGGTCTCTACGAAATCTCCTCAGAGCCTTCTACAAGCTGAAGTCTCTCTGCCTGTCTTCATAGAAGAGGTGCCTTCCAGTCGCCTTTGTGATCTGCGCAGATGTTGATGAAATGATCTCCCACCACTCTTCTTTTATTATTTGGAAGTGTTCTGGGCTCTGGAAGGAAAGGTCTGTGACTGATGGAAAGGAAACAGAGGAAATCTGTTTTTCTAGATCTGTTCTGGCTGGTCCATGTCTTTCTTAAGACTGGGCTGAAGGCTCAGTGCTGAATGCAGTTTTATGGGAGGGATCTCACGAGAGTGGAGAAAAGGGTGATGACCTTACCCTGACGGCCGCTCTTCTTATAATGCGACCTGAGATATAGTTGACTTTCTGGGATGCAAACACATACCACTGGGTTCACTTTCATAGATGGAACATCAGAAAAGGTCTGAAGCAGATCATACATGCTGAGTTTGATACAATTAAATTCTCAGAAGCTTAAGCAATCCTAGAGATCCGTAGTGTTCTTCACATGGCTATTTTTGATGAATTTTTTCACCAATATCAGCGCTTCTAATTTTGACCGGTTTAGCCATTACTACATTTTGCCTCCATCAGAAAGGACAGAAAGAAACTGTTACAGCACCAATGAAGACGGAGTTTAATTCAGTCCTAATAAGATAAAAACACGTAGAGGTACTAATTCCATCTATACAGCAATTCAGAGGTCTTCTCCATGCTCCTTGTGATTAACCTTTCTATTGATACAGGTTTAGGCAGCTGGTTCAGGTACTTTATCTTCTGAGAACTATGAGACCTGAACACTCAGTGAGTCCCAGCACACCACTTGAAATTGCCTGCAACAGCCTGCTTCTGTCAGAGGTTGGAAGCCCGGCCAGCGTGACCAGATTTCCTCTGTTTCCTTTCCATCAGTCACAGGCCTTTCTTTCCAGAGCCCAGAACACTTCCAAATATTATGAGAAGAGCGGTGGGAGATCATTTCACTTTAGTATGTAGACCACTGAAATCTATTTTTACATTTCATGCGTAGAACAATATTGTCCCTTAAAAATTAAATTCCAGTGAGATTATTTACTCTTGAATCTTATTCATTGTGGGATAATAATTAAAAGGGATCACATGTAACAGGTTTTCTACTGAATATTGAATATTGCTGTCCTAAATTTTCTGTTATGTATCGCAGTCGAGCCAGTGGTGCTCAACAGCATTTAGAGAGGAGATTGCTTTGGATTGGGTAAAACAAAACCTCAATAGCTTTAAAACAGAACATGAGATATCTCATCCTGATGTAATTAAAATTTACCTACTAAAGAAGCTGAAAAAAATAAACAGGGACATATTTTTCTAACTCACTTCAAACACATGGGCCAAAGCTATGCACTGGCAGGGAAGGCTGGAATCGGAGTACTGAGACAGCTAAGTGAATTTTGTTTATTCATTAAAACCCAACAGTCCAGACACAAACAGATCATCATCTGCAAAATTACTGCTAACAGGAGGATCAGCATTAAAATCCATCATTTCCTTTAAACTACTCTCATGAAAAAAGATCCGCGAGATCGCTTTACTGATTGTTCTCCTTATTCCTTTCTCATCTAGCTGTGAATGAAGTCTGTGCTACAGTCACATTGATTGCAATGGCAGTTGATGCCGATTTATAAAAAAACCAAAAAGATACATATACATAAATCAAATAGTTGTTGTCCAGAATATCATAGACTGATGTAGTCTTCTTTTCAAAAGCTTTTGGAATTACACACATTCTCCTGAAGACTCACAACAGTGACTGTGAAATGCTTATTTAAAACATACCATAATCCTGCCCGAGGAATTCAAAGCACTTAAATCACTTAAAGCACACAAAAACAAGAGAACTGTCGCTGTGTTGTATGTGCGTGATTTCACATTTAGGAAAAGATCAGTGTCAAGACAATCCTCCTCTTGGAACGTGATTTTCCTAGTGCTTCTAATTTTTGTGTATGGGAGAAAATGGGAAGAAAATCAAAGTGTTTAAAAGACAAAGGAAAATAAAATGAAAAATTACTTGGCACCAGTATCGACAAACACAAAGATTATTTTTAAATCTACAGGACTAAACGATCACTCCCACAATATATTTTCTGGATTTCATTACATTAAAAACCTAGAGAAGGAATTAACTGTGAATAAAGTGAAAGCTGAAGATGCCTTGACCACCTTAGCAAATAGTTTCAAGTCAGGAGAAACTTAACTTACTTAATGGAGGAAACATGCAATTATTTTCAGTCTCTCCTTCCACTGTATTAAACAATAAAAACAAAATTGCTGTGGACTTTATTAAGTTGTCAGTGAATGACAAACTTCACTTAGCTTAGATTTACTGACTCATATTAGATCCCATATCCTTCTCTTTCTCCATAAAACTGGCAGGTCTACTCTGACAGTAGGCTTTGCTAGGCGTATGCATTATTATGCAGTTTCCTTTTTTAAGTTTTTTGTTCTTGCTGTCGGGAAAAATATTCATGCAAAATCTTGTGTCAGAGATAAGCTTGATTTTCCCTGCATTCAGGTTCACTGTTTACTACACACAGCATCATAGACAACCAGCTGCTGGTGTTTGTAATTACAGTCATGCACAATAGATATGCCACGACACTGATACTGAGGCATGCAATTTTGCTTGTTTCTTTACCAGATTAATATGGAAGTCATTGGCAGTCATACAGAAAACAAATGAATTCAAATGAAAACAGGTCATTAAGAGACAAATCCATTTACTAGAATTTAACGAAAGACTACTAAAAAAAAAAAATTTAAGAAAAAAAAAACATTAATTCAGAACTTATCTCGCAAAGACGAAAGGATATTGCCAAATAAGATTGAAACACTGTTTCTCAATTAAACTTTAAGTTTTTTAATATAATGCTTTAAAATACTTAAAATGCTTTGTAATAGATCAAAAACAAGAATACCATTTATTATTACCTTCTCACAAAAAATAAAAAATAAAAAATAAAAAATAAAATTCTTCAAGCAGAATACAATTAGTCGAGTGAACTGTTTTAGTTAAATGCTGTCCACCTTGGACAAGTAAGGACTGGTAGTCTTCTGTCTTGGCTAAGTATTCACAAACCAGACCTCTGTAACAGAATGATCCTTCTTCCAGAACAAGAATAGTAGTCTTCTCTATATGGGATAAATAACGTCTCTTCACATTCATTCACACTTGCTATTTTCAGTCAGAAATTCAGACTTTTCCCAACATTTTTAGATTTCAGTGAGAAGTACTACTGACAGATGTTGGAGACATCACACAATTTTAGACCGCCTGGATCGTTAGTTACTGTTTTGACTACTTCTAAGCCAAAATGTTCATCTGCTGATGGTACTCAGATATGCACGAACAGGTTTCTCTGTCAACAGCACACTAATTCAAATCCTTATTTTTGTTTTTCACAAAGATCTTTGTGCTTTCCGGGAGTTTTCCTAACTTCTGCTGTCTACTTGATACCAAAGGATGTCAAGATACAAAAATCCAAATGCTATTACCTGAGATTTTCAGGGTCGGTATATTTTTCCCCCCACCTGTTTGCCATTTTTTAATGTGAAGACTTGTAAACTTAGTGCTGTTTTGTCCTCATTGTGTAATCCTAACAGCTCTTCTCTTGAGCATTGAAAAGTGCAATTTTATCTCCTCTCTCCTCTCCTCTGGTACAAATGTACACGGATGTGCACACACACAAAACTATTTTATTAAGGCTTACAACTGCCTGCATTGACACTTTTGGCAGAAGTGCATGCTGGCAATCAGTCTGATAAGCAATGACTTGTGATTGCAGCAGCAGCATGTGAAGGTAGTGACAGCTCTGAAGTCTGAAGTGTTGATTGAAAATATGCATTTAAAAGATGCAAACTTTCAAAAGAAATGACAGTTGCTGTGTTGACAGCAATTGATACAGTGCTCCACTTACCATCAGAACAGGTTAAACAGCAGGATTTCCAGTTCATTAGACTTTTTTTTTTTTTCTTTTCTTTTTCCCAAAGCTCTCCAGTAAAATAACCCTTTCTTTCAGTTGGTGACACAATATTTGCCCATTTCACTGCTAATAGCAAAAGCAAAAAGCACTTAAAACGTTTCCCGAACCTTGCCACAGGCTGTGGCAGCAGACCAAGACGTTCAACCTCCTCTGTACACCAACTATCCAAGTAATACTCTGTAGACAGAGCTTATTGATAGCAACAAGTGGTCTGAAATCCACCAAAGAACTGCATCTTGCTCCTTACCTTACTCTATTCAAGTATACATCATGTCCTCACCTTCTTCTCCCTTTGTATTTCCCCAGTACAGCCTTGTCCAAAATAGAAATCACATGCTGTTGCTGAAGCTACGCACTACCGCAAGCATCTAGGAAAATATCTAGGGACTATCCGGTGTCTATCTGAACCATCAAGCTTCAACTTTAGATCCTCTGGTTTCTTACAGACTACTCACACACCACAGTTCTGGCACCCAGGTGTAGCAAAGTACCAAATATCAAGATTTTTCCTCACCTTTTTTTTTCCCTCTGGGTCACCTTTCTCATCAGAGAGTCTGTCATGTGCAGGCTGTGGATCTGCCACTTGTGTCACTCTTCTGATGTCAGAGACCTTCCTAGGTTGCACCCTCCATTGGCAGCAGAACTTTTCACACTATGCTTTAGGCCCAACAGTAGGGCTTGCTCTTCCTAATTTCCACTGGGTTTCAGTATTTAAGCCCTGAAAACAAAAGGAGCTGAAAATGGACACTGCATGGCATGTGAAATCAGCTGTGACGCTGGAGATGGCTGGAAGGGCATCTTTTAAAACTAACTAGAGAGCTCTCCAAGCACTTGGAAGGTTTGCCAGACTCTCCATGTAAGACACGCTTTCTTATATCTTGTTGACTTTGGAGCAGCAGCTGCTTCAATTTGTCTTTTCACTTATGTGTCTTCAGCTGACTTCTGGTAAAACTGTGATTTCTTATTCCCAATGCAGCTCTGAGCTGCTCATCAGTCAGCAGTAGTCATCAGTGTTGGAATTTGCACACATGTAGCAATAGGAGAGAATGGAAGTTATAAGACCTATTTCTTTCCATCAAAAAACACAGTGTCTGGTTTCTCATGGTTGTCATTAGCATGTTGGAGAACAAGCAGTGCTCACGTAAGCATTCCGACAAGCAGCTTTTCCTGCAAACACCCATCATCTGGTCTTCCCTGTTGTAATTCAGATTCCTCTGCAGCCTTGGCAGCAGACGTGTATTCCTCATCTACTGGATTACAAATGGCTGCAGAAGATTTAGTGTAATAAAAGAAAATAATAGTCAGTGTAAGAAGCATTCTCAGGTATTCTCTGCAGCCATGCCGGGAGAGCTAACCATACAGGCGGAAGGTCCCTTACCATCTTTTACATGTGATAATGCAAATGAAAAACCAAAGATAAATATGAGGTGAGCATCAATTTATCTTTTGAGAAAAATGAGGAAAGAGAGGTTTTAGTAATATTTTACCATGAACTGTCCAAAATCAAGAAGCACCAAAGCTCAGATGCATTCTCAATATCCAACAGACAGCTACAGTTATTTATTTTAAGTGCTTAGTCTCAAGATTATTTCAATATTTGTATGAACTTGTTGCACTGTATATTTTGTTCAAAACACTAGCAAAACTATCTACAAGAATGGCATTAAATACAGGATCTGAAATATTCCTGCATGCATTTCATGCTTCTGAGTTATTGTCTCACCTTGTGCGTCATCATTATTGTAGTAAAGATGCACAAGAAGTTGTCAAAAAGTAATATATGGAGGCTAAGGAAACAAAACAGCACCCACAGAGATGTTTGGCACAATGGTTTAAATGATCCAGAACAAGGCTGTCGTATAGAATTTAACTCTGAAATAAGACTGTTCTATATATTATTCCCCCTGTCAAAATACTGTATTTCTCAAAAGAATCACAGCTCAAACTTACAGATGAAAAAGAAGAGAAATCCATTAAATTGCTGTTATTATGAAATTGAGGCATTATTATGAAAATGTTTGTACTAGGTAGACCTAATACTCTGTCCTTTACATTTAAAGCCACATTAAAGACTTTCAAAAGTCTGTGATCTGTACTAATTTGAATCCTTCTTTTTGAAAATAATTTCATAGGGGTCTCAATATTCCCTCAACATGGGGCATTTTGGAGGCACAGACAGTGTGCAAAATAGTTTGTCAAACTAAGAAAATAATTGATGTCAGTATGCATAAGGACAATGGACATCACCACCTCTGCTCTCAAAGAATTTGCGTAGTTGCACAGTCTTGCTAGGGATAGGGAGTATTTTTCCAAATAAGCAGACGTGGTTCAAGAATTAACACAAGACCAGGATTATCACCCATTGTCAAATTGAGGCAGTTATCCTGCTCTGAAGGCTGCAAAGTGTAAAAGCATAGGAGAGAGCATAAGAGCATTGCCAGACAATAAATCCAAATAAGTATGCTAAAATAGACATAAATATATATACACACAGATAACAAAAGTAAGTTACTTAGCACCTTTATTTTTCAATGTCGTATCCAGTTGCTAGAAAATCATGCCAAATGCTAAAATCGATAATATTATTCTCAAGCCTATTTTGTTGGGCACTGTCAAGTACCTATAGTTATCTTCATAATCATAAGATGATGATACAAATGCCTCTTCCCTGTGCAGTATACATCACACTGTATTATTATTCTACTAATTACTGAACTTACTAAAAATCGAGGGTTTCCTTCAGCATGGTTCAGTCATCTCCTCTGGCATATCAATAAAACATCCACTCAACCTGGAACAGTAGACCTTCTTATCAATTATGGCAATTTACAAGTAATAAAAATTGTAAACCTATTCCCTTACCAGTGCAAACAGCACGTGTGCACTACTATTTTTGTTGTGTCCTGCCATTCTAATATTATCCAAGATGGGAAGAATGATGGCAAACAAGGGGAAGTTTAAAGCACAAGGTAACAATGCTTCTAGTAGTTTCAGGCTGTGAGCAGATCATCACAGAATAGTTACAGAATCACCAAGGCTGGAAAAGACCTGCAAGATCATCCAGTCCAACCATCTACCTATCTCCAATAGTTTTCACTAAACCTCATCCCTCAACAAAAACCCAAATGTTCCTTGAACACCTCCAGGGTTGGTGACTCCAACACCTGCCTGGGCAGCCCATTCCAGTAACTGACCACTCTTTCTGAAAAGTAATATTTCCTAATGTCCAGCCTAAATCTCCCCTGGCACAGCTTGAAGCCATTCCCTCTAGTTCTATCACCATTTACATGAGAGAAGAGGCTGACCCCCAGCTCACTACAACCTTCCTTCAGGTAGCTATAGAGAGCAGTAAGGTCTCCCCTGAGCCTCATCATCCTCACAAAAATGAAATCCCAACTCTAGAATATGAAAGCTGTATAAGAAGCTATTTTTTGTCATTTCTGCAAGAATCAAAGTGTCACCAAAATGTGCAGTGCCAATCAGCAGGACTATTTACATATTTGAATGTAAATTTGATGAACAGAATAAGCCTGTAACAGGAAAAGATTAAATTACATATTCTGACAGTATTCATTACGAGAGTTTGATTGAAAACGTATATGTGCACAAAGCCTATGTATGTTACACACAGCTCACTCTGAAATAAGGTTGCCTCCTTTTCCTTAGACTGTTAATAACATCAAATATTTGCACATATTCCAATAACTATTCAATATGGTTCAAAATATCACTACTGCTTAGATGCGTTAGTATTAACATCCATATGCAAACAGCATAAAATTTTAGTTGGTTCCTCGGGACCTGTAGCAATGCAAGCAGCTTCCTTCGTCAGTGAAAAGCACTTTCAATTTTGTCATTTGACGAACTCCCACAGACTAAAACAGCACATGTTTGTTCTCTGCATTGAAGAAGCTTAGGATTACTATATTCAGATCCCAAAAGCGTTGAGTTTGCTTTTAGCCACAGGAAGAGTCTCCGGCTACACTGCAGATGTCCTTAGAAAATTCTGGGTAACAATACAGTTTCTGTCTGTAACTTCTAAGCCAAACTTGGTTCTCATTTACATGCATATGTGCACTTGCAGAGAAGAACACACCAGTGTTTTCACAACCCAGTTTGTGCATACGATTCTTTCCCAACAGATAAAATTTTCACTGGTTAAAATGAAGTATTACTGCCTGTGAGCTAAAGGCAGAATTCATCCTATGAATCAAATGGTCATTTTTCTTCTTCTTTTTGATAGTATGTTTACTAGGCAGTTCTAAGATGTAATCACAACTTTACGGCAGATGCCGCACAAATAATTTCCGCTGAATAACAGTAACTTCCTCTTAATTTTGCAAGTCTGTTTAAACTATATACTGAACTATATATATATACATATATTATACATATATATATATATATATATGGAATAGCTGCCTATGCCAGATTCAATGCAATGCACTGAAATCTATAACACATCACTAAAACAAAGCTGCTGCCTAATGCATATGAATGCAGCATGAGCGTGTAGATAATTTCATACCTAGCTTACCAGAAACCATGCATAACCTCATCCTTTCATGGAGACGTGAAGAAATGGGGCTGATACAAGGAAATCGCGTGCTATTCCGGAGCTCTCATTTGCATTTACATTTTCAAATATATCTACCCCTCCAAACAGGCCTTGAAGGAGGTTACTACTTATGTATTCATATACCTTCTAAGATGCACACATAGGTGTGCTGAAAGTGCAGCACAGAGGCCCATGGGCATGTTAAAGTCATGAGTATTTACCTGCTCAAATACGCACGCAAACCTGCTCCTACAGGATATTTCAAATGGAACGCATATGTAAGACAAGTAGATAATTACAGGTTTCTTCAGCTTCAACAAATCCACATACTAGTATCCAATCTTAATTACTGGTATTATTTAGACAGCATATCAGAAATCAGATCCATGGGGTTATTGAACAAGTTCTAACGAAAATGCCTATAATTTTTCTGCTTTTGGCATCATACGCAATGGGCAACCATGAAACGTAGGTAGCATATTTATGAAGTATAGAACTAGTGGAAAAATTTCTCAATAAAACAATTTTCCTCTGAAAAATACAGATTTGACTAAATTATGTTTTGCAGAATCATACTGCTCCCTGAGCAATTCAATAAAATTGTCAAAAGTTAATTTCAATTGGGTTGAAAATTTCATTTTTTTACCACAGATAGATAAAACATTTTCAAGCGAGTTAACATGGATTCCTACATCCACCTGCATAGCCCTAATGTCTCAAGATAACATATTCTTCTCACAATTTGGGTTCAGGCCGCTCCTGGAGTGCACTGAAAATGACTTTCTAGTTCAGTACAGACCCACTAGAGGTGCAACACTGCTGGACCTGGCGCTGACCAACACGGAAGAGTTCATTATAGAAGTTAATATCAGAGGCAGCCTGGGCTGCAGCACCCTAGATGAGTCTGTGTTCTTAAGGAATGTGGGTCTGGCAAATATTGGAGTCAGGACCTTGAAATTCAGGAGAGCAACCTACAGGCTATTTAAGGAATTGCCGGATCAGATCCCCTGGGAAACCAGAGTAGCTGAGTGAGGACCCGCTGGGCAAACTGAGGGAAATAAAGGAAAAACATAAGTAGTGGAAATAGATACGGGTGACCTGGAAAGAATGTAGGGATGCTGTTTGGATGTGCAGCAATAGGATCAAGAAAGTCAAAGTAAAGGATGTGAGAAACAAGACTTTAGCTGTATTAGGCAGAAGAGACAGGAAAGGAGAGTATAATTCCACTGATAACTGAAAAGGAAGAGCCGGTTTCAGACATGGAGAAGCTCAGTTACTCAATACACTGGGCTTGTTTAGCTTGGAGAAGAAAAGGTCCTGGGGACACCTCATTGTGGCCTACCAGAACTCAAAGGGAGCTTACAAGCAGGAGCGGGATCGACTTCTCACACAGTCTGACAGCGATAGGACAAGCAGGAATGGCTTTAAACTAACAGAGAGGAGATTTTGGTTAGATGTTAGAAATAGTTCATTGCTAAGGGGGTGATGAAGCTGGCACTGCTGCCCAGAGTTGTGGGTGCCCCATCCCTGGAGGTGCCCAAAGCTGGGTTGGATAAGCCCCAGGCACCCTGAGCTGGTGGGGGGCAGTCTTGCCCACAGCTGGGGTTAGAACTGGGTGATCTTTAGGGACTTTTCCGATCGAAGCCATTTTGTGATTCTACAATTCTATAATCATCATTAAACTAAATGCCCTACTTCTAAGAATTATTGACAATGGAGACCATAATACGTGCATCAGAATTTAGGCAGTTTCTGCAGCATAGACTTTTCATCCCAATGCATTTTATAAGTGGATTTATCTATAATAAATCTATGAAACAAATGCATGCAGAAACACATTTCTGAATTTATTACTTCATTTAGTTAAGCTTCAGTAAGGTTGCTGAGGTAAAGCTAATATCAGGACATGCCATATTGTACAGGCTTTCTAGATTTTTCTAAGCAATAAAAATAAATCATATAAATGTTTCTTGCTGTGTTGTGAAGGCTTATGGGTAATTACCAGTGCGGCCATTCTCACAAACTTCAGTGTTTTAGGATTACTTCTATATTTCACATTTCTGTACTAACAGGCAGCGGCAATAAATGTGGAATCCAAAGAAAAATGTAACAGTCCATAAAAAGAAATTGACATTATCAGTATTATTTGTGAAGCAATCATACTTGGAATTTTTCAAGTCTAAACTTGCTTTGTTTTTGTTGTTGTTGTGTCGTTTGTTTGCTTGTTTGCTTGTTTGTTCGTTTGTTTTTCTTCCTCATCCATGTTTCTAAACATTATAGAGATCCAGCCTGCCAGATCTTCAGAGATCTCATCACAGGACTGTGAATTTGGATCCAAACTACACAAAGACATAAATCCTATGTAGAAACTTCATTCCTACAACAATCCAGCAAAAAATTGAGACAGCTCTCTCTCATTGTCTTGACCAAGTACCCATAAAGGAGAAGACACTTTCTTTTTACATACCCATACAGAATCCTTTAATTTTTACCCTTTTATCTCCTTTTCAGAAAAAATAAGACTCTTCAAACTTTCGTAAGATGTCAAATTATGAAGTCTTCCACCTCAATATGATTCTAAACCAATCCAAATTTTAAATATTGTCTGAAAATATTTGACAGCTGAAGACTTAAGCTCACTGTTAGAGGTTATCTTCATTTCCAATGCTATACTCATTTCAAGATGAACTGATAAGTTTTTCTGTTTGTATGCTGCTAAACACTCATCACAATATGTAGTTGCACTTTTAAGATTAAGAAGATTAGAACTATTTAAGGATACCCTATTTATCTTGCTGTCCTTGGAGACAAAGTTATCAGAAGTTATGGATGTCTGCAAATTATCAAAAGAAAAATGTCTGTAATGAGAATTATAGCAAAGACGTGTAATGAGTAAGGAAAAGCAATTTAAATTCAATAGAAAAAAAATTAGATTCCATAATGAAAGATGCTGTCATATTATATGATGATACTTTATAATAAAATGACAATATATTTTCATTGCAGGAGTGATCTGGACTGGGCAGAAATGGAAAATGTTTAAGGAAATTACAGTGCGAACGCGATGACTCGCTATGTTTCTTTTTGGATAAAGATATAAGGCAAGAAGCATTATGTAAAAACTGGCAGTTCTCTGCTATTCTTTCAGAAGGGACTTTAGATTTTAAAATTGATAAACTTACAATTAGTTTCTCTAGTCACTTTTTAGAAACTGGAAGGATTATACGGAATCGCTTATTACGTTTGCTCACTGTTTCTTCACACTATTGTCTACTTCTAAACGCACAGATGATTAGGAAAACAAGCTATGTGTATTGATTGTACACTATCTCAGCACAAAGTACTACTTTTGTAGAGTATTTATTTTTGAGCATAATGTTTGTCTCTCTCACACACACATCACTGAACTCCCAAAAGTTGCATTAAGTTGAAAATGGGAAAACAAAATTGATAGCAAATTCTGTGGGCGCACTCAGAAGAGGTTGACAGTTGGACCAGATGATCTTACAGGTCTTTTCTAGCCTTAATGATTCTATCAGTGAGTATTTATAAAAGGCTTACTCCTACTAGGCACAAAGGACACACATCAAGGCCTGTGTTACACACAGGGCTCAAATCCAAATGCATTCATCCTCTTGTAAATACGAGAATGTTGTCACTCAATTTGAGTCATATTATACTAGCATAAACTCATTTTCTACAATAACTTAATGATATGGGCAATATATATATATATTTATAACTCCAGTTCTTTTTTAAAAAAATTGCTCTTAAAAAGCTTAAATAAATGTTTAAATAAATGTCTTAATAGAGCAAGCAAGGATCAAAGAAGTTATACATTTTACCTCACAGCATCCATGCTGTAGCTGTTATAGACAAGAAGAAAAGCCTGGCCCTTTGGAGAGAAGCCTATGTATTATATGTTTTTAAAGGCAGTGCTCACTGACGAAATAAATTCCCAGAGGCAAGTCATTGCAGTACCTTGAAGTCTAGTTAACTTCAGATTATATTATCACAATTCTCTTAGCTCAAGCTGATGAAAACCATACAAATACTTATCTGTATGCAGAGAATACAGTTTTTTATGCTAATTAGATTAGAAAAGTTTGTGTGTGAGCAGGCTAAGGAGAAACCTAAGAACTTTGCAGGCTTCTCAGCTCAGATGGTGCTCCAGATGAAGTTACAGAAAAGTTTGGAGTTGAAAGGGGGTTGGGGGAAGAGAAACAGGTACAAATATATATTTCAGATCCCCAGGGACATTGTAATTAGTGTTTATGTAGTGCCTCGTGATTCAGTGAGAAAACAGCTCCTTCAGAATGTGGCTATATTTACCTGTTCGTCTATATCTTCCCTCAGGGCAATAGATAAATTAATTCTAAAGAAAAAGAGGAAAGACAACTATTGCTAAAGAATGACTTAACCTTATTTGTAACTCCATTTTAAATCCTTATCACATTAATTGATATTCTGGATATGTTCTCTGAAAGTGACTCCTCTTATTTTACTCTTCTGGGCCATATTGTCAGAGGCAAATGTTGGTGGGGTGGCAGTAGAGGCTGAATCATCCTACTGGTATTCCATTACAATTTGTTGCTGTGCAATTAATGGAAATAGAAGGGCAGACTGACAGAATAGGGTCTAACACTGAAGTGTGTATGGAACCAAGGGATGCAATTGAATTCCCACATAAAGGGAAAAAATGGCCCCCACCAACGCTTCCTGACCACTTAGGGAAACCCGAGAACAAACAATGGATGTGAACACAGTGAGAAGTGGGTGGTACACTTCACCAGGGGTGACAGTGAAACGGAAGATGAGTCACATTCTGGACGGCCATACAGATTCCATGAGTACAGCACCCAGACTCTTGTTCACCACAGGCAAAAATGCACAGCTAACAGTGGTGACTGTGTTGGAAAACAGTGTTTTGTAGCTGAGAATTTGTTCTAATAGTGTTATTGCACTCTATCTGTTGTAGTTTCCACTGAAATAAATACAAGGAATTACTTTTAGAGTGACTTACACAGAACGTTCATAATACTGACAAGAAAAAATATCTATATTCTGCGGACTTCCTAAGACAACTGGGTTTGGTAATAACATTGCAATCTGAAATGTTATGGCCCATGTCATGCAGGAGATGCTCTGTTTCAGGAAAAAAAAACAGCATAAGCCTGCAGCCTTAAAAATCAACGGTTTTATAAACAAACAAACAACAAAATAGTTTATTACCTCTCTCAATCTGCAAATGAAAATTGCAGTTTGATCACAGATGTTGCAGGCAATGTTGAGGTACTGACCTGCTGAATTCACAGAAACAGTTTAACATTGTTTTGTTCACCAAGCAAAGTAGTCTGCAGATAAATAATTAGAGCCCTACCTCAAAGTTTAAGCAGAAGAACTAAAATACATGGTCTGGGCTTTACTGCCTGCTGTATTTCCTATTCATTTAAGGAACAAAGTGTGTAATTTGCTTCAGTATTTGTCTTTTTCAGTTACTGCTTTTTTATTTCTCTGAAGCATAACTATGAAACTAAAATATGTGTTTAGTAATCTCATATGAAAAAATCAATTACACTGCGATTATTTGTAATCAGGTATATATATCTAACAATTATAAAACAAGTAGTGAATTGTGATTAATTTCTTGTGTAGTCTGAACACATGAAATTAAAGTAAATTCTAGAGTTCATCTCAGGATTTTATGCTGGTAAACTACCTTAAAATTCTGCAATTCAATCACGTTTGCTGTTCAAATAAACTATGCTATTTAGCTCACAATTATAAATTACATTGTACACGGTTGCATTGTTATCCTAGATTTCCTGTGTGACAGGAATTAATGTAAGTCATTTAAAGGCTATTCTTTGTATAAACTATCAGAGTGGGACCCCTAAAGTAGTACCTTAATTTGAGTATTAAGTTACACTCAATGCAAGAGACCGGTAAGTATCTAAAATAACATAATTTCATCTCTCTCCAATGTGACATTCTTATATATTAAGATGAAAGCCTACATAGGCATTTAAAATGAACACCTGGGTAACTTTTAGACAATTTTTGCTAATGGTATGTGGAGCATCATGAAGGAAGTGAGGAAAGATCTTGCCCTATATTTTAATAAAGATGTTAAAGGTTTCCCCAGTGTAAATGTGAGCAGTCACCTAGTTTAGAAAGTCAGCTTCCTGCAATAAAATAAATTCTTGTTATTAAAATATTTTGGATTTTCTTTATTAAAGAGAAGCTAAATATTAATTTTTATGACAGTTTATATCATGAAATGACATCTTAGCAACCAATACCAATAATATTTGCAGATATTGACTTGAGAAATTATGGCTATGGACATAGACAGCTTGTTGGTTTTCAGTGTAATCACATCAGCTAATCTAAAACCATATGTTGAACTATAAAGAGCTCACCTGACTTCATACATTACTAATCCACGTTGTGTTACTAAAAGGTTTTGTTTTGCTTCTTGCAGTGAAAGGCCTCAGAACCACTGAATGTAATTTACGAAGATGAAGCATCTTTTAAATTTTACCTCATGATCTAGAGCTGGTGGTGAGAAAGAAATATGGAGGCTCCACAATTCTTGAGAACCTATAAAACACTGTTCCTACTTTAACATTTATCAATTTTTAACTACTACTACAAGGCTTCAAGCAATCAATTATTACCCAGCTCAGTGAGAGACACAGAGCTGTACCAGATAAACCAGAAATCAATTTTACTGTCTTGTGGCTGGTTTCTAAATACTTTCTCCTTACCACACCTAAAAACGAATGAAGCTAGATTATAATAATTGCTACAGTAATTATTCCTTACAGACGCAGCAGAATTTCCTAATTACTTCAAAGGAAGTTAAAAACTCAAAAATCAGATAACTGCCTTTCTTGAGATCTAAATGTACTGTCCTCTTGTTTCCTAAAGAAACAGAAAAATCTTTTATTTTTCTTTCCCAGAGTATTGTAGTGAATCTAAGAAATATTTCTCATAGTAAAGAGTCTCATGGCTGTTATCATATCACCCTTTTGGACTTCTCATCATACAGTAAATATTTTTCCAGCATAAGTCTACAATATTCTGCTTATGAACCATGAGAGTTACAATTGTAATTATCAGCATTTTAATGGAATACAGAATGAAGCCTTACATGAAATTCAAAGCAAATCCTGAGCTTTTTAAAGAGACAGTTATATGAAAATACAGACTTCTTTCCATGCCAGCCTCTAACCATGGATTTTTGTACTGGAGTCTGACTCTGCCTGACATCAGCTGAAATGCTGTGATCAAATTTGGAGCTAATACAACTTTTAAGACATGTTATTTTTATTCCTTCCCTATAATTAATGTGAAACAACAGGAGAAAAGCTTTAGTGAAATTTTTCACTCCGGAATCACAGAAAGACACAGAAGGGACCTCTGGGAGTCATCTGGTCCAACCCCCCTCTGCAATTTAGACTATTTAGATTTGATCGTGCACACACATAGCTTTTGAGTATCTCCAAGGGTGGAGACTCCACAGCCTCTCTAGGCAGCCTCATCCAGGCCTCAGCTCCTGGTCATTCAGACAGCTTTCAGTCCACTTCACAGTATTCTCATCCAGTCTGTAACTCCTCAGCTTCTTTGTAATTGTACAGCATACGATGTCAAAAGCTAGGTAGAAAATACGTAAGCCCACAGGTCTCCTCTCATCTAACAAGCCAGTGCTTTCACTGTTAAGGGTTAAAAGGAATAGCTCCTATGTAAACTGCATATAGAAAAATGAAATGTAGAATATATTCAATCTTTCACAGCTTTTATGAATGTTGAAATCAAAACGTCCAGGAAATAGATATCACCCCATAATTATAGTTCTCCTTTGCCTAAAAATTTTAGTAATATTAATTTAAATAGTATGAACACCAAATTTCACTAAGCCTGGAAAAGTAATGGAAAAGTAACTCTTTCAAAGCCTGTAAAATACCACCTCTTTATGATAGTTTTCCTTACTAATTCTTTGTGTTTCTGATAAGCTGAGTCTGGATACTTTCTAAAGGGCAATGACGCTTCCAGATGTAATGGCAGCAAAGGACACCAATGGCAAAGACCATTTACAACAGCTTGAAACATTTTCCATGGGAATGAGTCAAAGGTTCAAAGTCACAGGGCTCTGAAGCAGCTTCTTATATAAACTAGGACATGCTCTAATATTTAAGTCTGTCATATCAGGAGATTCATTGCTACTACAGGGTCATTATCGACTCCAGTAAACTCATAAAGCACATGTTGTTTACCTGCAAATATTCTTACAGTGCTTTCCAGTGAGGACAATGCTGCATTTACCTTTCTCACAAGCTGAGCCATTTGCCTATCAGCAATAATTCATTTATATGATCTTTCTACTCAGCTTATGCATAAAAAAAGAAAGCTCCTCTGGTCTGACTTGCACAGCTGTGTTTTGAAACTTTGCCATCATATTCCAAAATAAGTTTATTTTTCTTTATACAATTTGACTTATGGAAACTTTATTAAATAACTAAAATACAGAGACACAGTAAAGGCCTATTTATTTCTACTCTTCCACACACACAGAGAAATGGCTTAAAGAGCTTTATATTCTCTATTCTTTATTGGATTTCATTAAAGTTTAAATTAAATGCTAGGGATTTGTAATTTCATATATAAAATTTATTTTTCCTCCCAGAGAGGTGCATATACTCTATCAAACGTCACACCGTGTGAAAAATAACATCTTCCAGCATGCATAAAACTCACAGTGCCGTTGGCTGTAGCTGCGCTGTAGTTAGACTACATTATTGCCTACTGCTACCTGAATGGAGCCACTAAAGCTCAGTTTCAGTATAAATAAAGATTACAACACCTGTGATCACATTTTCCAGCCAGATTACTTTTGTGAAGGGACTGCATCCTTGAGTACAGAACATGATGTGGAGATATACAAATACGTTTTGCAGGGTTGATAATTTTACACAAGGTTTAATTTCATTCCAAAATCTTCATTCGTGAGGGAAGCTCTTGTGAGAGTGTTATGGTTTGGTTTGGTTTTTTTTTACTCTTCTGAGTGGTTTACATGGTATGTATGCTGAATCTAGACTTTACTGAAAGACATAACACTGAGTTAAGAGAAAAACCTTACACCATTAAAGTTGGAAGCGAAGCATGTATAAGTAAAATACTACAGTAGTTTGCTAATTCAATTTTTAAATCCCTCTACTCACTACAAATCCACTACATGCATGCAGATGTTAACATGCACTCCTTTACAGACATAAACCAACACAGGTCAGAGTATGCTCACTTAAATAGTAGATCCTCCACCTCTAGATTTTATCTGCCTTACACTAAATGTGTTATCCCATACCTTCATTTTACACAATTAAAGAAATTTCTATTATTGCCACAGTGACCAGTTAATAAGTACTCATTTATTTTGCAGTATGAGCACAAATATTGTGCACTTACATTTTATACAAGCAACAAAACATCAGGACACTAAGTCTGGAAAAGAAAACTGTCTCATTTCTTCAGTCTCCACAAAGCTGCATTTCCTTCATAGTTTACAAACAACCTGAGTCCTTAACAACCCGTTCAGACCTTTTTTTCTGACAGCATGAACAGTGACAATGTTGATTTCTGCAATTCAAACTTTTACTAGAATTACATTAAGAAGAGGTGGCAAATAATGAGAGGCAAAATGCTATAATTGCAGCGCACCCACAAGCTCTGCACATTTACAAAGGGAGACTGAGACTGAAACTCTCGGAACTGCCCAAAGCCCAGACACCTAGGATGGAAATTAAAGAAAAGCAGCTCTGTTGAGAGCAGTAGCATGCTTCAATTATCTTAGGACATTGGAAAAAAAAAAAAAGAAAAAAAAAAAAACCTAAGCAGAAGGAAGTGTATTTTCCAAGGTGGACAGAAGCTTTGGCCTAAAGATAAAATGTGACAGTGGTATTGTTATTTTGTGTTCCATTAAGAAGCTCCATGTTGAGCTACTTGCAGAACCAACAGCTCAAACAAGAAAGTGAAAATGGAAGCATGTTAATTTGATTGAGAGGGATGCTATAACCCTTCTGGTTTTGAGACACTTCTACTTTTGGTTGAGACACTTTGACACTGTATGAAGGATGCCTCCAGAATTTAGGCAGCTTCTAGAGTTTCCCTGACAGCTTATTGGTCAGATGCACCCTGTATGATGATCTTACATACCTTTGTAGTAAGAAGTACTACATCAGTACTACCATCAGTGGAATACTTTTCCAACACAAGACAATGAGACCAACCTAACATGCAATCTAAAGAGAAGAGCTAAGCAGAAGCAGAGAGACACTGGACATAGCAGATAATTTTCAACCGATACGCAGCAGAGTGCTTTAAGGTCAGTGCAATTAAAAGTGTTTTGATTCACATTAAACACACACCTCATTTTGGATGTATATTATTAAAATACATTTTAAAAATAGAAAAAGCACATATCTGCTTGCAATTACCATGCAATTGTGCCAATAGACCTACACTGTCTTAGTCTTGTTACAGTAAACGAACTGAAAGATAACACATGAAGTCACCTGTCTCCTTTCCAAATTCTACCTGCTTTCACACTTCCACTATTCTGCAACTTGAACAGGAACATCTGCAGTGTGTACTTCCTAAAGCACAAGGTATTTTTTTCTTCATTATCAATTCATTTTTAACCCAGCAGCCTTTGAAACAACAAGCTTTCTATCATGAATCTCTACTTTCTCAAGTGATAATGGCGCATCCCCTGTTACACTAGGGCTTTTCTGACACACAACAGTGCATGCCCTTGATTTATGACCATGAAATCATGGTATTGACAGGAAGAATGTGCAAGAATACTGACAGACTACAAAGAAATTTGCAAAATTCAGAAATTCATGTTCTTTAGCCATAAAAAAAAAATAGTATTGCAGCAACATGTTGCATAGAAACACCAACGCATTGACAGCACCAGGATGAGAACTCCAGGCGCTTTCTGTTCTGTGAACAGTCCCATACAACCACAGAAAGAATTAACCAGGTGTCTACGTTATCCTGGTAGCTACAGGAGAATTCAGGCTATCCTCCATAATGTAAAGAAAAGACTAAATGAAATTAGTGAATACAGAAGTTTAATGTCTTATGCTCAGAAAATTTGGCTCATCTGTGCATACCACTTGTGTCTGAGGACTAACCAACAGCTCTGGCCCCTTAGACGCTGCTTAAAATACCTTGGTCCTTCCTAATATATTCCTTGAAAACAAATTTACAACAGTGGTACAATGTAAAACTTTCCAAACGCGTAACCTCAGAAGTGTTTTCACATAAAACATGAACAACAATGTAAAGCTGATTTTTACAAAAACTCAGTGCCTGAACAAAATATCCTGAATAAAAACCACACACAAAACTCCAAACATGCACTACCAGAATCAGCCTACAGTATGCAGAAGTAACATACAGACAGAGTAGCTCACTTAAACTGATTTCCTCCATCTCAGAGTTCCACTGTTTTGCTTTTTCTTTCCTGAGCAGCTCTTCCAAAGACTCAGTAAATATATCTTCAGTAGAACTGGTTGAGGAATGTATTTGCTAATAGATGAAAAACCTCAGAAGATCATTTCATGGAGTTAACTTACCATACTGCCGCTTCCTGAGCCTCTAGTAACCTGCCACTAAGATAGATACACATGATTATGCTATGTTAGTTCCTTCTTTATCTTCTCTTTCTCATCAATAACTTCATCCAAGCACTTTCTCCTCTACATATTGCTGTGCATTGCTTTACTATGTAAGAAGTGTAAGAATCACAGAAGACAGAAACTGCAAATCAGTTTGCAGGGAGGCCCTCAGGTTGAGAGGAATAACATGAATCTTGCACAGCTCAAGAGAAAACAGCAGGCTAGAAAGCTCTATAGCATAGCATGAGAACAGAGCTTGAACTTCCTTTTAAAAATATGTTTTCATTTTAAACATTGTCTTGCTTCAATTTATTGGAGGGAGAGGAGGTTCTTTTAATATATGTATACCCAGCATGAGATTAAGAAACAACAGTTCAAATGTTGGTCCAACTAAAGAATTTTGCAACCCTTGTCCAGGACTTGCTTGGATTTGTTCATCTATGTCCCCAGAAAGCTTTGAGACAATTATGTAAAAAAAAATAATCTCTTACAAACATACTTTAGAAAGACATTAAAGAAGAAACACTGAGAACCAAAAGACCTTTGGGCTGAGGAAAAAGGCTAGATAAAGAGGGTCTCAATATATTGAGTTACATTCAGCTCAAAGGACAATTCAGAGATAATGTATGATCTTACATGCAGTTATCATGCTGAGAGGGTCTGCCAGTTACAGAAGAACCAGCATCTTAAATTCTCAGACAATTTTAGAAGAGACATTACGAAGTGGAAGCAAGGATGGTTAACCACTGGCAGCAAATAAAAGAATATGCTCCACATTTGAACAAGGTACCTTGTCTGAAAGCCTAGACACTATGTAAATAGACTAATCTGTGCTCAATACAAAAATAACTGGATGAAAATCTACATTATTCTACAAGGCTACAAGATTGCCTGACTTCATAGACTCTATGTTTAGTTCCTATTTCACGTTCTTAAAGGAACGTGAGGTATGGTAATGGTGTGTAAGTGACTGTTTACATGCCTGCGATATTCAGCAAATTCAGAGCATTTCAAGTAGGATTCAGTGGAACTTCAGTACTTGGAAGAAAAGCAACTGAGAAAAGGGCTAGACCCACAAAGCAGATGGAAAGAAAAAGCAGGATGGAGTCCAGGGCTTAAAAAAAAGATCTAAGAAGGAAATATTCATCAGTTTCCTTTTGCTTAACAGTATGCTCAGAGACCTCTAGAGAGACGGTAAAACATTAGCTAGCCAAGCAGGGTATTTTAGTAGTTATTTTGTTATAAATGTCAATAGATCAATCTATTCTTTAAAGTGATTTAGCATTAAATAGTAAAGCAACTAAGCAAACTGTAGAATTATCACAGCCTCTGGACAAAAAACAAATGGACAAAATAGACACACTATTAATAGCATCAATCAATCAGTCTTCATTACACTTGTTTGTCCTGATTTGCTTTCAGTACATTTTATCCATTCTAAATTAGCTGCTCAGTTTTCCAAATGTCACTGTGGTCTCACTCCAAGGGAGCAGCTGCCTGAGGTGGAGGCTACCACCCAGCTTGGTGTTTTATAGAACAATTAATAAGGCTTTCCCAGAACAGACCTCATGCTAAGGCAGCTGAAGAACAGCAGGTTAAACTGACTATTACTGACAGTTCCAGTTAGAGCGACTTATTCTGTGCCTGCCTCTGAGCACAGTGCCAGTCTTCCCAAATGTATGGAAGACCTTATTTTATGGTGGATTATCATAGTAGCCATATTTCATTTTAAAGACTTCTAGAATGAGATAAACATTTTCAAGTCCTCATACCACGTTTTTGAGCTGCTTCTAATTAACAAATACTGAAAATACACACAATTAAAACCAGTGTCAATGACAAAGTGGGAAGCACCTTGATGAGATTCACCTTTACATAAATAGACACAACTGAGACAGGGATTTGAGACTGAATCCTACTATGAAGTTTCAGCTTTTCTATAAACTGAATTCAGGTATCCTCTTCCTATATGCAGTCTCAATAAAATCCTGGGCTACTTGTATGTGTTAGGGCCACCACAGGTGAAGCAGATGTGCATACCATCCTTCCCTTCCACTGTACTGCTGTCAGATTATAAATTTCACAGAAGCCAAAAATAAAACTAAGATATGAAAAATAACTACAATTGCAAAATCTCACTGAATCTCAGGCTTTATTTAAGTTCTATGCTTTTTTTGATTTCATAGAAAGTCTCATCATTTTTCTTACATTAGATATATGTTCAAGAGTAAGTGTAACAGCTACAGGCATCAGGAACTATTCTTGTCATTTTCTGCATGTCCTGTGTTTAGTACAGCCATGTCACAGAGGAATGAAAGACTCAGTCATGCTCCTTTAACCCGTGAGAAGTTTACAAGATAACTATCACTTAAGGTCTTCTTGCTCGAAATTTACTATTTTATAAATCTAAGTTTAAAAAAAAATCAAGTTTAATTCAAATTTAGATATTTTTTTAAAAAATTCAGTCGGTCCATCTATGCTTCAACTATGAGTTACTTCATCCTCTACATTTCTCTTCTGATGGCAACTGCAATAGGAATGGGAGTTTTAATAGCATAAAACCTTAGCAGAGAGAGGAATGGCAGATTTGGGACAAATGAAAATGATACTAGCGAGTTACATTCTACAGTTTCCATAAAGTAGTGAAATACCACTATATGAGACACTTCAATAGCACCAGAATATGGATTTTTTAACTTTCTTTTTTAATAAAATACAGAAAAAGTTCAACAGCTAAACTTACACTGTGGCTCCAAATCCGTTCTTCAGAACGAGATGTATTTTGGGCCTAAATCTATAAAATTAAATAATCTGGAGAAAAGCTGAAAGGTATTTTTACAATGCCTATTTGCTTGGTGAACAAAAGAAAAATCAAGTTAAAAATCAATGATGCTTCCTACTCTCCTAAAAGATAACATGCAGGCAATATACTATTGTATAAAATGGTACTGTCAACTGAATGTGGGGCTCTAATGGCTTTCCGTCTTTGTCATATATCACACACCTTTGGAGCTAACAAAGCAGAACCAAGGTCCTAAAATATAGCGTTAAAAATCCTTATGTCCTCTGCAGGTACCTGCCTCTGAGAGACATACAAGGAGAAATAAATTTGGAATTGACATTAAGCCAATTCTACTCAAGGCTGCATCAATTACACAACACACCTTTGTATACTGGAAATTGCTGATGGAGTCTGGAAAATTAGAGGTGGTTTTATGTGAAACATGAAGAAAGATGTGTAAAAACAAAAAGCAAGGAGTTCTTTGTTGCAACTTTGTGATATATACATCAAATAACTATATGACATTAGTTTACCACTCTCAGGAATATGCTAGTGGGAATCAGTACAATGCTACAGGAGTTGGTGTAGCATAAATTGAAAATACCCTCTCTGGAAAGGAAGAGACTGCATGATGTGCAGAAGTATTACTCTCCCACATATAAGAAAAATCCTACTTTGATCTCTGTTTCTACTGGATTGAACAAAAAACTAAGCTTAATGGAAAAGGGTTTTTATGTTGTTTTTAAATATAAGAACATATCACTAGTACTTCCAGTGGACAAACACATGTAAATTGCCCAACATTTGAAAAGAAAATGCAGATATTTTCCTCAACTACCACATTTCTGGTGAAAATATAGTATTTTTGTTCTTTAGAGATCAGAGATGTAGCAGAGGCCATATTTTCATTTCTACTTGCAACAGTAATATGTTCAGCACTTTACATCACAAGATAATGGAACTTCCTTTGTTTCGGTTAGTACTCACCTGAACATCAGGAAACACTTTCTTCTACTGTGAGTGTGACCAAGTTGGCCATAAATATCATGGAATTTCCACCCTTGGAGACACTCAGAAGCCATCTCATCATGGTTCTGAGCAATCAGCAGTCAATGGTGCTGCCTGAGCAGCAGCGTGGAGCAGATGATATTCATTATTTCCCTTCCAGCTGTTTTAGGATTCTGTTACTTGATAACAAGGAAAACAAAGTGTGTGAAATACTAAGTGGCGATTTCTATACCTACCAGATAAATCCAGGAAAAAAAAAAAAAAAAAGTAGAAGGTGGGAGAGTCTTGTACTGAGATGGTAACTACTTTCAAAACCTGTTCTGACTTGGCAAACCTGCGCTCCAGCTGACTGCTCAACAGTACTTACAACCCTGGTAATTGCAGGCCTGTCAGTCTCACTCCAGTACCTGGTAAAATTACAGGGAAGATTTTTCTGCGAGCTACTGAAAAACACCTGGAAGACAAAGAAATTGTTGGTCACAGCAAACACAAGTTCAAGAGGGTTAAGTCCTGTTTAACCAATTCAATCTCCTTTTATGACAAGGTTATCTACCTAGTTGGCTAAGAAAAGCTAGTTGATCTAATGTTTATGGATTTTAGCAGTCTTCAGTACTGTCTCTCTCAGTATCCTACTGGATAAAACATCCAATTAGACAAAATATAAAGCGTTATAACAAATGAGGCTGCATCAGTCTGGAGGCCTGGTCACTAGCATGGCTCTGCAACAAGACCTGTGTGAACAGTACAGAGATGCATCGGGGAGGGTGAGGTCAGCTGTTAAAAAAAGTGGGAGGCAGGCATGGAACAGGTCTCTAGGGGAGAGGGCACAGCCCTGAGCTGCCAGACCTCACAGGGAGTTTGGACACCCCTCTCAGAAACACAGTTTGGATTTTTGCTGGTGCTGCATGGAGCCCAGAGTTGGATTATAGGATCACTGTGCATCCCTTCCAGCTTGGGATATTCTGTGGTGTTATTCTTGCTGGGTAAACTCCTATATCACTAGGCAAATACCATTGTTTTCTCACCACTGAAAAGTCCAGTAAGATACTTTCCTTTTTGCAACAGGAATAATTTGCTGGTTTTAAACATCATAAAAATGCACCTGTTTCATTCTGTTTCCAGATCCCAAACAAAGCTTTTTCCAGTTAGCCCTGCATTCCCTCCAAACAATGACTAAGTTTGGTACATTACAATCATTTGGCTTAAAGTGCTTCTTCAAGCACAGCTGAATTTCTCGTGCTTTTTATATGCACTTTAGAAAGAAACAGCAGTGCTAGAGAACGACAAGAATTCATATAACCACAGACATGCAATTCTCTACATTTGGTTAATGACATAGGGGAAAAGAGCCAGAGGAAAACCCAGTCAAAATGGATTGCTAAATAACCAGAATTCTTCTTTATTTGGAACATTGTAAGTCTTCCACCCTCCAATTTCCAACAGCAGAGCAGACCTGAGTGAAGGGCATATTCTGCTTTTTTGATCCGATCTGCCAAGTCGTTTCTATTTGTAAATGAAGTATTTTACACAAAGATGGTACTCTTCCATGAACAGCAAGTACTTGGTCATGTTTTGAGTTGAAAATGAGCAGTCAGCTGGAAAATTCAAATAAAGAATCACTTTGACCATACTAGATTTTATGGAATGAAAAAGCAAAAAATATATGAAATAAAGAGGTTTCAAACAAGCATACTTATTCCAATGCAAAACCTTGAGCCACAACAGCCACTTAGTACATCTTACAAAAATCCTGACAGAAAAGACAATATAGAAGTTCCACATAGCTTAACGTGTCTTCCTTTCTTTTTGAGCAATTGCATTTCAGATCATTATTGCAGCCTATTTATATAAAGGTCAGATCATATTCAAACATATAGAGAACACTAGAAAGGAAGATAGGCATTTTCCTATCAAGCTAGGATGATTTCTTAGCATGCACCTATACTGCTGAGATTACTTAGGAGTTTTTGTAGACCATAGAGATATTCTCAGCATATTTGACATGTGTAATTATTTTGACTCCTCCCTGACAGTGCATCAAAGAAAACTCAATTATTTTTTCCAACATTAACCACCCCAACAATAGCAAATATCTGCTCCATAGACAAAGTGCATGCATCTTGTCATGTGTATACATATTTCACATAGCATGAAGTTATAAAGTGTAAGCATTCTCTCTAGGTTTCTTGTTTCCTCCTGCATGAGAATGTTACTAATTAAAAACAAAATATCACAGATGTAATGCACATTCAGCACAAGGTAAATGGGAACATGGCTGCTGATTTCTCAGCTGCAAAAACACTGTGGTAGTATTTTAATAACTTTACTACAAATTACATTCTTAGAAAACTTATGAAAACAAGTGTCTCACTTCACTTAGTAATAGTAATGTAACAACTATGCCGTGCAAAGTCTTAGCTCTACTCAGAATAAGTTGGAAAAAATCACCTAAGATAAGTTAAACTGAATACTCAAAATAGAAGAAAAAGTTTACTCTTTTAAGCTGAAATTACAGGAAAAAAAAAAAAAAAAGTGCATTGCTGTAAGAAGTACTGCATTCATGTTACGTAAGGTCAAAGGAAAGGATACATTTAATGAGCATTTCAAACACACATTCTCATCAGGTTATGACCTATTTTCCCAGCTTTTAGTAATAATTGGCTTGAAAAAAAAAAAAGAAAGATTGCCACAACTTATTCAAACTTATCATAACTTATCACAACAGCGCTGCACTACAGATGTGTTTGTTCTATTTCCTGTTTTTATTAAAAACTTTGTCTGTGATATTTCTTTAAATTCATCTCTGAAAACTTCATTTTCCGATTTTTGGAATCTTTAATAGCAAAAAAATATAATCTCAATTATCTCTACTCATACAGAAAGAAAAAGCAGACTATAACCCTTCTTATGAGCATAACATTGGACTGCCCTTCTCAGCCATGTTCCTCTCTAGCAGCTGTGCAGACACAGATTATCACATCTAATGTAGGGAGCAGATTCACAGCCAATCCATAGTATCTACAAAAACTAGCTGAATTTTAAGAGCATTTCCTATCTTCAGATGGTAAAGTTCCCACTTAGCTCTCATAGTCACATGCACACCGTAGCTCAACTTTTTCTAGAATCACTGCAGTCTAGCTTCTTTCCACAGTTTCCTCAACAGCCTTGCAGACTAGCATAGATGAACAAAGCCACATCATTTGGATTTATTTCTGATACTATCTCAACAGACTTCAGAAAGAGATGAGTTGAACTCACCCAACTAATGAAGAAAACCTCTAGCTATGCAGAATTCCTTCTCAAGAAGAAGTCTAGGTCCAAAAGGTACTCTCTCTTCAGTGGCTGGCCCTCATATGACTCCTTCACCAGATGCACAGTCACCAGTTCAAGCTGTAAACTAAAGTTCCCCTAAATATCCTAGCAGTGTCTGAGTACACCCTTAGCAAGTTTGCAGACTACACCAAACTGAGTGGTGCAGCTGATACACAGAATCACAGAATAACCCAGGTTAGAAAAGACCTTCAAGATCATCCGTCCAACCATCCACCTATCACCAATAGTACTCACTAAACAATGTCCCTCAACACAAAATCCAAACGTCCCTTGAACACCTCCAGGGTTGGTGACTCCACCACCTCCCTGGGCAGCCCAATCCAGTGGTTGACTACCAATATGACACAATAAAAGCGACACAATTCAAAGGGAACATGACAAACTTGAAAAGTGGGACCGTGTGAAGTTCAACAAAGCCAAGTGTAGAATATTGCACTTCAGTTGAAGCAATCCCAGAAATTAGAACAGACTGGGAGAAGAACTTACTGAGAGCAGCCCTACTGAGAAAGACTTGGATGTTCTGATGGGCAAAAAGCTGGACACAAGCCAGCAGTGTGTGCTTGCAGCCTGGAACGCCTAGTTGCATCAGAAGAGGCACGGCCAGTGGGGGGAGAGAGGAGATTGCCCCTTTCTGTTCTGGCCTTGCATGGCCCCAGTTGAAGCACTGCATCCAGACCTGTGGCCCCCAGCACAGGAAGGATGCACAGCTGTTGCAGCAGGTCCAAAGGAGGGCCATGAAGATGCTCAGAAGGCTGGAGAAGCTCTCCTACAAATACCGGCTGAAGAAGCTGGGCTTTTTCAGTAAGGAGAAAAGAAGGCTGCAAAAAGACCTAAATGTGGCCTTCCCACATTTTAAGGGAAATTATAAAAAGGAGGGAAATCAACTTTTTACATGGGTGGATACTGATAGGGTAAGGGGAGTGGTTTTAAACTATAGGAGGGGAGATTTAGATAAGTCAGGAGGAAGTTTTTCATTGAGAGGGTGGGTGGTGAAGCACTGGAACTGTCTGCTCAGAGAGGAGGTGGATGTCTCAACCACTGGAGATATATTAGGCCAGGCTGGACATGGCCCTGAGCTTGGTCTAGTGTTCAGCAATCCTGCCTGTGGCCAGGGAGTTGGAACTAGATGATCTTTGAGGTCCCTTCCAACCCAAGCCATTCTATGATTCTATGATTTCTAATGGAGATAATATTTTACTTCAGACATAATAATGAATAGCTTTGTATACTGTCTAAAAAACAATATCTATGATAGAATTTCCTTTATTTAAGAAGTTCCCTTTGAGACAATTATAATGGAACAGAGTTCTTATTGATACTATCATGTGGAAATATTCGCAAGACAAGCAAAACAAAACATCTAAAAATTAAGAGGATATTTTAATATCTACTCAGCAGTTAAATGTTTTAAAAATTTAAAAATAACTATGTTGAACTGTATGCCCATCCCTTTCCCCTCTTCCATTTAGGAGAGAGAAATGGAGAGAGATGGAGTCAAGATATTTAGTTATCTTCTCATCCAGCTTTTCTTAAACTCTCCATATAGAAAGCTGACGATTACTCTAAATCTCCAGGTATTTGTACTGATATTTCAAATGTACAGGCCAGTCATAAAAGCAAATAAACAAAAGCTCCTGAGATACTGTCAGGGATCTCCTATGATAATGCAGTGGAATTGCTTTTATACCTCTGCATGAGACGCAGATAAATCATGAGCCCTACACCAGTTTCAGTCTTTACATTAATAGAAAGTTCTGTAATGTGAAGTCCACACTAATGAAGTCCTATACAACAGTTCCAAATTTTTACCTCTTCTTTTGTGCTAGGGCTTCATCAGATTTCAGTGAGGCATGTGGGAATTCTTGTTTGGTCAATTAGCCCAGAGCCAGAGTCCCACTAAGTCTCATTGGTGTCACTGGATGTGACTTATGTCAAACAAGAGGAAATATATAATCAAGGCAGAATTAGAATACATCTGAGTGATATTCAGTGTCTAACTTCTTTCCATCCAGTTTATACCAAAGCTGAACTCTGCTGAAGTCTTTACTTCACAGAATCACATGGGTTGGAACAGACCTCTGGAGATCATCTGGTCTATGCATTCAGGACCACACTCCGGGCTCCTTCATACTAGTCTGGGAACAATCTTACTTTCCTCCATCTCTGTATTTACTAAAATACAGATTAGAGAAGTTTAGTAACGAAACTGAGAAGCCAAGTGGAATTATGAGATGGCTGTTGTCAGGATCAAGTTAGTATAATGATATGATGAGTGGTTTAGAGAAAACTGGAGTAGGCTAAAGTTCAAACTCAGAAATTCATCAGGGCTCTGTTGTCTGCAGTTCAGACAGAGGGGTATATAATATATCTTGTCAATGAGAATAAAACATTTTAATGAGGAATTTAAAATTGGCCCATGCTAAGCAAAGAACAACATTCTAAAAGGCTTTAAGAATGAGGAAAAAAAACAGCAGAGCTAAGGAATAGGGATGTGGGGGATAAAGGAACTGTTCCAGGGACACAAAATGAGCTGTTATTCTAATTGTTCTGCTTATTATTCTGTAAACACTCTAGCAAATGTTCTCTGTGGTTATCAAGCATATGTTTTGAATGCATTATGTGAAACAATTAGAAGCACCTGCTTCCTTTTCTATTCATAGAAAAATATCAATATTTATCTTATTCTCAATGTCTTGCCAGAGCTCTCCTCTGACTAGACAGTCCCCAAGCAGCTGTACTGGATCTTGCTCTGATTGACCTCTTCATACTTAGTTCCCCATTGTCTATGCAGGTTATAGGACTGTTGCTTCTTCTAGACTTCCTTGCACATTTTCTCTGCACATGTTCTCACCCATCACCCTATTAAAGAGATTCTGACCCATATGACTTGAGCACACAGACTATATCTTCTGAATTTCCAGAAATATCTTGTCTTGAGGAATGTCTGGGTTTTACAGGTCCAGGGCAACTCTAACATTACGTACAGTGAGGTTTATCCCACCAAAGCTGGACTGAGGATTACCCTGATAAAGTCTTGCCTGAGTTATTTTCATCTCGCCTTAAAGGAGGGGTGGCAGCAACACAAATATCAGCACCAGATGGGGCACTACAGAACTCAAAATGCACAGCAGAAGCAAAAGTACCTCCTGCTTGCAAAGCATCACTCTGTGAAGAAGATACTTGCCAGCTTAAAAGCATTAGACCAATCACTGTCTGAGGTTAACTATTCTGCAGAGCTTAGCGTATGACTGGCAAAGCAAGAAGATGGGAAGGCAAAGGGTAACCTTATGGGTAAACAAAAAAAGACCTTGCAGATTGTATTTTATTTTCTTTTTCCATGTATATGGCCTGCTAACAACAAGCTAACCCCAAGAAAGGGGTATATGGGAAAATCCTTGAGCCTGCTATCATAATGATGATTAATTTGATCCTACGCTCAACGAATATCAGCATTCTTTTTGCTCCAACACATGCTAGTCAGAAAACTTCCAGGATGGAAAAGCAATGTGGAAAAAGATTCAGTACTAACCCCAGGTGGAAATATAAAAAGATCTTAGAAAACTAATGATCTCGAAGAGAATTTCAAACAGCTTCTCCAGCCACCATAATCATAACATTCTCAGACATTCAAAAATCTACTAGGCTTTTTTTTTCCAGAGGTTTTGAAATTTGAAGATGCTGATGGTGAAAATGGGAAAAAGTGTTCATGACTTTTACAGAGAAAAATGAGTACAACAAAAAAAAACAAAACACAAATGACTGTGAAGGAAAAAAAAAACAAACTCAACAACATTCAAAGTGGCTTTAAACTAATCTGCTTACTTCTGAAATAGTCATTGATTTGCCAGTTTGTCACACAGCTAAAGGAGTGTTTGTTTGACAGCCCATGGGCAGCAGAGCAAAAATGGGCCCTTTTGCAGAGAAATTTTAAGGGGCAGCAATGGGGGATGGACACCCTGGATATTCCTGCTATCACTCGTCAACAACGTTATAGACAAAGGTATCAAGTCGATCTGTATAACCAATAATTTTCTTAGGCAATTTTAATTTATGATCAAAATAATAGAAATTCAGAAGACAATATAAAAAATGTAGTATTACTGCAAAATTAATGAAGGCTCATTTTGGATCTGTCGTGGCTTGTAATTTATGCCTCTCAAAACTAGAGTGAGTGACAGAAAATCAGTGAGCACTGGATGCAGTTATTTCCTTAATGCCTTAATAGCTCTGAAATTCCTCCCTTACTACCACCATTCATTCCAGTGAAACTGTTGGGCTGACCATTTAATGAAAGAAAAACAACCCTGAAGCCCAGTAACTTCAGATTTTATTGTAAAATTTTAAATAAAAGAGCACACTGCCTGTAAGCCATCAAGAAAAGACAGCTTCCCAGAAGAAAAAACAGCAGTGACAAAAGCACAGTCAAAATTCAAATCTGGATTAGCACTGTGAAATGTGAGTTTGCATTTCTCATGAATTATCTATAGTGTCTTGATTTGAAAAAATATATGCTGTGCTAATATGATTATTATTTAAAATAAAATGATTTTAGTATCTTGATGTTAGAAAATATTGAGAAATATTTTCTAATTTCCCTCAAAATCACATTTTTAGTGAAGGGAGTGATGTTTCTATTTCCAAAATTGTTAGGGAGGGCTAAATTATGTGGTCAATCTCCTCAAAGAAGGATTAATGAACCTCAGAGCTAAAGATTAGCTTTAAAAGTATGTATTTTATTGTTCTTTTGCATTTAAAGACTATACCATAATCTGAGAAATCCATTTTAGTATATCTTGGCAAAGACTTCAATGTAATCTGTTTGGTTTAGAATAGGTCTAGAAGAAATCTTCGGCAATTATGAGAAACTTTTTGAATGATGGTTATTATATTAAAGTAAGACAACAGCATATGTCCCTGCTCTTGAGACAACAGGATGATGATTTAAAAATTCATCTCGTCTACACACGGTACTGTGATGGACTGGAAAAGGTCTGACACAAAGAGGACACGGAGAGTAATTCCTTCCATTACAATGCCATGTAATAATTTATTTTATGTTTCTCCTATCACTTACCTCTTTTCTCTAGATAGGAAGATAAAACTTAACTGTGCAACAACAACTTCAAGCCAGGCATACATGTGGGAGTCTGGTGGATGTTTTCTATGAGGCTCTGGCATCCAAATCCCATTTGCTCACATCATTCATATCCAGAACTGCTTGGGTTTCCTACTCTAATTGGGTGACTTAACAATACTGCCTGAAAAAAATGATTAAAAACATTCCATATCATGAATAGCTTGCAGTATTCATCTGCAGGGGAAAATAGTTGAAAAAGAAGCAAGAAAAAGTTTCTGATGTTTTGCTAGCATTCTTTTATGTCAAATATTCATTCCAATGTTGACATGGGAAATCGTTTTACTGACACTTTGGATGATTCATGTAATTCTCTAATAGCTCTCCTGTTTGTCAAATAAATAAAACAGTCAACCAGCACAGACAGTAACATCTAACTTTTCTTGGAGTAATCAAATCATACTTTAGATTCAAGACAGCGTCACTGTTATGACATTGTTATGCTTAAATCTCAGGTGGAGAAGATGGAAGTTAAAGGCACTCTGTACCTTGCAGAACACTACATGGTATTACATCAAAACCCACCAGCTTACTGCAGTATTAAGAAAAACACTTTCCACGGATTTTCTGATTTTGTTGTTGCAGAGAGAATAAAACCCATTCCCGTGATCTGTAAATATTCTAGCCATGCTGCAGAATATTGCAGAAGGCAAGATGTCCAATATATGCAGAACACTGAAAATGGAGCTACCTCAGACCTTAAGCAGAAGAGTATCCAATATGTGCAACTATTGATTTTGCAGCCTCAATATCCTCTAAGCACGAATCCACCTTTATCTTCAATACGACTACCAAATGCAGGCTGATCAATGTCTGCGTACTGCAAACCGCTGCTGGAAAAAAATAAAATAAAAAAAAAGGATAAAAAAGATAATTAAACCAATATTTACACACATTGCATGTTGTTTGTAGGTTGTGATCTTGACAAGCTCATAAACATGTCAAAAGCTGACTATAATTTATGTGGATTTAACAAATCAGATAATGTAAACTATTTAACATAGCAGCTTACCAAGATAACAGTCATCCTCCAGTTTCCAAGGGCATTTTTGGGGTGCCAAAAAGCAGTGGTAATTCTAAGGGTATTAGTGGACAAAATTCTCAGTGAAAAAAGAAATTTGAAATGTTGTATTGCATATAGATTTACATGCTGATATATGTCAGACCTGTATGTAGATCAAGGGGGTAAAAAAGGTAATTCAAGCTTCACTAATTTTTGTATTATTAAGTTTTGTTTA
The DNA here is from genome assembly GCA_035772895.1 of Perdix hodgsoniae. Classification (NCBI taxonomy): domain Eukaryota; kingdom Metazoa; phylum Chordata; class Aves; order Galliformes; family Phasianidae; genus Perdix; species Perdix hodgsoniae. The sequence continues at coordinate 18,203,326 of JAPSGF010000007.1, forward strand.
TAGTAATTTTCATTAATATTCCAAAGGATTCTAAAAAAAATATGTGAATTAAGGCACTGAAAACAATTCTGATCTTCACTTTCTAAAAAGTTTTTGGTACTTCTGTTCTTTGGTTTTCTTTCTGACTTTTGAACTTGACACATGACACATTTTCTGAGGTTTCTTTTGCAATCATTTCTAAATAAATAGCAGGAGACTCACATATTCCCAGTTCTACAAAAACTATCGCATTAATAAACACATCAAACAACCCGCTATTCATTATGACAAAGTAAGTTTGTTACATAGGTCATAAAATCCCCTAAGAAGTGTCCACATAATGCTGAAGTCTTGTTTGGATTAAGAAATTTAAGTAGATCTGGTAAAATTTTACTTCTTTTGTGTATATCTAGGTATAGGCATTTTCAAATTAGCAAGAGCTTAGCTACTGCAGAGGATCTTATAGTGTCTTTGTCTTCTCCAAAACAGTAATACTTAGCCTTGTAAGCCCATAAAAATATATCTGACAATAAGATGTCATTAGTTCCCCCTTGCTTAATGTGAAAATTTCAGAGAACACATTAAATGAAGTCATCTTCTGCTCTCGCTTACATCCCTTTAACCCCCATTTCAGCACGGTCATATAGCTGACGGGAAAAATGCCCTTTTTGCTAGCATCCATCTGTGGAATGTTTTTCTGTTTCTTTTTTTTTTTTTTTCATTCTATATTTTGTCATTTTGAGCAATAATAGAAACTGAAATCTAGCCTCCTGGTGTACAGTGGCTTAAACATTTGAAATGCTTTTTGCTGGAGGGTGCTGTTAGTGCTTTTGTGCACTGTTTTGTTTTTTTGTCTCCCTACCCAGTATCCAGTATGCTCTACTGCATAACAAATATTTTTGATGAATACGTAGTCAACCTGCAAATTCTCTGGGTTCAATAGTAAAAGCAGCAATGGATTCATAGCTGTGTACACACATTATTGCCTGTGTTCTTCCACTGAATGTGAAATGTGGTTCTTTTAAGGGAGGGCCTTAATACGGTCCTAGTGTGGTGCAAGAGTAAACTGTGTGGGGAAGATGTGGGGGTGTACCAGAATCACCTATACACTCTTCACAGCAGTAGAAATTCTGTCACAGAAGAACATCACCAGATTGAGAGGACTGATCATTTCCTTCAAAACAATCTCTTATTTCATGGTGTAGGGAAAAAAATTTACTATCTCCAGATGGCATAAGCGTCAGTGCCACAGTAATTTGCCTCTGTAGCAGGAGTCCTTGTCCTTCCCTGTACATCTGTGTCAGAAAGCAAGCACAAATTTTTTTGTGATCTTTGATCTCTCACAGAAGATCAAGGAGTTGCAAAGCAGAAACAACATTACTCATTAAATTCCAAAACCAAATGCAAGAACAACAAATTACCCATACATTCTCCATGCTTGTTGCACAGCTGCCATGGAGAAATTTAGGATGTTCCTTTCCATGAAGGAGACACTGCAAATATCCCATGCTATAAGGACTGCACATTCTTCTACTATGTGAAAGCATCCAGCTGGCATCTTGGGGCATCACAAATGTTAATTTGTATATAAAACAGATGTATGACATAGGAAGAAAGGAGAACATAAGCATATCATTGAGATTAAGAAACTAAAATATTTATATATTTAAAAACAAACAAACAAACAAACAAAAAAACACTTTTCATGTGAAAACAACAACAGTGGACAAATCCCACGTTCTTTTTCAATACAGCATTTTCCTACCAACCTCCATCCCCCAAACCAAAACCAAAACCAAAACAAGCTTTGTTGCTATAAGCTGCATGGTATAACAGAACTTGCCAGTTTTCTGTTCTTTGCTGCCTGTGGCTATTGCTTTTTCTCATCCTGAGAGAAAATAGATCCACCAGAACAAGTCATTCAAGAAGTTCTGTTCCTTTCACTGCCAACGGGCCCTGGAACAAATCACATAGAACAAGATTGGAAGTGATGACAGGAGACCGAATATTTTCAAATATCATTAGGCATCATGGCAACATCAGGAATCAGACTGCAAACAGAAATAACTTTCTTTTCTGTGGTGTCTAGTTTGTAACAAGGTCATAAAGACACTTCCTACTTCGTATGTGTATTTCAAAATTCAATATGTTAAAGACACAAATTGTGGTTTAAGTCTACTGCCTTCATGAAGTGAGACTAAGATAAAATTGACACCATCATTTAACTTGACATCTGGCTTCCTGGGCAGGGCCTCAGTAGACAGACAGGAGCCTGGGCTTGAGTGGCTGAAGGAGATAGCCTCACTCTCTCATCACTCTGTAGCCTACTTTACAACATCCATGTACAAATCTTACAGAGAGTATAACAGAAAGAATAACATCGATAACACAAAAGCCCATGCATCCTCAAGAAGTGAAAAGCAATCTTTACAAATGTTATGTGCTTTTCTCTGTAGTGTCTGAAAAAATTGCAAGTATCCAAAACATGAATAAGATTAGTAAGTTTCCTTTTTTATTTCACTTCATTCTTCCTTGATTGGTCACATTAAATAGCTTCTCTGGTTTGGATACTTTGACTTGTTTGTGTGAAAACAGAATGTTGAGTCAGAACATGAGATTTCTCAATGCTGTTCTCAGAGTGAAAAGGCACATGGCCTGTCCAATCTCCCAGGGCACTGTTTCATAGCAATGGGCTACCTCTCTGAGTGATTTACTGTTCACCAGTGTGAGCTTTCTTCACAGCTAGCAGTTTCAATTTTAAAGCTGGAAATTCCTCTCAGGAAAAATCTCCATGGAGATTTTAAATATCAGGTTGAAGACCTTGAATCAGACACTATTTTCAATATGTATACGGAATAGTGGTGTGGTTTTTTGGAGACCAGATGGATTTCTGTCCTTGAAATCATTCAGACTGTTCTCAGAGTGAAGCTTCAATCCTAGGTGTAAAAAATTCACCTAATCTAATAATTCATTCTGAAGGTATAGAAAGTATGTGTCAGTGTGTCCTGCTCTGTGCTCACAGGAATAAAATTCAGGCTTGGTTTTTGGCTTTTTTTCCTTTGAATTCTTTACGGAACTGGAGGGCTAAGGGGAAGGCTTAATGATTCTTAGTTTTGGGTTTGTTCTACTGTCACCTCCAGGAAGGATTCAGCATCAGACAGTAATGTAACTAAATGGTGGTAGGGTTGATTTATGGTGGAAAAGATCTCGGAAGAAAACCATTTCTTCTTTCATGTTTTAGTCTCTCAATATCTGCCATCTCTGTGGGCTGACTTAACATGCAAAATGTGAGCCACTATGAATTCATGAGTTTTATATGCAACTTCCAAAATCTCATCACAAAAAACCTTGTTGCTGAGCTCAGTCTAAAATCAGTTTGGAATCAGTTGTTCATATATACATCTGAACTATCACTAGTTAACAATAAAGCCACTGATCCTTCAAATGTTTTATTAGGCTACAGACAATAAAGTGAGGTTGGAAAAAGAACATCTTAGAGCTGTCATGTTACCAAAATTCCATCTTCTAATCTCAAATTGCTGACAAAAAAGCTTGTTTTTTTGACCAGCATAGTAGATACACACAGCCTTGGTTGCTTCATGGATATGTTTAATACTACCTGAAGAGAAGATTAAACCTATGAGACATTCTTGTTTGATATTTTGCTGTAGCCAATTTTGTATCACTCACCGTTTCCCATTTTTCAAATGAGAAATTAACCTCCATGAAAACAAAGTTTGATTTAAGAAAGAAATTAATCAAAACCAAAGAAAATATTTAGAGTTAAATAGATAAAAAATGCCCAGAAATCAGAATTCTCATTTCTGGAAATTTTTGTTAGTACAGGCCATTTGTTCTTTATGGGAAAGAAAAAGAAAAGTTTCTAATCTGTATGTGCTGCACTTGAAAGATAGCTATGTTCTCTTTATCAGCATAAGAGCATATAATTTCATTCTGCTAAGCAGGTCAATAGTAGCCAGTGACCACAGCTACTTATACTGCACTTGTTTTACATCTGCATAGTATCGCTTTCAAGCTGAAATAATGAAGTCTTGCAAATGTTCTACTATAGTATCCAGTGCGAAACTACCAATTTTTAACTCACACATCTCAAGAAATGGAATAGACTGAATTCACTCTATAAATGTAAATACTGGTAATAATGATCTTGAACCTACACAGTCCTAACAAGTTATTTATAGCTGGATACTGTTCTTAAAAATCTCCCTTTGAGTGCCAGTATTTTGTAAGCAAATAAATCATTGTCATAATCCTGTCTATGCTTTGATGGAGTTACAAGAGCTCTTGGGATCCAATTCTGCCTAAGTGAAAATCCCCTTACTGCAGATGTTCTGCCTCTGTTTATAAGGTTGGTGGACAGTGATCTCAGCTTTCAGTATGCAACACCACTTGTTATCTAAATAACTCTGATGTATATTAGAGATCAAAGGTGTTCTTGATAAGTACACTTGAAAAAGATACGGAAGCAAGTCCATTCAAACTTTGCCTCAGAAAAACAGAATTTCAAAGCAAACAAACAAACAAGCTAGTAAACAAACAAATGAAAAAAAACTACCCTATATAATATCCACTTCTGGGACTGTTACATGGTGAACAGTTTCCTATGCTGAATTAGGAATCTTCTACGTTAATTCATTTACATTATTTAACATCAGTTGCTCCGGAACTAATGCCCCCTGTATATTTCCATGGAAGTAACAATAGGTACTAAGACCACCATAACACTATTTAATAGAGCAAATTATCAGCTACAAAACACTATTTTTCAACACAGGCATCACCATTAGCCATGCATTTCACCACTAACAAACAGGAGCCTACGTGCCGTGCTTGTAAAAACCTGCATAGTTACTCAGAATGTAACTTGCCTTCCATGTCACTATCACCACCTCTGAAAGGCACCACCCGTCACCTCACTGTGCTCACATCCACTTTTTGGTCTCCAGAAACATTCAGCAAGCATCTACAAATGTCAATGGGGGTATTTTTCCTGCAGGGAGGAACTCAGCAACAAACTTTTAAGAGCTTCCACATCAGCCATCATTGTGTCAGACTGCCCCTCTGCTGTTATCTGTCACATGTCAACAACTGTAATGGGATATAGGTGGGAAGGTTCAACCTCTATTGCCATACCACCACCATTTGCCTCTGATGTCATGGGCCAACACAGTAAAATAGGAGGTATGACTTTTAGAGAAGCCCTTGTGTAGACTGTTAGCTCTAAAGAGAACCTGAATGAAAACATTGGCTTTGTCAAAGTAGGCAATTTAGATAGCTAATGGGAATGCAGTGCCAAGCATATATAATAGAAGAGGATTATTTTGTTCAATTCAAATGATTCCGTTTGTCTAGAAGGGATCAAATGGATTTCAATCAATATATATTCTATTATTTTAGGTGTCTTCTTTTGTATACTGATGATGGGAAATCTAAACTATAACTTATGCTACTTAATGCCAGAAGTATAGATGTCTAAGCTTGGTGACATTATTTAAAAATGTGCCACCATTTATGTTTTACTTAGATTATGCATTTAAATTGTTTACACTTTCTGCGGTCATTTTTAGCTTCTGAAATGCTGAGTGGCTTGCACTGAGCTCTAAGAAATCTAAGGACCCAAACACATTTTTCTACTTAAGTTTCCAACCTTTTTCTGTAACTTTATTGTTCACTGGGGAATGTGAGGCACAGCAAGTTGTTCAAACATTCTGGCATTTGAAGTAATGGATTAGTAAATATTTAAACTGTCATGCAAGACTACTATTCTTCATAAATAAAGCATCTCAAAGTGTTTAGATGGACTGTTGTTTAGGACTCACAGGTTGTTCCCTGCCTTTGCCTTGTGAGTGCTTCTGTCATGAAGGATCAGTTTCTCAGCACTAAAATGCCTTCATCACTTTTGCAGTACATCATATGCTCAATTTTGCCTCTTACCAAGCAGGGGAGAGACAGCACAGTAGTCCATTGTGTGAATGAGAGTGCTGTGGTAGGGAGCTCTGAGAGGAAATGGGCCAAGCTATTTTTACTTTAGTGGATATTATGAATATTCATCCTAGGGCTTAGAGTAGCACTTATGCTGTAAATTTCCACTCCACCATTCTGCACACAAACATCTATACACACCAAGACCTCTGACCCGCACTGAAAACAAGAAAGATGCAGTTTTTCAACCACAGTTATACCAGCCTGTAGATGGGTCTGCTTGTCTCACAAGCAAAACAAACAAACAACAACAAAACAAAAACAAACAATGTTTGTGTGAAAAATCTTGATGAAGAAGAGGCCCAAATCAAGAGTAAAAGAGATAGATGAAGTCCCAGTTAGATGAGGTCCCCACAGAACAATAATCTCTGCAACATCGGTTTGAAGAAATCATTCCTCACATGAACAATGCATGTGAACAGAAATCTTACAATCTTGTCCAAAAGCACAAAGAAAGAATTACGATTTTTCTTTGTCTTATAATATTCAGAGACTTGTATGAAGAAAGAATTATTGTCATCACCAATAAAATATATCCTGCTTTTTGATATACATACTTGAAAACTGGTGATTGTGGAACTCTGTCATCCATGCCTACATGTTTTTGTAAAATGGAAGAACAGTCATTACCGTCTTTGAAGAACCAAAACGATCAGATGTTTACAATATTCAGTGTAGTTTCGGATCACACATGATGAATTCAAGATTTGCAATGTACTCCATTAAGATAATGATGACTGCATCGTTAATGCATATAATGTTATCGTAGTTGAGGCATTCAAATAACTAATAAGACAACTCACAAGAGCATTGAACTTAGATAGAAGTACAGAATATCTATAGAAGCCTTGAATTGCGAGAGGATTCAGCGACACTTCAATCTCAGGCTTTCAAACGACTTAGTAAAAAAACACAAATTTCTAGCTTCTATTTTAAATTTGGAAGCAATATTCTTAATTTTGCTTAAATAACTGTCTCTTACATTCTATTAAATTCTGGCTGTTATTTTAAAAATAATTATTATCTACAAGTTGCATTTCTGTACTTATGTAAATACTATTTTTGCTGCAGTACAAATGTATAGCTTGCTGAAATAAATGCATACATTTTCCTGATTTATTAGCAATACATACATATCAAATAAATTTTAAAATCCCAACAGATCATTATAATCCAGCGTTAGGAGTCTGTATGGTTCCTTGTTCTTAGGAAATAAACAAATGTATATTTTCTTCTTCAGAGCTTCTCTTTCTGATAGATGTGGTCACACATAACTAGGAGCAACATGGAAGTAAAGTCTACTGGAAGTAAGGACTAAGAAGCTTTCTGAAAAAATACTAGTATTTTCACTCATTATTTTTTACATCTCAGGTGAGAGAAGGCATTGATTTCAGGACTCTTTTTCCTCTTCCAATTATTTAAAAAATGTCTAATGAGGTGAAAATACACTTTATAGTGTTAACTGCAGTTTAGCTATTTTCAATATACTCATTCTCCACAATAAATTGAAGAAAGAGATATGTCTTCCTTACATGTAGTATGAAAACACTGCATTGGTGCTATTAGATAATATCTGTATAACTAGATAGTATTTGCAATGTTTTTATAGCATACATTCTTGATACTGGTAATACCAAGCCTTTTCACTCATGTTGCAACACTGAAACCCTTGCTAAAACAGGTACGTTTTCCTTAATCTCTTTTGTAAGAAGAGCAATTTCAAGCAACCCTCAGGACACTAGAGCAGACAGTCTCTGTCAAAGCAAGGCTTTCCACAGCACTAAGGCAGCTCCCCAGCTACCACTGACCCATGCTCACAGCGTAAGTAGAAAGGGAGAACAGTGTTATAACTGAAATACAGCTACATATTACTAGTACCTTAAACAACCTGCATGGTATAAAATGTATTTCAGTTTCATTAAACTTATTCTGAGAATCAAATGATCACAGTATTGCTCAGGGCTATGTTTTAAATGGTACTGACATGCCATAAGATTCAAATGCATGCTTAGTGAGGCTGGTATATGTGACTAAGCATCTGAAGTCCATTAGCCTCCTGTTTTTCATGTGTAAACCTACACAACTCTGTGAATTTACCCCAAAAGTTATTTGTGTGTGTGACTGAAGACCACATGTGCACATATCATCACTTGTGTACACACTCTTCTGAAGATACACTGTTTTCTGATCAGCTGCAGTTGAAATCCCAACCCATTTCTATCTTTCAAACAAGTAAAATGGTTAACAGCTATGAAAGCTAAGTGATGCTTATTATGTTCAGATGAAAAGTTAACAGCCTAAGAGACAACTAAAGATAGAAAACTGTGAAACTTCTTTTTTAAAGCAGGAAATTGTAATCGACATTTTTAAATCTAATGCTGAAGGCAACTTTCTTGCTCAAAGCTAATGTCACATATGACAGAAATGATGGCAAACAGCAATTTAAGACAGAGAAGTCAAACATTAATACTGAATATTTATAAAGCATTTGCCTGCTTAACTATTTCGTCTTTAAGTATCATTGAAGTACTAAAACACAGCTTAAGGATGCTTTCAGTGTGTCAACAACAACAAAAAGAGAAAAGTGACAGATCTGATTAAGTCTTTAGGCATGAAGACCTCTGTGAAAAGATTACATGTAAGAAGAAGCAGAGAGAGAACGCTGCACAATTTTCATCTGAACTTCAGAACCACACAGCTCTATTTTATAATTTTAGACAAGTAAAAACAACATTTTATTTACTTATAAATTGCTTTTCCATGTTGTTTAAATAAGACAATGAACAGTTCTACATTATTTCCATAAATTCCAATCAAAGTCAGCTTCAGTTCTTTCTTATTTTGTATTTATATGCCACATTTCTGCAAGCAATGCACAACATATTCCTGGGTATTTGATTGTATTATGTTTCATTTGTCATACACACTGCTAGGCCACTCAGAAACAATTACACAAAATGGTACAGTAACACAGAGAAAACAATGCATCTTTGATGCAACAGTAACATAGCAATAGCATAAATTATCTTTCATATACACAACAGTCAATATTTGTCAAGACTTTGGTATTCAAGCGCTTCTATTAGTATTAATAGAACTTAGAAATTCAGAGAACTGTAGCAGTTAATCAAGTTTCCATTATTAAAATAACTTTGATTTAAGCAAATTACCCTTAAACCTCTGACAAACCAGCAATTTAGATAAAAGTGCTAAGTCATTGGTCTGTAACTGGATTCTTAGAGCTGATTTATGGAATAATTTCCATATGTGAATCCTCCCCTCAACACCTTAAAAATTCAAATCTACCTACCAGTCAAACAGCTGTTCATCAGGAAATAACATCAGGAGATAACGATAAAGTGAAAATCTATTAGATGGCCAAAAGAGCAAGAACTAGATGCCTCTTGAATTTAAGTCTCTTAGAAATAGCTCTGCCACATTTGATGTCTAATGATGTGTAATGTGTATAGACAATGTCTATGTATTTTATTAGATTTTAAAATTTATGTCAGAGTACTTTGCAAGAAAATCCAAATACAGTATATCAAACAATTCTGAAATAGGACTCACTAGACACACAGGAGGTCTCGGTTTGGAAGAAAGAGAAGAGAAGGAAACAGGTTTAGCTTCATGACCATAAAGAGTCTGTTCTGATTGGATTTTATCACTGATTTTCAAAAAGCAGAATAAGCCTCTTCCACATATCTCATTTCACATAACAACAATAACAACAAAAAAGAGAGTAAGAAAATGAAACTATGTCTAGATAATGGAAAAGAGGAAAATATCTTTTTTTAGCCGAAATTCAGAGTAACTGGAGTATCAGTAAAACAGAATGCTGAAAAATAACCATCTCAAATAAGATTGAAAGTTTTGTTATCAGAATAGTGGAAGAGCAAAGTGAAAAAGAGAGTGCCGGTAAAAGGTAAGAGAACAAAGTAGAATGGAAACAGTCAGGAACATAATCCACAAGGTAAAGTTCACAGCACTGAGAGTTTAGAATCGTACAATCACTTAGGTTGGAAAAGACCTACAAGGTCTTCAAATCCTTATGACTGAATTTGCAACCAAACTGAAAAGGCTACTGAAGATAAGCACAAATAATACTGCTAAAATGAATAACTGCATTCTACAAGGAAGGAATCCTCTTCAGCATTCATAACCACACAGCACAATGCATACTTGACAATTTAAAAGCAGGTACTTCTTCCTGTGTGACAAAACTACCCAATGAATTTTAAATTTCACGTCTTGCAAGAAGACATTATCCCATGCAGGGATTTGGCAAACAGTTCAGCATGATTCTCTTTAGAATCAGACGTATTATTTTTATAAGCAAAAGACATGCATATCTGAGTAGTAATACGCTGTTTCCCACTGTAAGCAGTTCACAACCTGATTTGATGTAAAGATAATGTATCTATAAAAATAACAGACCACTGTTTTTTCCTTTTTTTTTAAATCAATTTTAAGCAAATATGGACCTACACAATTTCAAAACTAGAGGTAACTGACAATCTATCACATCATTAAATATGCTGTTCTAGATGTCGGTAACCCCCATCACAAAATATCTGCAGTTTATTTATAATCTGAATTTCTACTGTTTGCATCTTTTCCAGTTCTTTTCTGTGATGCTTAAGTGGTCATGGGCTATGAGGTACATCATATGTTCCTAAAGTTTACCTGGAAAAAAGTTACAGGTCACAGATCTCAGCCATCTTATGAGAAGACACCATTTGAAACTTAGATCAGGTAGCTCTTACTTCTTCTCTGAACATCTTCCACTTAAAGGCAAACACTGATACTTGTCATACTTATTTCATATATGGAGATAAATCTGGAATCATACGGACAGCTTTATCCCTGATACCATATCTAAGAATTTAATTCACTGTCTTAGTTATGTCACTGAAACACAGGCTCAATTGTTAATGTCATTATTTCATAAAACTTCAGAGTGCTGAACTCCTCCTACAGTTTGTATCTACATTTCAGGACAGGTCTAGAGAAGTAAGGGACCACTCTGGAGCAGTTTAAACATGTTCACCAGAACAGTGATCATGGAAGTTGGCATTTTGGTTTCTTCCTTGAGAAAGTAAGAATGCTGTTTTGACTTAATTATGACTTATTGTAGTAATAGAGAATTTTCCAGCAGGAACAAAATCTTAATCCTCTGCTTGTCACTTCTCCAGCATTAGGAAAAGTCAGCGTGATGCAAACCACAACTCCTGTAAAAAATGAGTTGAGAGATATGCAGCAGAAAAGCAGAACTTCTGGGTTCTTAAGCCAGTCTGTCTAGGTCATTAGGTCACTAGGTCATCCTACAATCTTGAGTATTACTCCTCGCTTCATTAGTCCTGTCATACCTGATCACTCAAAATGAATCTGAATTTCTTCATTCCTATCACTGTAGTGTTAAGCTTGGTAATGTAACCTAAATTTAACTCTGCTGCCTCCACTGGTACTAAATGGAATAGTTTAAGTAGTTTTATACAAGAAGCTTCAGCATTCCTCTAAGAAAAGAACTCAGTTTTCAACTGAAGCTCTATTTTCACATAAAGTACAGAGTTAATACTCGCTACTATAAGTTTTATGCTAAATTGATACCTGTCATCTGCTTTAGTCCTTTTTCTAAAGACGTATGAATTTCAGGCTTCATATGTTCTTTGATTCGTAAAAGAAAAAAGCAAACAAGCAACCCCTCCTTTGAAAGCTACTTCATTTTCACACCTTTGATAAAGAAAGGGAGGAAAGAACATAAACAACTTTCTACAAAGATTTTCAGCATTTCCTGTGTGCATTTCATGTAGAAATAAAGCAAAAACTCTTTTCTGCATGAGATTCTGGCTTTTCTTTCTTCAGTATTAGAGTCTGCTAAAGGGAATGGAGATTATTAAAAATGAATAAAACATAGAAAATTATTCTAGGATGTTCCTTATCTCAGGACAAGTTACATGTGACTTATGGCCAACCATTTTTCAATCCCCAAATCAAACTCATTCCACCTTTTCATGCCATTTCTGCTTAAGACATAAAACTGATTTTTAAGTAATTTATTTAGAAAAAAAAGAACTATTAAAAATCCTGATTTTATTTTTTTCCAAAATAAGCATATAGACATAGAGGTCAACTAAAGATGAATAACATTTTAACATCTCCAGTGCCTACACATGACAAATTACTGGTCCACAAAGAAATTCCTATTTAATATATCATTTATAGGAATACACTCCTATAAATTAATTCAAAAATTATCATTAGTTAACATTTCCTACATGCAGTGAAATTGAACTTGTTAAAAGGTGAGAGAAAACACTAGAACTCTCAGGTTTACGCAGGAAAGCTTTGATAAAAAACTAGGAACTATATTAAAGTGAACATATATATTAATTAAAGGGTAACGTGAGAGATACAGCAAAGTTCCAGCACATCAACAGGAGTGACAAATTATAACAGATTTTGTGTCACCACATAAGTGTCTGCTTATGCATTTATAGGTTAATGACTACAAAAAGCATCTGTACTTAGAATAAAGTTTCAGAACAGAGAATTAAATCTTTCAAGTAGCTTTCTTTCCTTTAGAAAAGGCAACAACAATGACACCTTGTGTAATTCAGAAATCACACAGTGAAATGAAAAGACTAGAGAGTAAATATATAATGTAAAACAAAATTATTAGAGGTGCTACTTAATTTTCTTCACAGGCTATAAAACTGAACAGATGGTGACCTATCACTAATGTGATCCTGCTAAGTAACTTAGTATGATGTACAGCTCAGTGAAGGTCAGCAAGCATGAGCACAATTGTCGTTATGACTTAAGGCAACAAAAATACAAGGAGCACCAGTTTCATGAATGCAAGACAAACATGAGAGCCAACAGTTTACAAATTCAAGTAAAACACTCTCCACACAGCTCTCATTAATAGAAAAATTCAAGCATTTAAAACAAGACATTAGATTCTTCGCCCCTTAAAACTTTTATTTGGACTGTTTGAAACTGGGCTAAGTGACAAGGAGTGACGGAATCTAGGTCTCAGCTAGAATGTGGTCACAAAGGGCCTTTCAAACAACAACAATCTGCCTCCAGCCTCCAGCCTAATTATAAACTTAACAAGGGGCAAGGGGTGAGTCTAAAACCAAATACCGCAGGCTGCCCCTGCAGAAAGGGGACACCTCTTTCTCCAGCCTATCCCTCCATTTGGCTGCCCCTTAGTAAGTCAACCCAAGCAGGACAAATGTGTTCTCCCCTGAGAACTTCATTAGAGCTGAGGGGCTTAGGTTAAGACTAAGCACAAGTCATGGAGTGTGACTAGGGTTAGGGGATGTAGACAGACAAAGGCTCTAAGGCTTGGCTGCACAGAACTCTCAAAGGGAAGTAGACTACAGAAGAGTTTGATTCTAAGGGTTTCTTCAACTTGACAGGAATGGGTAATATGGACAGAGGCCTTGCTCACTTCAAGGATTATAGCTGGGAGATAAACAAAGCTTACAGTTGCAATTGGGTGCAACTGAAAAAACTCAGCGAAAGAGGTAATGTGCAAAATTATTCTTAAATTTTCAAAGAACAACCTAATTTTATTCGTTATGAAGACTAACTTCAACAAAAGTAGAGGAACAGAAGCAAAGAAATGCTTCAGTCCTAGCAGCTAATTGCTATGACTTTTCATTCCATTCTAATTCTTCCTGCAGTATATCTTGAAATTATCAGAGTTTATGTTAGAACACTTGTTACAAGGTATACTATTAGCTGACCGTGTAGTACTTAATCATCTGTTTATAACGTTAAATGTTGGGATTGCTCTTTCCAAATTTTCCTGCAAGCCTGCATTTCCATACACAGTTATATCAAGGCTTATTTGGATTTCCTTTCTGCAAGTAGTAAACTTGACAACTGACATTTCCAATTATATTTTTATGTATTTATTTTAGCACAGATCTAGATTCAGACCTCATTGTGCATCATTTATTTTGATAATGTTTAATAATCTTGGGAGCTTTAATACGATGAGACTGATCAGAGGCAGAAACTCATAATGCCTTATGGAGAAGGTTGCTACAAGGAAATGCACAAAGGAGACAAAGATGTTGAAGAGACAACTTCAGTGTCCCCGTAGTTTGTGCACAGCAACATTTTCTAGTTTTTTCTTACTAGTAAAAATATGGAGAATGTTTTTCCTGGCCATGACGCACTTGTAAATTACTTTTCACTATCAGCAGTGAATCAGCCCCCTATTTAGTAAAGGCTACCAAACCATGGGGAACAAAGGTAACAGAATGTCCCCAAGCTGAAACAGCAGGTTTTCTCACAACCCCAGACATCACCAAAATACAGCAAAATTGGTACTTGACATATATCCTAACGTGAAAAAGTAATATAAGAAGCACAGTTCTGTTTTCTGGACAGGAAACGAGTGTGAATCACATCAGGCACACATGATAGATACTGCAGAGAGGAAACAACAGTGGTCCAAGAACTCTGTGGCTAGTTTTGATTCTACTGAGACAATGTGAAAACTGAACTCAATGTCAAGAAGCTGCATCAGGAAGTTCTAACAGATGATCCAGTGTGAAATACATTGTTTACTTATAAATTAGCAGATGATTAACAAGGAGAACCATGAAAGGGGTAATTGCACTTGATTTTAAAATATTAACTAAACAGTAGAAGAAAATCAAGCTTTAAACAAGTAATTCATTTTTGCTATTGCTCGTCATGCAGCATCCATTAACTACAATAACAATATGTATATTCTTCTACCGTAAAAATAAATCAGAGGTAAGGGCTCCTCTAGAAGTATAATGATTATTTGTCCTCTGATTTACCATCTCATAAGGCCAGTAGTTTGAACCTTTATGAAGACGACCAAGGAGTCAAAGAAGCAAAGGAGCCCCAGTAAATTGATTCAAGGCTGATACGAGATATTACCTATATGCAGGTATTGCACAGATGCAACAAGATCTGAACATCAGAAAATAATAAGTGGTAGATGGTAACTTCTTACTGATTCCTTCAAGAAGCTGCACTGTACTGAACACCTACATCTGTTTAAGGATTTCCTGCCTCCAACAGTATCAACTTGGGAAATGAAGATTTCACAGAGCCCTAGAATACCAGGCATTTGAAAAATACTAATTACTGTATTGCACCGTACAATAAAAGCTTATTTTCAGACCAAAGGGCTATTCAAAGACCATAGTACCTATTGCTGAATAGTAATTAACTCTTCTTATTTTTATTATTTTTATTTTCACCATCCTATCCATGAGGCCTTCTAATATCTCTGAAGTGTTGAAGTGTAGTCATAGAGAAAACTCTAACAAGTATTAACGCTTAAAGCAAACCCAGTTGTTTAATTTTTCCTTTCACTCATTATCATTCCCTCTTCCCACCCTAATACTTGCTTCAGAAATGTAGTAGACATCTCAACAACTCCATGGTAATGGCAAGAGTTCCAAATTCTAGAAAATGACATCTGATCAGTTTACATTTCTACAGTTTATTGAGCAGACAATACCCTTAAGATTGCTTTCCTTAAGTTTTACCAGTTAGAAAGCTGTTACTACAGGGAAAATAGAAGTAGAATTAAAAACCTATTGAACTGTGATACAAACATGGAAAGTGTGAGCAGAAAAAGAAATCAAATGTTTAGTGTTGGTTAAAAATGATCAATGTGGTAGGATCTAAGGCATTTAAATAAGTCTTACATAGTATCTAGGTGAACAGTAATTAGCATTTCGGTAGCAGATGTACCTCATTATTTGAGTCAGTATTTTTTGAGAATACTAGAAAACAGGAGATAAAGTTGAAAAATGTGCTTAAAAAGTATGTTTTGTCCTTAAATCCCCCCATTTTTTCTGTGTAGGCTCTTGATAGCCATAACTGATCATACTGTCCTTGACATATTCTGCTGTTAATTGAATTCTGCCTAACCTCCCTTACTTCTGTGATCAGACCAGGTATAAAATGCTGTATGTTCAGACTGCATTAGATTCCCTTTTGTATTTGTTCATTGATTTTGGCACAATGTTTTCAGCTTATCCACACCAAGATGTAAAATATATGATACACAGAGTAAACAACTATATGTCGAAAGATGTCTCCAGCTTAGCCTGCATGGGATTTGCTGATCTGAGTGAATGCTGACAAAATCTAAAAAAGGCAAAGATGAAGGGAGCTCAACAAACTCCACAAGCCTAGAGGAAAAGACAGTGAAACAACAAAGATAACTGGCCTTGTATTGGCTTGGTCCAATCCTTCTTGATTAGATGGAAAAAGTCAACTCACAGCAAGTGTTCTTGTTTATAGAGGAACAAAAAGTTGCACCACAAACAACCTGAATTGTAATAGTAATATTTTCTATGTATATGTGATTTTTTATTTCATGGCCTTCTAACATATACTAATCAAGGCTGCCAACCTAGAAAACTGAGCAAGGAAAGTGAGTAGTAAATACGATTGCATGGCATGCTCTAAAATAATCAAATGGCTAAAGTTACAAAATGGCTTTACTTCTGCATGAACATAAGCTGAAAAGAATATGGGAATGGCAAGAACCCAAGTCCTTGACTAAGATATTTTAATGATATATTTTTATTAGTTATAATGCCTACATTGTACCTCTGAGAAGTTAGAGCAAGACCTGAGATTCCGCTGATCTGAATCTTTACATAGAACAATAGAGGTTTGTTGTTAACAAACTAGTTGTACAAAACCATATTTAACAAAGAACATTACAGTCCTTTCAATAAGATTTTCTGCCTTTATTTTATGTAACTGAATACTAAGAAAAACTAGATTTCATATGTAAAATATGTGAAATAGCAAAAAATGGTATCACCAAATCTAGTTGATCTCTAATGATCTGACGACTGATTTTGTTGTGTCGTCTTTGTCATAGGTGAAGGTGCACATTTTGAAATAATTAGCGTTCAATCTTGAAGCATTTCAGCCTATTGAAAAAAAATGAAGAGCATTATAAGGATAAACAGACTGTGACAGTTTCTGAATATACTTGAATTACTGTGCTGAATATACACATAACTACATCTTGATCTGAGAGTAAGTGTATTTTTATTCATCATTTATTTTATTTCTTTCTTCATTTCTTTTCTTTTTCCTCCCTCATCCCACACTGAAACTGAATGTTAGTTCTCACCAGTCTTAATAACATGTGATTTTAAGGAGCAAAGGTGGACTTCCATCCCCAGCACTATTAATTTTATACATCAATCAAGATTCTCCTGTTGCAGTTGGCTCTAGAAAGTGACTAGATCGTTGCAAATAGAAGGGACCTCTATAGATCATATAGGTCAAGGCAACAAAGAATGGAGTAACACACAGCAGGTCACTCAGGGCTGTATCCAGGTAGCCTCTGAATATCTCCATAGATGGAGACTCTACAACCTCTGCAGGTAAGCTATGTTTGACCACTCTTACAGTAATTTTATTGTTATTATTTTGTTTAAATTGAATGTCATGCTTTCAAATTTATTTCTGTTACCACTTGCTAAGAATTGTAGCACCTCACTTTTCAACAATATGTTGTAATTTTCATCCTACATACATTTATAACCATATGTTTTTTTTTCATATTTTCAAGTATGCAAACACAATCCTGATCAGCTCTTCTTCCACCCTGATATTTCCCTGGATGTACGTAAAATGTAGAATCATATCTTTCCCTCCATCTGTGTTTTGCAAATCAAACAAGCCAAACTTGTTTACTCTCTTCTTGTACAATATTCTTTCCTCTCAGTCTGCTATTCTGTGCCTACTCCAGTGAATACTGATTGAACTTGTGCATGAAGAACTGAAATTACATATAATTCCGAATTAATTTGCAGTGTGAAGTAGTACTAACATATAAACTCTTCTAAAAGTCTCCTCACTCATTTATTCTTAATTCATTTATTCTTAGCTGTAAAATGTTAATGTCTAATCTCAACACTCTGCCTACTAACTTTCATCCAAGTGAGATGATCAGCAAGTGCTGATCATCGTACAAAAGAACAACACAACATACAAAAGAAAACACAAAAATCAGGTTAACTAATCCCGCTTCTTTAAGAACATGGAATTGTATTCCAATATGCATTCACTTTTTAAATTACACCTGTTCAGCTGTAGATTGTAATGGAACAATCTGAGGAATGTTTCATGTGCTCCTATCTTGTTTGCCTATTTTGCTTCAGTAAATTACTCCGACACGAGAATAAAGGACACCTTTTATAAATTTGTTTAATAACCTATTCAAAGTTCTAGAGTTAGTATGAATTCCAATGAAACAAAACATAAGGGTGCTTTCCCTTATTCCTACAATACTTTGGACAACCCCACCAAGGCAACAGATATTTAAAACACTGATAGATTCAAAAGAAATTTCTGTGAACTTCCCTGCACCTGCCCACTGAACTTCTCTGTCAACGTATTTTCTGCAGCAGGTAAATTTCAGTGGCATATCGCTGAGTTTCATGATTCATTCCCTGTTGTAGATGGTAGCTGTGAATCACCATTTTGAATCATGGATAATCATCACTTGCTAGGCCACTGTAAGTGTGCTATGCAGTTAACAGAGTGAAGCTAGGGAAAGTACACCCAAGACTTCAAGTCCTCTTTATCATCTTACTAATGTCATATGATCTAAGGGGAAAAAAAAATCTATTTGAACCCTATAATTTGTTTGCATTTTACTTCTACTTTACTTTTAACATTAGGTTTACCCAAAACAAACAGATACGTGCTCTTTAATTCCTTCTTATGATGCATTTTCTTGGAGTTATTTCAAGCCATCGTGAACTTTGCTGAGAATATAGTACATTATAAAAGTAGGAAAATTGATATTTGTCAAACATAACATATTTTTAATTACGATGCACTTATTTCCACACCATGGCTGAAAAGTTCCTGTACATGTAGACCAGCTAATGTGTAATACGACATGCAAATGCACACTAAATGGTTCTGAACACAAAGAATAAGAGACAAGCTTCTTCCAGAAAAGAAGTGATGATCTCTGTACAAAACTAGAATTACTACTGAATATGTAACTAGTATCAAAGATTCCACTCTTCTCAAACTGACTTCTGAAGACTATTCCAGAATACTGTGTAATACTGTGTAAGCTTCTGAAAATTATCGAGCTGTAATAGTTAATTCAGTGTTTTCTGAACTGTGGTCAAGTGGAATGCTGTGGCCTTCTTACAGTGAGAAAATGCACCAGAACTGTGTCATCTTTCTTTCAGAATATTGCAATATTATGTACTCGAGGAAATATTTGAAAAGAATGGAATTTTAGGTGCCCCTATTTAGCAGACAAAGCAATATTATAGAGTACCTTAGACTTGCTGTGAAACTCAAGATAAATATTTGCCACAGACTTCAAAATCTTCCTGATGACAACGAAGTACTTGCATGAGTTTGTCTAAATAATACACACATGTTCAGGCATGCTTAGAAAACTTAATGGATGAAATACAGAACTGGATGATTATTGCTTCTGTATTTTTGCTGATCTCCCTCACTGCATGACCACTAATGTTCTTTAGATCAAGATACTTACTTTAAAAGGTTCTGAGATCTTTTAAACATCCTTCACATAACTGTGCATTTCTAACTCTAACTCCATTAGACAGATAACTTTCAGGAACAATGTCAGCATTATTAAGCCATAGAAATAATAATAAAAAAATTGTAAAGAAAAAAATATTCAATACTACAATGCTCTCCTATATATTGAATCTAAATTGGCTTATCAGTGGAAATCCTGTCTCACAAATAAAAGCATTTTTAGGGTTAACCGGAGTAGATCTGTGAATTTCCATGCAATTAGAAGGACTACTAAATAGTAATAAAAACTAAACAAAAACAAACAAACAAACAAACAAACAAACCCCACAGGTTCCATCATTTTAAACAGAAATAACTTTCTTCCATATTCTTTTTAAAGCTACATTGAGAATCAGCTATATCGATTTGATTAGAGGAATATTTTCATTCCCCTGAGATTGTCTTCTTACACATCTCTTACAGAATGAGTCATAGGACTTATCCATTTAGAATTGCAAATGTGGTAGGGGACCTCTTGTCAGTTGACAAATGGGTATAGGCACATTTAAACAAAGAAAAGATAGAAATTTTCTGGGAAGAGATGAAAATGCATTCATTTTAATGTCACTGCTTCACTATTTTGATTTCACTAATTAAGGAACTTTAATGGCTTGTTGTGTCTCTTAGTTCTACACATCCTCAGAAATGCATCTTGCGTATCCAAAGTAGCAGAAGCCATTTTGGATGAAATTCACTCAAGTAGCTGTCAGCATTACTTAGCTGTGAAATTCTGTTGCACAACACAGTGTTTGTGTAGTCAACTTGGAAAAGCAACATGGAAATGTCACCTGTTGCATGAACTGAACTTAATTATGTAATAATTGCACAACCAATAGACCAAAACTGAAATAAAACAGCAATTCTTTATACTTACCATAAAAAAAGAATGTATTATTCATTCACGTAGTTAGTATATTGAAGCACCTGGAAAGGCCACAGGATGAAGGGCTAGCCAGTGAAGACACAACTCATCTTTACAGAGTTTTTTTCAGAAAATGAAAGTGAAGAAATGAAGTGAGGAAATAACAGCTTTGTGCAACATGTGTAACTGAAACTACATGGCAGACATGTAGGGCATTATGAAAGTGGCAAACCCACCACTGTAAAGTTAGTATTGACAGCTTACCAGAAAATGTAAGTGGCACCCAAATATGAATTATTCCCTCTATTGCCACCATCTCTCCCAATGTGGATTTTTACTTTTCTTCATTTCTGAAAAACTACTGAGTCATAAAAGGTTGTCTGTTCATCTGTTCTAAATCTTATGTATATGCTTGCTGTCAAAAGACCTGTTTTAGTCCAGTTAGAGAAAACTTTACTGCCAAACTGTAATAAAATAGTCAGACTAAAGTAGTAGGAAATGTCATATCACAGATTAGGGACAGAGAAGAAAAAAGAGAAGGAAAGCATCTTAATTCTTTGTAATCTTACTGAAAAATCATTTCATTTTGAATAAAGGAAGAAAAATGAGCGTGTTTATTAGTCTGCGTGCCTGAGTAAAATGCCTGAACAAACTATGACAATGGACATTTCTCAAACAGATTAAACACTTGATATATACTTAATACAATTTAAGTACTGGAAGTAATTAAATGCTCCTTCATACCTTATTCACTTCTTTTTTTAAATACATAAATATCAATACACTTGACCATGAAAAATAGATTTTTCTATTTATAAGAGAACATGAGTAAGTATAAATTATGTCCATATTCAGATACTGGAAGGCAGATTCACAGAGTCAGCTTTAAACAGTAAGTGCAGGCCTAAAACTGAGCTTTGTTGCATTTGACCTGTCTCACAGTTGCACAGAAAGGTACTAAGACATGGATTATTAATTCTTGTGAACAGCGCCCTTAACATGCTAAAAACTCCATCTGAGACAGACAAATGGTAAGAAAAGATAAGAAAGATATGAGACAAGAAAGACTACTGTAGAGATAAAAACCTGTTGTGCAGGTTTCTACTGTCGCTTCATGTAAGGAGACTGGTGATATTTTATAGACAGACAGATAGATACACGCTGTATGAAGGAATGTTTTTTGAATTCATTGCTTTAAATCAAATGAGAAGAAGGAGTAGGAATGACTTATTGCTGATTCAGACCTTTTCAAAACCTTACTTAAGACTTGATGTTTGTGCCCATCTAGCAAAACTCATAGATTCTTTCTGTCACTGCTTTACTAGTTGATAAGGATTGCCAAAATGACAAAGAAATACTCTGTAAGATCAGCCTCACAAGACCACATATCAAATACTTAATCAAGACAGAATTTTATGCTACTGTTTTTATCTCTTCATAGGAGTATCAGAACTGGACCCTGAAGTATGTGTGAAAACTTATGGTTAATTGCTCTTTATATTGTAATGATATTGCCTAGCTTTTTTCACTTACAGGGCTCCAGGTGCATTATATGGATAGTAACTTAGCCAGAAGCAGTGACTGAGAGATATACATAGCAAGATGGTTCAATATGACAGTGAGATTCAGAACTTGGATCCTCAGATCCTGGTGTACTGTAAATATTCAGACAATGGCTCTTTCTGAGATTACAGGTTGATTGCCCCTTCAAGAAAATCCATTTAGTATTTTCTTAGAGCAATGTCCTATCATCAGCAAAAATACTTATTAAATAACATACATGATGTAAAAAGCCAAGGCATTTATCACCTGTGTTAGCAAATCTTGCTATAATGTTAACTTCCACACGGAGTATTGGGACTACCGCAAGAAATGGAAGCTGCTGAACACCCTTTTTCTTTAATAAGACCTACTCAAAACAAAATGCAAATTCCAGAGTTCAATACTTTTTCACCAAAGTGACTGGAAAAAGGAATAAAGACTCACAAAATCAAGAGTAATTTTTAAACTTCACTACACGTCCCTTTTTCCCCTCTTTTTTAAAACACAGTTCTTCACTCCTTCCAGAAGAGACTGCATTTATGCTACTCATAGAACCTTCTTTAAGTCTGATTTATAATTTAGAAGATGAACTTAAACCACATAGAAACTGCTTAAAGTATCTCCTATGCAGGTTATTTAGAAGACCAGTAATTTTTTCCTATGCCAGACACCCAGGAGACTACTTTGACTCAATGAGTTGCTGGCTGAATTGCAAAAAACTCTTGTTCCTCAAGTCTCCACCTTTGGCTGAGCACCTGGATCCTCCTTATTCAGTTATTAGCCCTGCCATACAAATTCATCTTCTCATTTTTGATTCTTCACATTTGACAACCCACCAAGAAAGCACAATCTCTCTATGAACTTGTTTTCTCTTACAGCAATTCAGCATTCCTTCGTTTCTTTAGTTTACAATATTTTATTAATCACCATAGCAAAAATCCCACAGAAGGTCAAGGCAACAGGCTGATACTGTGTGGAGTGTGATTAGTCATCCACAGCAGGAAGGAACAGTTAATACCAATTTCATTCCAAATGTAATGAAGCTGGCCTCTTAAATCCATCTGATGTATCTACTAATACTAGATAGAGATAGAAATATGAGTCTTCTTCTTCAAGACCTATCATAATCATTTGAATTAGAGTTGTTTAGGGTTTGATAGAGAAAAAGAGGCCAAAAAGGGGAACATGATAACACTTTCAATGACACAACAATCTGCTGGAATGAGGAAGAAAATAATCTTGTTTTCTATGCCCACAGTGTATAGGATAAGAAATGAACACTGATTAGACAAAAGACGCAAGATACAGTCAGGAGGGGGTTGATTAAAAAATAAGTCAGGGTTTTCAATGATAGAGATAATGGACTAATGTCCAAAATTGCCCAGATAAGTGTCAGAGTCACTGAGTTCTCCAGTTTCTAAGAAAAGGATAGCCATTCACAGCATTAAGAACGGAAAATCTATCAGGAATGATGAAGTATTCTCATCCTGCACTGGGTGACCTCCTGAAGTCCCTTGCAATCCTATGACTCTATGACTGAGAACTTTCAATTATACAGCATATATTACACTATCAATCTAGTTCAGCATGTTCACAAATTTCCTACAGAAAGATGTATCCATAGACAACTTAAAGTTTGAAGTGAAGAAAACCAGTAGGCATTACCTTATCCTGACTTTAAGTGAAATCTCTGTTACATTTAATGCTCTTCTCAAAGAAGCATGGGAGCATTTAGGAAGCTTTTCTTTAATAAACTAAAATCAGGTGAAAGGATTGGATGGTTGGAGCACATTTATTTTCCTTTACAGCTGTTAATATTTGTTATCATTAATTTTACTCGACTTTCACAGCACTAAGGCACCTCTGTAGTCTGTGCTGTGTTGTCAAGTTAATATTCAGACACCTTACTGACTCCACTGACTATCTTAACAAGCATCAAACAGACTCATTACATATTCTCCACTCAGTTTTACAATCAAGCATCCCATGATCTTCGTTAAGCTCCAGTGCCATTACAACTGTTGAAGAACTATTTCAGATCCTATATCACATGACACAAAAATAAGTTGGAGTAAAAGAGAGTACTAGTCACAAATCTTTGAGAATATCTTTTTCCAGTTTCTCTTCTGACTATTCTTTTCTTGTTGCTGATGTCAGAACTGAGAAAGGAGGCAACACAATGCCACTCTGACAACCTGGTGCTAGCTGGAAGCATGTTCTCTGGAGGTCATTTATCCACCTTACTGCCTGTATGAGTGAGTGTGAACAGTCAAGGTGGTTTAAAGAGAACTATTTTAATGAAATTGTTACTGCTGATGACTTTGCTAGCTGTTCAGTTGTTATAGCTTGAGAAAGCATTGCATCATTTAGCAGATACAGCAACTAAATGAAAGGCAGCTAGTTATGTTAAAGAAACAAACCAACACACACAAAAAAAACCAATAATAATTTAGCTTATAGTATTGATTTATAGTTGGAAAATTATTTGAAGGTAATGACTGTTAATAAGCCTGTCATTTCAGGCAGAATATTCAATTGTCTGCTAAATCTAATTATTAGCACATTTCCCACTTTTATGGCTACATGGCAACCTAGTACACACCCTGAGCATGTCAGAGGTCTGATTTAAGTTACCTCAAGCACTTACATACTGCCTTGTACATTATGAAACACGTAAGACTCTTGGCTGAATATACCGAGTTATTTTTATTAGCACTAGAGAGAGCACAGGGAGTCAGCCAGAACTTCAGCCCCAGCAAAATTATAGCTAATCCTCACAGTGACTGAAGTTGCAGGTGCCAAAACTCTCTGCCCCCACTTCCACTGTGTGAGCCCAACTCTAGCAGGAGCCTAACACTTGATATTTTACCTTTTGGTTTTGAACACTCTATTCATGAGTCCATCTAGTGGATAGTATAAGAAATATTTCTTCATACAAACAGATATGTATTGTGTGTTTAAGATAGATAGATAGATAGATAGATGTGTATAAGTGTGTATCTCTAAATTCTTTTTTTGACTCTAACCTGGTCGTAGCATGTTTTAGAAGGAGTAAAAATATGACAGTGTTTGACATTTATTCGAGTAAAGCCAACTGAAAATACTAAAACATTCATATTTGTATCTTGTTAAGGAGACACAATCTTTGGCAAATGGAATCAAAATAAAAACTCCTTTCTTTCACAAGCAGGGAAGTTTTGAAGACTAGATTTTTTTTTATTTTTCTTTTTTTAGAAATTTTGAAGACTAGTTTTGAAACTGCAGAAAACAACAGCTTCCCTTTGTGAATGACACTGAATTCCTCCAGAGGTTTGGAACAGCGCAAAGCCTTGTGCAGTCATCCACATAATAGTCTTGAATCCTCCCTAAAAGTTCAGGACTTATCATATTCAAAGATGCAATGGGTCACAAGAGTCCAGAACTCAAATGGACAAAAGAAGGCACTCACTAAGGAAAGCGTTACAGGCTTTAGCAGGTTGTGCACATTTGTTGGAACATCCCTCTGACTTATGCAACCCCTCTGCCTCTGCTTCCATCCTTGGACTTAGTTTTTTCAAACACAGGGCCACAGGAGAGTCTATTACTTTTCTCTGCATATCAGGTTTGATTTCTGCTTTTTTGTTTGTTTGGTTGGTTGTGTTTTTTTTCTTCTTGTTGTTTGGTTTGGGTTTTTTGAGCTATTCATTTCTTCTGGTCCTCCTGTCCCCTGTAATCAATCCTGTTACAGGAAACAGAAGTCTACTTACTCTAGACACAAAATAACTATTAGTCATTCCCAGCACACTATCAGATGAATAAGGACCGTCTTATCCATTATCTACTTCGTTGATCCTGAGGTGAGTGCTCCAAGGAAACAAGTATCTTGTCTCCAGAAGAGTTTCTCCTCTCAGAAACAAAAGCACTTATGCTACCAAGATCTTTTGAGAGAAACTGCCTTAATACTTCTGCTCTGGGAAAAGCTGAAAAGGAACAAAGCCATTCTTTCTCCACTTCCCTTCTGTCCCAGTCTCCAAACCACAAACATTTCCCACAGCACCACCTACAGTGTTACTGAGATGGAGGCTGCAAACATATATCAGAAGGAGAGTCTATGCACTGAATTCTGTATGTTACTGAAGGATGACAGTAGTGCTATCACTACAGATAGAGACACTCAATGCATGTAGTACTTCAGTTATAATTTTCATCCAGCTATACAGACACTTTTGTCACAAGGTGTAAGATACACTATTACAGATGGCTGGTTAGAATTACATTTGGGTGTTAGTATAAGCTCTTAATGATATAGTAGTATTTTTTATTTTATTTATTTATTTTTTTTTTTAAGGGGTCTAAGTTTTACTTCTGTCAAGAAGACTATGTATGAAATGTAATGATTTTTCTATGGTTATATCAGATGTCTCTAACATAGGAAACACAAATATTTCCTACTTCCTATACTCTCCTATGTACAATGCATCTCCCATCTGTCCTCCCACAAAAGCATGTCCAACATCCACTGCCTGATGAGGCAGATAAACACCTCAAGTACTGTAGAACATGTGAGGTTTCACTCGATGACTATGTTTAAGAATCTGGATGACTTCCCAGAATACCTGCTGGGTTTACTGAAGATAAAAGTATGACTGCTAGTATCCAAGATCATAATTATTCTTTACCACTGGTAGAAGCCATTTTAAAACAGATCTTCTGATTGAAAGATTGTCTCAACTTTACAACTTAATATCAACTCCAACAGATTACAACACATGATCCCACATAACTATAAAATAACATGTTTCCATTTCTACTTTCTCAAGTTCTCCACTTGCACATGAGTGCTGAGTTCACCTCATTTCAAATCCTAACAAAATACACTGAATATTAACATACTATACTCATAATTTCTCACTGCTTGTCTTAAGCATAAGGCCACTGCTGATTTTCAATATGAAATATTTTAATTTAGTGTAGATGAGAGTTGCATGAAAATTTTCAGTAACTGGTGAAGGAATCTTGTTCTACATACAGATTTTTTTTCTTAATAGTTCTTTGTTTCTGTCATTTAAGGAAGAGCAAAAGAAACCTGTGTGTCAGTCTGTTTATTATTCCCTAACCTGAAATAAAATCTTTAATTTTTGACATCATGATGAACTGCTGAAACTGTATTCAATATTTCCTTCTCATGTGTGATTTCTGCTTCCAACTACAGATCCTGAAATAGAAAGTTTATCATCTTTCTTTCATTTTCCTTATATACACTTAGTTTTCACTGAGGTTTCAAAGCATTGTGTGAAGAATTTCAGGATTCCTTCACTATTTCCTCAATGATACAGCTCGGAGCAAGGCTATACAATGACAGAAGCAGTGAATGGAAAGGGGAACAAAGACAGGTGGAGGAAAGGTGGTCATATTTCTGATCCTTAAAGTGGTTCCTTTATTCCTTCATTCCTCTCATCTTTGGAGCACCCTATAGACAACGCTTGCTGATAGCCATTGTCCCATGGATGACTTCATTTCTTTTAATGTATATACTTCTTTCAGTAGTAATGTCCAAGATCTATAAATCACTTCACAGTATCAGGCTTAGATCTTTCTTTGTGCTTGAAGAAAGATATTGCCACCAATTCTCTGGCCTTGTATGTTTGACCATACTGAGGAAAAATATTTTACAGCATCAGAGATGCAATCTGTACCCCTCTGTGACAATAAAATGATGGAATCCCTTGCAAAAATGATATGGACTTGTAAATAGGAAAAAAAAAAAAAACAACAAAAAACAAAACAAACAAAAAAAAACACAAAAAAAACCCACAACCAACAACAGCACAAAAGAAGAACAACAAAGCCCCAAGATTAATATGAACTAAAAAAAATTGAAACTTTATTAACAATGTCAAACATATGCTCATAGAAATGTTCCATTATTTTCACGATAAAAAAAAAAATCAAAAAAAAAATCAAGCACAATAAGTGAAGGATGATGAGATTTAGATCATCTGAGGTCTGCATTGCAACCTTTTGGATTTAAAAATTATCTTTTATTTGCATATACTGCCCTTCAGTTAGTCCAGCACAGGTTCTCAAATACAGCCCCTATTTTTATTTTGTGCTTTAAATACATAAAAAGTAATCAATACAACAAATCCACATTTGACATATGCACAACATTTTGAAAAGCTGTAATGTTTCTCCAAAAAGAGATTTTTTAAATAGAAATTAAAAGGAATTGGTGAGATCTTTCACACAGAAGAAACAAACCTGCATTTTCTTTCATATTCTAGAAAATTTACCAAATTGAGACTGCTCAACTTTTAAAGCTAAACTGTGTGTACATGTGGTGGACTAAAGCAGTCCATGGCTGGGTGGATGATTTGTCATTTCTTGCAGAAGTGACTTGTCTTAAAACAATTTTCCATTTGACATCCAAGTGCTACTTCTGAAAAATCTGACATGAGTTGGTTCAGAGGCATTAGAAAGGAACAGAAATGGTACAGCGGTATTTCGTAGCCAACAGTGTGTTTTTCATTACCTATATTCAAATAATTTATCAACTATTAAAGTAAAGTAAAGTAAAGAAAACTGCAACACTAGTTAAGTCAAGCAACACTGATTTCCCACACAGGGAAAACAAACAACATATATCACTTGAAGCAGAAGAAATAAGGAAAGTAGGAACAGATATTAGAACTGTAATTCCAATAAAGTTTTTCTACCAGTTTCAAATAAAAGAACAAGAACAAATGATAAAACATTGTACAAAACAGAATTATCAGACACATAACTGGGCATATGTAATCTACTATTTCACTGCCATTATACGTCATTACAATTTGCTTGGTTCATGCAAATACACCCTGCCTTAGTACGGAAAAGCTAGTACCACATATAGGTACACATGGAAGAGATGAGCAAAGACAACCTGAATTGGGTGCTGAAAGCCTTTTAAAGTGATTTAGCAATCAATACAAAGCACTTTACCACTTCACAGTTCGCACAGCGAACACTGAGATAATTATCACCCCTATTTTACTCTTACACGGACACAATATATTTCACACCCTTGACTCTAACACTTTATGCTTGATTTAAGACTATATCAAACCAGCAGATACAAGATTCGTGACATTTTTCATTTTTACAAATGACCATTAAAGCATTTACCTGTGAGTAGGACAGTAAGGGAGAACAGGGAATAAATACAATGACATATATATATTCACATACATGCTACAAATTCAGCCCATATATCTCAGTTTTATTTATCATGAAAAATTCTGCAAATAATTGCCACACTACTACAGCTTTATCAGTGCTGGCAGTCCTAGTGTAGATGGCACCCCAGCAGCTGTCAGTAGCATCGTGTCTATTAAAACAGCTCAGTGCCAATCTAATTAACACAGTGCTGGAACAGCTGCTAGCAGTGGAGAGCTGTGAATATTGCAGCTCCTCATACACTAATGTCAGTGGAGCTACAATAGTGGGAATGTTCAGTAAACGATCCCCAGCGCAGAACAAACCTACGCTGGCAGTGATTTGCATTTTCTGTCCTTGTTGGACATAATACTTAAGGCAAAGTGTCAAACCCAACTCCGTACAACTAATCTAATTAAAGGCTTCCCATCCTACATGTTTCCCTACAAGTTCTCAAATCCCGTGTTTCTAATTACACATTTCTTTATATAACTGACTTTAGAGCTGTATATGATTCCTAGTTACAAAGTAAGTTGTAAGGCAGTGTAACACATGGAATTGTTCAACACTGAAGAAAACTTTGTGAAAAGGCCAAAACTACTCCAGTAATAGGTCCCCAAGGGGTAATACCTCTTCCTACTGTTTCTTAATGATAGGAGAGAATTCGCTTCACAAAAGAGATTAGATTTTAGATTATTACAATGAGGTATGATTGTATATACACAAATCAATAGAGTAATAGTGCAATCTTAAATGTTCGATGCCTCTCCCAGTCAACTGAATTAATAAATGTACTACTATATCACAAGAGAGGCTTTCATGACTTGTCTGAGGGAATCACTATAATCACTTCTGTCTTAAAAATGGCAATTACAGAACAACGCATCAGAATGAGAAAAACAGATTAAATGCCGAAAAGAAAAGAAAAAGAAAAAAAAGAAAAGAAAAGGAAAGGAAAGGAAAAGAAAAGAAAAGGAAAGGAAAGGAAAGGA
>JAPSGF010000007.1:18243511-18302687 GCA_035772895.1 Perdix hodgsoniae
ACATGGTATCTTTTTGTATGGTAACTTTTTTAATGAATTTATTAAAATATTAATTGCGGAGAATCTGACTTTATTGTTTAAACTGAATAACTGCTCAAACTATGATTTGAACTATATGTAGTCCAAGAAAACCCACCAAAAGAAAGAAATAATAATAATAATAGTAATAATAATAATAATAATAATAATAATAATAATAATAATAATAAATCAATCACATAGAACAAGGTCATATTAAAAATGACAACCATTATGTGTTCAGTTCAGTTCAGACAGCTTTCAGTCTTCCATTTAAAGTCACATATCTATAAATACTCTCTTGATTATTTACAGACGTACGCACAGGTTTAGGCCCCACTACCTCCTCTCAGGTTTGTACATGATTAAAATACATCTGAACTCCATTCTGAGTAACACTGCTACTCTGAATCTAGGCTATTAGTCCTTTTTCAGATACAGACACTGTAGTACTATCTAAAGGGAAATCTGAGTCAAAACTGCATGACTGTATTGGGTCTATTATTACTGATAAATTATAAAGGGTATTGTACGTATAATGATTGATAATTCTGTGATTCTGTGATTCTGTACATGTGTTTTCTTATGAAAGTCTAATTGTTTCGATGTGCCTGATTCTATGATACAGAGAACTCCAAATGCGACTTCAAGCTAAAAAGCTCAGCTATTTGCACACATCCTTATTTTTAACATACCTCAAAACTATAGAGTTGTGAGCAAGAGACATACGGCAGTGTATTCTATAAAGAGCAAGCGATCGCCTGCCAACAGACTTGTTACGTTTTACTGCCAGTTCTACAGATGATAAGAAGTTTTAAGGCAAAGGAAAAGTTTAAAAAAAAAGACAGGGAAAATGTAAAAGGGTCAAGTAGTTTAACTGGCTTGAAAATTATTTGGTCACCACGACCAGAGAACAAAATGAAGGTGAGTTAATTTGGTAGAAGTCCTGAGGGTACAAACTTGCAACTTGCAAACTTGCAGTCAGTGGAAGACAGACTGTGGTCAAACGTGCATCCCCGTGCTCACTTGCATCCAGGCCCTGGAGGCAGGCCTCCTTACAGTAGTGAATATCTTCATCTCTGTAGCCCTTCAGTGTCACACGATCCTGTTTCCAGTGTTCATACACTTTCTTTCTCCACCTAAGATCTAGAGGAAGATCCTTGCTCAGAAAACACAGCCTTCTTCCCTGCCTGCTTGACTTGAGTGAAGGAATACATATTTGACATAAGAAGGCTCATGTCTTCCATCAACACCAGTTTCCGGGTTGTGTCCTCGGCACTTCTTTAAAAATTAGGTGTCCTGGGCACAAAGGGCTGGTGCAAATGGTGACATGGCCTGATTACAGTAAATGTCAAAGCACAGGTTATCTAATGCCTGCTCTCAGAAACAGTTCTTTTCACTACATATGAATTAAGAGTGGTGTTTAAAATTCACACCGCAAATTTGATTTTAACTTACTGTAAGTCAATAGTCTTTTCATATTAAACAAAATAACAATATACATTTCTTTTCCATGCAGTCAGCAAAGCTTTTCTTGTAAAATGGGTCAAAATTCTATTCCAGAAAGACAAACATTAAATAGTCTGATTATCCTGGATATCCACAGATCATCTGTGATCAGTAAGGAACTGTGATTAACTAATGAGTGGCAAATATGAATGTATCACACTTTTATAAAATAGCATGTTGTAGAAATTCAAATACCTGAGAAATAGCTCAGGCAAAGACAAAGCAATTTATTCATGTTTATGTAAACCCCTGCAGAAAACTGCAAACAGAATTGTCACAAGACATAAGTAATGGCTTGCTTATGTTAAATAGCAAACTATTTGATTTAATGTTACCTTTCTTGCACCCTTATCCTTGATCTGTTACTGGCATGATGTGCTTACACTTAACTTCAACTCTATAACAACTGTGCTTCTTCAGAGGGTTTTCAGTAGATTCAACTCCTAGTGCCATCACCTCCTCGTATGATAGAATTTTAACCCTATTAGGATTCACAGTCCATACAGCAGCCACGCTTATACATGGCACAGTTTTCATGGATAATCCACATATATAAGTTATTCATCAAAATATAATGAAATCCTGACCCCATCAAGCCTTCCTGGAACAAAATTTTGCCAGTAAACTTTCAAGTATGAGATCCACCTTCAGTAAGTGGTACAAATTCTACCATAGATAAAGCATGCTAGATTTCATCTTGTCTTTCATTTTTTCAGTTCTCTAAATCCAAAGGTAAAATCTGAAAGGGGAATATGTCGTACATTGACAAATTAGCCATTATAAAGGATGAAACTGATTATCTTGCCATTTAACTGTGATGTTCCCCCAATTTGCACATCTCATGCATAGGAAAAGCACGTTTATGAGTTGAGAATGAAACTAAACATTCTTTTCAATTCACTGATGACATTTTCAATTTCTAAAGGTCTTCTTTGATGTTCAAAAATAGTATTACTGAGTCTAAGGAAATATAACATGGTAAAGAAAACCAGCTGAGGTGGAGCATGAAATTGTATTTCTCAAATATCATTAAGATCGGGTTAACTTTGTACCATTGGCCATTCTTGACTTCAGCCACAAGAGTGGATTCATTTGTAGCTTCTTGGTCAGTAAGTTGAATTTGCTCCCGACTGCTTTCATCATTACTCCACCTAACTATGAAAGGTTAGTTAAAAGTGATGGGAGCAGCTCATTATTAATTTGTGCCAGTTATATATGAATGCTGTGCTTTCCTTCTTCTGATCCATGTGAACAAAAATTCCATTCAGCAGTCACACTCCCATTTACCATTCAATATGACAATTACATTTTGTCTGCCTTTCTCACAACTATGTCTTACCTTGTAGCGAGCATCACAGATGCCTCTATTTTACGAAGGAGAAGGAAAGTCTTTTCTACAAGGTCCTATCCTTGTCTCCTGGTAGTACATACCTTTTATTTCAAACTTCTCTGAAAGTTTTCTATGTTTCCCACATTTATATCTACACAAGTACATTTATATATCTGCATTCAAGTATATATTCGTATTTATCCAAATAAAACTTTTCCAGCTACACATATGACACATTCTACAAACATCATTTTGCAGATTCTTTATGTTGTCTACAGTATTTAAATGAAAGGACAGCTGGATTTTCATGCAGTATGCTGATCCTGACTAACTTCCAAGGAAACGTTTCTGCTAGCAAAGACTCACATCAATCAAGATAAGTGGAGGATTTTGCAAAACATGGAAAAATTAAATCAATGTGCCCTTGTTCAACCACTAGTCACAAAAATGACCAGTTTACATCATGAAGCCTGCGATACAGAAAGTTAACCAAACTATTTTAAGTCACTCTTCCTGGATTAAAAACACGCATATCTAAATGAATAAGAGGAATAGACATAAATAATACAAAGCAAGGAATCAGGAATTTTTTACCATGTTCATATGTAAGTTAGATTTATGAATGGTGAGAAGATCTGCTAGAATTCCTTTCAATTTTGCTGGAAAGAAATGACAGATGAAAATGTCTCATAGAATAAGAATCACCAAATCACCAAATCACAGAAGGGCCTGGGTTGGAAGGGACCTGAAGGATCACGAATCTCCAACCCCCCACCTCCCAAGAGAATAAACATTTTGGAAAAAAAAAGAAAAAAAAAAAAAAGATTTTCTAACATTTTAGTTTTTAGCTAAACAAATCATCAGCAAGTAAACAATGATGGATATTATTTTCTTAGTGTGTAGCAGCATATATCTTTGAACTCCAGACTCTTGTACAGAGAGCTAAGACAGAATCATGCATTGCTCTATTTTAATTTGTTCTGGATCAATGTAGGTGAGCACTGAGTATTTCCACTCATTTCATCTTAATTAGGAAGGAAAGAAGGACTAAGACACTTTGCTCATAAATTAAATAAGACTAAATTCAAAACTATTTTCAGATCTGACAAAGTTTGACAAATTTTCCTCTATAGCTAATTTTGAATAGGATTAGTTCCAGAAACACAAGCATAACACAAGACAACCAACTTTCCTACTCGGCTTATCCCTCTGAAATTATAGAATACTGTAATTTTTAAATGGGAGTCTAAGAACATATCATCATTCCATTTCTCTCTGTTCTTTTTAAAGAGCTTTGTGAAAAGCAAAGTTAACTTCTGTTTCATATGTTAATATCATATTAAATTGTCTTACTGCTTTGTGATGTACAGAAACTTTGACATCAGCTTCTCTATTTTATTTCAAATAGTCTATTGCTTGTAAGCTTGAAAAAGAGGATCTTCCAGTTAAAGAAGTTGATTGCAAGCAGTTTCAGTAATTGAATCCCTAGATATTTGTCTTTATGCTCTGAGGTTTCGTTTAACTTTTAATGGATTTTGAATGCTGAAAATGTTTCATTTAAAGCTGTTGCCATAAAACATGTTAGAATTTTCTATCTTTGTTGTGGAATTTTTCTCTAAAATCTTTTAAATTGCCGAAGTTTAAGATGATATTATTACAATAAGAAATACCATAAAACAAATTGAGAAATGAAAAAAAATCTACAAAATTGAACCGTTAAGGCTGTCAATGTTTTACAGTGTTCACAAGCACTTTTTTTTTAAAATTTTAATAATGCTACTAGTAGCTGGAGGATATTTTCAGCTCGATGAAAAGCCTTTCTGACCAAAATTTATAACTCCAAACACTGATCTACCTCAAAGTTAAGAAATCAACAGGTTTACATGTACACAGGAGTCCTGCCACCAAAGTAGATTATCTAACCCTACCACCTATTAAAGAACATCAACATGTTTGTGTGCCTTGCTTTTTTGATGGCACATTCATGAAAAGCTTAAAAATGATTAACTCATGATGCTACATGTGCTTACTGACAGGGACTTTCTTTTTCATAAGCCTGTCTGAGAGGATTCTAAGCTACTCCTACACTCATTTCCTCTGAAGTCAACGTAAACGAATATTTAATGCTAAGGCAATCAACTTCACATAGAATATGTCCTTAAAACCCTGCATTCTGCTCATCTTATGTTCTGCTTTTGAGTCATAGGAGAAATGGTTGGAGAGATGGACAGCTTGTTTTTACTCCTGCTTATTCCACTCAGCTAAGTATGGACAGTCTGGTTTGGTTTCTTGTGTTTTGTTTTTTTTTGTGTTTGCTTTTTTTCCCCTGGGAATATGCTTTAATCTCTCAAATATCTTTTGCAAAAATAATGGGAAAAATAGAAGGAACATTATTTCTTTCACTGAAGCAAGTTTGCTGCACGTTTGCACTTGAAAATCTTTGTGTTATCCATTGGGATCTTTTTATATTTTCAATGAGTTTGTGGGATTCTGAAGCAGTGTCATGCCTGCATTCTCTCCTTTCTATGAAAAAGATGAGCTAACAAATACATATCACCAGAAAATACATCTATTCTGATCAAAAATATTAGTGAAGTAAACAGAAAACTATGGCTTATTAGGAAAACTGCAATAAATATTTGTTTGCTTCTTTAGTTTTAAGAGCTCAAGCGCCTTGAGTTCTGCTTGGAAAATGGCATCTCTGATGTCTCACATTTCCAGTCATTCACTCACAGTCATTTCTGTGAACAGCACATGCTCTCTCACAGTAAATGAATCTCGGAACTATAGCCCTCCCACTTAAAAGCAAACAGATAAATATAACCAACTGATGAGGGTCAGACAATGACAGTGGCAAACATATCAATGGACACATCTGCTAATCTTAACAATGGAGCACAAGTGTTAGAGCATTCACACCACTTCAGTGCATGTGTAAGTCCCGAAGCTCAGTACAAATACAGTTAGATTTACATTAATCTCAGTAGTGTACAGTTCACTGCCAAACGAGCTCTTGATTCCTGCTTTGGTGTCTACTGTTTGGACAAGACTGTGAACTCAACGAATTGGTAGAATCTGTTCTGAAACATGACCTTGATTTTGTGAACAAGTAGACATCATCATTTCACAGAATAAAATTTAGTCTATATTTGTCTTCCATCTGTAATGAGGAGAAAATAATGCACTTCACAGGAGGGGTATAAGGATGGACCTGATCCTGTCTGATGTCAGTTCCTATATCTGTATCTTGCTCTATCATTGGAAGAGTTCAATACCTGGAGGAAGGCTAAGCTCGGTGTTAGCAAAAGGCTTTGGAACTGAAAGTGTAAAGAGCTATTTTTGAAAGCTACTTTATTCAGCCTTCAACTGTGAAATCCCTGCTGCTGTGTAAAGAAAACATTAATTTTCCTTTAAAAGAACAGTGTGTGGGTTAAACATTTCTGATGGCAGGACTATGCACAGCCTGTGGGTTTCAAGTACAAATATAAAAACTATACTAGAACATTGTTTTATAATCAAGGAGAAAGACAGTACTATTTGGCTTAATGAAACACTTATGATGAACTTTGAAGTTCATGTCTACAAATGCACTGTGACAACTGACTTCCTACTGCTACCAGTGTGCAACTCTGGACTTGTCTGAAGTCCCTGATGAGATCAACAAGATCCAGTATATCCAACAGAACCTTCAGGCATGCACAGAAGTTTCTTCTTGGCACTAGCACATATCTCTAGTACTTGTCACACAAGTTCCAGCCAAATGCACTAATTTAGAGTTCTTTTTTTTTCCCATCCTAATCTGCCAGGCAAGCAAAAGCAAACTAAGGAGCTCATGCTCCTTAAAATGTAGTCTCTAAGACAAAGCCAAGGCTAAAGAAATGGTGCTGTCCCAAGTTTTAAAACTGCGGTTCTACTTTTAAAGTGTTTATCCTGGGAGACCAGAGTTCAGTTCTTTCTATCTGACAGGGTAAAGTTCAGCATCTCTGATCCCACTAATTACCTGGAATATTACATGTAGCAAAGAACACACAGTCTAAACATTTCTACAGAAGCTGTTCTCATTAGCACAGGATACACAGTTATTGATACTGTGTTCATGGTTCTCGAGCCTAATACTAAAGAGTTACAAGTGGAGGAGGAAGCCCTGGGTGTCTGCTTCATTTCCAAAGGCGTGATATGTATTCTGCTTGTATGTGGTAAAATACACGAATAGTTCTCAGAACCAAAGGCTTATTCTCCCAGAAAACAAACAACAAAAACAAAAATTAACTGTGCAATTGGTTTCCATTCTTTTGAAAGTAAAAAGAATAAAATTGCAGTCATCTACCTGTAGGAGAATACTGTGCGCAGAGCTACTTCTAGACAGCATTCAGCAAAATATTTAGATTCCTATTTCAGATAGGATTTCATATTCAACTTTCTGTTCTAGATTATTAGCAAATATTTTAAGAATTTTGGTTGTTTTTCTAGCTTTCAGGTACTTCTTCCAGAGCTGCACAGGAAACGCCAGAACTTAATGTAGTCCTGCAGATTTTGCTTCAGCAGAGGGGTCAGGGATGTCACACATACACAGAGCAAATACTAAGACATTTATCTTTCTCTTGATGCTACTCAACAATTTTATTATTTTTTTTTAAATCTATTTAACTCTTACATTGAAGATCACTGAATTTCCAAGAGACACTCATATCCTATTATCTGGAAATCCTTTTTCATTAAATAGTGGTCTTCCTACTGGGCAGGCTGTCTTCTCCTCCCCCGCTTAATTCAATGAACATCTACTTACCTCAACCTTCACCCTTTATTTATTCTCGACATACAAGAGCAACCCCTAGTATTAATTCACTGTTATTCCCTTGCTGACATGACATATAGTGAACCACGAGTCACAGGAGAGTCAGCATTGTGGCTAAGGGACAGAAATAGCAACTGTTGCTAATTTGCATCTGTTATCAGGCTGACTGACTTCTTTGTAGTCACAATGATATCACTGACCTCAGAAGAGAAGAAAAAAACTTCCTCTAAAAGCACATTTACAATCGATGAATACAGTAGTGTAAAACCTTTTGGCAGGAACACACTTCAGAGTACCAATGGCCTTTTCCAGGAGAAAAACAACAAACAATAAAAACAATCATTGTGCTGCCATAGCTACACTGATGTCTCTACCAGGGATGGCAATTTCAAATTGCTTCCCCAGGCCATCCTGCACATGGCTATCTCATGACTTTTTTTCAGACTGTAAGTGGCTGGCATTATTTCTTTTTTTAAATATGGGCTTTTCAAGTATTCAGACATATAAAAGAAAAATATAATCAAGTTTCAGTCGGTTTCATTTTGTTCTCACAGTTCTGCATGTTCACATTATATTTGAACTAGACATGACCTGTCACTTCTAATGCTAGAAAGGTTTGAAAAATGGATGACAGAGAGACAGTCATTCTTCTCTCTGCTGCTGTCTTGCTTCCATTTAGGTACAAAATGACTGCTGATACTATGTACCAAAAATCCTGTCTATTGTTTTATTAATGACGGTGTGATCTCTCCTTTTCTGGTCAAATTGAGTGTTTCTCTGTCTCAGGCTTTGATTATTGTGCTATAATTTCCCCTTAGGTGTCACTCATCTGACAGCACGCATTCAAATTCACTTACTTTCACAAAGAAAAGTCTTGATTCACTTAAAATATTCATACCACAATCTCTGGAAAAGTAATTGTGTTTCTAAAGTTCAGACATCATCTCATTTCTGGGGTTGTATGTACCAATTGAGATGGTATACATTGTTTTCAGTTATTACTGTGGATTAAACACAAACAATACACCAACTGCTAGTTCGATTTTTACACACTCGCACTGTATCACATGTATGTATACAAATCAGCAATATAAATTGTCTGAAAGGATGGTATAGCTAATTCCATTACATAAAAGGAACTTTTTCATTATAGAACAAAAGAAAATGTAATGTCTAGAAAGATTTTTTGAGAACTGCCTAGTAATCATTGTACTCACAGGGAACCTGGTGCACAGTCTTTTGCTGCTAAAAATCACTCCTTTCAAGTCCATCTTATCTGTGTAGCCCAGTATGGAAACACACATCGCCACCTGAAACTGGGACCGTATGAACAACCTGATCCAACTCCATCAAATTCAATAGCAGTGATCTCCAGACTTTACTGTGATTTTGCTCAGCTGTGCCTATGGGTCAGACTGTATCAGCCTTTTTATAAGAGCATACATGAGAGGCTGAGCAATGGGATCTTCTCCATCTACAGCATGGATTTCACTAACAAGGACCACTGCATTACTCAAGACCAAAACAAAACAAAAACCCTCACAAAGTAGAGCTCATGTGTTGAGACAGAAGTATTTACTAAGATTTACAAAAGAATAGTTACAACAAATACATATACGAATGCATATAACAAAAAATGCACAAGCAATGGTTCACCACCCACCAACTGATGCCCTGCTAGCTTCTGGGGAGCAGAAAAAGTGCCTGATGAACTCCCACCCCAATTTCTCTTTCTGCACGATGTCATATGGTATGCAATATGTCACTGGCCAGTTTGTCGGCTATCCTGATTCTGACCCCTCCCAGCTCCTTGTACCCTCATTCATTGGATAGACAATAGGAGAAATTGAGGAAACAGATGTCTGTGGCTCTGTGCAGCACTGCTCAGCAGCAACTGTAAACACTGGTGTACTATCAACATCATTTTTCTCTCAAAAATGTAACATTACATCATGCCAGACAGTATGAAGAAAACAACTTCGTGCAACTAAGATACAGCGATAAGATAGTTTCCATTTTTCAGCCTATTATCAGTGCAGCAGCCCTCAAAAATCCCTTTCCTGTAGCCGGCAGATGTGGCCAAATGTAAAAATATTGATATCACTTCAGTTTGTAAAATCTGGGACATTTTACTGTTTGTTCTTTAACCATTATCTCTACCAGCACGCTTCAGTGGTCAGCAATGAGCTGGTTGGTTAGATTTTAAATCCTAGCCATGCAGCTGCTCACATCGCTGATTCACATAATCTTGTATGGGCTGACCCACTGCCTCAGAAACTAGTGGCTCAACTGCCCATACATGCAGCAGATGAATAAATCTGAGATATGCTTCTCTTTCATACAACACCCACAAATATATCAAATGAACATGCTATGGCTCTGCTGAAAACATTAAAATGAATACTAAAAAGTATTGGCATAATCACAGCCCAGCAGGGTTTCACTCTACCAATTGCTATGAACAGTAGATACGTTTAATCCATGTCTCTGGTTTCTAACCAATTCCTTATCCATCTTAATAATGTATTACCTCACCCATATTTAGAGAACTTTAACAATAATCTGTCAAGGGAAGCTTTGTCAAATCGCTTTCTACAAATCCAGACATATTAGATCTATTAATTTAATAGCTTCTCCACATAGAAAAAGCAACTACTTCCTCTCTATCTAGCAGTGAGAGGAAAAAAATGCTTCAAGTTATTAGCTTAGTTTCACTTTGCTCAGATTATACAATGTGACTGCTTCAAAGAACATTTTTTTAATAAATACTGCCAATTGTCACTTGCAGGAAAACCATGCTTTGCTGGTCAGTGTGCTTACCTCCTACGTACAGCATACATTCCCACTGAAGATACAAGTCCATCATCTTAAATAGATCCTTAGTACCAGAAAGAGAAAACAGTGGGAAAAAATAGAAAAACACCTTTTGTGCCAAAGAGATCACACTGAGGGAGGTCATTGCTCTCATCTTCTTTCCTCAAGGAACAGACATAGCATAAGTCTGGATGGGGCTTTGAGCAACATGGTTTAGTAGACAGAATCCCTGTCTACAGCAGGGGGATTGGAGCTAGATGATCTTAAAGACTCCATCCAGCCCAAACTATCAAACCACACTATGATTCTAAGACTTTATATCTTCCTTTTTTTTTTTCCTCTTTTTTTTTTTCTCTCTTTTTTTTTTTCCTTTCTTTCCTTAAAACATATATATATTCCAAATCCCTGAAGATGCAGAGGGAAATTTTTAACACATTGCCCTTATTTGTATTCTGAGTATTGAAAGCATAACTGTAACTCTAAATACATTGCATTAAACAAACAAACAAAAAAACAAAAAAACCTCAAGACTTTGGAAATTGGACTTATATTTAATGTTAGCTGAACTATTAAAAAAAAAAAAAGTTGAGATAGTTTGTTTCAAAAGGAAAACCAACCTATCCTTGAAGAATCTGTGTTAGCTGAGTATTTGGTTGGTTTAATTAAAAGTAGAGCATCTTGAAGGTAAACAGCCTATTATTTTGTGAATCTGTAATTAGCACGCAAACAGCTGCTGATCATTGAAATTAATATTAGGCCTTGTAACACTGTTAAGAAGGCTTGATAAGTATCAGACATTGAAAAATA
Organism: Perdix hodgsoniae; assembly: GCA_035772895.1. NCBI lineage: Eukaryota > Metazoa > Chordata > Aves > Galliformes > Phasianidae > Perdix > Perdix hodgsoniae. The sequence goes on from JAPSGF010000007.1 coordinate 18,254,785, forward strand.
TTGAGATTCTTGTTCCCTATGTAAAGTGACAAGACTCAAGGACAGAGCATTTCCTTTCATCTTGAAAAGCCTGCCACTCATTTTTTGCATCACATACAATAAGCATTGACTACTGCTAATCCAGATTTTAAGGGAAAATTTTTGCTCTCAAGAAATTTATACAGCAATTCAAATTTCAAAGAGATCCAGCACAAACACTGTTTTCTTCTTTGGTTAACTTTGCAAAGAACGTTAAGTTGCATCAGTTTAATTTCTGATAAATGAAAGCAGCCAGTGTTTGAAATAGTACTGTGGAAATGGCTGACTGACTGCTCGCATGCAGAGTGATATTTAACTATCAAGCTTGAAGGCATTTTAATAACACTAATACTTTAATGTTGACTGTTAAATGTAAATGAATGCTTTCTTCTTTACTGTGGAATACAGAACTTAATGGTTTGGCTAGGACTTTCTCTTCTATCTCATACACTCATGCAATCAGATTAAACTAGGAAAATGAGCTATTGGAACATATTAGTCTTTGATGTGGTAAATCCACCTCAAGTCCCTGAAGTAGAAGAAGATATAACTTGAACCCAGCAGTTATATTTCATACAGTTAATTTTAGCTATAGAGTCATGTCTTTCTTGTTCACCGTTCTTTTAATTCTGCCACAACGCTTCACCTTTCTCAGAAATTACTATTATGTTACCATTAGTTAATGGCTGAAGTTTTTCTGTTTTTTATTAATATTATTTTTAATATTGAATGAATTTTCCAATACTTTTTGGAGTTGCTTACTTATAATGCATAATTACTTAAATTAATGCTGATGTTTATAATTAGGATCCTATACCATATAGAAGATTTCATCCACTATTTAAAAGAACAGTTTATAGGATTTAAAGGAATAACATAGACATCCCTATTTTCCTTTATAAAAACAGAACAAAAAAAGCCTTCAGACTATAATAGTTCATGTGAAAAACTTTTTATGGGCCTGTATCATCATTCCTTTCCTTCCCATGGGTTGAATCATGTTTCATGTATATTTACTGCTATTAACTACTCAAAACAGTATGAAGAGTTCAATCAAATCACATGTGAGCAAACTTCCTCCTTTAGTCTATGCTACTTCACCTTGAGTCAAGAAAGAAAGTCAGAAAACTCAGATTAGAAAAACAATATCTGAAAGAGAAATTGTAGTGCACTTATGGTCTATAACTGAAGAAAGCTGGATGATTTTCCCACTGACTACTAGTTTTACTCTGGGCAAATCATGTAAGTCTTCATGACACAGCTTCCTCCCTTGTAAAACCGGAGCAAAATGCTGCCTTTGGCTACCAGCTCTCACACTCCAGCTAGGGTGATAATGCTTAACGCTAGGAAGCGCCTCTGATCATACAGCCCCAGGAATATAAAAACCTTGATCTTAACCTGGACTTCTAGTTAGTACCAGAAATATAAATAATAAATGCTAATTCAAACAGATGTCTTGTGTGTTATTATTATTTTCTTTTTAAGTGTGCATATCAATTTCAATATCACTCTCATTCCATTTGAATAAAACTTTTCTTGGCTTTTAGTTCCATTTATGTTCAAAAAGTGTATGTCATTGCAGTCTTTAAATGTTGCTCACCAGGGTATTTTAGGATCATTATGAGTCTGAATATGTCCTAAGTTCAAGAAAACAAAAGAAAGCATTTACAGTCTTTTAACATTGTTCATCTCTTTTACAGGCATCTATGTTAGAAAAAAAAAAAAAATACTTCTCAGTTGTCTGTCTCTTATTTGATTCTTCTATCTTAAAGCTTAGCGGGCAGTCTTTTTTTTTTTTTAAAGACCAACCTCAGTGCTTTGTAATTAAAACAAATTTAAACTTACTTAAACATGCATTATAGAATGCTTTGGATTGGAAGGGACCTTTAAGAACATCTAGTTCCAATCCCCTTGCTATATCCACGGACACCTCCTTCTAGACCAGGTTGCTCACAGACCCATCCAGCCTGGCCTGGAATGCTTCCAGGGAGAGTGCGTTCACAACTTCACTGGGCAACATGTTCCTGTGCCTCACCACCCTCACAGTAAAGAATTTCTAACTTAAATCTACTCTCTTCCAGTTTAAAGCAATATCCCGCTGCCCTGATTCTTTCTGTCCTTATAAAAAAAACCCTGTTGGCCCCCTTCAGGTACTGGCAGGCTGCTATAAGGTCCCTTGGAGCCTTCTCTCCCCCAGGCTGAAGAGACCCAGCTCTCTCAGCCTGTCCTTGTATGGGAGGTGCACCAGCCCTCTGATCTTCTTCATGGCCCAAGTATACAGATGTATACATCTGAACTGTATACAATCCTACAACTATATCATCTATAATTTACACGTGGCTAGAAAACTGCAACTTTACAATGTAATAAGCATTTTTATTTTATTTCTTACTCATTAACTGGAAAAGGACAACAAGCAGGAGGTAGCTGATCTAACACAGAGAAGGCTCATGGGTTTGTGCACCAGGAAAAGAACACTGACCTTATCATTTGTAGACACGTTTTAAAAGTGCATACAAGTTTCCTTGTGATTTAACATCATCATAAATGCCAACTGTGTGTAAGAACAAATCTCCTAGGCCACAAGTGCATGTAGATCCATAACACATCAAAGAAAGGAGAGACTTGTTTGCAACAACTAATCTCTAGGACCCATATTAGAATGTTAGTCTTTATGTATAAATGAGTCAAGGACTGATGAGATCAATTCAGTTCATCCAAGTTAGATTCTCCTTGGAATCACTTCCTGAAGACTTCAACCACTAAATAAATAGAAAATGTATGCAGAACATCTGGTAAATTACATAACAAAGATAGTTTATTGCTTAACTTTGAGCATCTATCTTTTTCTGAGCATAAACCGGACTTGCCTGAAATTGAATTCTCTGAATTTAATTTCAGGCAAGTGAATCGCTGAGTACTCTCAGGCATCAATGCAGCACCAAAATATAAACTACCCATGGAAAGTGTAGTTGTTTAGCTCAAAAATAAATATGAGAAATACCTTTTTTAGAGAAAACGGGAAGCAAATTAAGGACAGACCACAGCAGATCTCATTTGTTACATTTTGACCCACAGCAGAAAAATAACTGAAAACGAACACACACACACACACACAAAACACTTCCTGAAAGACTGAAAGATTAGACTAAAAAGATCCAAAGATTCCAGGGATTTTTCTTGTTGAAAAGTTCTGCACATCTGCCATTGTGCTAGTCATATCTTTTACAGTAGATAATACATATGTTTCAGAGGAAGCTTGAGGCAAATTACTTGCCCAAGGGATGTTTTTTTCCTGGCATACACAATTAGTTTAATGGATTACATTTGAAACCTTTACATTTAAAGTGTATAGAAATTGTTTCTCTTTTGCATTATTCTAGTATAGCTCTACACATTTTGTGTGTCCAGAATAAATATAAATAACAAAGTATGAGAGCACCTGTATCTAATTTGGTCAGACAAAGTTTAAACAAAAACTCTTCAGATTCCCAGACCAATTCATTCACAAGACAGCACAGGAGAAGCGCAAGGTGAATGATATTTGATTTCCAAACCAAAGTTTACATTCATATCCTGCTCTACTGAACTAACACATGAAATAAAAAGCAGGATTTTCCATCTATGTCTTCCATTAACATTTATTTTCTATCTATCTGCAGCAATGGAATCACAGTTTTCTAAAGCACTTTTGAAGTTATGATTTTAGTGGTCACTCTTTAGAGCAATTTTATTAGGAATGTATCAAGAGTGCTATGTTAGCAAAGCTTGGCTGCTTCACAAAATGTCAGAAAGAAACCAACAGCAGCAATAGATAGTGAAAACTAAGGCATGTCCTGAGAGAGCAAGATGAAAAGTTAAGGAAAATACTGCAGTTGTTTTCATTTCATGAAATTAATGAAACCATTGTTACTTTTTTTTTTTTCTTTTTTTTCTTTTTCAATTTCTTTTAAAATAATGAATGATTGAAGTCAAAGAAAAACTCTGGTTGTGGGAGCAGATTTTCAGATGGCTTAAGTCACAACTAAATTATATTGAGCTTTAAACATTTGGATTTGATTTAATCAACAAACTTTTGCTGTATTATCCACACACTGACAGATAAGCACGAATACACACAAACAACTTAAGGTAGAAGTACACACAAAGAATGGGACTAGGTCTTGGCTTCACACCAAAATTCATAAAGAGATTGTTCTCCATATCTGTTGTTATCAATTTGCACTATATTGTGATAGCTACGTCCTATCATCCCTCCATCCATGCTTATGGGTGCAACAATTCAACTGTCCCCTAGATGTGTTTGTGTCTCCTGTACAAATACACCTACAGAATGCAATCCTACCTTACCACATAGAACTGTTGTCAATACAAAAATCTAAATGATCTAAATGTTCATCAGTACATCAGTTTCAAAACGAAAAAAGGTTGAGGAGGGAAATAGAAAAGAGAGAAAAGCAAACATAAAACACTGTAGTACTAATCTGTCGTTTGTGGTGGGGGGAGGAAAAGACACTGAATTACCTCCTGGAGCTTACAGATTCCTATAAATTTTCAAATGTTTTTCACTGATTTCTAAATAAACAAAGATCATCAAGAACCAGAACTATTGCTCAGAAAGCAGAATACTGACATGAAAACAAAGAAATTTCTACTTGGCTTCAACAAGATCTTAAGCTATGGAAAGCATTTCTGGACTAGAAGTGTGAACCAAACAAATGCTCTGACCTTGCACAGCACATTTGAGAAGAAAAAGTCAATACTGAGATCTTCGACTAAAGCCAATCAATTTGCTACCCTGCTCTTTGTGTACTTCTGGAGGAAAACACCCTTGTGGAAAACAAGACCAGATAAAAAAGTAAAATAATAATAATAATAATAATAATAATAATTATTATTATTATTATTATTCATCTAGGAATCCTTTAGTGCCAAATATGCATTTTTCTAACACACAGAGAGAAATCCACTTGACAGCCTACCAAGAATGGAAGAAAGATAACTTAATTGTACTCGGTCTATCCAGTTCTAGATCTGACCTATGGGAGATTCAACACTTAAATTTGGCACAATAACAATTCACTTTTTGCATTTATTCAAGTCTCCCTCTGGTTAGCAACACATTTGCTGTTAATAGTTAATTTTTTAAAGCTCTGAGTTAAGATTTCACAATATGAATTTAAGATGAAACTGTTGTTTGCTTTTTTTTCTTCTTTCAGTAGCTGGGTCCTGAAGAAGCCAGTGAATGAGTAGCAGCTAGCTCAGAAATTTGCACTTAAGTAAAGATAACAAGCAAGCCAAGATTCAATCTACACTGATTCAGACACCAGAGATGTTTGCACTGATGCAGCAGGAAAGCTTGCTAAGGTTTCAGGCTGGTGATAAGCTATTATTTGAATTACAGTTACAGAAGAGAATTCATCCCTAACTAGAGTCCATTGTAATACAGTAGAGAGCACCTGCTAGGAAAACTCCCAACAAGAGCATACAGAAATATTTAGTGAGCAACTGCAAATTACATATGACAGCTTATGCAGGCTCTCATTCTCTATAGTCACAGTTCAGTGTCACATCCAGAGAGTTACTCAGGGTTGCACAAAGGTCTGGGAACGTTGCACTGTTTTATCTCATTGTGTCTCTTAGGATTTTTCCAAAGGCTGCTCCTGTGCTTGCTGAATGTTTCGAAGGTGTTCAGAAGTTTAAAAGAGCTGGACAATGAACTGGTTGGTCAGCATACCAACACAAGATTAATTTCTGTGTGAGAATAAGTAACCCATACAGATCCAATTAAGAAAGTCATGGTTATTAAACTGCTTCTGAGTTTGGATGAACAAGCATGTGATACCGAATGAAGCACTTCATCATTTCCTTTTTGTGTCCTTCAAAAACTCTAGGCTGTTACCACTGCTTATAAATATCGAGTGCATAGTACTAGCTAGATAGAAATTTGTTGTCAGGCAAATCCTAGCTCAAATAGAACTTGTTAAGATCAATGTAGCATTAAGAAGCAGGAAGTCTTTAATACAGTGCTGGTTGCATGGGGGATACTTCCACCCATCACACACAGCAAGGGAACAAAGTTACATTCCCTGTATACATTTGGATAAACCATGTCTACAGTTTTCAGAGGTCTGCAGCGCTGTTGAGTTCTGGATCCCACCCCTTCCATTCACATATGTTTGGATTGTTATTGATAGGGCTAATCTCCCTTTTAGCAGGATAGATAAATATGATGATCTTAAAAGACAAGATAAGCCATTTCTAAGAAATGTTTGCTGCTGCCATTTCCAAATTAATAATAATAATAATAAAAAGAAGAATTCTGCAACAATAGAGAAACTAATTTTTGATGCTGCATATATCACATTAGAAAAGACAAATAACTGATGTGATAAAGAGAGACAAAATTTAAGTTCATGGAATTAGATCAAATGCTATGAATCAACACGAAATTTAATTCAATTATTATTTCAGTGTACACTCACAGTGTCATTTTAATCACTTCCTCTGGTCCCTTGCCCACATTTCTCACTCGCTTATTCTGTTACTGCTCCTGTTGAGAGTGAATCAGCTGGTTTTCACTGACAAGAGGTTTGGAGCTACCCCAGTCATCATGATCTGCTCACTGCTCCAAAAGTCTATCTGCAGAGCTGCTTCTGACAGCCCTCATGAGGAACAGTGCAAATAAATGCCAGTCCCTGTTAACTGACTTCGGCAGCAGCAAATCAGTTTTGCTTTGATGTAACTAATATGGCATGAGTAGCACGAGTATACACAAACATGCAGAGTGTTCACTAGAAGTGTGAATGTCTCTTTAGATAATGACTTCAGAATATAAAAATGACCTAAACAGAAAGACAAGACGGACAAGACGGACATGAAATATAGCTGCTGCCACAGTGGCATACACATCAAGAGTTTATCTAGAATACACTCACTTTCAATGTGACAGAGAGATACCTAAAAAGACTTGAGGATCTGCATTAGGAAAAGTGTAAATGTTTATGAATAAATGAAATAATGGTGGAACGGGGCAAGCCTGTAATTGTTCAAGTATCTGAATAGCCACATGCATTTGAGTTTTCCTCCAATAAAGCTATATAGTAGCCAAATTTCTGATGCTGATAAAACATAGATGTTTGATTAGCATACATCAGCTTTGTTCAAGCTGCGGTCAGCAGTTGTTCATGTGCCAATAATTAACACTTTTGAAAGCTGGTAGGAATAAGCTTTTAAGTAAGAAAAGACACATAATGGGAAAGGTTTCAACTTACCATGGTTTTGAATGGTGTCAGAAGGAGAGTTTTTTGTGTACTCTTTGTTCAGTGTGCTTGTCCTACAAGAATGGTAGTAGTCCTACTGAGCTCTAAAGAGGAGATAAGCCTTTAAAATGCCACTAAATTTGTAGAAACAGATTTTGTTATTCTTTACCTGGGCACCCATTCACACTAATTCTGCAGTTAATCTAACAATTTGAAACTAGGAAAGGAGTTTATACACACTGCTGTTAACATTTGCGTGTTTACCTGGTCTTTCTCTATTTGTCTCCAGCAACTGTCCTTTTGAGCAATCACAGGACAGCTATTAAGGTTACAGTAGGGAATATTGCATCTTTGCACATCAGACAAACACAGTACAAGTTCAACATTCTTTACAGTGAAAATCAATAGGTCTTATAACAAAGCTAAACCTTCAGCAGTTTCTTATCCAACTCACAAACCCTTTCTGTTCTGCAGATACAAGATGAGTGACAGATAGCAGCAAGCTAATTTCAAGAAAACAAGGCAAAAGCCTTATATGGTCTACTGTTCCTGAAATCACTGACTGAGTAGTTTATTTCTATCACTTCAAAAACAAATGTATCAATAATCTACTGCATCATTATGCAAGCTTATCTTTGCAAGTATGTTAAAATAATTGTTACAATTATTGATGTTAGTTTATAAATTCACTTATTTCCCAGTAAGCCATATTTCCTTTTTTTTTCTTTTCTTTTTTTTTTTTAAATAATCTTTTCCTTTGACTTTTCTTTATTACACTTACAGAAAAAGGGCATATCCCCTTCTAAGATCACAATGAATACTGCTTTGTCTCCTTATTGTCTTTACACATATAAGACAAAACTTATTAAAAATTTCTTAAGATTCAATTGCTTTCTGCTTGCATGTGTACAAGACCTACTGCTGGCAAAAAAAAAAAAGTACAGTGAGGTGGCTACAATACAGAACTTTAGAGTGCAGACAGTACACTAGCCTCACTGACATTATTTTCCAGCAGTTATAGAATCTCTGACAATAGTTTTCTCATGAAGAACTGAAGCCAACAAACATCACCACTGTTAGCATCTTGTAATAAATTTCTTCTCCATTTACTTTCACTCTACTACAAGACTGCAGAAACTAGTTATGGTGACCACCAATAGAGAGGAAGGATTCCTTATCATTTCTGAATCTTATTCACAGAAAATAATTTTTGTAATCCATGAAGAAGATGTAAGAAGCTTGAACTGATGCTGATACGTTGACTTCACTGCAATACATATAACTTGATTTATTTAGAATAGTCTTGTGTCAAAGGATGACTACTCACAACTAGAAGTTATATATTAATCTAGCCTGTCAGACTCAGCGACTGAATTCAGAAAGAACGGCAGTACCATGAAAACAGCATGCAAAGGAAAGTTCTCACTTTTCACTGCATGGTGGAGAACTATAGTTAATATAGCAAGAATTCGTGAAGTAAAACAGATGGCAGAAACATTCTAAGCATTAGGAAGGAAGCCAGAGCAATAAACACTATAGAGAGATTATTTGTTTTGCATGAGCAATCATTGCACTGGTGAGATTTACAGGTCAGATTTTACAAATATCCACTATTATCTTTTTTATTCTATTATTTGTATTTTATAATAAGACAACAATACGAATATAAACGAATCACAGAATCTTTTGACTTGAAGGGACCACTTAAAGGTCATCTAATCCAACTCCCCTGCAGTGAACAGGGACACCTACAGCTAGATCAGATTGTTCAGAGCCCTGCTCAGCCAGGCCTCAAACGTCTCCAGGGATGGAGTATCCACCAGCTCTCCAGTTCCAGTGCCTCACCAACATTATCGTAAAAAACTTCTCTCTTATATCCAGCTAGATCTCCTTTCTTATCTGAATTACTGCCAAGAAAATTAAGTGAATTAGGAAAGGATGATAAATTATTTAAAGTATCAAATTATTCCAGATTGAATTTAAAATGACTTATCCGTGACCATTTCAAAATACCTCTCAGATACTATCTGTATGGGAACTGCAGAGTCATGGCCTGAACCTCTGATTAGTTACCTGAGGCAAGCAATTTCACCTGGAAGCACAGGTGAAAGCAATTCACCTGTGCTGCAGGAAGGGGTGGAACCAGGCTCCACCTCTCCTAGACCCATTTAAGTGCTGACTACTAGTAGAGAAAGATCTCTCTTCTGGAGATCCATTCCTTTGGAGTTTCCTGAGCAAGCCCATGATATGGATAAGAGTCTCATCTCATCTGTTCTCTTTTGTCCTTGCTTTGCAAAACAATATCTGGGAGCTAGGTGTAAGGGAAGCAATTTACGAAGACACATTCGAGGGCCCTGATACGGTCAAATTCTCAGTAGGGATGAGAGACCTAATTTTACAACAAGCTCCCTCTCACCTACATGGAACTTTGGTCTCAATATTAAACCCCCTGGTGGCCTCAGAAGCAGTAGATCAGCAAGCTGCCTAGTTAGTGGCTGATTTGGGAGAAACAGAATGCCTGCGGACAAGGTACAATACTAGAATACTAGAAGAAGCCGAGGTCCTGCCAGTAACTAAAACCAAAATGCTGGCTGCTTGAGCTTCTCAATTGGGACCCATGAGGGTCTCCCGAAAACAAATGTTTAATGATTTAATTTGGACTGGGGTCCAATTTGCTAAGATTAACAGCCTAACCATATCCTTCTCCAGCTTTGGAGACAGCTAAAGGATGACCAAAAATTTCAGACTTACCCTAAGAAACCAAGGGTAAGGGTTATAGAGAAAATGCCAACAACGACATGGAACCTAGAAGATTTCATTGTTCCTAATAGGAAAAAAAAGCTGCCTCAGGTGTCTTGGGCCACAGTGCCTGAGCCACCAGAAGCAGAAGAATTGGCCTTAGCGCAATTCATGGCCTGATGAGGGATGTTATTCCCCCTAGAGCCCCCAGATGGGACCAGAGGTCCTATGTAGAATTAACTATGTATTGGTCCTGAAAAAATATTCACAGAGTTATGGCACTAGTAGACACCGGAGCACAAACAGCAATTATCTATGGAGATCCGACCAAATTTGATGGAGACAGAGTGATGATTGGTGGTTTCGGGGAACAGACGATTCCTGTCACCCAAACATGGTTGAAACTGGGGGTTGGGCATCTCCCACCCTGGGAGTATAAGGTATCTATTGCCCCAGTCCAGGAATACATACTGGGCATAGATATTCTATGGGGTCTTGCTCTCCGGACAACTGTGGGAGAGTTCTGACTTCGACAGAGATGTATCAGTATCTAGGCGGTGCAGGCAATATTGAGAGGCCATGCGAAACATGGACCTATTTGCCTGCCGAAACTGCACCGGATTACTAACGTAAGGCAGCATAGACTCCGGGGTGGGCAAGATGAAATATCAAGAACGGTGCAGGAATTAGAAAAAGTGGGAATTATAAGACCTGCACACAGCCCATATAATTCCTCCATATGGCCAGTGAGAAAGTCAGATGGCATGTGGAGAATGACAGCAGATTACAGAGAATTAAATAAGGTCACGCTGCCTATTCATGCAGCCATACCCAATATTTCCTCCCTAATGGATACATTGAGTAGGGAGATAAAAACCTATCATTGTGTCCTAGATTTAGCAAATGCATTCTTCAATATCCCAATTGCTGAGGAATCGCAAGATCAATTTGCATTTACATGGGGAGGCAGGCAGTAGACCTTTCAGGTCCTGCCACAGGGGTACATGAATTCACCAACACGATCTAGTGGCGTGTGACCTGGCTGATTCGGAAAAACCTGCTGATGTTAACCTGTATCATTACACTGATGATCTCCTGCCGGGCCTGTCCGTAAAATTCCTGGGGGTGGTTTGGTCAGGAAAGACCAAAGTACTACCCAGTGCTGTCATAGATAAAGTTCAGGCGTTCCCAGTCCCTACAACATTGATGCATATTCACCTGTGCTGCAGGAAGGGCTGGAGCCAGGCTCCACCTCTCCTAGACCCATTTAAGTGCTGACTACCAGTGGGGAAGGATCTCTCTTCTGGAGATCCACTCCTCTGGAGTTTCCTGAGCGAGCCCACGACACGGATAAGCATCTCATCTGTTCTCTTTTGTCCTCGCTCTGCATAACTCTCTTGTTTATTTCATTATTATACTTTGATTATACCTTTTGATTATACACTATCTGTAAATGATAGCATCAAGAATGAAGAAAGAAAGAAACAGAGGTTTCCACTGAGATTCAATCTGCTGCTAGAACATGATTTAGAAAAACCTTTTAGGGAAGTGCTTCATTTGTGTGGAGGGATCTTCTTGTATGTTATGTGCCTGAAGTGATCGCACATTTAAATCTGCCCTTTTAAGAATGCGAGTAACCCCATGAATTTGGCTTTCAGGCCTCTTTATTCTTTTACAATTAAGTTCGGGTAGTTAGGGTTTCCTGTCGCCAACAGAGTAACTGAGAATATCTCCACAGATTCAGGTCAGCATGTGGACAGGCCCCTTAAATGCAAGGGGCACCTGACTGAGGAGAGGCTCAGTCTGACCTGCCTTTCAAAGACATTTACTGGTTTCTGCTATGCTGTTTGCATTGATTCCTGTACCATACCAGTAGCCAAATATCACAGCAGCAGAAATAACAGAGGAAAATGACAGTCTCAGCGCTGCACAGTCTGAGTGATTTGGCAGAGCTGGAAGGCCTTGGAAGTTTTCACATACTAGGTCTACAACATCTGGGGATTTTAGAGAGAAGTGTGCTGAAACGTGTGTCTGGGCAGGATGGGCAATTGCCTCTGAGCTCCCTCAGATTACTGTAATACTGGTAGGTAGTATCCTCAGGTCCTCCTAGTGAGATTGCTGATGCTTCAGCAGGTAGCAGTCACAAAATCCAAGCACTGAATCCCACGTGCAACTGAGGCAAACACGCTCCCTACCTAAAGGTTCCTTTATTTCCACTGCAACAAACTTGCAAAGAATCGATCTATTTTGGTAGAGTGGAGGCTGGAAAAAGAGCCTTCATCTGATTTTTCCAAAACAGGAGAAACCATAAATCATGCTATCTTGTTTCAAAGTCTATTAGAACGGAGCAGTGATGTATAGTTCAACCTAACACCTTTCACAGTGACTAATACGCAGCTTTCCTGGTGTTCAGTAGGATGACTGGTGATAATGATAATGATGAATATCCATGCAAAATATCTGAGGTTTTTGGAAAACAGTTCCCTTTGACTCATTAAACACACAGGCTTCACCAGCAAGATAACGTGTCAAAAGCTATTTCTGAAAACACAAGCTATTACTTCATTTAAACAAATCAGGATAATTTTAAATGACTGAATGTGCCTGGGGATTGCAACTGTAAAGCAAAAGTAATTTTTTTTCTCTTTTAAGACTTGTCTTTATATTAGGCAAGAAAACATGAAGATTGCACTCCTGCAGTCATATCTCAATTTTATACTCAAAGAATTTTGTGACAGTAATAAATTCTTTGAAAAATTAGTAACCCCAGTACAAAGAACTGCCACTGATATGCTCACTGCATACAGAGAACAATAGGACTTATAACTTTTAACCTGGAAATGTAAGAAATAAAGCAACTAACTTAGTGTGTAAGCCCGACAGAAACCAAAATAGACACAACATAACAATACACAATCAATTCCAATGCACGGCTACATGGAATAGCAAGCAGATGTGACTGGCTCAAAGCTGAGTTAATGCGTAGGCTGCTTCCTTCACTGAATGGATTCAAATGGCAGATAGTTAACTTCAGGCATGATGTGTCTCAGATATATTCAAGCTTGAAATATAATGAAACAAGTAACTGGCATTTACCCAAGAAGTGGGTAAGAAGTTACTAAATAGATGTACAGAAGTAGGAAGAAGCATAAAGCAAGCATGACAGCTAGCAATACCAGGTCTTTTCTCCAGGAGAACTGAAAGAAGTTTGGACAACAAATTAAAATAAACGCAGAATGAAAGCACAGAAATAGTATATTCAGAGTAAAGATGATATACTACAGGGAGGGAGAAAAAAAAAAGGAAGAAAAAAAGCCTATAATGATATCAATAATTGTGTAAAATAGTTTTCTGTAAAAGGAATTGATGGTATTCAGCCTATAAGCTTTTAGCACTATCAAATCAGTCTTTCTGTTCCTGTCATAAAATAGCTTCTTTAATATTTAGGAAATGCCACTGTCATTTTTCCCCCTCTGTCTTTATACTTGCATCAATTATGATTGGCTGCTTGTTGTTAATGTCAGTGTCTGCAGGGGAGAGGAATCATTCTCCCTTCAGTTCCAGTCTGAGGCTGATGAGCGTGAAGAGAGATGGCAGTCTGAGGGACTCTGTAGCATGAAAACATGTCCAGCAAGACAAGAGAAACAGGGCTGTTCAGTAATCAGCTAGGAGACAAGAGCTGGTGCTTGCATTTTCTCATAAATGGGAAAATAGAGTTATCACTGCTTATATTGTTTCAAACAGAAAATTAGTATTCTTAACATTAAAACATAGCAACTTTTGTTAATAATTTAAGCATATCTTGCACAATTGCAGTTGAACAGAAAATTTATCCAAGCTCCACCTACCTTTCACAGCCTCATATTTAATAAAAGCAGGTTTATTATAAAAAAAAAAAAAGATAACAACAAAATGTAATCTGGCTGCACAGCCATTCTTGTTACCCATATTCTTGTAAAACCATCATCTGGCTTACAGACTACCAGCTGAACTACAAAGTTCAAGAAACCCAATTCTTAGCAGGGAAATACAAATTTTGTGCATATATTCCTAATACTAACTAGAAGGTCTCTCTCTGCACACAATGACAGTGCCCTCTTTCACCATCCTGCTTGCAAGCCATATCCAAATGCATTTACTGGGTACCAAAAGTAACTTGCTGTTCCTGCATAACAGTTTATTCTGTAACACTTGAGGCTGTATTAATGACACTAAATAATACAGAGGTCATGGTTGTGTGCTAGGCTGACACAGAAGGGCCCATCACTACTTTATGGCTCAAACTTTACATGATACATGATGTCCAAGATAGAAAATTATTTTGTCTCTTAATGCACACAGGAGATGTGATTTAAACTTCCTAGGTTAGAGTTGTATAATCAGTCACCCAAAATAATTTTACTATTTAAGACTTATTCAGAAGCATACAAGCTGAAAATCTGTTTTTATACAACAGAAAGTTTATAACCTTTCATAAACATTTAAATTACTTCTCCGTATATGTTCTGCATATTGTCTTCTTCTGTTTCACATGTAAGTATTTTTGCCATGCTTTGGGACTTTGCTCAGCAATTTCTATTTTCAAGTATTCCACACTAGGTTTTTCTTTGCCATGAAGAGCTTCAATCTAAAACCATTATTATTAACATGCCCTTCAATGATAATATCGCTTTGTTGTATATATTTGAATTAACAGAATATTCCATCTAAACTCCCCAACAGCACCTGATTTTGTATAGATACTTTTGATATTGGATATATGTTTGCTAGATTTTTATATCGTTTTGCCGCAGACTGATGCAAGCAGGTACCAGCTGTTTAGCCTATATCTGGAGTGGAGTAGAAAGATTTATTGATTTGCAAAAGTATTGATACAGGTATACAACCTTCACATTGAAGTAGGAGCACAGGAGATGTCAGAGCAATGGATAGTTCATTTCCAAACAAGGCAGCATTCATTGCATGAACTACTAGCTGCTGTATGCTTACAGCACAGGCCTGTAATACAATCTGTTAACACAAACATACCAGAAAATATAGACCCTTGATAATATCCCTGATAAAGAATCCTACGCAAACTGCAGAGCCATAGCATGTTGTTCACTTCTCTAACAGTTAAACTGGTTTATACATCCTAGGCTGCATCAAAAGAAGCACTGCCAACAGGTCAAAAGGGATGATTCTCCCCTACTACTCTGTTCTCATTAGACTACACTTACCATACCGTGTTCAGCTCTGGGGCCTCCAGTATAAGAAAACATTGGAACTTCTGGAGCAGGTCCAGAGGAGGCCATGAAAATGATCAGATGCTGGAGGATGGAACAGCTGTCCTATGAAGAAAGGTTGAAAATGTTGTGATTTTCCAGCCTGGAGAAGAAGGCTCTGGGAAGACCTCATTGCAGCCTTCCAGTAACTAAAGGGGACCTCCAGGGAAGGTGGAGAGAAACTCTTCATCACAGAGTACAATGACAGGTTGGGGGGGAACGGTTTTAAACTAAAAGAGGGGAGATTCAGGTTAGATGTTAGGAAGAAATTATTTACTCAGAGGTTGGTGAGGCCCTAGTATTGCTGCTCACAGCTGTGGGTGCCCCATCCTTGGAGGTGCCCAAGGCCAGGTTGGATAGGTCCTGGCAGCCTGAGCTGGTGGGGGGGAAGCCCTGCCCATGGATGAGGGCTGGGGCTGCTTGGGCTTTAGGGTCTCTTTCAATACAAAACATTCTTTGTTTCTGTGATTGTATGAGTGGGAGAAGTCTTAAGAGTCTCCTCACAATATTTCAGGAAATAACACTGAGACAAGAGTAAATACGAGCTTATTTATTTATTTTTAACTATTATTATTATTATTTTTTTTTTTTACCAGATCTTACTAAGAAGTTCAGCTATAAACATTTTTTTCCCCGGGCGTAGCACCCTGAATCAGTGGAAATAAGCACTTAGAAATATAAAACTTCTAACAAACCTTTCATTGGCCTTAAGTGCATTATCATGTTTTCCCACTTTTATGGAGGAGAAAATTTTTTTTGAAAATTCAGGAGAAAAATAAGAACAGCTATGAACTACTAGATATGTCTTATTTGTTAAGGGCATTTTCAGAGGAACAGGCAAACCCAGGCATTTTTTACTTCATTTAATGCCCTCAAGGTTAGAAAAAGGAACCAAGTGTTTAAAAATTTTATATTGCACTTAAGTGGCTTTTCCCTCAAAATGCAAATTTTCCCTGGAAACATAGACAGAATGTAAAACTTGACAATTGAATGAGGAACAGGAAGTAAAACACAACAAATGATGCTGCAATGATGGGAAATAAAATACACAGCCTAGGAGGAGATAAATATATGAAGATTACTGCCACATTTATTTACTTCTGTGTAATCTGGAAATGACTAGTTACAGTATTATATAGCTGTTTATATATTTAAATATTTATTTACTGTGATTTTAAATGATTATAGCAAAATGCAAACAAATGCTTTTTCATGCCATCCTGCTAAAATGAATAAAAGTCTTTAAATACCATTTTCTTTTTGTTTACAGGTAGTACTCAGCCTTTACCTTTGGAACTCTTCCTATTTCTAAAGTTACAGTTGTCCTTATTCCCCTTTTTTGATATTCCTCTGGCATTATTTAAAAACTTGCTCTTCTGTTGCAGCTAGAGACATTTGTCCTAAAATGAGGCAAATTCTACTGAAAGGTTTATCTCAGTCAGATTTCATGGGATGTGAGATGTTTGTGATGCTGCTTTCACTAATTTCTCATAACACAAGTAAGAAAAGGAATTTTTAATCGACTCAGAATATGCATAGCTCTAAGGAAGTTCATTGCTGGATTTCGGAGGTCCTTCTATATTTATTTTCTTTTTTGAGCAAATTTTTGGCCTGTTAAATTTCAAGTTGATGTTCTTTCTTCTAAAGATAAATTCTATAATAATTATTAAAGATTCACACCAAGCGAGAATCATTTTTCCCCCTGCTTACAAAAAACAGTTGTCCCTTAAATGTGCCATATAATTACTCTTCCTTCTTTTTATTTTTTTTCCCTTTAAAATTGATTTAAATACTTTTAAGTTTGACATCAGCCTTGGAGCTTTTCATAGAAATGAAGATACATAGGTCAGTAGTGTGTCAAAATGACATTTAAATGTCAGGCCAGTACTTATTTTATTGAGATATGAAGTAACGTCTGCCTGTTCACTAAAAAATATTTAAGTCTATTTCAAGTGATCAAAAATAGTTCTTCAATAATGATGCCTCTGAGAGGCTCTAGAAAGAAGTAGAATAGGAAATGAAGTATATTTAATGGGGAGAAATAGTGGAGAATAAAACTGAGGGTTGTCTACTCATCTGATATGAAGACAACATGACTACATCTGTAGTTGCACACACTATTATTAAAGCAAAGAAAAATCAAATCAAGAAACTACTTTTATGAAGCACTGTTGCTCAAAAAAAAAAAAAGCCACAAAGCTGGAGATAGATATGACTATAAGACTTCTTTAATACAGCTGAGCCATCATATAGGCTCTCACCTATTTGCAAGGAAAAATAGAAACGGAGGCAGTGACTTTTGTGCCAAGAATCTCGTCAAAATGACTGAGAATCATGAAGGGAAACGTTGCTATCAAAACAGAGATAGATAAGTGAGTCTAAAGACTATTAAGTGAAGGGTCTGGTATGGAGAATATGATGGAACTACGGTGTGATTTTAAAATCTCTCAAATGAAGACAGTTTCCTTCATAACTATTAGTTTATGATGACAACCATTTTCTCATTTCTGGCCTTCTCAGAAGGAAAGGTAAACTGAAGTACAGGTTCCCAAAGTAGTCTGCAGGATTGGTCGAGGTGTCAGAGAATGACGTTCAAGCCCTTACACTTGGGCAACAGCTTTTTTCATCTGCAGTATCCACCATCCCTACCTCCTTCAGTTTTAAAAGTAGGTTTCACACCCAGAGAAAGGCCTCCTTCCCTGGAAGAGGTGCATAGTTTCTCCTTTGCTCTTCTAACAACTTTATGTGCGTATGAGCCAGACGCACAGGGGCGAGATCAATTTCCATGGCTAGGATGTACTTAATGTGGTTGCTACAAGGCCAATTGAGAGGGCATTGACTTGTTCTGGATTAGAAGTATCCACCTGTTTGGTACAAAGAAAATGGGCTGCACTCATTAGCTTATTTCTCCTGCATAGGTCACAGAACAGCTGTCAGCTAATTACTTTCCCTGCTTGGTAGCCTCAATTGAATTTGAACTAGGAGCCTGTAGGTGAAAAGTTTATAGTCAATTCCAAACCTCATGTCTTTTTTCCCCACCTTGTAGGGGTCAGGGAAAGGAGAAGATGGAAAGTTTACATACCTTCCTCCTCATGGATTATTATTTTTCACCCCAGAAGTTCGTATTTTAACATTGTTGATTACTTTAAGGACAATTATCTGTATATTTTTTATGATACACATAAGAGCTCAGAAATTGTAAGCCTGCTATGCTGTACAATAATTTTAAATTACAGTACAATCTGCATTCATGACGGGTTGTTAGCTGGCAATATATGGGTACATTAACTGACAGGAAGACACTGTCCTTGTAGTCTAGTACACTTATTTTACGCTGGATCTGGCAAATAAAGCAAGCAGATATTAAGCACTGGAGACATTCAAAATCCCCAAAGTGCATTTTTCATCCAGTATTATTTTTCGCAAATATGCTTAGCTGACAGCCTGTTTAATATACACTGAATAATATGGGTCATGACATTTGCCAGCAAGTGAGAGAATTCCACCAGCAAACATTTTATGAGGTGCATTATTGTTTAGTATTCACATCATCACAATATTTACACTTTCTTTTTGTTTGGTGAATCACCACGAATTACACTGTGGCATATAGCTTAGCCCTGCATTAGGCACTGTGCAAAGGAAAAGCACCAGGAGGTGGAATGTATCTCCAAATGGTAAACAACACAAAGAAGAACACAAAGCAGTTTCTCTTCAAAAGGTTCAGGTTCTCCCTTACACTTTTGGTGAATCAGAAGGCTGGCATAAGCACAGAACCTATAAGTTACCCCACTAACCCCACTCTGGGGTAATGTGCTGACTCTGGAGGCAATGTGCTGAGATTTAAAAATGGTCAGCCTCAGGTTTACCTGGACTGATGTTTCTTACACGTAGGTCACTGGGCTAAATCACATGTGATATATGAGACAGGGACTACTTGTACTGTCTCCTCTCCAGCAGCAGGACTATGTAAGCATCTAAACATGATGTTATAACCAAGAATAACTTGAGGAACACACACACATACACACACACACAAAATCAAAAAAAAAAACAATCAAACAAACAAACAAAAAAACCACCACCAACAACAAAAAACCAACTAATGCTTAGTCAAGTATTTCAATATCAGGATTCCAGAGTTCTGCCTTATCACAATGATATACATATCCTAACATACCTATCTTCCAGTACCACTCTTGTGGTCTTCTGGGTAATAAGTCAGTTGGAGGCTTTCTCAGGCACAGGGATGAGATGACAGAATTCTCAATCCTGGGGAAAGCAAGGAAGGTGGTCAGCAGAACTGCTACTTTGGATGGAAATCTGCACTTTGAAGGGCAGATTACAGCCTACTGAAATCAGGGGGTGTTAGCTGACAGCTGGCTGAACATGAGCCAGCAATGTGTCCAGGTGGCCACGCGTAGAATTAGGGAAGTGATCATCTCCCTGCACTTGGCACTGGCAAGACCACACTTTGATTACCGTGTTCTGCTTCAAGGTACCTCACTACAAGAAAGAGATTCAGTTTCTGGAACATGTTCAGATAAGAGCATTGAAGCTAGTGAAGGAATTAGAAAACAAAATATATGAGGCTGAGTGGCTGAGGGAACTGGGGTTGTTTAGTGGGGAGAAAGGGTGATCTCTACTCATTGATCTCTACCTGCCTAAAAAGAGGTTGCAGTGAAGAAGGTGTCAGTCTATTTTCTCAGGTGACGTGAAAGTGTGCAAGGAAATGGTTTCAAGCTGTGCCAGGACACATTTAAACTGGATATTAGGAATAATTCCTTCGTTAAGAAGGTGGTCAAGAATTGGAATGTGCCACCCAGGGCAGTTGTGCAGACTCCCTTTCTGGAAATATTCAAGAGATGCGTGCACGTGGAACCAAGGGATGTAGTTTAGTGATTTGACTTAGGTCAGGCTGATGGTTTGACTTGATGATCTTGAAGTTCTTTTCCAACATAAATTATTCTATGATACTATGACTCTATCTGTTAAGTTAATCACCCTCTTCTTTAATTGAAAATAGCCATGAAAATTTGTGATAAATTTTTAAAGACTATAAAAAGAAAAGAAAAAAAACCAAAACACTTCATTCATAACTTCATAGTCTGTGTTCACCCTACATGCAGACACTCTTATGCAAACATCCATACAACACGTTGCACTCACACTGCCAAGAGCAGTGCTATGAAGAGATGCTCTCACAGATAAAATGTCTCACAGATAAACAGCTTCTTAACGCTGTGCCCTCTACTTGCCAGTATACTAGCAGGACCTTCTCTTCCCAGCACTAACTAAAGCAGATTCTGCTTTGGGCTCACAAAGCTATATTGCTCTCGAGGACACTCAAATCAGACTGGACGTCCCAGCAAGAGCTCTCTTGCTAAATTCAGAAATGATCACAGACATACAGTATCAGGCTCACCAAAGGGCAACTGTCAGGAGGTATCCAAAATATCAGAGATAGGGTGAGGAAAACAAAACGTTATGCTATTTTGTTTGCATGGTTTTAGCTGGCACCATGTCCACAGTTTTACCCTTCTTCTGACAAATAATTCAAAACAACTGCTTATTTTATGTAACGTTCTTCATTTCTACTCTTTTTTTCCATTAACTTTTGCTACTGTTTTTTTCATATTCCTTTCTGCTATTGCTGCTATAAGTTCAATGATCAACCATGAAAAAAACCTCTTAATTTTCAAATTCAGTTCTCTGGAATTGACCCAGTAGTGGATTTTGAATTTGGGTTGAAGGTAGCTTTTTAAATCCTATTTGCTTCTAACACAACCCCCTTGGGATTGTCCAAAGATAGGAATGAATTGTTTTGCAATGTAAATTAAAACCTAAATTACTCAGTCTCACACTACCCTGAGATACAACACAACACCACTACAGTTGCTGGTCAGGATGCCACTGAACACTTGTTCTAGAATCCAGCATACTGCCAATCAGCTGTGTTGAAACTAACAAGGATAAAGCTCACATTTTTCATGACAAAGAAGTTTCCTATCCACTGGTGCTGAGCCGAGTACTATTGCTCAGACCTTGTAAAGTTTGACCCATTTAGGAGAAGACAACAGTTCATGCAGTACTTGTTCCGCAAACCTCCAAATGAAAACCACAGGTATGTCAATTTTAGTAGACTACATTTCAAAGATACATACAAACTTTGTGGCATCTATTACTTCATCCTGCCACATTATCTCATTTTAAAAAGGAAAATATTAGTCCTCTGGTGTTTATTTGCTCTTAAAGATACTGAAAATAGAGATCTAAAACTAATAATAATAACAATTCTCCTCCATACACCATGAAAACTTCTGTGATTGCATTATCAGCGTCCTACCTTGGTTACCAGGAGTGTTGAAGAATATGATCACATATCACTTTCTATTTGCTTAAAGCCTTTTTTCCCTTTTAATTTCCAACCTCCCCTCACCCTCCCACACTTATTTTCTGATGCTGATTTATAGGTATGTGCACTGAAGCACAGAGAGTAAAACGGGTTGTTGCCCATTCGGCAGCAGAAGCAACAGAGGTGAGAAGAAAATTAAGTCCTCTGGGTACTTCATGGCCACAAAACAACACCAGCACCCTGTCCCAGATTTACTTAAGGCCTACTTGCAGCCATAAAGCCACTTGTATTCCTTCTAACTGCTTTGAGGTGAGGTTTTATGTCCAAATCAATATTTTGATTTTGAAGTTCTGAAATATCTGTCCTGACATGTGGATGACAAGGAGCTGAAATAACTTGATATGCATTTGGAGGGCAAACTGAAACCAAAAACTGTGACAATCCATAGATGGTTAAAACATCTTTGTTGCTTTATTTGGCGACCCTATTGGTACTTAGTGAGACTAAAGCTGCCTGAATGCTTCCCATCTATTTGAGAAGCTGGTTTGACAGAAATTGACTTTAGGCAATTTTGATGAGAAGCTTAGGTCTTCCTTATATTTTGTTTGTTTTTTTTCTGTGCATACGCATGCACACCCTCTGGCCTGTACACAAGAGTCCTCCAACCTTGCCAGTTTCCTTTTTACATTTACATTTTTTCATCCAAATGCCATAGATTCTTCTTTCTAAAGATAATCACAGCTAACACTGCAAGTCACCTTGCCTGATCAGGTCACACAGCTCATCCTGCATCTCTAATCCAAATCAATCTCTGAACTTATATTTTTATTTTTACAGTAGATGTGCAGTGTTGAATTTGTCAGCCATGAATGCACTTTGGATTTTTTTTCATTATCTGAATCAAGAGCTCAGCTTTCTTTCAACTTTTTTTTTATAAAATAATCATGAAAGGAATGAAGCTTTGTGGGTATTGTTCATACATTGATTCTTATGCCATATTTCTAACATTACCTTTGATGCTCTCCTGGCTGATATTAGTTACATGGCACAGGAATTTTCTTTTTTCTTCATCTGGAGGAAACAAATCTTTTTTATTGGAATTCCCATGATAGCATTTAATGCTATATGAGAATTTTGAAGGTCTTGCTACGGTCAGATATGAAAAAATAACAGCAAGGACAAAGAAGGGGAAATTAAAGCCAGGTCTATTAAAACATGAAGCACACATTTTAGCATTAAATTAATCACTATTTTAACATTTTACTGAAGAAATCAGTAGGTCTTCTATCTTTGGATTTCTTCAAGATTATCGTTTTCCCAGAAGATTTCCTCCTGCAATGACTGTGTTCCTGGGTCTCAATAAGAAGACTTGGACAAAATCCCACTGCCATTATTAACAGAAAGTCAAACTAGATCCCCTGTTTCCATTAGTAAAGTAGGTCTCTCTTAACCAGGGCTTACAGTGTTTTCCTGTGTTCTTTGGGCACAAGCACCATGGTGCAGAAGGGCAGGAGAGAGGGGTAAAAGTTGCATGTCAAAGAATCACTGAATGGCTTGCATTAGAAGAGACCTTAAAGATTATCCTGTTACAACACCCCTGTTGAGAGCTGGGACATCTCCCACTAGATGGTGTTGCTGAAAGCCCCATCCAGCCTGGCCTTGAATACACTCAGGGGCTGGGCATCCACAGTTTCTCTCCCCCTGAATAAAGAACTTCTCCCTAACGTCTAACCTAAAACTGCCCTTTTAGTTTAAAACAATTTCCTCTTGTCCTGTCACTATCAAACCTTGTAAAAAGTCAGTTAAGATTCCTTTAAATACTGCACCATAGGCAGCCATGCCTCACACTCAGAACTGGAGCTTTAGAGAAGCAGCAAAGACTGTGTAAGCTTCTTTCTCCAATACAATTCTACGCCCTGAAAGTGAATAGAGATGCGGAACTGTGGAACGAGATCTGGATAGAGATATCAACCAGGTGACACACACCATAAGAGCTGGGGGGACAGTGATCTGGGACAATATATAAAAGGAAAAGAAGGCCAGTTTGAAAACTCAGCATTGCTGAAGGGAGAAAGGACAGAGATTATGAGTCCTGAGTCTGGGAACCCTTGTGCTGATTGAGGTTCTTCAGACAGATCCTCATCAGCATCTAACTTCATCATGTAAACATGAGGACTATCGCAGACTGCCCAGACCTGTATTTTCAGTGTGCTGGATTAGCCTCAGCCAGCAGCCTGACTCCTACCGAGCTGCCTTCTCACTCCCCCTCCTCAGCAGGACTGGGAGAAAAAATAAGATGAAAAAGCTCATGAGTTGAGTGTCGTGCTTTAACAGCCTGATTGATCTTGTCCTGTTTTACACTGCCTTACCTCTCTAGACCCTTAAGTATCAGTCCTTTAAGAAATGTTGGACCAGAAGTTCTGCTTGTTTCCCTTCCTTCTTCAGATATGAGGAAATTGGAAAGCATAAGACCACCAAACTGCAGACAAACAGATACAAGATCCAGTCAGTCTCCGTATTTTAAGCTTGCTGGTCATGAGCTCGGAAATAACTATAGTAAGGTGTCCTCTAATGCCTTATTGTAACCAGTATCCTTGGGTTTAGTTCCAAACAGGCCTGGGCTATTTGTATGGTATTTGAACTGACTAATGTCTGCTTCAGAATAGGCAGTTAATCCTGACTAAAATCAAGAGATTTACATTAGTACCAACAAGATCTGAATCAAGTAGTATCGGCAGAACCCATGCCCGCAGGAAAGTGCAGAGGAATTGAAAGGCTCTCTGCACAAGTGATAAAATTACATTAAAAATTCCATTCTTTTAACTGATTTCTGACACTGAAAATATTATTGACATAGATTATTTCTTTTTTTCTTTTTATAGAAACCCAGTTATCCAATTTCTTGTTTTAATTTCTCAAACATTAGTTTACATTGAACTTGTAAGTTCCTGGAAGTTGATGGCTGCCACCAGTGATGAAAAACACTTAATTCTGTAATTATAGTCAATTCACAAATGAAACGCTACAACTAGGAGATGCTTAAAAATTAATGTTGATCTTAACTTTCAGTAGGAAATAATGATTCATAAGAAGTTTTAAGAAAAATGAATGTGTGCAGGGTTTTTGTTTGTTTGTTTGTTTTTTGTTCAGGTAAAAGATGGTGAAAATATTTGGAGAAAAATGTAAGATGCACATTCTTATCAATCTACTGATTGAAGATTTGATTACACCAAAGAAGCAACTAAAATAAGACAGTAGACATAGAAGAGTGGTTTTAATTTGTTTTGCTATAATATAAATAGAACGAACAGCAGCTCTGCAGAAGAACTCAGTGTTTAACCAGCCTGTTACTGTGTCAGAGGACAGCTTTAAATCCAAATAAAGGGTAGAAGAACTTCTATGCTTTTTTCCTCAAAATTAGATAAAATATCTCCCTATATCATCCCATTTGAAAAAGGTAGACAATGAAAAATAATTATAAAGATTTTTGCAGATTAAATCCAAAACAGTTCTTTAACAGAACAATTTGCATTATAATTGAATTATTCATGTAGTTTCCATTGCCAACATGATGTGATAGATTGCAAATGACTCTACATAAAGCAGGCTGAACTCTTTTAGGGGACAGTTCAAACCTTAACTGTTGGTAAGCTAAGTGCCAATTCAGCCTTCACACATACTTACCCACCTCCACTCTGTCCTACACGACCAACATTCTTTGTAAGTGAACAGAAAGCTAGACAGCAAGGAGTAGGCAAACAGAGCTCTATTAATTTTTTAAATTAATTTTTCATAACACGTGTTCTTTTTATAAATCACCTTGGAGGATATGTCCAAGATAGACTTCCTGAGAGAAAACCAAAATAATAAACCACCAAGGCTGAAATTTTCCAAAACCCCACAACTGGCAAACTTCAACTGAGATTTCTGACTCATGGAAGCAAATGATTAAGATAATATTTGTAGACAGACTTTTGTTTCCCCTTTAGGAAAATAAATACACACACACACAGAGCGTTAAGTTTCAGCTCACATATTTCCCTATCTCCTTGTCTTGCTTGTCTTATTTTCAAGGCTTGGCATCCAAGGGTTGTCATGCTGCTTCTTAATAATTTTGATATCTGGTCAGGTCATTTCTCAGAATTAAATGATGTGCAACTTTCACGTTGTTTGCTGTTGTTGTTGTTGTTTTGCGGTTGGTTGGTTGTTGTTTTTTTGTTTGTTTGTTTGTTTTGCTTTTTGTTTTTCGTCCTAGATAAAATAGGAAAAGTCCTAGATAATCTAGAAAACCTGAAGCTTTTCTATCACACAGGGAGTTTTACAAAGCTCACCTCTATTCCCCTTTAAGTAAACCACAGTACAACCAGGAATCATCACAGTTTATAGCATCACCCACGTCAATAAAATACTTTTGCTCTCAAGAAGCTTAGAAACTGACTTAAAGAAAAATCATACAGTTCTGCATGAGTTTTATGTCTTTTTCTAATATACCTATGCAGACATTTATAGGTTATTTGGTGAATTGACGCATCAGGACAAAAACTATTCCCTGTCTAGTAGGCACAGATGCAAACACAAGCATCCCTTTTAAACCCAGTTTCTTCTTAGCACTCAAGCCATCTTGAACCTTACAATAAAACTCAGTTCATTAGAAGTAGCATTATATTCATTCAGTTCTAGATGATATAGTCATGCTTCCCTGATAACACAATATTTTCAAGATACAGTGAATGACAGATTTATTTATAATCCTAAGAGGTTCCAAAAGGAAAGTTAAGGACATACTTTAATTTGATTCACATTAGTATTTTTGTATAGGGAGCAATTTGGGACCCTCCAAAGTGCTGCCACTAAAACCATTTAGTATCCTTGCAGTGTGAGCTGCCATTCACTAGGGGAAAACATCTGTGATCTATTCTTGTATAATTACTATTTATTTGCAATGCTGTAGATACTTTTCTTTCTGTGCCATTTTTATGCTAATGCTGAAGTCAGAGGGAACAAACTCTGCACTGCTCAGTTTCTCCTCATTGAAGACCGTCCTCTATTTCAGCTGAGAAGAGGACAGCAGCAAGGGAGGCAAGGCAGCTGGGTCTTCTTCAGCATGAGATAATACACCTCAGGGCACTGCAGCGCCCTGACTTTCTAACGCAGGGCCACATCGCTGTGTGACAGCCAGAGTTCAGAGCAGTTCAGAGACACTGGGCATCTTGACACACATTTATGAATAGACCAGCTTGTTGCACTTGAAAAAGAAAATATTTTAAAAGGAAAGGAGAACCTCTCTGTTTCTTGGGCTTGATCTATTTCTAAAAGGAAACGTAGCATATTAGAAGAATATGCAAATCCCAGTTTTCTTTTTAAAATGTTTATTAACTGTCAGTGGAACTCACACCATTTATTTCCACTGTGTGACTTTATGTAACGATCCTTTTCAGTTAATTTATTGTTTGTTACTGATCTCTAGTGCCCTTCAGACACTCTTGAAAATAATTATTTGGGGTTCAATTAAAGTATTTTAATGAATAAAACCCTGAACTGTTAGTTGATGGCCACCAGTAATATTTTAAACAGGAACAGGTTTGGGGCATTGTGTTTTGCTATTTCTAACATTACTGGAAGAATCTGGAACAAAACTATTATTGAGCAAACTTTTTAAAGCTCTCTTAATCTTGGAAGTCAAAAGAAAACTCCATACATTACTTTATATGCAGGCACTGTTTAGAAAGGCTCTTGCCTGATTGCTACGTTGAATTACAGAAAGCTAGATAAGTAGAGCCACACAAATATTCATCTTTCTACTACTGCAGTGTGTTTTTGAAATCCTTAACACCTCAGATTTCACTTCTCTTGTTGTAAAACAAAGTGATGTTGCTTATATTTTACAGTGTAAATGATATTGCTCTTAGCCTGACTTTCTTTTGACCATGGAAACTTTGATTCCACCAAATTCCTCAATAGAGCTGCATTAATTTGGATTAATCTGGAGCTCAAGATGAGAGCAGACTGACTATTCCTGTTGGGACGTTCATCTAGGAGACATGGTGTGGGGGAAGGTATAAAGAAAAAAAAGGGAAAAGAGAAAAACTGCCTTATTTTTTGATTCAATTAATGCATTCTCAAAAGGGAAAGAATCGATTTGAAAGGAGGCACTTTAAAACTGGAATTAGAATATCCACACTCCTTATTATGTGGCATTTCTCAAGAACCATTAATGAGAAATAGTTTCTCAGTGGCAAACCTCAGCAAAGGTCTTTGGGAAAAGTCAGTCATAGAAATCAAAAGTCAGAAATTCTAAATGATCAATAATACAGCAGCCAGTTTTAGCCCGCTATTTCTTCTTCATCTCTAAATCTGCTCATCTACTGCTGGAAACCATTCTCTCTGCATGCTCCAAATAGTAGAAGATCACAGAGTTAATATTACCGGTATAAATTACATTGCAAAACTTCCACTTCACAATATGTTAGCCATACTCATTCAGCCACCTCCACCTTCTCTGCTTTCTCTCCTCCCTGTTACTTTGTGCCCTTGTGCCCAACATGCAGCTTGAAAATAATATTAAATTGCAGATGTAGATATACTCAAATTTCAAAACTAGAACTTTTTGTGAACCTGAATGTTTATGAACTGCATTCTAGGTGAGTATTTTAAAAATGGACGCAAACATATTTCATTATAGCAGGAACAAATAAAATTATTCAAGAGAACACGGTTTATTTGCTCTTATTTTCTAGGAAGGAAATAAAAGTTTATTTTATGTAACTAAATTATCTGTGAACTGTTATGTTTACTCATAAAGCCAATACCTTCTTTGTTAACCTACTGTTTACATAAAACTTAGGTACACGTGTACTTAGCAACTACAAACCTAGTCACATTCTTTTTCTGTGTTGGAAGAAACTGGCATATTCTTAAGACAGTGTATCTATCAGTAGCGGAGTGCCAAACATCTTCATATTGTGACTAATTCTCCATTTTACATCTTAAATATTTTTATGTTGTATTTGTTTTGTGCTATCTCAAGTTAGGTTTGTGAGTGGGTGATTCAGACCAAATATAAGCCCATATGCTTCACTGCAGTGCAAGAGCACTTTTCTCAATACAAATCCCCTCCTACTGCCTCCTTTTATCAACTTCTCAGTGCCTTAGCCTCTCATGAACTAGACTCCATTAGTAAGTCATTTCACACCTTTCTTCAAGAAGGCTCAGGCTCTGTCACCTTATATACGTGAAACAGCAACAAGATGCCTCCTCCAGATGCTTTCTGAGCTGTCTCATGAGCTAGTTTCCCCATCTCTGGCAATCTCATAAAATGACTTAGATCCTTTCTTACTCCTTCTTTTTGTCTTTGTCCCCTTCTTCCTGCTCTTTTTCACCTGATAATGAGTTTGATGGGGTAATGCTCATGAGTCCAGTTGTGTACAAGGCTGTAAAATACACTACCCAGGCTTGATGGGTCTTTCAGTGACGAAGGTCTTCTCAGGAAAAGTGGTAGAAGACCATATATCACAATGACTCAATTGAAGTGGCGGGCAATCAATGAAAGCACGATAATATCAATAAAATGTGTAGGAAGGTTACGATGTTCATTATTCCTGGGCTGCATCATTGATAAGATGTCAGTGACAAACCACCAGGAGTTACCACAAAGCTGTGACACATTGTCTAAAACTGAGATGCCCAGCTGTTTATCAATTAAAACCAAAATAAAAAAAAATCAGGCACACTTCCTGGGCACTTGGGAGGGGCTGGTTAAGGAATCAGGTAATTCAGGATTAGTGCTAATCAATGTTAACACTGCAAACTGTTCACAACTCCTGTAAAAGAAGGGCTCGTTACAGGCAGAAGTGACAGTGAAGGAATTTCCTGCAGCCACGCTTCCAAGACAAAGTGCTTGCATGTAGAAAGATGGAGGGAAGGGCTGCAGAGAGTGTGCTAAAAATATCTGACCGTGTTTTCTATATTGAAAAGGAGCTGCTGAATAGAAAACCTTACAGCATAAGATTTAATCCATCTCTGATGTGCAGCATTGCCCAGCATTTTATGCTGTAAGATTTCAAAATGCAACCTTGCCTCCTCTCTGAAAGACTTCCAGGTTCACTGTAAACAAACCAATTTGCCTATGTACTAAAAAATACTAAAAGATACAAAAATTCTATGTATAACCAGAGCCAACTTCTGAATTTTCCAGTTGTGAATGGAGAAAGTGTAATTATCATGTGACAATTAAAAAAGGAATGTAACAGCATGTGAATTTGACATCTCTGTCTGTGCTCCATGACGATGTCTCTTCTGCTTTGGCACAGTTGACTTTTGATTCAAATTCAGTCTGAAAATACTCTTTTTAACAATCTCCCTGTCTGTGCCATGACGCTCACCCAGCTTCTAAGAAGCACAGAGGCACTTCAACTATCTCTGTCATGTAGCCATTTTGGGGCTATCCACATGCACAGAATAAAAAAAGATTTTGCAATTTGGCCCGCCTCCCTGTTTCAACACTATTTCATCCTCCTTATATACATATGAATTATGTAGCAGCCTTTACAAGGTAGCTGAGAGCAAAAACAAGTTAGAAAGAAGCTGCCTGAGTCAGGCAGGCAGGAAAGGGTGGTGGGGAGCAAGACGCAGGCTATTGGAGTTGAGAAAAATAAGTGAAGGGTGCCAACTACCACCCTTACTCTTGGTTCTGTGCAAGAATGGAAATAAATGACATGACATTGTAACAAGTACTAAGGAGCCTTCTTCTATGCAAAGCCATCCAAACTCCATTCCAAGTCCAATAATGTACCCTTAACTCAGTTTTACCCACAGCCTATTAGCAACATTTCCCAGGCTCAAAACAATATTCCAAGATCACTCTTGTGATGCCAGTGTTGTCTATACTACCTGAATATCGTTGACAGTCATTCAATGGAAGCACAGCTACCAGTAGGTTATGAAACAAGCTCCAGAAGGATCCAGTATTTCAAGGATGAACATTCACAAATAGCAGCATAAGATCTAGGCAGACAAAGAGGTATTTACAGGGCGGAGGGGGGGGGGGAAGGGGAAGAAGAAGTCTATGCATTAAAGTGGACCTTGTTTTTCAACATTTCTTTTTTTATGGTAAGTTCTCTATGCCATATTATAAAGACACATTGGTTGACTGAAAGCAAAGGAAACCTGAGAAATACCAACTGACAGCAGTATGCTGAAAAAGCTTTCTTTAAAAGGAAGCTCATAAAATATGTAGCCCAGCTGTTCCTTACTTTCTAATCAGGCTTTCTGATATAATGAAAGTTTATCCAGCATGACACTTTTACATTCATGTCATGCTCCTGGTAAGAAAATAGAAAAAAGCAAATAATGGGAAAAGAAGATCAACTTAATCCATTTCAGCTTTACTGTGCAGGTGAACTTCTGATGAAATGATATTAAACTAAAATCTGTCAAATTTTAGCCTCTTCAAAAAATGTCTTCTAGATAGCAAATATTTATTGAAGATTGCCCCATATTATTGATGCTGCTAATTAGCTAACGAATAACTCTGGTTGTGCTGCTACTTCTGAAACTTCTATTCCCTTACAGTATAAATAATCATCCTACTGCCCCTTTCATGTGATTGTATTTCACATGTTCTATATTACAGGTTATGCAGGACTTTCTCTTATGAGAATCAGAAAATGCCTGTCAGTCTACCGGTCAGCCTGGTTGTCCTGGCAGCAATAGGTTTGCACAGCATGCCAAAGTTTGCCATATATATCTGAACATCACCTCACTGACAGCTACCGTGAGATATTCAGGGCAATTAGAACAGTGTTATTAGTGGTAATCAAGGATTGACATCACCTCCTGTTCATCCCATATTATTTAATATAGAAAGAATCTGAATTAGATCTATGTTCTGAGTTTGAATTCACATTAAGCTGTGGAAGCAACTATTAATTGAAGATTCTTATTTGGGTACGTTAAAAAAAAAAAAAAGAGGCATTTGAGTAGTTGTTCTCACTTTTAATGAGAACATATTTTACTCCTAAGGTCAGAAGTGCAGTGTGTTCTCTCTTAAGTAACAAAAGTAATGATGTATCAAGTCATCTGAGAGATACAGAGATGAGGGGGAAAAAATGAAAAGCAAGGCAGAGAGACACCTATAGGCTTTCTGCTGACTTATGACAGCCTATTATTGTGCAAACATCACTAAAATGCCAGGCTGCTAAATAATGTGAAAAATGAAACTGCATACTAGAAAGAATTATTTATTGTTTTGGATTGGGAAACAAAAGTTCTTTTGTAGATCAGGCATTTAAAATAACTGTTTTGATATTCAGGGAGTCTCAAGCAATGAGACAGCTTGTCAGTGCTCCCCTTATAGAACACTCATTCCTTAAAAAAACATCACATTTATTGTCAGTTAAAGGGAAAAACATTTAAATCAACTTGTCTATTTTCAAAATGAAGATCAGCAAAAATCAAAACAAAACAAAACATAACATTTTAACAATATCCAACGTCTATTTATGCTTCTTTCTTCACATTTCCTTCTAGAAAAGAAGCACTGTATATTCCAGAAAAAAAAAATCCAGGAAAGTCTGCATTAAGCACCATGTAACTTTAAGCCCAGTTTCACTAATTAGACAATTTTGTTGACTCACAGGCCAAGCAATGTAGATGTGCTAATTTTAAGTCAGAAAGCCATCAGCATTGTCATTTCCCATTTCTTTTTGGATAGCACACCAAAGAGCTGAAAAAGTCTCATGTCTTTTTAGCTCTCATATAGAGCACTCACACAGAGCACTCAGATTGTGGTTGTACTTGCACACTCAGAAGCCAAGGAATATGCAGAAATGTGTCTGATTTTACCCCAAGGTACACAAGTAACCCAAGTAGCATGCTAATTTACAGTTGCAGCACATCAGACTCCAAAAGAAATTCTTTGCACCTTACTCCATGAAATCGATGAGGCTATTTGCAGAGTAAGAGTATGGGCAGACGAGGGAGCTTCTGTTGGGTGAACTGCTTTGTCAGCTAAAATGCATAAAGAGAGGATCAGCATGGGGTTGCTGATGCACTCTGACCTAGTTTACTCTAAGCAAATTGGTCGAGTGCCCATCCTATATCAAAATGTTTTCTGCAGTGACTCGCTCATTTATTTAGAAATAGAGTATCTGCTGTTTAATTCATTGACACCAGTGTTCAGACCAGCACTGTCAAAGTCAGTAGGATTACAAGAGTATGAGAAGGGAATTGGGCCAGCAGTGTTTCTGAACTGAAGTGATGGCTAAGACTAAATGAATACAGAATCCTGCATAAAAGCTTGCTCAAGAAAATATTTAAAGAAGCTCTCTGATCTGCTGCCTATCAAGTGGCTTCTGCCGGAGAGGCACCAGTTGAACTGTTTGTTTTACCATAGGTCAAATCTGTCTCTAAAGGCCAAGTTTGACAGGCTGCTAGTGCCAAGCCAAGGAATGGAAGGCTGCAGGGCTTTCTCTGCATCTTGTAGACTGATGACCTTTCTGAAACTTAATACCAAATACAACATATTGATGTTTGGGAATTGCTCACTATAATTGTATGCTGCAAATTTGTACAAACTTTATACAGTAACTATTCTACTTGCCAAGGATGCTATATGATATTTTGTTAAAATCTATACAGTATGAGATAAAGCACAGCGCTGTGATGACTAACAAGTGAAGTCCTAACATCTGGCGATTACATGATTTCTTTTTCTCTGGAAAAATCTGCAATCTGCTCCTTATCTGAGTCTGAAGAAAGAAGCAGCAGTGGCTCCAGGAGCATCCCTGTGAAGCTACAGTTCCTGTGGAAGTCCCAAAATAACTGGCAGCACTGAGTAGTAGGTGAAGATGAGGCTCTGAAATCCTTATTTATTGTCACCTAAGCTTTACTGAAACCTTCTGTTAATAAAACATTTCACAGATGACATTTTGGTGAATATGGTATTATTATAATCACACATAACTTCTACTTATGAAATACCAGAAATTCTAGTTTCTAGGAATTCTAGTTTCTAGGAATTCTAGTACTCTGAATATTTAAGACATTGTGAGAAGAGGAAGAAAATGTTTGATTATTTCTAGTTACCCACATCCTTTTATTTTATTACATAAGAAAAATTTCTTTGTACTATACAATTATTTGTCAGTTTACTGTGGAGTTCAAATGTCTTCTTTGCATATAATCTAACCTAACCAGAGAGGCAAAATAGCCACCCTAGAAAATCAGTGTCAGTTGAATTAGTAATATCAGCTACATAAAGACATGAATTATATATATATAACTGTATCAAGCAACTAAGTACTATGTACAGTGCATTCAGTTATCTTTGAGCCAATAAATTCACACAATAGTAAGGTGCTGTGAAAGAGGTTGAAAACAGTGTAATTATCTATGAGTGGAGGTGCATTTAAGGCTATAAATCTTCTGATCAACCAAAACCAATCAGATCAAATGGATTTAAGCACGGCTGGTTTATCGAGACACAGTGCATAAAGCTGCATAGAGCTCCCCGCTACTACTGGTTCTGAGCTATTCTCTGTGTTCTACACTGTGGTGCCCAAAACCTCATTTCTTTCTGTTCATGTATTTTGGGAAAAATAATAATAATAATAAAAAAATTAGTATCAAGAACATCCGACATAACTGTCACCATATTTCTTCCATTATGGGTACAAGCACATGGCACTGTGCTACACTCAAATAGTGCAAAACTCAACCAAGAAGAAGCCTGTTCCACCTGAGGATTAATACCTATTGCTAATCAGATCTCTGTTGGGTCTCATACAGGTGTAATTGTGATCTCGCTCTCCTACATGAGATCATCTATGCTTCTGTCAAATTAATCACTCCTAAGACAGTGACCTCTTGTCTCCAGTGAGGTGTCAGTGCTAGCAAGGATGGCTAGTAGAAGGAAAGGGGGCACTGCTATTTGCACAAAAGTACCTGTAAAATTATTTTCTACCTCAGGCTTTTAATCACAGTCATGTTCCAGTCTGGGAGAATAAATGCAAGTCAAAGTTTGGAATAGCCATCAGAAGAGAAATTGTGCTTTTTGCTCTGAAGCGCCTTTGTAAGCTTAACATACAGTGAGGAAACAATTTTGTATCTGCAGTAAGTAGTCTCTACAGCTATGGAATTCAGAAATTTCCCCTGCTGAATTTACACAAAGGATCTTACTCAGTTTAGCTTTTAATAGGAACAGTTCTCCTGAGTTGGCATTTCCTGATATGAATTTGCAAATGCTGCTTTCTAACATCATCATGAAAAGAACCCATCCCAAAAGCTCTCAGGCAATATAATTCTATCGCCCATGCACATGTTTATCCAGTAGTCATTTATAAATACAACATCATGGGTCCCAGACCTATTCTGGCACAGAAAATACTGTCTGTGTTTTTTTTCAATTTCTTTTTTCTTGTTTGTTCAGAATAAATAAGGAAGTCAAGGAATAATTAAAGTGCAAACCAGTACAAAAATAACCTCATGGTAAACAAGTGAGCTTGAACAATATAAATGATAATCCATCTTGCAAGCAGAGATTAAAAGAGTTTGGTTTGTTCAGCTCCTCAAAACAATGTCTGAAAAGGGATATGAACTGTTCCCCATAAAAACATCTGGGCATGTAAACACAAAGTGAAAAAAAAATCACATAAGCAACAAGTAAAATACTGGCACAAGGACAAATGAGTGTAAGTGAGCCATGAATTAATTATAACTAGAATTAGGATAAGTAGAAGTACTTCCCCTTTCAGGTTGATTTATAACAATTAAAATTATTTAAAAAAAAGAAAGTTCTCTAGTTGCTCTGTTCAACCTGAAAAGAAGTATGCCTCTTGCCAAAGTAAATGTGAACGAAAGCACAAATATGAGTACACATTGGTGTGTATCCCATATTGTTTACCACAGAACTATGAAGGTTTACTTCATCCTACTTGCAAAAAGGAAATAAATGAATATTTTTGTATCTTCTAATTTCTTTAGAATTGATCTTAGATTGTTCAGGTCAAGCTCTTACTAACCTTCCCATAAGGGAAAAGGGCGAGTGCCAGAGAAAAAGAACGGACTCTGTCACTTTATGAAAGTAATAACAGAGACTGTTTATTGAAAAAAAAAAATAAAAAAGCGCGAATCACGTGCAACACCTCCCAGATCCATTGGTTAATATGTGGATGGCACGAGGCAATCACACACCTAAGTTTCTACTGTGACTCATTATCAAGAGGCAACTGCTTACCTCACCCTAAATTGTAACTTTTTGCTCTTTCGCTAATGCAGGTCTTGTACTTATGCATCTCCCTATTCTTGCTGACTCTGTCAAGGACAGTGACTGACCATTGTCAGTAAAACACACACCACAGCATGTAGGCCTTAGCCGAGGCTCACATAGTTATGTCCTCCACCAACCATGTCTCTGTAGGTGAGTATAAAGCCTACCCCTGGACTCTCGCACCATAAAATTCCACTCTGACCACAGACTTCTCCAAAGCTGAGAGCATTTCTTTCCTCTAAGAGGAAAATACTGAATTCATAGAATATCCCAAGTTGGAAGTAACCCACAAAGATTATTGAAGCCAACCCCAGGCTCCACACAGCACCACTGAAATCCAAATCCTATGCCTGAGAGAACTGTCCAAATGCTCCTTGAGTTCTGGAAGCTCAGGGCCATTCCCACTGCCCTGGGCAGCCTGTTCCATGCCCACTGCCCTCGTGCAGAACCTTTCCCTAACCCCCACATACCCATCCCCTGATGTAGCTACATGTCCTTCAATAGAGCCCTGTTGCTGTCACCAGAGAGCAGAGCTCAGCCTCCTTTGCTCTGGGCTGAGGGGCTCAAGAGCCTCAGATGCTCCTCATTCACACTTCCCTTTGGGCTCAGTGCAGTTGGCCCTTTGGGCTGCCAGGGCACACTGCTGGCTCACAATCATCATCTTGCTGCCACTCAGAGCCGCCAGATCCCTTTCCACGAGGCTGCTCTCCAGTCTCTCGTTCTCCAGTATGTACATAGAACCAGGGTTGTCCCAACCCAGCTGAAGAATCCAGCATGTGCTCTTCTTCAAGCAGATGCTGACCACCCACAGATTTGTCAA
Source organism: Perdix hodgsoniae (assembly GCA_035772895.1). Taxonomy (NCBI): domain Eukaryota; kingdom Metazoa; phylum Chordata; class Aves; order Galliformes; family Phasianidae; genus Perdix; species Perdix hodgsoniae. The sequence continues at coordinate 18,291,509 of JAPSGF010000007.1, forward strand.
GAACCTGGTGCCAGGCCTCTCTACCCTCAGGGGAGTCATCACTCCTCCCAGCTTAGAATTACCCACAAATTTACTTAATATTATTTCCAGATATTTTTTGGAGTTATTGATGAAAACATTAAAGAGAATTGCTTCAAAACCTGAGTCCTGCAGAATCCTACTAGTGGCAACTAGAGCAACTCTTAGGTCATAGCCTCCCCTTGCCCAACACAGCCACATTTTGGTTGTCATGGGACATTCTTAGGGTCATGCTGCCACGACTTAATGATGTCATGAACAACCTCCCAGATGCCCACTACAAATACGGGGACGCTGCCAACAGAATACCAGTTGCTAACTGACTTGCATCTTGGTGGCAGACTTCTGGCACAAGAAGCAATTGAGATAGAATCTCCCCTTCCAGGGGAAGCTTAGGCTGCTGAGGAGCAGCACTGAACCCGAGCCAATGGATGCTGATCCACCTGGAGGACCCATGGTTGAACCCATGGAGGTGGATCTGCCTCCAAAGGAAGAACCAATGGAGTTGGATTCACCTTCATCAGGGCTGGGCAAGCACTATAACGTCATGCTTGCCCAGAGACAACGCCACATCCATTGGCAGTGTACTAGATGCTCTCTATTTCCATCTCAACATTGAAATGTCATCATCTGCCAGAGAGACCCTGTATCAGCTGCTATCACTCTTCCTTCCCATTCTCATCCTTCCCAAGACCCCTCAACATCTTCTTTCCTGAGTTCTGAGGAAAAGGGAACAACTTGGATAGACACTGGAGTTCCCTGAGTTGCTGTGCTGGGATAACAGGAAGAGTTCAGCAAATGGCCCTACTGTAACCACCAGGGGAGCTCTGAGAAAGAATGCAGGACTAGGACTGGTGTCCTCTGAGCTGCTGGGATGGGACAACAAGAGGAGCCCAGCAGATGGCCTCAAGCTCCCTGCAGTCTCCAGTTGAGCACTGAGAAAGAGGGCAGGAACAGGGACTGATGTCCAGGCAAGTCCTGAGGAAGAGAGCGGGACTGGGACTGGTGTCCGCTGTGCTCTTGTGTAGAAAGTTTCTGTCCCTACAGCTTCCAGAATGTGTCAGAGAAGCTACAGAGGCTGCTGTTCCTGTGGAGAAGATGGTGACTTTCATTTGGATGGGATAAAGGGCTGAAGTTCAGCATGAAAGTCCATTCCAGTTGCTCCATAAGGACTTCTTTTTTTTTTTCAAGACAGGACAATAAACATCTCAAAAGGACAATACAAAATAATAATAATAAGGTAAAAACAGTAAGTGCCTCCCCATTTTTGGTACTTCAGAACCTGCCCTGAGACTTCTGTGTTCTCTCCTGCTATTCCCAGTGCAGAACACTTTTGCCCTTTGGAGTGAGGGTCCAGCCCAGGGTCTTAGGGATAGGGACATGTCCAGGCACTGCCTTTGCTCAGCACTGGGCACTGGAGGCAAAGGGAGCATGGAGGCAGCAGAGGTGTCCCTGCTTCTGGCTGCAGGGCAGCACTGAAGGATAGAAAAAGGCCTCAGCAACATTTGCACCAACTGCCGGGTGCCCGCTGAAAAATTAAAATAGCAGAAATTTCACCTTGACATACTAAAGTAGTTTTAGAGACATTGTTCACCGCCAAGGTAGACCAAGTTCTCATTTCCCCTACTATGAAGCACGTTTCCTTAACGGCTAGAGTAATCACCTTTCTTGACAAATTTTTCTTAAGTTTGTCTCTTTATTACTCACTCATTTGTAAACTGTCATAAATGTTTTTTAACAATGACTGAGTTCATTCTATATTTCAAATTATTCACAAACTTGTCCAAGAAATAACTCTTGTTCTGCAGACTGTTTGTAAAATGCATATTTATCTGGAATTGAAAATTCATGCTATGCAGCTAATTGGCCTTCACAGAGGGCTTAAGCAGGCCTGAAGGGTGCCTAGAGCTTGTGCTAGCTCTCAGCACAGGGATGCATTTCCTCAAACTGAATTTACATTTCTAAATTCCATGGACTATTTCATCTGGAATTCAAATCTTCCCCCATACATTGCTCTCTCCCCTCCAACTTCCTACCAGCATCTCAGCAGAATATTTGTTTGTTTTGATCACATCTCTCCTAAAATAATGAAATACACTCTCACTCCCTCACTGTGGTAAAGCGTATGTAAACATGTATCTTTAATTCAGTTCAGAATGAAGATAGACAGCAAAAGGAGTATAAAGAAAATGTGCCTTCCACTTAGATTTCTTGTCAGATATTAATTTTCAGTTTTACTCCAGTAAGATTAATATTCTTCATAAAAATTTTAGCTTGAAATTTTTATTTCTGTGTGCACTGTATATTGTTTGATTGCACAATATTTAGACCTCTCAAATGCAAAGAGATTTAGCCAGTATCATGTATGACTATGATTCTTCCATTATCAATTTAATTTATGGATAATACCGCATTAGGTTACAATAACCTAAATCTAAATAACCTAACAAAATGTAAGGCAGATAATCTATTTAAAAAATGAAGGAAACTTGTTTGTTTCTATAGCATCACTGATCACTCACTGCCTTCAGATAAAAACTGTAACTTTTTTTATACTAAGAGGCAATATATGTCTGATAAGAATGATTTTTGACATCTCTCTGTCACCATTCTCATCAATACTTAGAAAATTAATTTGTCAACATCTTTTCAGGAAAATGTAAAAACTTTTAATTGACAAAGCCTTGCTAAGACTATTTTGGACAGAATATTTTTGAAGAGTTCTGGATGGTCTTTGACTGGAAAATCTACCAACTTCTGAACATCCTATTTCTTCAGTGTACTACCAATGTTATTAAAATTTGAGTGACAAAATTGGAAGAGATTTTCACTCAACTGGACATTAGACAAATTTCAGACTGACATTTAGAAGTACCTACTCTCAGCTATGAGAGCAAGCATTATCAAGAGCAATAAGAAGTTCTGTTGGCCACAAATGCATCAAAATACTGTAGCAAAAGCTATTAAGGATTTCATTTAAAAAAACAAAACAAACAACTAACACATTGCAAATCAAGTGAACCTGCAGCAAAATATATTGCTATCATATCTGAATTCTGCGTAACTATGCAGACTAGGATCAGGCAAATTTAAAAAACTGTAGGTAATATCAACTTTTCAGCAGTGTATCAACATTCCAAGAAGTAGCGGGCTGCTTACGGATACCTTACTTTTCAAGACAAACTTGATGAATAGCAAATCTTGTAAGTCCTGCCTTGCATTAAATATCTGCTCTTAATAGTGGCACTTTAAGGGATGAGTCACAACTAGAAATTTAGATCACCTGAGCAAAGCAATTACTGAGAAAGGGTATGCCATGTAGAGAGCATCTGGACTCTACCTCATTTTATTTCTGGAGCTGACGAGAGCTGCAATCTGTTACTTAGTTAAACCCAGCAGATTAATGACTTAACAAATTAGAGATGCTGTATACTGCATCAAAGTCACAACCAAGTTATTTGGATCCCTTACCTATTAAATCAAATCTATAACTTAGCAAACCATATCACTTGCGAAAAGCATTCCCTGATCAACCATGCTGGGATGCTAATCAATATCATTAGTCTAGCCAAGGACTTCACTGTACTAAGGTCACACAGAATTGCTAAGACACTGCAAACACATATGAATGGATGAATTTCTTTGGTGTAAATATACCCTCTGTATAAACACCCTTGTACTCCATCTATTATAAGAATGTACTATTCCTAGGGGTATGTGAAGAAATATATGAAACTTTCACCAGAGACAACTTAGAACATTACTATATGGACTATGAACCTTAAGCAATCATTGGTCTGAAACCCAATATCACTGTACAGCATTATGAGTTATTAGAGAAAGATATCAGCACTTACTGTGAGGTATCAGAATTAATCTTGAGTTACCAAAACACAGCATCATGAAGGCAAAACACTTTAAGGTCTCTTCCATATGCTGGGATGAACCCTTGTATGCCCTATACCTACTCATATAAGGGACATGGAATTCACTAGAATATAATGAGGACATTTCGACAAATTTCACTTGAAAATACAGGATTCCTGTCAAAGGAAAAGCAATAAGATTGCAAAGCTATTCATTTGGAAATAAAAATCCAGATAGAAGCCAGTCCTCTGAAGCTATTTATGCTGTGAACATACACTATTTCCCCGCAGAATCTGTGGTGATACCCTCAAAGCCACTGCTCTCTCTCTGATCACTTAGTTACAATACAGCTGCTGTGGTGTGGGTCTGTGCAATTACTGCGCTGCCCCAGAGTTTTACAAGCACTAACAAGCCTGTCTGAGCAAACAAACAGTACCACTACACATTTTAGGATGTCCAAGAGAGCTGAGGAACAGGAACACTTCACCAGGTTCAGTGGCTATGGTTCTAACAGCTTACATCTAATGAACCCAGCTGCCTCTCAGCATCCTATAAACTCCCACACAACTTCACCTGAGGCACGCAGTTCAGTACCACATACATTATATGGGAAAACACAATGCTAAGAGAGACAGATATGTACAAGACATGAAATGCAGGGGCACATGCTAGACTAGAAGCTCCTCATAGCCATCCCATGAAATGCTACACACAGGGCATATGTAGCCTATTATTCTTACTGGAGGCAAGAAGCCTCTGGGCAGTCAGGAGACAATTTGCTAAGTTTCTATCTAGCATGAATTGCTAGCTAGAGTAGATGCATCTTTACATTTACATTGCATCCCACATATATCAGCAAATAAACAAAAAGGGTACTCATCATCACATTTTTGAATGTGACTATCTCAGTTGTGGCTGTTGCAAGGTAGGCACAGACTTATCCAGACTTTGTCTTCTGGAATTGAGCATAGACTTATCTGTCTGTCCGATCACCTGCTTGTTTATTTAAAGACGTCTGTGTTGTAATTCCAGGCAGTTTGGGCACTGACTCAAGTGTCAGAGATGCACTTTTATAATGCAGAGAGAGATGAGGCCAAAGGAAAGGCACTCCAGCTCTCATGCTGTCATGTCTGATCTTCAGAAGTACTTTAAGGCCACTTAGCTTGCCATCAGGGAAGAAGTGTGACAAACAGAAATTCAGAGTAACCAAGCATTTGCACCAACAGAACCCCTTTATTAGGAAAGCTGATCCAGGTGAAGCAGAATCAAACTCTATGTATAAAAGTTTTTCAGTCCCACAGATACAAGTATACCAAAAACCGATCTGGGATTTACTAACACTTCCCATGAAGTACCATTTAGGTTGTTTAGGAAGGCACAAAGATATCACAGCAAATTGTTATCATTTTGGAATACTAACTCCAACCTTTTATCTTCTATGCTATTTTGGTCTCTAGTAGACAAAACTTTGACTGTGCCACTTAAGCTAAGTTTTATCACTATCACATTTTCGTAGCAATTTCTTCCATGCACCTTCAGAATATTAAAAAGTGAGCAGGCAGAAAAGTCTGCTCTAGATTCATATGCAAGCAAATACCTTGCAGTATCTCACTTGACCCCTAATGGAAATACTGAAGCTGCAAACTCTACTCATAAGATGGTCAAAGTCACCTCTCATGAACAAGGAGAACAGAAGAGCAGTGATTCCAGTAGTAATAGCATCAATCCTCTAACTTGATTCAGCCTTACCACATGAACACTAGATTAAGGAAACAAACTTTCATTATCAAAATCTATCACTTATTTCAGAGGGAGTGGTATCTCCACCCAAGACTTCTGTGAAGCTTTTAATTATTGCTGTTGCAGTTAATGGTTAATACCCTCCCTCAGTGCTATTGGCTTGGATGTGTTTGAACGGACTTGTGCAACAAATCTTAGGAAATTTGGCTGTGACTAACAAGAACTCTTAGAATTATAGATTCGTGGCATGGCACCAAGCACATCTGTCTAGTTGCATCTGAATGAACTCTTACAGAGTTTGGCCATGGCAATGAGAACTCTTAGAACTAGCTTACAGAAAAGCACTCCTTATTGGAGCAGCAGATTACAGACTCCAAGATGGAAATGTTCTAGAAAGCACTCAGTTATCTGAAGGATTCATTTTTCATTATTTTTAACCTGAAGCAGTTTTGTCCAAATAATGACAAATTCACTGATCCTGGATGAAAATGTCAGGAAAGAAAGCTTTGAGACATAGGATGTGCATAAACACATTTTTTCACAGTTATTAGGCATCATAATACCATAGGAAAGAAGGTATGTTTATATGACGGTTTATGCAAGGAAATCAAATGTTTGAAAACTATCTTTCAGGGAAGCTCTGAAATTACAAATCAAATAAATAGGAAAGGATTAATTATATAATTTATTCTTAAGAGAAAGTTGCTATCGAATAGATTATGATACTTTATTCCTTAAATATTTAGGAGTTCTTTCATGCTTTTCAAACTTGCCTAAGGAAATGAAATCGTCAGGTGAGAGTTGCTTAGAAGTTCTGTTACACATCATACAGTTATTCTGCAGTGGTTCTATTTTATTAATGTACCGTACTACTATTTCAAAAGAAACCTATGACATGGTGAAAAAAAAAAAATATATATATATATATATATATATATATATATAACTCCAAGCTCTTCCGATCAAGATGGAAGACAGTTGAGCACTCAGCTCAGGATAAAAAGCCAGATAAATAGTAGATACAGTGCATTTCACAAAGGCTCTTGAGATATTGAACACACACAATCAGGAATATAAAAGAATTACTTCACAACTTATTTGTTTCTTCAATAACCCATGTAATGATGGAAACAGCTTTTTCACTCTGTATTAACATAAGCATTGGTCCTTGTACTTTTCTCTTTCCTTCTATTTTCCCTACAGGACTTTAAGATGAAAATGCACCTGAAGAAAAAGATGCACATGAATTTATTGTCGTGTTCAGCAAATGGCAGCCTTTATAGCTCACATCAGGACCCGATCCAATACAAACGTGATGATCTCCCCAGTAGAACTAGTCAAAAATGGCAGAGTCCAGTAAGATGATAATTGTTGTTGCAATAGAGCCAGGGCTTTTCACGTCTAATTCAGTATTTCTATCACAGTTCTTTATGTAAAAGTGAGGCTTTACCCCTATGGTTATCTCACAAGATAAGCATTCTTTTAAAATTTATATAATATATCAGCAACCTTAAGAAGAGATTCTACATATTTTGTAAAGCTGCCTCTACAGCTAGATGAAATCTTGATCTAAAGGTTAAATCTCTCAATTATGTTCACTGTGGAAACAAATAAAAAGTCAAAAAGATTCCTCCTTATACAGTGGTACTATACAAATATGTGTTCTGTTTTGTGGTTAAAACTGAGCAAGTAAATAGCTTGATTTTTGTTTCGGCACAGTTACTCAAAATATAATATTGCTTTCTAAGTTACTAAGTGCTTAAAAAAGTGTATTAGACAGTCTTAGATCCTAGCTAAGCTGCTCTACGCTATTTCTAAAGGAAAAAAAATATAAATTTTAATAATTTAATATGTACACATATATACATATATAGACAGTTGTCTAAACAAATAGCCATATTTATATTTGGACATTTAGAACTCTGCATTTGAACAAAAAAGAAACTTTAAAGCAGACAATTCACTAGTTCTGAATATATGCAATTTCATATTGATTTGATTTTCTAGGCAATATACTTGAGTCACTGGTTTTTGCATTTGATTTAGCAGATGGTAATTTTGATTCTGCATATTGAAGTACATGGCATGGTAGGTGAAATGCCTGATAAGTAGGGATTTCAACTGAGTAAGAAGCATATTTCATTTCACAGTTGACTTTCTATTTAAAATATCCTTGCACAAAGGAGGGAAAAAAAGTGCTTTAACAGGTGTTGATTTCACTAACTGTCCTTTCCATGTACTATAAGATATGGTGAATATTTTAACTGTTTCCTCATATTTTTTGAATATATTTCAGTATGTTCTCAATATAATTTTTTATTTCTGAACCAAACATCATACCCTCTGACTTTTAATCCTGACCATCCTTAAGAGTGGAATCTCTTTTCATAGCTTGCTCTGTCTACTCCAGGCATTCAGAATTAGACTGGCTCCTTCATTTCTAGTACAAGTGGCTAATTTTCAATTCCCACCCAGGTTACACCTCTGATTTTCTTCTGTTCACACTTGCTTCTATTTTAGAAAGGCTATTTCCACTGTTAACTAACTTGACCTTAGTGACCTTTCCTTATTGAGGGATTTTGACAGGTCTCACCATTACCACGCTCTTTTGAATGCTCTCTCTCTATTTTTTTCTCTCCTTCACTACCTTTTTCACTCTTGTGTTCATTTCTGGCCTCCATCAGAATAAGAGGTTAACTATGGAGTGAGATGTTACTGGATTCCATCTCCCTGAAGTAAACTGAGGAATAGAAGGAGAATTTAGGGAGACAGTAGTCTATCCTGAGACTTGTGACAGAATGCCAAAGAGACTATAATGTCTAGGATTTCAGAGAAAGCCAGTCTTAGAGAAGAAAAAAAAAAAGGAAGAAAAAAAAGGCCAACAATAATAAGAACAAAAAGAAAGCAGTAAGGCATGAAACTTCACTTAAGGGAGATCTCTGAAGAGACACTGAGTCAAAGGCCATGAACACTCCATCTGTATCAAGAAGACATAGACTAGAAGTAGACCTCTCCAATGGAACAAGAAAAGATTATTTATAAGCCCAGAAGCAGTGGAAAACAAAAAAATGCTTTCAAGTAAACATGAGAGAAATATTAAATATTTCCTTTAACCTCCTCAAAATGTATTAACATTGCTGCTGGCAGAAATTACACAGCCTAGCATAGACAAGCTCACTTCAGGCTATTTCATGAGCCAAATACAAGGTTTTCTCAGTCTTATATAACAATTATATGTTATAGAAAAATAGAAGTGCTCGTATTCTGGTAGATCCAATGTATCTACAACCCTATTCAAGGGTTCTGGTCCCTTCAGAGATACAACAGCATCTTCCAGTTTAACATCATCAGCAAACTTACTCAGGATGCATTCAGCTCCTGCATCCTGCCTTGATAAAAATGTTGAATAGAATCAGCCCTAGACTGAGCCTAAGGTCAGTTAGAGCCTTAGAATGGCCACCAGTCCTATGTAATCCCATTCTCTACAACCCTCTGAGCTATGCCATCCTCTGTCAGTTTATCGCACAATGTAGGGTGAGCCTGTTTATCCCACAACTGGACAATTCATCCAGAAGGATGTCATGAGGGATGATATCAAAAGCCTTACTAAAATCCAGCAGGATTACAATCATTGCCTTGCCTTCATCTACTAAGCGGGTGACTTTACCATAGGTGAGTTTCCCTTCACGAACCCATGACAACTATCCCTCACAACAGCTTTGTTCTGTGAATGCCTATAAACAGCACCCAGGATAATCTTCACCACAACTTTTTCAGGTGCTAAGGTTTGACTAACAGGTCTGCAGTTTCCTGGATCTTTTCTCAATAGCAGACTTCCACAGCAGAATCTGCACAATCAAAAAAATCACAAAATTCCCACAATCCTCATCTAGAGGTTCTCTACCATGTCATCCCAAATGGTAAAGCCTGTACAGTCTAATTTCTCACTTATGTAGAGTGCAAAACCTCCACCTGCTCTGCCGGTCCTTCCTCAACACCTGACAGCTCTCAGTTCCAGCAATCCAGTGCTGGGTCTCATCCCACCGAGTCTCACTAATACCAATGATATCATAACTCTAGGAAAGAATTGAAACTTCCAGTTCATCCTGTTTGCTCCTCGTAGTGCATGTGCTGATGTACAAGCATTTCAGATGTGCTCCTAAAGCTTCGGTGCTCCTTGGAGCAGCATAGATGTTCCTATTTGTGTTGCTGCCCTCAGACAGTATCATCCCATCTCTTGGCTCAACTTCGGTGCTACTGATGGTAATCCCCTCCTCTTCTTCTATCAATCCTTGTTTAAAACATTAGGGGTCTTGACCCTGGAAAGTAAATTTTTTATGAAGCTCTCAGTGCAAATAATTGTGAGTTGGAAGCAAAACAAAACCCATGACAACTAAAATAGGAAATGAGCTTAAAACAAATGGAGATTTTGTTCTTTTGGGTTAAACACTATGCTTGTATAACCTGCAATCCTATTTACACTATCATTTCACAGAGAGATAAAAAATAAAACATTTCATTAGACTACAGGAGTAAAAATCTGAAAAATGCTTCAGATCATGGTTTATAGAGGCACCTAAAGACTGAGTAGGTACATAAGAAAAATAGGAACAGGTGATTTCTTATCTCCCCTTGAAATTCTGAAGTGGCATGCATTGACTTGCTAAAAGCAAAGTCTTGCTAAAAGCCCAGCTGCAGTTTTCAATATTGAAGTCCACTGGAGAACACAGGCAAACATGTTTAAGTCTGCTTTCAAAATGAAATGCAATTACTCATATTCGTGGTGTGCAATTTTTACCTTGTTTGTTCCAAAGCAAAGATTGTTCAGGTTCAAATCAGAGGTTAAAATAATAGTAATTCGAGTTGGAGAAATCTGTGTAAACAAACAGAACCATGAAGCAATACAAGTTTTTCTGAAATTTCCACCAGGAAATAAAGAAAAACAGCCCTAATTAATACAGAAAAAATGAGGCACATTTTCTCCAGTTATATTTTATTGGATAAAATTATACAAGAGGACAGTGAAATTATAAATATGCATACGAGTCTAATTCCACACTTCCATGTTTATTCTGTATGCATGCTCTATATGAGGTACAGCCCTCTGTTTTCATCATTTTGTGATATATTTTTCATAATGGTTACTTTTAACAGCAGTTTCTGATGTCTTTCAAGGTTAATACTGTTAATTAAAATAAAAATACTGGAAAATATATCATGCTTGCATCTAACACGCTGTGCCCTAAGGCCCAAGCAGAAACAAGGTTGCATCTGTGTTTCCATCAGGCACATGCACACATATCACACATAAATACCACATGTAAACACATATATAACAGCAGTCACACATATGACAGACAAGACACTCAGCGAACTCACATGAACACAGACTGACCAGCCCACTATTTACACAGTTAGCCTTTATTCCCTTATCCCTCTATTTTTCCACACTTGTTTCTCCCCAAATTCTTTGAACAACTCCCTTTTCTCACCTTTGCTTCGTCCTCTCGTTATTCCATACTAAGTCTTGAGCAATCACAAACTCTTTTTCTCC
>JAPSGF010000007.1:18303087-18422678 GCA_035772895.1 Perdix hodgsoniae
GCAAAGTCTCCTGGGGAAATGTAGTTCTTCTCCGACGGACGAACATTCGGCAGAAATCAAACCCCACCCCCAATGCATTACATGATGTTATGGTGTGGAATACTGATGACCAAAAATCATAAAACCATGACAACTGGTTTGACAACACAGCTACAAAGATCCTGTAGAGAACTCTACTATAAATAGAAGTCAGATGTACCTTGACAGGAAAATTATTTTTGTTTCTTTATTGCATTCATATTCTAAAAGCTGGATTAGATGGAAAAGTATTTAAACTGTCAAAAATACAAATAGAAGTTACGCACAATAAGACATGCACATTACTCTTCTATCACTGGAAGGCTTTAATACTGTGCTACCTTGACATTCACAGCAATGACAGTACAGTGCAGCATACCTAGGTTTTCACAATTTCACATTTTGAATTGCCTCTCTCAGCACGCTCAGTGAGGTCAGCATGTTTTCAGCTTAAATACTGCTCTTCCATATTTGTGATTAATGAATTTCACTTTAGTGTTCATTCCATCATCTACCTAAAGTTTTAACCTGCCACCAAATCAATAAAGCCCTTCCAGAGTTCAAATGCTTTTCCTTCCTTATCATTTCTTCTCCTGTTCTTCTTAGGTATATTAAGCACTTTGCTGTAAAGCATCTAGCATAAGATAAAAGTTATTTTCAAAGTTTATGTTTAAACTATCTCTCTTTACAATATAAAGTTAAACTTCCTGGAGTTACAAATGGCATTAATTCAAAAAACGTATGTGTTCAAGTTAGATTAACCAGACCCACTACAGACACATCAGACATGATCACAGATATTCCTTCATAATTAAGCGGTTATTATGACATATTTCTGTGTTGGGTTACTACTTCAATTTATAGTCTGTTACTAGGCTACATCCATATTGACTACCTGGTTTAAAGAAGACACAAGAATTTCATCTTTGCATAAAACATTTAATCTCAAATAGATTATTCTGCACTGATATTAAATTTGTATACATAGAGGCATATTTATATTATATATATATATATATATATATATGAAATCTTAAACCCACCATCAAGAGAGTATACCACATCTTTGTAATGATTAATGGCTCTGTTAAATTTGGTGCTGGGAGTCAGCACAACAACACTGCATGAATATCTTCAGCCAGTGAGGCACACTATGTTTAGTCTCATTCATCATAATTAGCTTTAGCAATTTCAACATTATAATAAAGGCTATGGAATTGATTCTAGTTGTTTATTTATTTTAGAGAAAATATTTTCCATTTGTCATCATCATTTCTGCTTTGCACTTGACCTTTTTACCAAAATGTGCATAATCAGTCCTTTTCATCCTATACTTATTCAATAATTACTTTTGCTCTTGGTTTATGTTTTGCCCAACTGCTGAGTAACAAACAGACAGCAGGATGACTCATCAAAATGATGCACAGCTGTTATGTCGTTTAAGGAGATGCCTGAAAGAAAAGATACAAGATGTCCTGCCTGCCTGTCTTCTATCACCTTCTCTAGTCTGTGGACCTGCATATCATAATCAGAGATTATGATCAGAGAAACTGCAGTTTCTACTGCTGAAGGAAGCAATGAGGTTGAGCCCATGTCAGGAATGACTGATACTGCTTTAAAAGCTGCTCCTTTCTTTATTAGCTGCAGCAATCAAGTTAAGAAAATTAGTAGTTTGTCTATACATGCTATAACTTCCTTAAGAAATGAAACAAACCAAACAAAATCAAACAACAACAACAATCAAAAAACAAGAGAAATGTCCCAGAAAAATCCATGTTAGCAACCACAGGACATGTCATGCAGTCAACTGTTATCACTAAGAAGTACTAACAGGAAAGGTGAGAAAAAAGAAATATATAAGAAGAAATAAATTTCGCATAGATTGTACCTCAAATATGAGGTTAAAAAAATAAAAATAAAAATAGAATTGCCAATAAGCATTTTGCAAAGGGAAGCAACTAACATCCTACATATAAATGATCGGTATTGACCTGCCATCCTTCCTTACTAACTCAAAACTGAAAATTAGACTTCTTGACAGTGTAACAATTCTTACCAACTGAAAAAGACAATAAGCAGGAAATAAATAAATAAATAAATAAATAAATAAATAAATAAATAAATCTGTGAAGTGGTTTAAATATGTGCCCAGAAGAACCTTTTGAAGATTGCATCGTAAAGAAACATAGAACACTATAAGCAAATAAAGTTACAGAAGCTCTGCAAGCAATGCAGTCTTGCTCTTATTCAATATACATGGAGAATACTGATAGTGGAACTCAATTATGATCAACAGAGAAAAGTACTGAAAATTAATTTGAATAAAATGAAGGCCATTGATCACTGTCAACAACACTGAAAAGCCAAGAAAAAAGAAAAAAAAAGAAAAAAAAAACCAACCAACCAGTTCAGCACATTTGGGGAGATACTAGAAAAGTAGAATAATAAGTCTGCTTCTATAGCTATTTGTGTCAAATAGAAATCAGACAATATAAGCCAGGTAGCAAAGAACCAGCCTAACCACAAATGGATTGGAAAATAAGGAAGTTAATAAAAGAGTATTCTTTCCCAAATCTGACAAGTAATGAGGAACAGCAACCAGTGCATGCATCAGGCAACATATTGTTCAGAAAAGGGATACATAATTTGAAGAAATAACAGCTACACTGTGTAATAAAGAGTTTGAAAAAGAGCAGATTAAGCAATGCAATGATATCAAAATTAAAATAATAATAATAAGTAGAATCGTCTTCTAGAAAAAAAAATGCATTACAAACATTTTCCAGCTTCTCAGTAGAAGTATTGCTTGAAGCTTCTACCTGGCAAATTAATCTACCAGTGACATGGATGCTGAACAGAGCTGTTCAGATACAACTTTTATTGATAACAAATTGAGGGACAGAGGACAGAGAATTTGCAGAGCACGAAGAATTTTACCAGAAACTGTTGATAAAGGAATTTTCTTTGCACTTCAATTTCATCAGAACAGAAAAGTTAACTTGTATTTTTTGCCCTCAGCATGAATTTAAAAAATGAAGGATCCATTATTTGACTCAAATAAAGGGAAATCTCGCAACTATCCCTGACCATTATTCCTACTGATTTCTTATTCTTCTCATTTGCACAAAACTGCTTTCATCAGAATGACTTTTATTATTCTGAATTATTTATAAGTAAAATGCTAAACCATAAAATTCCGGTAACAGATCTTTAAGTTAATGTAAAGCAGATTAACGATATACCATTTTAGAATATTGTTTTTTGAAAATTCACAGGTTAGATAACAGAAAAACCTCTCTCATATGCTCTAGAATGGCACATTTCAACACCCCACCAACAAGTACATGGCCTACCAGTGCTGAGTAACCTACCCAGCACCTCCAAACTGCACCTACCACAAATACGTGCCGTGTGACAGTCTGCACGTTGAGAGTATTTATACCTCCATACTTGTTCCACTGAAATCTGTCAACCTCTGTCAGGGTAGAAGTATCTCCTAGCCAACTCTGGATGACAGAAAGCCACAAGCATACGTTAGCTCTCAGGTTCAGCACGGCACATTGCACCATGCCCCCCTGGAGTACAGTGACAGATGACCACACAAACATTTAAAACATCCTTTTACATTTTCTCAGCCTTAACTGATTATTTTCTCATTGATTCTTTTACTTATTTATTGATGCTACAGGAGAAAAAATGGCTGTACTTGATCTTAAATACACAGGCTTAGAAGGCCTTACATTCCAGAATGAAGTAGAAATGAACAATATTGTGTACGGTTAGAAAAATTCACTGCTGTTGTCCTCCTTATGCCTTCAGTCTGTCTTTCCTTTGTCCTAAAACTTTAACCTGCAAGGCTGAAGGATACAGGGTGCTCAGTAATCACTAAACAAAATGGTTTCTTTTTTTTTTTAATTATATTCTGATGAATATTTCTTGTCAAAACTTTCGCTATCAAAGGATAAAATTTCTCTACATTTCAGAACTACTAATATACCTAAAATTCAGAGGTCAGAGTTCAAAGAGGCAAGATTACAACTAGTAACTTCAAACAAACTATTCCAAAAATATTGCTTTAGATTTTTAGGCAGTATTTAATTCCCTTCTCCACATTCTGAAGGGAATTACAGATTTAAACTGTCCAGATTTTAAAGAGAAGACTAATTTTACATGGATTTGATTGTGATGATTGGAATTTATCTTTTATTTACCACTCCTCTATGAGACATAGGTTAGACTTTACAAACCAATAGACACATCTGCTAATACAAATATTTGCTAAAATGCATCAAACACCAGGCCTTTTCATTTATGTGCAAATTGTGTTGAACGGGTCTTTTAAAGATAGTCCCAAGAAAACTGCATTAGCTCTATTTTGTGTTATTTTGTTTGGTTTGTTGGTTTTGTTGTTTTTCTTTATTTGTTTGTTTGTTTTTTTTGTATTCAGTTAATTTCACACTTTATTCAGGAAGGATTTTTATAATACAAGCACTTTCTACTTTCAAAATGAATAAATAAATAAATAAATAAAAGTCAGATTCGCAAGTGAACATGAAGACAAGAGAAAAAACATAGCTGAAATTATCTATGAAAGAGGGCAGGTTTAAATGAAACCATGAATCTTCTTTCAGATCCGTGGAAAATTCAGCCCCAAATTAAAGATAGCTGCAAGTAATTTCAAAACAAGAGCAAAAAAATCCCCACAAATCTCTATGAAGGAAAACCCATTCTGTAAATACTGTTTTCAGAGAGGTCAGTATTAAGGAAAGTTTGAGTAAAAAATATGTATTATGAAATATATTGATAGCTATAGTACAGCAATCTCTAAGTGATAAAAACGTAAGTAGTCCTATAAAATTCTCTCAGAAGTACCAATGAATAAAAACTTAATACTATCCCAAACTCCCGAGCATTCTAGTGCAGAACAACGTATATTTCATCCCCAGCTCTCCAACCTGCCTTTCACAAATGATATCAGACCACTGCAGCAACAGTGAGAAAGGAAAATGAAAATGAGTTGCAAAAGATGATTCAAATCATTAATAGTAGAGAAAAAGAAACATGACCTACATTTGACAAGTTTCAGTTCACTCACTCTATGACACTATCTGCTCCCAACTTGTTACAAGAATATTTTTCTGAAACCCTTTACTGAAACCAGTATTCATGTGCTTCCAGCAGTTCAAACATGAAAGGAACTGGAGAAGAAAATCTCATATTTTTTGTTACTTTTGGAAATAACCTTAGAAAACTTTTAACGTAATTTATACGTAACACCTGTAGAAGATGAATCACCTCAAAGAGGGATAAAGGGAGGTTGTAGAACACAAGCAACTGGCCCCAGTCAATCCTTTCACTTGACATGAAGAATGCTTGCTATCCACAAGACTTCATCAGCTTCTATTTAAAGATTTTCAAATGTTGAATACACTCCTTCTCTATTCCACATTCAAGAGAAATATACACAATATGTGTGTTTATTTTTGGAAGCCGCAGTCATATTTATTCATCTACTGCACTCCTACATTTCTTAAACCTGCTGATAGACTTGTAGGATGAGATAGCAGAATGAATGTACATTTTAACACTGGAAAGTGTTTTGACCTTTCCATTATCCTCTAAATCCTTTCTTCTTAGTTTTCATGCTACCAGTTGCCTTGGTTTTGTTTTTTGGAATTGAAGCTCAATCATTTCTAACTCTATCACCATTGAGCAAGTCCTGGTGTAAGAAGACTGAGCTTTATTATTTGCTCATTTTGTAAAAATATCAACTGAAGAGGTAGGGGCCTCATTCCAGCCTCACTTCTATTTGTTTTCCAGCATGACAGTGAAATTGCCTTCATTACTTCTAAGTACTACCACCAGAGAGATCAAAAAGTTCAAAACATATCCTAACCACTCTAACCTCTTGGTTAATGGAATATTTATTCTGTCAAAAACGTGTACCTATATCAATGGTGCACTGGATATTTAATTTTTACTGAACTGGAACACTACCTAGCTGTACTAGAGGTCTTTCCCTCATACTTGCAGATTCACGTCTTACACATTTAGAGTTTAAGGCAACAAAAATATACTCATCTGACCAAATGTTCAATAATCTCCTTGTTAGTCCACACAAACTCTACAGTCACACTGCTTTCATTGGGATGGCTAACGTCTCATCAGCACTTTTATTATAAATCCTGATCTAGAAATTCATTCCAAAATGAAACATGACTGATGTATCAGCTCAATACCTCAAAGTTTTTTATAAAAAAAGTTGAAGCATAGTTTGGCTATTTTTCAAATACTAGAAGATAAGCAAATAAAAAACAAAACTAAGTTCTCGTTGTTTTCACATACAGCAAAAAATATTTTTGTCTTTGATAATGAGACATTTGATAATGAATCATTTCAGATTGTCTCTGTTTACTACATCCAGTGTAAGTTGTGACATAGGTGAAATGCGAGGTGCTAGAGAAAGAAAACTTCCACGTTAGGAAAAAGACATAGATACCATTGCAAAATAAGGGAAAAGCTGAGCTCATTACAAGAGTCAGAAACAATACTGTATTGAGATGAAAGCAGTGGATAGAATATAGATTGAGATGAAAGCAGTGGATAATCAGACTTTTGACTTGCATAGGTGGCAAATCTCATGCATGATGTGAATCCGATATTTGTAGTTCATTCTGAGTGATACAGAATATGTCTGCATTTCGGATTGGGTTGATTATATGAAACCCAGACAAAAATGACCTGGTAGACTATAGCCATCACAGCAAGACTTCTTATTTCAGGAAGAAGATGACTTTAAACTGTTCAGTCAGAAGTCTTGGAAGACTCTCAGTTTCATTCAGCCAGGCTTACTGAAGAACATTCTAGATCAATACAATCAAAAAGAATGTGCACAGAGGGCTCCCTTCTAATTCCAGTCTGGAAGAAAACCACAAGAGCTACTGACATTTGCTTTAAAGCACGTTTGGAGACAAGGTTCTCTGTTGTTGACAAAAGATCAAACTGTCCCACTTAAAGACCAGTTAAATCAATCAATCTATTTATTCTTTAGATGGTAACTTTTGCCCAACCTATGTAGCTTGACTGTCTGGCGGGTGAAGCCCTACTGAGGAAACTGATTGACAGATGCTATATTCCCAGAGTGAGATAACTCCTGACATGGCTGGTGGCTCTTCTTTGGCACTTGCCATTAAAAGTAAAATAAAATATAACATGAAATACAAAATAAAAGAAAACAAAATGACTGTACTATTTGTCACAGATGTCTAGAAATCCTTTCTAGTCAGAACGCCTTCTAGCTCTACCAAACAGCATGTTCCTGCAACTAAGGAGTCCAAGCTGCTGACAGAGAACTCAGTTGTAAATACCTTTCAGAAGCTTGTTACTTTAGAGGCTGTAGATGCAAACCAGTTGAAAACATGCACAAAATCACAAGGCCTTGAAATTCACTGAGGCAGCAGCTTTCTGACTGACAAACAACCTGCTGGTAGGCAAGAGAGAACTCAGTCATGAAGCCTACTGGGATCTCTTCTTCAGTTACTCCTGCCTGGTCCTTGGAGCATTTTCTGCTACAACAGTGTTCTGCTACCTGGAATCTCAGCGTTTCTCTTCCTTCTACCAGAAATGAGATGTTGTGGTTTTTTTTGTTCACTTTTGTTTGTTTGTTTGTTTGTTTTAAAGTCACTTTCTATTCTCCCTGCATTATTGCCAACAGCAGGGTTTTACAATGGCCCTGACAAATTTTGTAGGTTCAGTTGAAAAAGAGCCAACTGCTTTAGCTACTTCATTTCATTCTTGATACAAGTTGCATCAATTAGCTCACAGACAGGTGAACATCTTATTAGAAAATCTGTTCTAGCAACTTCTTTGTAAGACAAATTAGTAGTGGATGATGTAACAAAGACAACACATTGTTTTTGCCAGGTTTTAAAATAAAAATAAACGGGTTATGCATAAAGAAACCACTCATTAACAGAAAAAAAAAGTAAAGTGTCAGTGAAATGGACAACATGCAGTCAGAGAAGATTTGAAATGTACCCGAGACCTCTAAGTTAGGGGTCCCATAGAGCCTTAAATAGAGGACAGAAGAGTGCCCTTGGCACTGCTCTGTATGCACACAGGAGTCCTCTAACTGCATCTACAGAAAGCAGGCAGGCAGCAATTTCAGAATGTCAGGCAATTTTAAAAGAATATAAAAATTTATTCTGAACTTGATCAATACACACACTTCACTCTTCATATCATTTGATATGGTGATAAAATGTATTTTTCAGAGTGCATTAATTATACGAAGAGTTGAGATTTGTGAAAATATGCCACCGCTGCTCTCAAAGATGTTGACTGTTCTGAGCACTGCCTGTGGAGCGGCTTTACATCCACTGACTTCAGAGAGGGATTTCCAGAGGATGAGTTATTTTCTTGTAAACTGAAAGTGGCCCTTATAAACACTGGAAACAAAATTGTCTTCCACATGTTTATAATACTGGTTCCCAGCTAGAACAGAACAGAATGGTTGAAAAGCTCACCATGCTCAAGTGAGGAGGAGGCATGGAAGAACAAACAAGAAAAGTGGCAAAGGCAGAATAACAAAGAGGCACTGGCAGAGGTTGCCAACAAGTGGGGCAGAAAGGAGCAATTGGAACAGAAACCACTGCCAAAAGCAAGAGTCAAAATGTGATCAGACAACAGCTCAGCAATTTAGCAGCAGAAATGCATTCTTCATCCCTCCCTATTGCCAAATCTGCAGACAAGACGACTTCATGCTCTAGGTTTCTCTGTTAACTCAAGTGGCTTACATCTGTGCTACTGACCTGAGAATGCTGACAGTTAGGTGTTACATGAAAACACTGAGCAGTGCAGAAATGCCTGCTCATGCTTGTATAATCCAATACCAACCAACTGCAAAATTCTCATCAATCTCCAACCCTAATTACATTTTGCTTCTACAATCATAATGAATTCAATATTTTGGTACAGGCCTACTGGAAGAATTATTGGTTGATCTGAGTTTCCCACCTGTCATTTTTCTATAGTTGAGAGCGTGCTCATTATGGTTGGCTGCACTTAGCTTAAAGCATTCAAAAAAGTGACAGAGAAGTTTAAGAGACACACTGGTCTTAATCCTGCTGCGTAACTGCAAGGGTCTAACAGCCATCTGGGAGGCAGTCTGGTGCCTAAGCTTAGGCAACAAAAGTAAGCCTAGAGACTACTAGGATCCAAGGCCACATTAAAAATTCTAGTAGGCATTTTGCAATCAGTGCACACTAAATAGTCACCAAAGAGAAGTAGTACCATGATCAAAATGATAAAAACAAAAAGCTAAAGTAATTTTTTGACTATTTTTGATAAAATGCCAGCATGTAACCAAGATAATCTCCTGAGACACCATCCAGATCCTTGAGTGAATGACATACATTTCACGCTTAAGTTTTGTATTTTGTGCATAACAGTATGTAATACACCGTGATTTTATTCTACAACCTTAAAGAATTTCACAGATATTAACTAATTACTCCTGACAATGCTCCTCTGAGATAGATGTGAATGTTTAATTTGCATTTAATAGGTGGGGAATCTGAGGCAGAAAAGCATAGTCCTGACTCACACCATTGTTAGCCCACTGAAAAATAAATTACTATTAACTAAGGGAGTCCAAGGTTCAGACGAAATAATCGTCAAAGCTGGACATTTCCAGTGATATTTGTCTCAGTCTATAATATCAGTAACTTCTCTAGTTTCCGTGTGAAAGCTTTCAGCAAGGGATCATTTCTTTGCTAAGCAGTTATCCGAAACCTAACACAATATAAGCCCTTGTGCTAATCAGGGCTTAGAGATTAATGTAGTAAAAACACAGCAAACATTTTTCAGCTAGGTCTGTTCAGAAGATTTCTGATTGCTGTGCCTTCCATGGCAGAGACACTGCTGAGGGACGTGACATCTCCACCAGAAAGTGCTGGCTGGGAGCAGCTGAGAAAGCCTGGCAATCTCCCTGAGGTTGCCTCAATCCTGCCTGAGATGCAGGCAGCAGCAGGGACACGCACTATTCTGGACAGCAAGGCAAGGCTTTCCCTCACTCTCAGCTCTCTCCCTGCTAGCTTCTCATGTTCTTTGCCTCCTTCACTCCCCAAGCAGTCAGAGCCCACTGGAGCAGTCTATCTGACAGACATAGCAGCAAGCAATAGAGAGCAATTGCAATTGCTTACGGAGACAAAAGAGGCATTCCACTTTGGAGCATACATAACTCATTTTCCAATATAAAAATTTAAAACGTTAAAAATACATTGCTTCAGCCTGATTCAGGACTTTGTTTTTTTGAGCAACATAAAGGGAAATGATCATTTTAGTCAACAATCAATTCAGAAAAATCCCATTGTTTTTAATTTGAAGGGATATGAAATAGATGTTAAAAGAGATCCCCACATCTCCTGCTGTCTTTTCGGATCTCACATCTCCCTGGGAGAGGGGCCACTCTCATTCTGGGCAAGCAGCTGGGTAACAGGGGCAGTGCAAACACCAGCTGTGATATACATCAGGGGCCAGATAATAGCGTATTTTTTTTATTCACTCCCAGCTAAGTAAATGGTAAACATTTTCTGCAAGATCAAGGTGTGTGGAAAGTGGCTGCTAAGTTATTTGCCAGATTTTGGATCAGGTCAAATACTAACGTTGTAGAATGAAAGGGTTAAAGACAACTTTGGGGAGAAAAATAAGGAAAGAAAATAATAACTTCAATTCTATAAGGGAAAGATGATTTTACTGTCCTAATAAAAGTCAACAACAGTCAACAACAACAACAGTCAACAAACAGTATCCAGAGCTATGCAGATAATTGCTTATGTACAGCTACGGTAGAGGTCTATGAGGCTTTTTACGGCAGAATTTTCCCAGTTTGGTCTTATAACTGGAGTGACATCTAATCTATCCACCGAGGCCACCGCAGTTCCTGTGTTTCAAAATTGGTATTAAAAAATTAAAGAAAAAAAAAATAAAAATCAAAGAACTATTCTAAGATATAGCTGCCTGAAAAATAAGAATGAACGTGAACTTGAGGTGAAGCTGGGAGGGGCAGGAGGGAAGATGGATCAGGCAAATGGAATTCCACCCACTATATAACAGCAACTGAAAAGTAAGAGTAAATTTTAAACTTAATTTATGTGCATCAGCACAACTTAAAATAGACAGCTTTCCTCATATCCTCATCTCTCTGTGACAGGGGTTGTTCTCATTCCAAGCATGCAGCTGGTAACAGAAATGGCTGAAACACCATGCTGTGATGCATCTCGGGGGCCTATAAATAGTGTGAGATTTTTTTTTCTTCTAGCTTTCTTGAAAGGTGGCACAGCTCTAGGTAAGTAATATCCCTCTGGTAAATACTTTCCGTGGGGGAAAAAAAAAAAAAAAAAAAAAAAGCATGTGGAAAATGGTCATTGTGTACGTTCACTTTTCTTGTTTGTATTTTGGAAAGCAGAGAATGACAGGTTTATTTACTCATGATTCATCCTTCTGGAGCAAAATGCAAGGAAACAGACTATGATTTCTGTTCAGAAATGTAAAGATACTACAAGGTATAGAAATATTTAATGTAAATATTGAAGGGAACAAACCCTCTTGTCATCATGATTATAGCTGATCTGATGTGGCAATTCTGGAATTTAATACAATGCATCAAGACACAATACACAATAGAGCCCGTGACATAAATATCCAATTTTAGCAGATGTTCTCTTTGCTACATTCACACTTCTTACTGTGCCCTGAGATATTTATGGAAGATTCATTTCCACTGAAACCCTGTGTAAGAGGTGATGCATAACACTAGGATATGCTGCACCATAAAACCACCTCTGCAAGCTGACTAAATTCTGTGAAAAAGACCCACTGGAATAAGCACTGTATATGGAAAAAAGGTGATAGATGTCAGTGAAAACTGCAAGAAAACTACTGTTTGCATACATCATTCCCTGTGGTTAAATCTATCACTTCCATTGCATATAAAATGGCTATACACTGGGGAAAAAAAGCAAAGCAATAGTCAGATCAGAAAGATGAAACACAGCTTCAAAGTTCTTGGAAAAGATGAGAGCAAAGCAAGCTTCTTATGGTTGACTGAGAATGGATGGAGTAACAGATGTGTTGTCAAAGAATTCACAGCCTGTATTGAAAAGCAGCACATTGCTCTTAGAGACCTGTGTACAGAACCTATGAGGAATAAAGTTTACACAGCTATGTCTGGATGTCTACTTTTGTTTGAAAACAATAAAGAGACAAATGTTTCTCTTGGACCAGAGTGACAAAATATTTGATATGAATGCAAATTAAGTAGTTTGTTAGAAAATAAAGATGGAAGGGTGAAGAATGACCACATATAAACTTATTTAATAATGCAATGCTGAAATTTAAAGAATAGAAACAACTGAAATTTTAACTAGTTCTAAATTAGTAATCACTATCAGAATTTGCAGCTGTGAAATTGTTTAGATGTTGCTTTAATAAACTGTATTGACTGCCCAGTTTAGGAGGGGATAGGCCTGTGAAATGTCATCAGGAAAGACCTAAGATGTTCTGTGGCTCAAATTTTCCTGCTACCTCCATTTTCAGGATTGTTTCATCTGGTCCAGTTTTCAAGTACTGCAGACTATTGTGGGGAATGAGAAATGTTAGTGGGTTAGAAACCAGAAGAATAAACATATAGTGAATTAGATGGGCTCAAAACCTCTGAAGATTTTTGAGAAACCAGACTTTAAATTATTACCTTCTGAATTCTGAATTACTCCTCTGTGGAAAATTAGTGGTGGTCTTATACCAGCTCCTAGCAATGGTCAAAATATCATCTTCATGTTGGTAACTTTATAAGAAATGGTTAAGGAAAAAAGCTGCGAAACAGTCTCAACTAACTTCTTCAACGAGGACTTTTTCTCAAGGTTAACCAAGCAAATAATTTGTCGTAATTTACCCATCGGGCTTTGCATTTTTTTTTTACTCCTTTTAAAATTTGCACAAATAATTTATTTTGCGATTTGATAACAAAAGGGAATTTGTTTGATAATCCTCCTAATTTCTGAGCTATGACTTCATGACATTTTAAGAATTCATCATTTAAGTCTTAACACTTGGAAATTATTGACTGATTCTTTGTGCATATTTTGAGAGGAAGAGAAAGAAAATGATGGTTTGGTGGAAAAGAAAACAAAGTAAAAACAAACACACAAACGAAAAACCTTACCACGCCATTGTACTATCATTTACCTCTTCTACAGGTATGTAAAAAAAGTCATGACTAAGATTTTCTAGCAAATGTAAAACCCTGAATTCAATGTTATATTGAATGTTATATTGAATTCTCATAAAACCATTAAGTATAGCGCCATAGGGCAAACTGATAGGGAGTAAAAAGACAGCAATTGCAAGATGGCTGAAATAACAAAAGAAGAAACTGCAACACGTACATTCATAGGAGCTACCTGAAATTATCAGCAAAGTCCTTCTGAGAAGGATCTCACGATCACTTTAATTTACTCATTTATTCAATTAATTCAGCACAAAACATCAGAATTGGCTTCTAAAAGTTGTGTAAGACACTATTAGTGATAGTTGTAGCCACTACTAGTAGAGGTATACAGGTACTATGCAAAGAAATCCCATGGAGACTAAAGGAACAAAGTGGAATGAAATTCACTAAGTTCACACATTTTGGAACTAATTGGAAATATCAGTCAGGAGTTAGTGACAGGGGATGATGGAGATCAATATACAAGATTCAGATGAAGGTTGCTTGTGGATTTCTACAGTGAAGCAGCAACAGACACAATAGTGTCTACAGCCACAACTACGACCATAAGCTCAACAGGAACAGTGACTGAGTTGATGTGGTATCCATACCACTTAACATTACACATCCAGAGGCTCAATTTTGACGTGAAACAGCTAGCACTAATTCTAAAGGAAAGCTCTAAACAAATGTTCAGATCCAAGTCTATTCCCACATGCAACTTTGAGAAATTCATCTCACACCAATGCCACTGCATTTATGGACACAAGCAGTATCCTGCTACTTGTGTTGCAGGAAGGAGGATGGGTCTGGACTATTTTATTTCTTAGTGAAGTCTTGGTCACTGTTTCGAGTAGTGAAAAGGAAGCTTGTCTCATTGTGCAAGGCACTGATGTTAAATCCTAAATGAAATAGATTTCCGGCTCCTCAGGTCTAGGAAAGTCAAACACAAACTGAGGTAAGTTCCAAGATGGTTATGAGGATTCACATTATATGAAGGAAAATCAAAAGAATCCAGCTTATTCAGGCTACCCTCTCAAAGGCTGTGACCAACTGTAATTTTCATCCATGAATACCCACAGATATTCGAAGGGAAGGAAACAAACTGTAGAAGACCAGATTTCACAGTCTGCTGGCCTTGTGGATTCTTCTTCCCTTAGATTCAGACTCAAAATCTAGGACTATTAAAATATCAAAGCAAAGCTGTATGCTGCTTTCCAAGGCGTGGTTTACCACTGATGTCTTGGTATATGCAAAAAGACGATGATTACTAAATATCCAGGATGAGGAACTATACTTCATAACTTTGTTTCTTGGTCACCGTGCAATTATTCACTGCAAAAATATTCATCATCCAAGCAAGAGATTAAGCTTCTCTGGGGTATCTCCAAGCTTGTGCAATGAACTCCCACTGTAATTACAAAACACCCCCAGCCTTCACTGCCTTCTGCTTCAGTGCTGCAAATGTGAAACATAATTTTACAGATAAGGAATATAATGTATTCATTTCTTCAGCACTAAAAAATGTAAATAAGAATTTACTATGTAGATAAATCTTATATGAAATAACGAATCAAGCGAGAAAGAGGACTATCACTTGTAACGGGACTGTAACATAATAGTTGCATCTGCCCTAGACTTTCTACTTCAAACAATGAGAAAAGGAGTAGAGTAGTTTTACTGGATGGTCAAAAACGAGAGGTTCAGAGAAATAATCAAATAATATACAATTTTGTTGTACATATTCCTGTAAAAATTTAGGCAGGCACACTGTATAATTAGTATAGTCAGTAAGAAGAGATTTCTTCTGTTTTATCTTTGCAATGGTTCCCTTATAAAAAACAAAGTATCTCACAGATAACAACGTGTCCTGTGAGCTCTTTTTGTCAAGTATATCTTTCTGCAAAGCATCTTTATTAGTGCATGGATGAATAAACAAATCCTTAACAAGCAGGAAGGAAAACAGATTACATTTGGCTACCTCATTTTCATTTACTTCACTCTTATTTAGTGGCCAACTATGAAAAAAAAAACATACAAAAAAAAAAAAAGCCCATAAGAAAAAAAGAAAGACACAATTGAGTTCTGTGGGAAAATGAAGGAGCAAGTATGACACCATGTTCACCAATGACAGGAGATAAAGAAAACAATAAAAAGACTATCATTAGAATAAAGGCAAGGAAATACTTTCAGTGATGCAATTTTCTATGATTTTATATAAATCTGTATTGTTTTAAATGTTTCCATCATCTAAGACTACTAATGGCACCACATATATGACTAAACAACTCATTTTTGGTTGGTTGGTTATTTTTTAATAGATACATAAGAAGGAAGAAATGAAAGACATTCTATTTGGGAAGGAGTAATTGAAATTGTACGGGTTTCTTTCCTGATAGCAATAGCATGACTTGATATAGATTTATTGGCATAACTGTTAAATATGCTTGGAAAATAATTTAAAATATTATTAAAAAGAGTAAAAGGTGCAAAATTAAATTCTGATCACTCATTATATTCTTCCTGTGGGGTACCACATTACACTGGCAAGGAAATCAAAAGAAAACCAGAATTATGCACTCTCAGTGGCTAGAATTGTTTTAATCATATTATGTACTCACTTTGCATGACAAGGAATCACTGTGAATGGACCAGAGCTGCAGTTTAAAAAGAAGAAAAAAAAAAAAAAAAAAAAAAAAAGGGAAATCTCTGCTAATCTTTTCAATTTTTCAGAAAACAGAGACTAATATTTTAGTATGACCTGTAGGCTTCCTATCTAGATTGAGATGAAAAGCTTTCAAAATGTAATATGCTTTACTCCATTATCTCATGGCTGGGTTTCCTCAAACACCTGAAGAGGCTGAAATGGCTCAGTTCTTTGTCTGCACTCTGAAAATGCAGATACACTTGATCATGTATATTTATTTACTCATAAACACAGTCTACACACACAGTCCCTAACCTAAACACTGAAAACTGCACGGCCTTAATTTTATCCAGGTCCAAAACCTCACTAAAGGTTTTTTGATACAAAACCTGTGCATTTCATGCCCATTACCTGAGAGCTGATTACATATTTGAAAAGAATGAAACTAAATTAAAACAGTTTCTGTTTAAAAAAAAAAGTTTTAATGGAAAATATGTTAAAAATACACTGATACCTAATAGTAACTTGGATAGGGTTTAACTGGCCACAGAGATCTTTCTAAACCTAATAAAACTGGAAGAGTATGAAAAACCTTGAGGGAAATAATGGGACTAGATTAAACCTTGAAGGAAGACTGACTGAATTTCACAAACTGCAATGTACAGATGTGTGCACCTCAGGCTTTTCTAGCCTTGCAGTTTAGTCTAGATGAGATATACTGCAAGCTCGAACTTGTACAAGTATTATATAAAAAAGAAGGGTTACAGTACAGATTTCAAACCATATGAGTGTAATATTTGGCAGAGAGAAATGCTATGCAGACTTAAAATTCAGCAGACCATAGAGAATTCTTGATTCTATAAATTTTAACAGGCATGTAATTGTGTCATCTGTATAGGTATTTGAAGTCTTGCTTTCACTTTAAACAATGTAAATCCCTAAAATACTATTATAACCTTATTATCTACTCTGCCTGTTTGTTTTCCATCACTTTCAGCACTGCAAACCTCCCATTAATTCAAGCATAGCTGTAACAGCTTTTGAATAGTGATAAATACCCTTATGTTACTCTTTGTGAAAATGGTATACCCAGTTGCACTTTGCCTGCAAATAACAAACTTCTTAATGATAATAACCTATTACTAACACAGAACTCTCCACTTGAAAACTTTATGAATATTAAGTGAGACAAACTCCGTACCTGGAAGGCTTGACTATTTAAAATGAAAAAGACAATATTCCTTTCTTACAAGCCATAAAAGCAAAATAATCAGCTGAAAGATTTGTGATTCAAGCAAATTAAGGACAGTCATGCTTTTGCCAGCATCTCTGGCTTTGAACACCAAAAGGGAAAAACATTCTGAAATCCTGCTGTGGTAATCTCTTATATGAAAATTCTGATTAAGAAAAAGTCAAGAATTTAGGGAATTTTGATTTTCACTTATTTCAATACCTTTTATTTACTGAAGGCATACTCCAATTGATTTAAATTACAGTTCTCAGTGAAACAATCAGGAGCTATTGTTCTATTTGTAGTAAGGATATCAGCATCTGCTATGCAACTATTTTTAATTCAAAAGCTTTTCCAAACAACATCAGGTAATCCAGAAAGGATTTTAAATACTGATTTAATAGACTTCGGAAACAGATTTTCACTTTCAGGAGAGAAAACTAATTGTCCTTTGGACTACTTGCTGCTACAGACTTGTAGGTGACCAGTTAACAACACATCATCAGGATATTATATTATCACAAAAAATAGGAGCAGACAGAAAGCAGAGGAGGTGACAGTGATTATCTTTGTGAAAGGCAGCAAGTGAAATCATGAATAAGCTAAAGGCATGCATCTTACACTGATCAAGGAACAGTTCATTAGAACCGTTGCTTCTGAGGTAGGAAAGGGCACAAGGCAAATAAAGACTCAAGGAAAGAGATGCAGAACATCTATGCAGCACAGGGGTTTTGGAGATAATGGAAACAAAATAGGAACAAAATCACCTGAGTATCAGGTGGGAGCTAGACTAGTTTTGTGAATAAGATACCACAAGAACATGATTTAGGCAGCATACAGTTAAGAGCCTCCAACATCAGCAAGGAGCAGAAAAAACGGAGGGAGAGATTCTTATGACAGGGTTCAAATGAAACCTCCATGGCAAAGAAAGAAAGGCTTGAAGATGATGTGGGCACTTGAAAATAGAAAGGGATGTCTGAAACATCTGTATTAATTCCCTATGGAAATATCTCTTTTGCCACCTTATAATCTACTTTCTGGTGGTGGTGATTTTTTTGTTTGTTTGTTGGTTTAATTTTAGCACGTAATTGTGCTGCCTTAGACAGAGGATGACAATCTGGAAAAGAATCTGGACAGTTTTCTCTGAATGCATTGCCTCAATGAGTCTTTTCTCAACCTCAGTAAAGAAATAATCAAGCAAAGCTATTCAGCACTATTTGTGGGCTTGAAATTCTGCAATAGCGCAAACCAAGAAACCATAATTCCAGAGAGATATAGAAGTCTATGAATATTAAAATCAACAAGTATTCTAGTTGTTTCTAATAAGAAATCCATCTGTTAGTTCCCTTGATTCAATATGAGTCCTATGAATTAATGCCCCCCCCTTCCCATGACAGGAAAGCTGAAGTGACCACCTTCCATCACAAATCAAAAGAAATAGAACTGTTTTCCACCCTACAGCTAGGGAAGTTATATCCAAAAAAGTAAGGCTTTGGGACACACATCTTGATGCAGCTGGCACAAGGCAAAATTTTGAACATTTCCCAAAGCCCAGATCCTGTCTGTGTCTTGGCATTACAATGTCAGAAACCAGAGTTTAATTTTGCCACTCAGAACAGTCTGTAAAAATCTCTATTTTGTATCCCTCCCTATAAAGAATTTTCTCACTCATATTTAGAAATTTTCTCCAGGATGAAGGAAATGCAGAGAAAAAGAAGAGACACCTTCATGACCACAGTAATAAAACCAATCCATAAATTCAAAATCTTTGATCAAATATTAAAATAAAACCTAAAATTCATAAGCAGAACTAATTTTAAGTTCAATATTAACATGTAACTGGCTTTATTTGGAACAATACTTAAACAAGATTATCTCTACAATTTTACTGTGACAAAGATCATCTTGTCATCTTATATTAAAATAAAAACTGGATTATGGTCTTTCGATCAATGTCCTCGTTGCTTTTAATTAAAATGGAATGAGAAGGCATGGGGACTCAAATAATATCTGAATTAGGTATTAAAAGATTCAAATACAGTACACCTAGTGGCACCTATATTACAAGCAACATTTTGGAGAAAGAGTTAAAATAGAGGAGCATATAGCTTTCCAAGGCATCTACAATGCTTGGAATCTCTACTACTGCCAAAGCTTCAAAGACAAGCTTTGCATTTACATTCTGTATAAAGGCAGACACTTCACTAAAAGCATATGTGAAGGGAAGGGCTGTTATCTAGTGATAACTAGCTATGACATCACACATAATGGAAATCACTGGAGAATTTTATTGGAGCCAGGCATAATTTCACCTCTTTGGCAATTTTCCTGAATTGCATCCATTTTGTAATAGAAACAGCTATGGACAATTTAAAAATAAACATTCCCATTTTATTGAGTGAGTAGTACCAGTCCCTCCTAAAGATGTTTGATGCTGGATAAAGCCAAGGCACTGTACAGCATGGCATGAATCCCTGGACAGCACAGAAGTCATTTTTGTCAAAGGTACAGTTGGAATGTGCTGCCAGGGAAGTTCAAGTTGCATTAGAAAAGAAAGCAAAAGGCTTTGGGCTATGTAAATCTGTGCACAAGGATACACAGAGAGCAGAGCCCATGGTCCCCAGTGCTCAGGCAACTTACGGAAAACTGAAAATAAATAAGCTGGTAAAATAAAAAAAAATGTTTAATTTATAGATTTTCAACACCATTTCATGCCAGACAAGAAACACAATGAGGTCACAGGTGAGATGTTGCCATTTCTCAAAAACAGGTCATATGAAAACCATTATTTTACTTGGAAGCATTATCAGAAATAGCCTGGGACACTGGATTTAATTAAGCATCCCTATAACTTGGTTCTGATGGGCTTTTTCCTTTCCATTCATAAAACACCCATGGAGGTCAGTTATCAGGGTCATATCAGGGTGATATGAAACATGGAAATCTTTCAAGAGACAAGGAAACACGGAAACAACATTCTCTACAAAATAATAGCCCTTTTTTTTTCCTCAGCACTTCACCAACAAGATCACCAAACAGGCAATGCTTAATGCACTTTGTTTGCCAGATTAGCATCGGTGAAGTCAATGAAAATCAGCAGCTGAAACGGCTTATAGGAAATTGGAAAATAAAATAGCACATATAAAATGTCATCCCACAGACATCTAGCATTTATGGTACCTCAAACTCAATACTTCCTTCCAGTTTAGCTGGAAGGTGGACTGAGTGCAAAAGATGATAAGCAACAGTGACATGAAGGCTAACACCATGTCACAACAGAAGTACCTCAGCATAATGTGTCAAAATGAGGCATTTGTCCTTGGGAGATACACAGTGATCTAGTTCTATATAAATACATTTATATTTTTCTAGATATCTTTACATCCATTTCTACAAACTGCAATGTACACAAATTGACTTTAAATACATACACACTATTGAATAAACATACCACATCTGTAAGCACACCATATGATCTCAATCAAGCATTTCAAACAGCCCAGAGGGATGTGAACATCACTGGAAACCCGAGGAAGTCAAATGCTTTTCTTTCATAATCCTTTAGAAAACATAAAGCATGGGCACATTATGTAACAAATGTGAATCCACGTGAAATCTAAAAAGTCTGCTTTTGCCATCTCTGATAGAGTTTTTCAGAAGTTGTGGAAGAGGCCCTTGGCATGTAACCCCTTTTACAAGCTGGTAGACAGAGGCTGTCCTCTCCAGGGCTTGGCCAGACTTCGTGCCAGTGGGCTCCTCACCTCCAGGTCACACCTATCTGCATCAGGTCTCTGTCACAGTTAGTTTGTTTCTACATCCCCTCTGGCTGCAGAACACTCTTCTCTCTGAATTTCTGACTCTACAAACTGCCAGGATTAAATTTAAAGGGTAGTTAACAAGCTTTTTGTTAAAAGTGTTGCTATCACTTGCATTTATAGTTTAATCCATCAGCAGGCTCTTGTTTCTACCTTCTCATTTTGTAGCTAGCATCTTGCCAGGGAAAAGAGATCACAGCTAAAGCAATGAGTTTTGTAACAACAAATCAAAAACAGTACTATAGGAAAACAATCAAACCATGTATGTGATTCATTATGCATGTTTCACTAGGACTCAATCATTGAGGCTCACAGAATTGCAGATATGAAAATATAGTATTTCTTACTGAAACAGTTGCCAAAAGTTGTTCTAAAATCTGGGAAATAGTTGAGAAACAACATTCAATTAATAGAATTACTGGAAGAAATAATTCACTTTATTACACAGAAGAAATTATAACTGAAGGATAAATGAAATTGTAGTATCTAGTAAGGAGGTAAGCATCTAAAAATGTTGGAAGTCGAGTGAAATAACGTACCTAAGAGACATCTATCGCATATTTGAAATGAGCTCTACAGGACAGTGATGTGTTTCATCATGGCAATTCTTGTGAAAATCAGAAGCAACACACATTCTTATCCATCTTTAGAAAGTATTATCATGCTCTGAGCTCTGTTACTCGATGAAATGCCTGCTACAAGTTATCAGATAAATATAAATCCATCATCACCTTATGTGTCCAAACTACAGACTCTCCTCACAACCTCTGAGAAACATACTTTCTTCCCAAACTCCGAAACAAATAAAACAAATTTGTATCACTCAGCTGTAAAATGTTTATGCTTGGTTAAAATTACGTTGTCCTTGAGCACATAGAAAACACAGGAATTGCCATATCCGATCAGCTCAATGATCCATCTCACCCACTGTCTTGCCTCAAGCTCTTCCCAGTACCTGAAGGGAGCATAATGAAGCTGTTTTTAAAAGGGTGCTTGTTTGCATAGCACCCAGTGTGCCTTAAATGCCATTACCTAGGAGCAAATAGACTCTTCATCTTACTCAAATTGAAGACTGGAGAAGATACAGTCATTATTTAGAACCTGCAGAATTTCATGAGTTAAAAAAACAGGCTGGTAAAAAGTTTGTTGGAATAAAGTAGGCAGATCCTTGGCTGTATTAAGATCATTTGAATTACAGTCAGCTTTGGATCTGCTCCAAAACATCAAACTTGGAAACTTCAAAAGCAATTCTTCTTTTTCTTAATTAGGTTTTAAATATAGACAGCCACCTAACAAACTAATAATATTTGAGGGTAAGTTCTAAGTATATTTTCAACTCAGATTTTACTGTTGGTCTCCAGAAGACAAAAATATATGAAAATAGTTTTGAAGCAGACAGAAACTTCTAGTGATGAGTCCGTATCAGGAGACTGCAGCTATATGGTGCCCTCTTTTTAATAGAAGAAATATCTTCAGAAGATTTGCTTATTAGTAACACCCATTTTGCAATACAAGCCGGACATCAGGTAGGGACACATTCAGATTTTATGCACGATGTGACTATGAATATTAAATTGTTGTTTTGACAATATTAAGAAAAGAAAGTCAAATCATGCATATATTTAAAAGCTTTTTATACTTGGATGTGTCACATGATTTTCAGCTTTCAGAATGGCAGAATCTACCCAGAGCATGAATTTCTTGGTCCATATAAGAAAGCGTGAAATAATCTAAAGATTGTTTAAATAATTTCAAGAGGCACAGAATCTTGCTAACTCTTTCTTGAATCAACTTAGAGTCTGCAACTTGCATGTATAAGACTAGGATAAAGCAGCTCCCAAAATTTAGAAATCTGTCACTTCCCTTCCCCTTTCTCTTGTCCCAAGGAAAAGAAAATGCAAGATGTTTGAAGAGGAGAGCTGGAGTTTCCTCCTGCTCGTCTCTAGCTCTTCTAGGCCTTCTAGACCCTAGACAGTAGATGAAATCCAGACAGAAAACCAGAACTGTACCTATTGCCTCCCACATGTGGATGAAAATATGCAAATAGGTCCCAAAAGGTATGCACTCAATAGACTTTTTTAAATTTAAAATCCTAAAATCTAAATGGCAAAGTAGTTATTCAAGCTTAAGAAAGCTGGTAAAGACAATTTCAGAAGAGAAGTTATGCTGAACAGTACTGGTTTACATGAGTTACTTGCTACTGGTGGTTTACAGACACTCTTCCACATCTCCGTCAATACAAGGCAGAGGCACACCTTGCCCCACCACAATCCAGACCAGGCCCCACAACAGTACTAAGGCCACTGCCCTCATTGTTTCTCAAGTCTTCCTGACTACCTATGGGAACCTGCTGTACATTTTGTGAACATATACTGCACAGTGAATGGGCATCTACCAGAATCACAATGAAAGTAATGAGGTAAAAAAAAGAGACTACAAACTTACCCAGCTTGGAACACAAAAATTTCTGCTATCCAAGCTGCATCCTGAGATACTGAACTGTCTCAGTAGGATGTCTGGGTTCTTTATTATTGTAATTTGTTAGCTCTTAGAGAAGAAAAATCTACAATACATTCTGTACTAAATCTTGTAAGTGAAACTGATTCTATACTGAGGAAATAAATTATGATCTGCATACATGGGTCTTATTCCTGAAAGAGGAGATGCAAAAATAACCTGTAATTTTCTTAATTGCTAACTGAAGGGAGTTATAGAGAAATAGATGATTTCTGTATTAGAGCAAATGGTACGAATCTTGCAAATAAATGAATATGTTCTGTCAAGATTGGGGGGGGGGGGGGGGGGGGGGGAAGTGGTTTCAGATCTTAAAGTAGAAGAATGTGGTTTTTTTGCTCTTGTAAATCAGACATTATTTAAATACCTCAGACTCCATATAAAAAGATATAATCACAGAACGGCTTAGGTTGGAAAGGACCTCAAAGATTATCTAGTTCCAACCCTCTGTCACAGACACAGTTGCTGGGCACGAAATTAGGTTGCCCAGGCCCCATCCAACCCAACCTTGAATGCCTCCAGAGACGGGGCATCCACCTCTCCCTGGGCAGTCTGTTTCAGTGCCTCACCACCGCTCTGGAAAACTTCCCCCTACAGAGTCTAAATCTCCCTTCCTTTAGTTAAAAAAAAAAAAAAAATCATTTTCCTTTTGTTTATAATCTCTCTTTAAATAATAAAAGGTTTCCCTGGAGCCTTCTCTTCTCCAGACTGAACAAACCCAGCTCCATCAGTCTGTCTCCATAAGAGATGCACTCCAGCCCTCTGGGCAGCCCTGAAGCCTCTTTTGGACCACCTTCAACAGCTCCACAAGAATAAATGCATTTAAGACTTGTAGAACTTTCAGGAATGGTCTAAATTAACAACACGTACATTTCACCTTCCTTCAGTATTAAGTGTGCTTCCAGTACCTGGAGTTTTTATTCTATTTTTTTGTTTTTGTTTTTTTGGAAAACGTTGAAGTAAATATTTAATCAAACCAGTGAAAGAGATAATCTGTCAAGAATACAGTTCTGGAAGACAGAAGGAGATTGACAGTGCATCAGTACTGACAGCAGAATTAAAATTTTCCTCTTCAAAAAGATTTTAGTACACATATCACCATCCATACACTACAGACACTTGTTTTCACAGAGTGGCAACCCTCATCCAGAAGGAAAGACAGTAGGAGAATCTCGTCCCCAGACTAACTCTGACCTAACAATTTAAAGATTAGACTCAGACCTAACAACTTAAAGATTTAAAATGCACAGCATCTCGAACAGAAGCAAGCAGCAGATGGGAAACCATTATGAATCATAAGTGCAGCAAACCATTGTAACTGCCAGAAGGAGGTAAGCAACCATAACAACAACCTAATTTGTTTTCCATATATATCGAGCTTTAATGGTAAGCTGAGTCAAGAAAAACAGATAAATCCAAAAGAATGGAAATATTTAAGAATAATATCTTTAAGACAGCTTATATCTTGAAGGAAGAAGCTCAGATTTTGAAAGGAGTCAATAATATTTTTGTTCTTTACAAAAGGGCTTTCATACTCACAAGGAAGTAGTGACTAAATAGCAGAAATAATAGAAAATCCCAAATGATAGCATAATAATAGAAACAATACAAATCAATAATAGAAAATCTCAAAGCCATAGGCAAGTCAATGCTAAAACTCAATACAATGAGCAGCTGACAAAAAGAAACTTCTCTTCCGGTGCAGATGTAACAGTTACTGAAAACCAGAAAAATAAACTTATTTCTTACAAATGGCCTAGCACTGTTTAAAAAACAAAAAAACAAAAAAAACCACAAATTGTACAGTGTATGTACTGTTTGGTGACTTCGTTTTAACTGGAAGAGCCTAAAGTCATCTTTAACTAGTCTGCCTAAACTCCATTTGAAATTGAGATAGAATCCCAAAAGTAACACAAATTTACTTACTTTTTTATTTTATTTTGTTTTTATTTTCTTTTATTTCAGACCATTAAAAGAGCTTTCTTCTCTAATTTAGTCACTGGGTGTTCTGGCCATAACTATGATCAATAGTTTATGTCTGATATCTGTTGTGATTTCTGGAAAGGGCTTGAACTACCTTGAAGACTACTGGTTCATCATCATTTACTGTAGTAACACCCATTAAAAGTAATTTTACCCTAATTTACATTCCATTATTGGGCCAGTCAAAATGCATAGTGTCTAAATTGGGAGAGAGTCTGATTTCATGATATCTATTATTTAAAATTTAACATAAAGGACAAGAAATACATTCTCATGTATTTGCTCAGAGACAACCGAAATCAGTTGTTCATACAACCCTCCTCTGTACTCTGTGGTACCAAAGACATACTCATCTTCAGGGAGTTTTATCCAACTTGCATTTCACAGCCTGAATTATTTATTGTGATTTAATATGATGTATTCTGTACCTAATAAACCATTTAATTCAAATAATTATTAGATTATTCAACTAAAATCAGAGTGGATAACAGTGTATGGATTCCTTCACTGAACACATCCTCTCTGTAACAGTTTTCTAGAGCAATGTCATTTGAAGTAATCACTTTTCAATGTAATAGCTAAGTAACCATAAATTATTAAAAACTGTATTAAGTGAATAAACATGACACAAAATGATCTGCACAGAAAGGGCAGGTATTATTTTCAAGGATGAAAAGGCAAGAATACTGTCTCCTTCAGCAAGTTGGTGAGGTAGAACAATCACCAGTGGGCTATGCAGCACCCATCTTTGAAACGAAAAACAACTACAATTAAATACAATATATCAAAAATGATTCCAAAATTAGCTTATAGACTCTGTGAAAAGAGTAAAGACCATCAAAGAAAGACCTGAGCTAGTAACTTTTCTCTCCCATATATTTATTCTAGCAGTAGGTAACAATAGGTTCCAAAAATGAGTAGAGATCACAGTCTAATAGCAACTACCTATAGCAAGATGAGCGTGCTCTTCATACTCCATGGTTTAGTCCTGAAAGTGCTTTGTTCTCTAAAGTGTTAAAAACCAGCATCATCATCAGGTACTACTACGGAAAATTTTTTTAAGAACAGGAATTTAACACCAGAAATAAATCACTATGAATACACAAAAAGAACCTATCAAAGTTTTCCTTAGAAACTACTGCTTGCCAACTATTTTTCCCTCTATTTTAAAGTTCCTCAGACTTTGTTATGGTTGATATCTCTCCTTCAGCGCTCAATTTTGACCCTCTTGTTGGCCTTAGCTTTGAATTTAATTCCCTGTGGCTGCCAAATCCCTGCTGTGATATCAGTTAGGAGGAAGCTGTATCAAGAATAATGCAGAACCACAGCACAGTAACTTCTTGGAGATGTCTGTGATAAAAATGAATGCCAAGTATGCCAGGGAACCACTGTACTCCTAAATACACAGAAAACTTTTAGTTAGCATTACAGAACTAAACAAAAAGTTTATTTGAAAGTAACTGCTTTACAGTCATACATGTCCAGAGACTAAAAACACATTGTGATGTTTTCTTATTTAAGCAGACTGTGACAAATCCAAGAGTGGGTGATTAGAGCTCATGTATATTGAGCACCTAGAGCAGAGAACAGAAGGTTTGGAAGTAGACTACTAATTGATCATCTGGTAAACTACTGTTTGCATGAGATAAATCCAGAATTGTGATCCACATCTAAGACACCTTCCTATTCCCTAAGAGGAGTACATGGCTAGAGAAAGAATGCCCCAGGCAAACACTCTATTGTCTGAACTAACAGATATAGCTCTGGACTAAAATCAGGCTTTCAAAGTAAAAGCTGTAAGGTTGAGTCACTGAGCAAAGTCGCACATTTTTAGGCCAGAAGAGATCATCAGTCTGATCTGACATTTGATATCATAGAGGTACAGTAGTTTACATACTACTGAAAGGTTTCCCTTCCCTTGATTCTGCAGGACAAGAAATAACCTTTCTGGTATGCTTGTCGATGTTCATCTATTAAAGACAAAAATTGGCTTTCCCTAGCTCATGGCAGCTACTGCCAACTTAAAGATGTTGCAGGAATAGATATTTGTGCATTTACTTGACAGTAGTCAAACATCTGTGCACTTCCTTGACACATCAAAATTTAGAAACACTCTTACAGGCTTTAGAAAGAAAGAGAACTTAGAAATATTTTCAATACATCCTGTAGAAGCTCGCTCCCATAAACAACACAGGTCAGAGTTAGTTGAGAGAATCCTAAACTCTCCCCTCTATTAATCCAACTGTCCTTTCCCCAGCTGTCTTCTTCCTGTTTGGCACCAGAATTACTTAATAAATCTCAAAACTCCAAGTGTGAATACTACAGCAGAAGAGAAAAATGAATAAGAAATGGCATCAAAAATGACTCTAAAATATAAATTAACAGAATATAGATAAAAAAGAAGAGAAATATGGTTATTTTGGGTGCTGACCAACAAAGGTCAATATAATTATACCAAAGACTAACTAGAACCTTGGTTAAAGGCTATCCTTATAAGAATGGAGAAATAAAAATAGAGTGGAAGAAAAGCTAAGTGGCAATGGAAGAGTTCAGAAATTCTGGATTATGATAACTCATCCATTTTTTGTTGTGTCTGATTACAGGCAGGAAAATCTCATAACTTTTGAATGGTGCAGCATACTAATCAGCTAAGTTGTAGGTGAGTACTTGAGGCCTTCTTGGATCAAAGCATCTTTACATCTCTTTAAACCAATAAAAATATATATGGTAATTTCTTAGTTAAGTATAAGGTTGTACTAGAATGCCAAATTAGCACTAAAAAATTAATCAGTGCTTCTGTGAACAGTAACTAGGTTGAATCTCTTCACATAAAAGCTACACATTAGGTGGCTAAAAGAGAGTTTTACCTAGGAATTCTCACAAATAAAACAGCATATGACAATTCAAACTGCTTTAAATACTATTAAACAAAAAGAAACACCATGATCAGAGGAAGAAATTAGGTGACAGAGAAACAACAGACTGGGGGATCAGCTTTCTGAATATATCTCATTCTGATGCTGACTTGTTATCACTTTTGTCAAGTAGCTTATTATGTATGCTCCAATTTTCCCATAAAAACATCCATTATTTTATTTCCTTTTGAAATGTTACTTAAGATATCAAATTGACCTTCTGAGTTGATAGAAAGAAAGCACTGTACTGTAAACCAGATAATCACATTTAATTTCAACGACAGTGTCGTACCTTTGCTCTGCTGCTTATTTACTAGTGAACTGTGGGAAAGTCACTTTTATGTTACATTTCCCTAGACAGAGTAAGGAGTACTAAAACGTAAATGTCTCTAACCAGTTATTCCTACCTGGATCTTTGTCCACTGCAGCCTACTATTGCAGTGTTTCAGGTGCACATTATTTTCTGCTTGAGAGATGATGACAATGGCATGATGTATGGAGAATCCATGTAAATCATTAATTGAGCCTTTTACTCTGTTGACAGGGCTTATGCCAAGAAGGGAGGAGATGGATTCATTAATTGTTTTCTATTCTTGCATTTCAAGAGTAGCACCCTGTGATTCATCTATGTGCTTGATATCAATTGCAGTACAAATACAACTGAGGAGAAGCCATTAATGTTAAGATGGACAAGATGGAAAATCATGACTATCTGAGACAAGCAGGTTACCTGTGTTTCTCTTCACTGTTGAAACAAAACCTTGTCTCTAGAGCATATCGTTTCAGGAAAAGCTTTTTCCCCACACCTTCCAATGATATTGATCTAATTTATATCCTTTTATATCCCAGTGCAAGTAAAACAGAAGCAACCTTCACACAAACTTATAACAACAGCAGGTTCAAAATCACAGTATTTACCGTGCCTCTTCCATTTTGTAGGCAAGAGAAATACATTATGTTAGAGACCCAAACGATTCACATAAAAGTATATTATTTTAGCCACAAAGTGATTACTCGTTATTCATAAAAAGATTTAAATTTAAAATTATATTTGCTATAATGAGAAGAAAATAAGACTGGGGTTTTGGGAACTTTTCTCCATTATGGGAAAACAGTCTTACAGATTAAATCTGCTGCTGACAAAGGCAGAATTTGACCTAAGAATGTCTGATGCCAGCTGGGAGAACTGCATGCACCCATAGAT
This sequence comes from Perdix hodgsoniae, assembly GCA_035772895.1. Classification (NCBI taxonomy): domain Eukaryota; kingdom Metazoa; phylum Chordata; class Aves; order Galliformes; family Phasianidae; genus Perdix; species Perdix hodgsoniae. Next base: position 18,332,682 of record JAPSGF010000007.1, read on the forward strand.
GAGAACTGTCAACACTGCTTACAATGATAAGGTCAGACAGATTTCATAGCTGTTTGTGCTGAGTGGTTTGTTGTTGGTTTTCTTGATTTTTTTTTAAACCATCTTTGCATTTTGGAAACTACTCTAAACAGAACAAGAGCAATCTTAGGAAACCGTTGATCTGCTTGAGTGTAGGACAGATCCACAGAGAGATCTGGATAGGGTGGACCAACAAGCCATGTCTAATCACATGAATTCAATAAGGCTAAAATCTGAGTGCTGCCCTTGTTTTGTAACAACCCCAGAATAGTGGCCCCAGAAAGCTGCCCAGCCCAGACCTAATGGTGTTGGCACACTTAGGGCATGGCTTAAAGGTGGACTTAGTAATGTTAGATTGATGGTTGGACTTGATGGCCTGAACGGTCTTTTCCAACCTAAATTATTTCAGCTTCTCTTATTTTGTCTTCAATACTAATCAGTTGAGCGTATTTACAATAATGTGAACAACAACATCCCCTTTAGTATCTTCATAACAAATCACCCTAACTGTAAGGCAGAACAAAATCAGATATTCCTAAAAGCTTATTTTTCTATCTAAATCACAAGTTGTTCCCACACTCTCCTAGGAACTTTTTTTTCTGGAAAGAAATTGAAAAATCTTAGAGCAGTATTATTCAAAATTACCACAGTCCAAAATAAATAAATAAATAAAATAACAAAAAAAAGGAACTATTACAATGGACATTACATAGATGAAATAAATTCCTACATTCCTACATTCAGTCTACCCCATGTAAAAATCTATTATTCTCACTGTGGAGAGAAAAGACTCTAACATCCGCTGAAAAAGCTTGATGCCTAAATCTTGTTGAACAACAATAATTCCTGAAAAAGACAGACATTCAGCTTGCATGTTTTCAGTTGAAATCATGCTCCTCACTGCTTGGAAAGCATTTAAGAAACCTGTCTATATTAGGTGGATATCCTTGTGAAAATAAATGAGATACATGCAGCTTGGTTGAGATCTGGATGGATGAGTCTAACTTTGTTCCATTAACCATTTCCTTTCCGTCATTGCTTAAAAATGAGAGCTATTATATTTTTTCTCATAGAAACAGAGTTAGCATCCCAATATAGATTCCTTAATATAATATGGAATTCAGCAGATTAAGTGATCTTTCACCTAAAAATGCACACATTTTTCTTCAGATAAAGTGTTATCCTTATTGTTTAAATGCACACATCTCTAAAAACATTTATGAGTGTGGCAAAGTGAAGCACCAGCACCACTAACCTCCATGAAAAGTGTGAGATAGCAGATCTGTACACGTTAAGAGTATATGGTCTAGAAACCATTTGGAAGGAACAGGTGTAGTCAAAAGCAGAGAGGTAAAAATGCACAATGAAATGCGTGTCATTGTACCCTTTGATCTGTCAATAAAAGCAGTTCAATCAAAATACCATTGCTGGCTTAATACTGCCTTTCAGACAATCACCACAGGTTCGCAGTTCCACTGAGCCAAGAACAACATGGGTTTCTGACCGCACTTGGATTTACTTGCATGATTGCTGAGTACTCTGCCTAGCGGAACGCATGATATCCAAAGAGGTTTCACTCAGGCAGAAGTACAGACAGCCAACGCTGAGGCTACCACGGAAATATCGCCTGCATATGCAAGGCATTAACAGATTACCTCCATTAAGATCTCAGAGCCTTCCGGAGACCACCTCATCAGTTTCAAGAATAAAGTGGAAGTAAGAAAATAAAAGTGTTGTTTATTTTGACATGAGAGGAAAAAAGATAAAAGCTGGATTCACAGACTTCAACAGTCTTAAGAAAAATAACAACAAACAACTCCCACTCAAACATCCAAGAATACTGTGACTAGATGACCCAAATCTTTTGTATACAGAGAGTACCAGAAAAAGTGGTTGTATGTGATGCTTGCAAAAACTACAGGTTTTATAAACACAGCTCAGCACAACCAAATACTTTACTGCCCCCAAAAATTCTGAAATTGTTTCTAATTACAGAATCACAGATTGGCTGAGATTTTAATGCAAATCATCTTGTTCCAGCCTTGCTCAAGCAGAGCCACCTACTGCCTCTTGTTCAGGACCACATCCAGATTGCTTTTGAGTATCTCCAAGGAGGGATACTCCACAGTCTCCCTAGACAACCTACTCCATCACTCACTCAGTCACCCACACAGGAAAAACGTCATCATCTGCAACACACATTTTTCAGTTTATGCCCACTGCCTCTTGTCCTGTCACTGGATACCACAGCAAAGAACCTGGCTTCATCCTCTTTGTAGACTCCACATTAATGCAATTCCTCCAAAGCTTTCTCTTTTCCAGGCTGAACAGACCAGCACTCAGCCTTTCCTCATTGGAGAGATGTTCAAGTCCCTTAATGATCTTCATGGTCTTTTTTTGGGCTCTCTCCAGTACATTCATGTCTCTCTTGTCTACTAAGACCCCAGGTCCTTTTATGCTTTCTATTTAGACGGCCCCCAGCATGTCCTGGTGCATGAAGTTGTTCTTCCTCAGGTACAGGACTTGCTTGCACTTCTGTTTGCTGAACACTTTGAGGTTGCCCTCATCCCATTACTCCAGACTGTCAAGGTTTCTCTAGATGGAGGAACTTCTCACACTTCTCACATTTTTGTGTCACCCAACTCTTCCTTACAGTCTGGTACATAACTGTGTGGTTCAATAGTCATATGTCAACTTTCAGGATTCTCGATTCAAGAGAACTCACACAAGTCCTGTTCTATACACCCTCTTAAGGGCTGGTCTTACTTAAGAAAACACTGATTTACAGATCTTCCCTTTTTATCCCAGAGGGGCAGGATTTCTTTGAAAGTTTTTACTTTGGCATTTCTACAAGCCATGCTATTCTGAACGGATTCAGATACTGTTTTACTTCTATCCTTTGGCTGTTGCAATATCTGCTCTGCTGTCCACATTTCTTACTTTTCCGTGTAACTCTATATTCTAACCATACACTATTACATTACATTTAATCCTAATTAAATCAAGTATGATGACAGGAGAAATTTGACCATATCTCCTCAAATGCTTCTAAGTATTTTGAAAATACAGATTGTCATATTTCTGCTCCTCCCTTTCATTATCACAGACAACCTCCATGTGTTATTATTTGTCCTCAGACTGTTCATCAAAACTCATGCACTGTTCTTACAGAACTTCTTTTCCCGTCATTGTGTTTTCATGTGCCATGACACAGTTAAGACCATTATCATTAAAGTGTCTCACCCTTTTTCCTGATTGTTTCTTTCAGATTGCTGAACCTTAGTGGAAGAGAGATAGGCAAATTTTTATTCCCGGTCATGTTATCGCCACTTTTCTCTCTTTTCCCAATCTCTACCACATACCATTTGATGAGCCTTGTTTCTGAATAGCAGTAAATAAATTGTCATGTTCCATTAAGAAACAAAAGAAAAACAGCTTGTACAGAAAATAAACACTTATAAAAATCATTGTTTAGTTCATATAGTAGTTAATAACTGCAAGCTTTTCAATCCATCCTTCTAGTTTCAGGCTGTCACTTTTCTATCCCAAGTGGTTACACCTGTACTGAAAAACTTAAAATGTAACTCAAAACACCCACAAATGACAACAGTAAAGACATGTTCTCAAATTTTCCAGTCAGTTGAAGCCGACCAACAAAAATATGATTAAAGAGATTAAGTATTCTGCCACTGCTGAAGCTTGTTGTTAATACCAGGATATTTTCTCAGAAACAATGAACTGCTAAAAATAAAGTCATGAGCAAGTACATCACAAAGCAATGTTTTCAAAGGCATTAAGGGAGTAGTATTTGTCTCTTCCCTACCTCATCCATGCATATATTTAAAAACTTCTCACTGAAGTTTAAAATATTCAGCATTTCCATAGGAAAAGTATAACAGTCTTGGAAATCTGATAACTAAGCTTTATTTAGAAGTTTTCCAAGATATTATACTGCATGTGGCTACAAACACTTTTGTTTGTGCAAGGACGGCATGGCCAAGAAATCTAAGAAGAATGAGTTGAACTGCTTTATTACTTAGCCTCCTTCTATCATTTGCACTCAGCAAAGCCCCATTTACTAAAAGTATGAAACTGCATTGAGTTCATTCCTTCACATGAGCAGAGAGTATGAGAAGATATGTTTCTATAAACAGTGTTTTTCTTTTTTCTTTCTTTTTCTTTTTTTTTTTTTTTTTCCAAATGAGAGAGTAAAATAACTTGAGATAGTTGCTCAGTAAGTCCTGAAAATGACATGATTTTATAACCGAGACATTTCAAGTTTGGATATGTATTCTGAAGCAGATGGTAAGACCTAGAAGAAGATGAAGAACTGGGATTCAGTCACAGTTAAATGTTCTGAAAATGAATGCAGATTATAGTACAAAAAGTACAAAAGGTGGTGGAGATTGATATATCAATCCTATCAATTTTAAACTCACACAAGAGGTACACAAACCTAAGCAAAGGACTTCACAGTCATAAAGTGTGTAAAAGAGCTGTAGGTTCTCTTCTCACTCTTCCATGAATGGGTATCAACTTGTGCTTAAGCAACAGTAGTAACTGGTGGGCAAGTTCCTAAGCAGTCTCTTTGAGTTTAACATCTGCTGAAAATCCCTAAAAGCTTGCTCAGGCATCAGCACCAAGACAAAATGCCCTGATGCTACCTTGATGTTATTAATGAAAGTTCAAATTCCTTCAGCTAGTGCAGTTTCAGGTACCTTATTCAGCATCCCTCCAATAATCTACACAAAATCCTACATATTCCAGTTAAATTGATGATGATTCATAATTGAAAAGCACCACAAATATAGAAATTTTGAGTACCTTAAAGAGACTAATGATGAGTTTCAACTAGCAGTTCCAGGAATGAAAAGAGATGTAATTGGAAAGATGCAAGTTTCTGTACAACAAGCAATAAATGTTTAATTAATTACTGAACCTAACTAATAACTAAATAAATAACTAATAAATAACTAATATAACTAAATAAATAACTAATAACTAAATAACTAATAACTGAACCTTTATTTAAAAATAAATGTTTAATAAATTACTGTTATATGTTGGAAACTCATTAGGTGTCAACAACACAGAGGAAAACGCAGTGCTGCTACTGTGCCTGACTACGCTGAGTCAGTACCATGCAGCTTGAAGGTCTGAAGCTCTGGTATTCTAACTAAAAAGAAATTCACAAGTCTTCATATGAGTTCTGCAAAAGACTCCAGATTCCATAAAATTAATATTAATGTGAAGTGTATCATTATAATGAGTCAGTCATTATCTCCTACAGTAGGATTTTTATACTGCCATTAGCAGTTACCAGTTCTATAGTGCCCTAGAAGGTCTCTCGTGGTAGATACAGAGGGGATCATCTAGTTTCGTTTATTGCTTCATATCTGTCATTTGAATGACTGCACAAGCTTCAAGGTAAAGGCAATCATAAATGTCATAAAGAAAGAGATACAGTTTTCCTTGATTTTGTGCATCTTCAAGACACTGATATTTGTTAGAAAAAATGCTTTTCTACAAAGTTCATCAAATGTTGCCTGTTTTATAAGTAAAGAGTCTCTAAAAATATTATTTTACTACATGTTTGGAGGCAAACCCCTAATCCTCAACAGCTGACATAACCAACACTCAGCATATTATTCTAACCGCTTTAATTTTAAAGATGAAATACAAGTCTATGAAATGTATGAAGTTGGGTAGTCAACTCCTTTTTAAGTCAAAACTGACAAAAAAAACAAATTCCAAGCATATTTCATAAAACAGTATTGTTTGTTTAACAGCTTATCATAACCTTAGAAAACCACTGGCAGATTACATTAAAACATTAGGGAAAATATTTGAGTAGCAGTAATGAGCACTGAGATTATTCACTCCAACAGGAAGTGAATGTGATGAAAGATCTGGAGAAGAAAACAAGAATTCTGGTTCTTTCTCAGGTGTGTACCTTCACTAAAGAGGAAAGGAGTGAATACTCACTTCAAAAGAGATGCGTTTAAACACAACCTGAACTTTTCTATCCTTTACTATACTATTCCATACTGTTATTAAACCTAGTCCCAGTGGTTGGGATATGATGGTATTTAGGGAGCTCCTCGGACAGGTCAGGGCAGAGCAGCTGGAGTGAGCCCCGGCATCAGGCATCTCACTGGGAGAGGGATGACAACAGGCTGGCATGGGGACCCACGGATGGGGACCTTGAGCCCTTTTCCCCCACTTCCCCCAGAACTCCTGGAATGCTAACAGGTTTTCATAATCTTTACACTCCACAATGATCTTTAATAATCACCTAATGGCACCATCAGGAAAAACAAAAGGCCTTTTGTAAACATACACCTCAACAAGGCACATCTTTACTTCAACACTTTCGAAGAGAGTGTGGAGAGTGGGCTACATTTTTAGCACAACATGAAGCTGATGCGATACGGTACTAAACTCAGAAAGCAATTTGCTGTGATTCTGTTTCATACGGCAAGTAGATTTAGTTTTTTAGCCTTTGTTTGGTAGGTAAACACATCCCGGGCATTTCATTAAGAGAAGAGTAAGAGACATCAGTAGTAAAGCAACGAAATAAGAGTTGTTATTGAACCTGAACATATGTAATTTAAATTATCTGAAAATCATTTACGTTACAGAGAAAATGTCACTTGTCATTTCTGCTTCCTACTGTGGTGGTTTCACCCCGATGGGCAGCTCAACTCCAGCATGCTGCTTTCTCAATTCCCCCCTTCTCAGCACCACAGGGGGAGAAAACACAAGGAAATGTCTTGGCTGATGGGTAGAGATGGGGACAGGGAAGTCATTCGCCAGTTACCATCACAAGCAAAACAGACACAGTGTAAGGTAGATTAATGTAATTTGTTACTAATAGACTAGAGAAGAGAGAAACTAAAAGCAAACTGAAACAGTATCTCATCACTCACCTTCTCCCACCTCCCCTTGAGCAGTGCAGGACAGGGAGCGAGGCTGCGGTCAGTCCCTACTGCTCCTCTGTGGCAATCTCTGCCCCGGCTCCACGTGGGCTCTGTCCCACGGGATGCTGTCCTTCCCGCACGGATGCCATGTGGACTTCCCACTGGCCGCGGCTCTACCAGCACTGCTCCAGCACGGCTCCTTGCCACTGCCCACCCTGCAGGTCTGCTCCACTACAGCCCCGCAGGCAGCAGCATCCCCGGCCCTCCTGCCCCACCGTGGGCTGCAGCTCCAGCCCAGGCCACTCCTGCGGGGGATCAGGCATCATCTGCTGCTACATGTGGAGATCGCATGCCCGTGGGCTGCAGGATAGCCTGCTCCTCTATGGGCCTCTCCTGGGCTGCAGGGAGCTGCTGCAGTCCTTCTGCACTGACCTTACGGGATGCAGGGCTGCTCCTCTCCCACTCCTCACTCCTCTCAGCTGCTGTAGTACAGCAGTTTTTCCCTCCCTTCAGTCTGCCCACCGGAGCTGCTCCTCTCAGACACGGTTCTGCTCACACAGGCCCCTGCTACCTAAACCTTGTCGTGTATGCACAACATACCTACCACACCAGTTACCCACCAGTAAGAATTGATGCCCTATTTGCAGGAGACAAGACTTGGTTTCTACTAGAACATTTCAATGAATCATCCAGACCTCAAAAATCCCCACTCTAACTGCTTGCTGTTTTCCAGCAGATTTCTTTCACGCAAATACTCCCTTCACAGCAAAGGTCCCCTGCTTCCACGAACTCTGTACTAGATTTCAGCATTGTTGTTTGCACTGCCCTCAGAAATAAATCCTTCAAAGCCTTTTCAGTCCTCATCTCCCTACTCCTCTCCTGATTGTCTCTCTGTTCCCTCTCCCAGTCTCTCCTTTGATGGATCAGTTTTCTATTGTAAATCTGATTATTTCTGCAGTGTAGCACAGACATTGCCAACCTGACTTTAAACAAACTAACTCACATAGTCAATCATACCATAACAACACTGAGCTCTACTCAGGCTGATTTGGTTCTCTCCACTTCATGTTTTCATATTTGCCGTACTTGGGATTTTGCTGTTAAAGAAAGTTCATTAAAATTTCTTAAGCATACAATATTATTTTTCTTTCTCTCTCCAAGGACTCTTGGAATGTAAAGGGGCATTATAAGTGTAAAGTGTTTAGTTCAGCCTGGTTATAGCGTAGATGCAAAACCAGAATTCCTGCTATGCTATTGTACATGGACTCTTTCCACAATAGTAGTGGTTCTCCCATCCGTACCAAAGAAGTTTAGGAGCATTTCTTACTGCCAGTTTAAATCTACATTTAAAATTATTTGAAAGAAAGCCCCAGGCCTCAATTTTTCAGCTTGAGACCAATTCTGTCTGTATTAATGAGCTATATAACTGCCTTATGTGTAACACAGCTTTCCAACCTGCATACCTTTTAAAATTATTTAAATCACATATCAAACTTACAGAAATGTTCCATGGATTCTGCTTGCATGTACCAGAAAATACTCTTTGCTAAAATTACTTAAGCTGTATTTCTTACTTAACAAGGTAGTTTAAAAGTCAAATATTTGCAGATAATCATTAATTTTTTTAAATTAAGAGATTCTGCTTCTCAACAAACAAACCTGGGGTGTAAAAATGACACATTTTTATCCAACATGCTTGCAGTCTTATAAGGAAGACTGATTCACGCCTCTTATTTCTGTCATTAGGTTCTCCTTCCAATACTTACTAGAGCCTATAGGGATACAGGAATGACCAAGGTCCAAGATTGTGCATGATAGAACACAGACCTCTTTGCTTTATACAAAGTCACTTCAGTCCAGTTATTTCTGGTGTTAAGTAGGAAGAAAAAAAAAATCCTTAAAAAAAAACCCAACAACTAATCACACACACCCCAAAAAGCCACAGAACAAAACAACCTAGCTTGATTTTGAAAACATGCCTGGAAGTTAAATGAATATATATATATATTCACATACACACAGTCTTTAGTAAGTGTTAATCTGAAATTCAAATGTAAAACATGGCAATTACACACAATGATCACTTTAGCTGGCCCAAAAATCAAAACTACTTGTAAATCATCTTGATTTTAAGATGCAGATGCTAAATAGATCAAGATCCTTACGTAGTATCTCTAAGACACCATTTCTTTTAGAAAATGAAAGCCATGAACTGCTAAGCAATCAAAGCATTTTTCCCCAAATTTACTACTCATTATCTTAAGCAAAGTGTTTGATCTCTGCTCACAAATTAGAGTGGCTTAAAGAAGCTTGATCTCTTATTAAGAGGGCAGTAACTCTGATCTCTTCTGTTTTTCTGTAGTTTTCAGCAGCTCTGGCTAAAACCTGACGAAAATTCACAGAAAACAAAAGAGCTATCTGCAGAAAGCCTAAGTTCCCACAGAATTAGATATTTTTTGAATTGCTACTTGACGTTTTATATTTCCTAGCAAAAACAGGAAAGTGTGAAGTTCTGTTCTTAGCTATACTGCTGAAATTTGGGAGAAATTCAACAGTTTTCAAAGTAATATCCCTAGAATTACATTAGTCCAGAAGCTTGTTATTTGAAATTCTGCTACAACATTTATTCCTGGTCATCCACATAGCAGAAAATGCTATTATGTTGAAAAAACCTTCTAAATTGGTATAGAACTGTATGAAAGATCAGTTGTTATGCCTGAAATTACACACACTTATATGCAAATGCGAGTATATGACAGACTTTTCACTTTGAGAAGTGAAAAATGCTCTCATGATATTCTGTTGTGACGCACAAGGGTTGCTCTGAAAGTAACGCCTCCTATGTTATGATGGCAGTCCATGACATCAGAGACAGATGTTGGTGGTATGGCAGTAGATGTTGAACCTTCCTGCCAACATTCCAATTCTTTTTGGTGCTGTGTGACAGATGGCAGCAGAGAGGCATAGTGGCATCTGACGTGGAAGTGCAGATGAAGCAAAGATGTGTCATTTAATTATTTCATGCAGAAGAAAAAAAAAAAAAAAGGCCTCCACAGACATTCACCAATGCCTGCTGGACATTTCTGGAGACCAAACAGTGAATATGAGTGCAGTGAGGCAGTAGGTGGCGCATTTCAGCAGAGTGGCAACAGTGGTCACCTCTGTTGGTGCGCATTTGTACAAGCACAGCACGGAGGCTCTTGTTCATCACTGGCAATAATGCACCTAATGGCGGTGACTATGTTGAAAAATGGTGTTTCTTAGCTGAAAATTTGCTCGATTCAAATAGTTTTATCCTGCTTTTTGTACCTGTTCTTAGAAGTTTCCATGGAAATAAATAGGAGGCATTACTTACAGAGCAACTACTCATTCTGTCATGGTTGCATATCTTCTGTACTCTCTCTCTCTCCATAGTGTACAGCTATTCCTTTGAACAACCTGTACTGGTCAGGTGCACTCTGCATATGATATTAAAATAATATTTTTCCTGACTTTCCTATTAATCTAGAGATATTGAAGTGGTGAATCTATGAAAGTCAAAAGCAAGAAAAGTCGCAAAACAAGACAGGCACAACTGTACTTCAGAATTATCGCTGAGTATGAAGCATTCTCCTCAAATTCTTCAAAGTCATATTCAAGTTTTCTTCTATGTACAGCTCTGCCTGGCAATGATCAAAAAAAAAAAAGTGTACTGCTGTAAAAGGTTACGAACTTTTGCACTTAAATGAGTTAATAGCCTTCAAAATCCCTACTCGCTATTACATAAAACTCAGAGCTTAAGAACACTACAGTGAAAGCATTCAAAGTGGACAAACATAGAGCTAAGTTTTAATTAAACCAACAGACCTAATGATACCCATTCCAAGGGCAAAGTCTGGCTCAGTGTGAAGCTAAGTTTCTTTTCACTTGAGTAAGATGGAGGTCTTAATTCTCCATCTTCTTGTACTGAACATTTTTCTGTATACAAAGTGAGAAAATATTAACAGTGTATAATAATATTTACAGTATATGTAAAAGATTTTGAGAGGCACCCAGCAATGAGGAACAACATTTAGAGCAAAGGATTCCACGGGGATTTCTTTGGCAGACTACACTAAAAGAGTGTTGTTTTGTCATGAATGGCCTTCCAAAGAAATTCAACTTACAGTCCAAACATACAATGCTGTTTAAAACTTATTGACAGCTTGTGACATTAAAATGCAAGTTCCATCATTTTCTTTCCAAATATTTTTAAAAGCTTTTGATGGAAATCACTGCATCTCAAAAGGAAAGCAAAACAAAGGCCTTACTTTTAAAAGTACATGGTTTTGTGGAGGGGAAATTTTTCCTATTATCCACTTTACTTATTTATTTCCTCAGAAAAACATCAGGCAGTGAGTCACAGCTTCTAGGTTTAGGCACGTGCTTAATACTACATAAGTAGTGACAAAGTGCTCTGTTGTGCTGCTGTCACAGTTCTCTGTTTCATGATTCTGGCTTTAGCAGCATCCTCCAAAAAGAACAGAGCCATTTTGTCTTGCTTTCTTCAGCTTTGGGAGGGTGGCTTTTCTCTTCATATACAAGGTTTTCACCTAATGAAAACATCAGAACCTTGCTCACAGAGCAAAGCAAGCATGTCCTATCCTCTCTCCCTTCTTCCGACATACAGTCTCACTAGATAACAAAATCTCAACCATTTGCTAGCATTCACGAATGCGTTGTTTTTTCACTCATCCACTGATTTCAACAATGCTTTTGACAAGCTTCACTTAAAAGGTACCTGGCACTGGGAGCTATAATGACTGATCAGCCTCAAACCCACTTCTTCTGGGACTAAATGGCCATAGCTACAGGCTTTAGATCATGGCAGAGCTGACCTATGTGAGCTTCAGAAGAAATGCTTTCCTCCTTGTAGAAGCATGGGCTAAGAAGCCAGTCCAAATATATGATGGAAGTAGGAGGCAGGAATAAGAAAGGCTTTTTGAGGACAGACATTATTGGAGTAGCAAGCTTGATATTTGAGAATAAGAAAAATGCCTGATGGCTCTCTCTCTTGTATTCAGAAAAACAGAACTTATTTATAAAGCAAACACTGAGTTTGCACCAAAAATATTGCACGCTTGTGTTACCAAATTTCCCACCTACACAAAGGGTTTTGCAGGATCTTTAATTTTGACTAGCGGTTCAGGTTAGTGGAGTGGTGGTAGCAAATTCAGGTTCTGCTGGTATTTATAAACCGTCTTCAACATGATGAGGTTGTGCTGTCAATAGCATTGAATCAATGCCTTCCTCAATACTAGAAAAGAGATTTCCTAAGCTTATATAAGAAGACTACCAAAATATAAACACAATTTTCTGAAGTTGTTACCAAATCTGCACTGTTGCATTTGCAAATCAGTGCAGGTTTGCACAGATATGTTAGAACTTTCATGTGCAAGGATCTTTTATCACACCACAGCCATAGTGTGTCACATTTAGGGAATAAAATGTGCTATTCTCCCAAGTAAAGATGATTGCTGAAATATGAGCAAATCAAATACGATTCACAAAGGGCACCATGGCAAACGCTGTGCAAAAAGAAAATAATGATTGGGTGAAGCCTTTAACACTGAATGAAAACATACACTCCACCTGAAAGGTATGATTAAATTCATAGAGTGGTTTGGGGCTCAGTTCATTTTTTTCTTCAGCCGCACTGGTCTTTTACTTTACTAAATCTGGATATATAGGATGGAAAAAAAGTCAGAGTGCGTTATAAATAAAGAACTAAAGTTAGGAGAGCTGATAAAATATGAATACCATTTCAAGTAGCTTAATGTGTCATAGCTGCATAATAGAAAAGGGAGTGAAGTGCCCTACTCCAAAGGGAGCATGTGCCCCTGCTGCTTAGCAGTAGGTTTGAAAGAGGCTGTAAAGGGAGCACAAGTGGAAAATTTCCCCACTGGCTGCTTTCCAAAGCAGCATTCAGTTTGTAAAAAATATGATGTTTTATTTGATATTGAGTGCACGGATTGGGCTCTTGGTGTTTTGTTCTGTCATTTTTTATTCCTACAGAAAAGCAGTTGGGAAACAGAGTAGGACACTAGAACTCTGCGTGTTTTGCCTTTTCCATCCCCACTGCCAGCCATTTTTTAATTACTTCTAGCCTCTCATCAAATCTCTAAAATGCCTTCTTCATACTACATAGCCAGTCACATGTGTGACAGATAACATGAAAGTGCATTTCTGTGATCTTTCCTAGTCTCAGAGACAAACAGTAGCCTAGTAACCAGGGTCTGCTAAATACCTTGATTCAGTGTAGCTCTGGTAAGCCTGCCATCTTCCATCTCCAAGGGAATCACTGTATTAAATTTACGTTAAAGATGGCTGCAGGACTGACACAGGGGTCATATTAGCATTTTCACTCTGGTAAGTTGGTCAGCAGAACATTTCTGCACCATGAAAATTATTCCAGTACTCTATTGTTAGGAATTAAACATTTATGAGAAATTTTGTAAGAGCACATTAAGAAGAATGAGCTGGCAAGAAGTACAATAAGGGCAGAGCAGCATCCATACGTAGATCTGAGAAAGAAAAGCAAATTGGATTCTTTTTATCGCAAAATGAAAGCGGACACCAGGAAAGCAGGAGGAATATGAGTGAAAAGAGTACTCTATTTACTAGAAGAGACACAACAAAGGTAATTGTGACAAATGTGTTTAATCCCTCCTGCTAGTCTGCACTCACTGAGCTCTTTTCTGATACAGATTCTTTCATTCAAAGTTTCTCATAGAGCAGATAAATATAATAGGCCCGAATCTCCATCTTTAGATGAGCATAGTGTGCAGAGCTACCTGGACTTTATACTCTCGAGATTCAAGAATCATCATAAAACAGACAAGGGACTAATCGACATTTATTGTGTACTTGAAAGAAAACCAAAAACCGTATGCTAAAAAGTATCAGCTAGGAAAAGATATTATATAGAAAACACTACCTCACAGCTTTACGTGTGCAGGAGGAATGAAAAAGAACCAGCATGAATTGACACGCAACAATGGAATAACAATGGCTCTTGCAGACCATTGATATCTATTTGCCTGTACCCTAGATGATTCCATGTGGAGGAGAACGACCAAATAAAAGCACTTAGCAATCTAATAAGCACTAATAAGCAAATTTTTTGGCCCTGAACAATAAATATAAGACCTGGAGTGAATTCTATTACCTTTAAAGGAGATTTGGATGCTCTGCATCACTGTGTTTTTTTCTTTCTCATAAGACTGGTTTCTAGGGAGGAGAAAAAAAAAAAAAGTTATTGGCAAACTGACATCAACATACTAAGTTAATTTCAAGCATTGTTCTTCTCCATTCTCAAATTAAAAAAATTGAGTGTAATGGTGATTTCCAATTGAGAATCTGACTCTGTATACACTAGCTCTTGGCTTACATTTTTACCTCAGTTGCCCATACGTAAAATGAGAAATGATTCACTTTTTGATACTTCATAGTTGTAAAAAATACCTCGTATAAAGAATGTAAGATTATATAATATTTGGAAAGGGGATCATTAGATGTTTCTCAAAAAGTTCCTAGTTGCATCCTGAAAGAAAAGGATGACTTCTGGCAAAAGGAGAGGCAAATGAAAGTAAATGCTCTCAGACACAAAGCAACAGAACTGAAATAGAGCTATTCCCATTGGATATAGACTGCCAGTTCCTGGAATATCTCTTGCATTATGCATTCAATTCATCAAAGAAGCTATTGGTTAAATAATGTGCTAAAACACAAATGTAGAAGAATCGTATGTATGAAAAAAAAAAAAGGTTTAGAAAAAACTTTCTAATCTCTATTCCAGCCAAGAAGCTCTTTAAAATACATCTCTGATCTTAACAGTAATGTGCCAACTTCTAAACTAAAGTAATGTATCTGAAATGAATGACTGACTTGAACTAAAGCGCCGTGTTCCTGGAAGAGCACAAGAACTACACAATGAGCCTGTATCTAAATCTTTAGTTAGCTTTGAAAAATCATTTTATTTAGCTTACAGTGCCATTCTGTTCTCCTTGAGTTTAGTGTGTTTTTTATCCTAAGGGGAGGTGGGTAGCGCTGGGGGGAGTTTTCATGGTCTTATTCACATTGTGTTCCCATAAAGACCTACCTTAGAATATTCATATTTTATTTTTCTAGGGGGTGATCAGATATTCTTGCTTTTTTTTTCCTTTAACATCTTCAAGTGATTATTCCTTTCAGCTCACATTTGTATCCTTTGAGACCCCTGCCAGCCCAAAGTCTGAATCAGATTTGAATATACAAAGACCCAAAGACTTTTAAAAGTATTTGACACAAACCACAATTACTTATGCATGCACAATTTCATCCTGAAAGGAGAAGATATTTTAGTTTGAACTGGGTCTATTTCTTGCTGATGGAAAAAATTTGCAAGGTAAGACAGCATCGTATTCACAGCACAAGAAAATTGCTGTTCAGTGCTAGAAAAGCTCTCACACCCAGCAGTCATGACACTGCTCCAAACCTGGGGAAGCAAAGCCACCTCTCTGCAGTGTTTACCTTCTGGGACCAGCTGATAACTGACCCAGTCCTTGGCACAAACTAGAGGATGCTAAAAACTGCTATAACTTACACCTGAGTGCCCACTGCTCTGACAGCCTGCTGCAGCAGCAAGGACTGGCAGGGCTTGAAGCTCTTTAGGCTGCATCCCTTTTCTTCTCTGAATACCTCTCACAGCAAGAATACACAGTAGAATAAAAAAGCCTTGAGTCTTCTTCACCAGGAAATATCTCCCCACTGAAGAAAACCCCTAGGGCCTCATCTCTGGTTGTTGAGACTGTTTTTGACAGCTGCATAAGAAGGATATGGCCAAAATACGCTAACATCAAATGTGCTTGCAGCCTTCTACTAAGGGGCAACAGCTGTTTTGCAGAAAAGCAAGACATAAAGCAACACTTCAGTGGGAGGCAAGTAAATCATTTTAAATACGGACATACTATTTCCATTTGAGCATAACGATTGAAAAGATCTATAATATGACCTAATAAATGTTAAGTTCTTTTGAATGAGTCAAGTAGGAAAATAGGGTAGAGTTTATTTTTGTACTTTTTAATTTATATATTTATAGGTATCACAAATATTACCCATTTGGTTTACGCTACTCACTACTCACAAACTTAGAAAGACCAATTATGACTTTAACAATTAAGGTTAGACTTTCAGCTGAGCTGTTTCCAAACGAACCATTATGACTAATTTTTGCAGTTTTCCCTTTTTGCATTAGCATGCAGATTTTCACAGAGCACGGCTAAACCTTCAGGTTGCAAATAGAAATGTAAGCGTGAACACATGCATAGAGGATACAACAGCAAATCTTTTTCTCCATTCTCTGTTTGAAAGTATTTGGAACTGCCTATTGCCAAAAAAAAAAAACCCTTAAACTACAGAGTTAACAAATTTCTTAATCATTATATTATGAACTATTCCACTTCTCATGAGCTGTGGAGTATGGAGAAAAAGGATAGAAAAGCATGAGTAACATTCACTGGACCCTGGTGATCTCAGGGATCAGTACCTAGGGAGGAGCTGACCCAGCAAGAGACTATTTCAATGAACACATAATGTTAAGTACACACTGGAGCAGGGACATGAACCCATTTCTCCCAGAGAAACCCTGTAGTCATTAGGCTGCAGTAGTATTTTTCTCTCCAGCCCAATACATTATTACTTAAACAGAAAGGAGAGGGAAAAGCTATGAGTACATCAGTCAGACACCTGCCACTGCAGAGCAGCAAGCAGTTACAGCATCCACACGCAAAATGGCAGCAGATGCTTTAACTTCTGGCAAAGGGGTTTTCACTATTACTGCTTATTTCTGCAGCAGGGTTTCAGAAAGTACTTTCTTTTACCCTTTCTCTTATGAGCAGGTGGAAATCAGGAGATAGATGCTGTCCCACTCTACACAGTTTGTTAACGTTGCTCCTGAGAGAATTAGAGTTTCAACCATATTCCCCACTTCAGCACATTGTGCTGGTGAGCCTGAGCTTTTAAAGCGCTGCTTTCTGTGCATCAAGCTACTCACCTCCATTATAGAGATAGCTCCAGCACTTAAGTCAGCACCGTTGCATACATCAGGCAAAAAAAGCACTTTACAATCAAATCTGCAGTATTGGTTGAGCCTTGTCACCCTCCCCACCACACACCAAAATGAACAAAGTGTATTTAAAGCAATTAGGGGTGTGACCACTTTGTCTCTCTCTGTGAAACAATATCAGTAATAATTCCTCCCTCGTCTCTATCATATTTTTCAAAACATCACACTGGACAACCTGAAACATTTGTCACAAGACATAAAAAATGTTATCTTCCTGGGTTTGTTAGTTAAAGCATAGAAGTTCTGAAAAAGAAATAGTCTTTGTTCTTATGCAGGCTACAAACTAAAGCCTGCTTACAATATCACTCTCCAGGGTTTCAAGTAAGATCTTTTGATCTTTCAGCAGGTGCCTTGTATAATCTCATAATGCTAATGGTTTTAGGCAGTGACAAACAGCAAACTGTGCCTGACTCAGCAGTCTCTCACATTCTATACATATCACCCCAATGAAAAATACAGCATTTCCCTGCTGGCTGTTCCTTTCAAATTTAGATTGTGCCTTTAAGTAAAAAGGCACTGAGGAGCAGCTCTGAGTGAAAATAAATAATTTTTTACACAGAAGTCATCGCACTGATGACTCTTCAGCACCTGCAAACAAAAAAATCAAAACAAGGCTTAGGTCAGAGTTTGACAGTAGGGTAGTTTATATGAGCAAGAAAAGAGTTCATAGGAGGTTTCAGTAGAACTATTAATTTACTTAGAGTATCTGGGTAGCTAATCACAACTGAATCAGAATTTAAAGCACTATAACAGCCCTGCCAAAAAGGACCTGGCAGTACTGGCAGACGGTAAGCTGGACATGAGCCAGCAAGGTGCTCTTTCAGCCCAGAAAGCCAAACACATTCAGGGCTGCATCCAAACAAGTGCAGCCAGCAGGGCAAGGGGAGTGATCCTGCCCTTCTACTCTGTGCTTGTGAGACCTCACCCAGAGCACTGCATCCAGACACAGAGCCCTCAGTGTAGGAGAGACGTGGACCTGATGGAGTGCATTCAGAGGAGGGACACAAAAATGATCCAAGGGATGGAACATTTCTCCTTCAAGAACAGGCTGAGAGAGCCGAGACTGTGCAGCCTGGAGAAGAGAAGGCTCCTGGGAGATTTGATAGTGTGGCCTTTCAGTATCTAAAAAGTCAGAAATAAGGGGATGGATACCTTAGCAGGGCCTGTTGTGACAAGACAAGGGGAAATGGTTTTGAACTAGAACACGGAATTTTTAGATTGGATATAAGGGAGAAGCTTTTTACAGTAAGGGTGGTGTTACGCTTGAACTGGTTGCCCAGAGAGGTGGTAAAAAAACTGAATATTTACCTCACAGATAAATTGTCTGCAATCATTACTTCACATTCAAATGCTCTGAGGCACTTTAAATAGATCACAATACATTAAGTGCTCATCTTAACCTCTTCAAAACAACAAAGCAAGCAGCTCCAAAGACTAGCAATGTCATAAGAAATTCAGCAGACTGTAGACAAATTCTTCTGGATTTACATTTTTCTACTTCCCTATAGGAGGAAATTTTAAGAATGGAATCCAAATGCTTTGTTAAAGGAATTCTAACAAGTATGAGAGAGCTAAACTCAAGATGAAAATTAGTTTTAACACAATTTCATAGAAAAGTGAAAAAAAAAATTTCAGTGGAGTCTTAAAGATAACCTTTAACCTCAGCTTTTAAACAAGTGAGAGTGTAAGAAAGAGACTCATTCTTGCATCCTGTCAAGCAAATGCCGGTTCTTCAGGTGATTTAGAAATATTTTTGTTTTCTCACTTTAAGCAAGGCCCTCAGCTTTGCTGTTTTAGTGATGTTTCCCCTAAATCTTTCTCTTTTTTTTCCCACTGTTCTGACTGAAAGTATTGCACACAGTCTTTGCATTTTACAGACTAGCTATACCAAGAGATTCTACAGCTCAGTGGCAACTCTAGTCATTCATCCCATGGCTCTGGTTTTCCTCACACATATATCACTTTTATAGCACCATAATCTCACTGACTTCAGTGGAGATACTCCTGATTTACACTTCTACTGCAGAGTCAAGTCACGTAGTTCCTGTAGAGCTTGTTAGGCTGTGGGCATACAACAGTGTGGACCACAGTGGAGTAAATGCCTTTCCCTGTCAAAGTCAAAGCAAGGGACATACCGCACCGAGTTCAGCATCCAAGTGAGGATAAACATCCACTGCCTGTGGATGCTTTATTGTGTGATCTGTGTGGAAATGCAATCCCACTTCACTCCCTTACAAATCACACATCTTCTATGCTAGACATAACATCTGTGCCTGCCCAGGCTGAACGCATCTGCTTCTGCAGAGAATCCCACCAGGTGCATGAACATTCCTCAGTGCCAGCCATTTTGTCAGTGGAGGATCCCCAGAACCGATAACAGTTGACACTATCAAAAAATAAACAGCTGTCTGAACACTACAGCTAGTATCACACCATGTATAATCTCAGTGAAAACTCAGAGGTTAGGATTTTCATAAGATTTATTGACAGCTAAATGAAGACTTACAATACATATGGATGTATGGGGTGCTGTCAGTCAGCAGAATTAGAAGTCTTTTAAAAGAAAAAGGTAAACTACTAACCGGAATATGTTAAGTTGAGCACTAAAAAGTCTTTCAACCAGAAGAAATGTGCCGAGTGAAGTCTAAAATGGCAAAACAGGATCCCAGGACCTGAGAAATGAATTCTTCAGGAAATTAGTGAAGATAATCTGGGTAAATATGAGTAGAAACATATGGTATAAAAGCCTTTTTATTTTAGATAACAGACAAGAAGAAAGTGAGCCTGGGAGACCTGTTTGAGACCAAAGAAAAGGAGAATTGAAGACAGAGAGTACCCAGGGTGAGCAGGACTGTGCTGTTACCTTTCTAAAGTCTTTTCACATGTCTGTTCTCAAAGATAGTTCTCCAACTGGGGCTTTGTGGATTCAGCCCTGAGCTAAAGCATCTGAACAAATCTCAATCTTATATAACAGTTTAGAGGAAAGATTGCTTTCAGATGCATTTTAACCTCACATTTTCTTACTTTACGCCTCCCTTTTCCAACAGCCTTTTCAACTTTGTAGTCAAGAGTTTCTCTCTCATTTTAATCTTAACTACTGTTTACAGTAGACTCAAGTAAATCTGACAGTCTCAAGACACATGGTTTTTATGAAAATGACAAATCCAAGGAAATTGGTGGTGTTGACAAACCCTTTGGGCAATCGGCAGTGAAAGCTGCATTTGGCAATCCCAGAGGCTTGTCTGTGCCTCCTGCTAGCTTGCAACAGTCAGTTTGAGAGAGATATTGCAAGTTACCATATAGAATAGATGTTTCCTCTAGCAGATTTTATTCAGTACACTTTAGCAAAGCTGAGACAGTGGGGAAGCAAAATCTGTGCTCTTCCAGTATATATTTATCTCAGACACTCCTAATTCCTGCATCCCACTTTCTCCTGCTAAGGGAAGTTGTTTTCCTTTCGTTTGGTACTGCATTTTCCTAAATTGCATCTGAATGACTGACTGACTAGAAGAGTTCATACAGGAAGATATCAGCATTATGGACATAAAGTATTACTGTGTTTATATAGCACCAAGCCTTTTTCCTGAGTATTCATGGATTTATTTATTTAGATTTTCAGATCTTTAGAGCTCCAATGGAAGAAAAACTACTGAAGCAATGGCACACCAAGAGATATTTGTTAAAGGAGAACAGCAGACTTTGAGAACAGCAGACTTTAAGAGCAGCAGGAATAATGGCAGAATATGTGGGATTCTGTAGTTTAAATTAGCAGTAGGACAACAACAGATTTAAATAAGATTTGTAATTTGCAGTTATGTCTATGTCAAGACACCTACAATTCTCCAGTATTACAATGTCAGTTACTGTTCAACTACCCTTAACTATACAGACCTTAACCTCAACAAACATTGAATCTTCATATTCAGAAGCCACATCTGGAAAATAAGTACCTCTTGTTTTCTCTCAGTCTAGCCAGAAAACAACATATTTGATGTTTTTCCATTTCCCCGTTCAAGCTATCTTCAGTATTGTTATTTTAAAACAGCGACAAGTTTCAGTCTCTTTACATCTACCAGCCCATGATCCCACACCCTCTAACTCTCTCTCATCCATGAGCCACAGATGCCTCGCATCCTCTGAATGCAAATGACAGATTTTCTACTAGTTCTGGTGTATATTAAAACATTGTCTTGATATCATGCCCCTTCCTGTTTCCTGAAATTTTTTATTAAAAGCCACTCACATTCTCTGGGAAAGACTACCATTTAAAGCTACCACAGAGACTATAAACAAATGGGTGGTGTAGAACAACATTTTACTACACTATCTTACAAATTGATTTCCTTTCTAGGTTAAGTATATCTGTGAATCGAAACGTTAACAATTCCTGTTTATCAGATTTTACCTATTTTGTTTCCTTTATGAACATGTGCACTGCCTCCATTTCATTACTTTAGAGGACTCCTGAGAATGTTCCTTATATAAGTAGGTCATCTATTTGCTATGAACCATAAGCTCAGAATGCAATCACCAAGCATTCCACGAAGCTGAGTGGTGTTATTTCCGAAACGAGCCAGTCAGAAGCATACATATTTAAAATAGTGACAGCTAGTAAAAAAAAAAATTGTTTGGTGAAAAACTTCAAAACTCACCAGCTTGTTACAAGCATGTGCGACAAGCACAATGAAAAAGGTAGCCATGAATAAGCAGAAAAAGCTATGTAGGTGAATTTTAATTTTCAGCACAGAAGACTGTTATCATGATACTCTTCCTACCGCTGCTGCAAAGCAATTCACTGCATACAGCTTCATTCATGGCTTTCTAACACTACTTCATAGAGAAAGCATCCATTGAGAATGTCAACAAAAAATGACTTTAAGACGAAGAGCTACAAAAGCTCCAGATCGAAGTGAATCATCATACAAATATCTCAAAAAGCAGTCTATACAAAACTTTTGAGTAAAACTTTGTGTAAGTGTATTTCATTACCAATTAAGGTAATCTGATGAAATTTGAAATGCAGAAGTATCAAGAAACATGCTTGCAACTTCCCACTTTCTGTACGCATATACTAAACAGCAGCAAGATGATGGAGAGGCTTAAAAAACTAGCCCTTTTTTTTTTTTTCTCTCAGGGAGTCCGTATTATCTCATGATTTGAATTACATCTACTTATTGGAAATGTTGTAACATTTCTAAAGCCCTGTGGCTTGGCTAATTGCGTATGTTCTTTTTGTTTGTTTTGAGAGAGATTCGTAATATAGTAACTCCTCATTTCTGTCAGTTGTGATATTTTACATCTGGTGATTAGTTTTTATGAACTGAATAGAACAATCAGCATGTGTCATTACAAGGCTTGAAACAGGCAGGCTCTAAAAGGATTAAAATTCCTTTTAAATTACCAGTGAGGGAAGCTCAGCAGCTTCCAGTGAAGACAGCCATTTGAAGTCCCAAATGCATAACTGGGATCAGATTTTCATCTGGTGTAGATCATCACAAGACTGCTGAAGACTCTTTGCCCCAGCCAAGCATCTGCTATCAGGAGTTTTCCAAAAACCATCCACACTTCTACATGCATAATTGGGTTGGCTGTTAAGCAGAAGTGGATTTACTACTTATGCTCCCATTTTTACTTGGAGCAACCCATGATGAGAGGCTAGCTAGCTTCATCTTACGTAGGTACAATTGTTTCTGCTCTCAGTTCAATTTGGGCGCTCAGAAGTGAGCACTGAAAAGGGAAAAGACAGTTTGGGCTCACAACTCCTATCACATTTTCCTAACCAGAGAGCACTGTGCTTCTCACCTGCCACTTACCGCAGAGAGATGCCGGGAACATAACCAGAGCACAAAAGTCAAATGCAAGCAGGGCACATCCCATCCTCTGCTTAAAGCCCAGGAACAAAACGGATGCACCCTATTTTATCTGCTTTCTGAATCCACTCCCAGAGGAAAACATATTTTGCGAAATGTCAAAAGACAACATGCTAATTCTCTGATTGCTGGTGCCAAGAGGAATCAGGATGCAGCAGAACCAGCAACAAATGGAGCAGCTTTTCTCTGACACTTCATCTGCTATTGGTGAAAGCAGGAAAATACAGCCGACAGTCTTCACAAAAAGATAATACATTCTCAATTAGTGCTTTTGCCCAAGCTCAAGAGAACCTCCTGATATACTCTCTACAGATTTTTCTATTCCTTAGTAAATGCAGTAAGTCTACTCTAGCCCAGTCAGCCTTTGTTAATAGAAAAAAAAAAAAGTTGGAAGAATTATACATCAATTATACCTTCTCTTGCTATACACTTGAGTAAACATACTTGCTTCTTTCACTTCTACTGAAAGGCAATCAGTAAAACAAACAACATAGATTACTAGAAAAATAATGAGTGGAAAAAAAGGCAAGATAGAGCATTGTTATGTCTCTATATATACCTACAGAGTGCCAGTATCTTGAATAATGCAGGCAGCTCTGCTCCTCCTTTTCCAAAAGACCACAGTAGAAATGGAAAGCATCAAAACACTGTGAGCATGGTACACTTTCTAAATAAGGGATGGATAAATGGGCTACAGTACTACAGCCTGAAAGAGTCCAAAGAGAGTTATGAAGGCGGGTCTGTGCCATCTCTTGTGGTAGAACTGACAGGAACTAGCAGTTCACCATCTCTCTCACCACAGAGCATCAGTGAGGCCAGCAGGCAGCAGGAGGTGCCCAAAAAAATAGAAGGAGCTGACTGATAACACAACAGGTACATGGGATCCGGAAAATACTTACCCACAGTGAGATGGATACTGTATTCTTTCCACCATAAAATTTATATGTGGCTGTTAATACAGAGATGCTAGAAACTAGGAAAGCATTCTGAGGAAGTGCCACTATATGCATGTTCAGTTTTTATACTCTTCACTAAATACTTGCTATAAGCTTCTGTTTAAGATAGGACAGTGGACTATATGTACTTCTGTGTGGACCAACAGCTACCGTTCACTTATTAGGCATCTTAGCTGAGCATCACTCCCAAATGTTCCAAGTCAGGGAAAGTAATTGCTAAAAATATAGTCATTTACTGATGGATTGGTTTGGGCTTGAGTTAATTTGTTGGTTTTGTTTTTTTGGGCTTGAGTTAATTTGTTGTTTTTTTTGTTTTTTTTTTTGTTTTTAAGAGAGAGAGGGAAGGAATCAAGCTACATCTTCAATCTTCAGTTGAAATTGTGCTAAATAATTTTGTGAGATGGAGTAGCAATTTTTGGAGGATAAACCTTCACATCAAACAATGATTTATCAGAGTATTACAGCCTTTCAATATTCTTCTAAAACTTTTGGAGCTAACTCCTTTGAATATCCATTCTCTGCTAAGAGAATGTGAATGTAAGAGTAAACACATGATATTGCAGTTCAATTAATTTCCACATACGAGTTTTATGTAATTCTGTTATTCTCAGCATGGTCACCATTAAGCAACCTGAACTTACAAAAATCAATATTTTGTGTTCAGAATGATGCAGTTCCTTTTCAAATGAAGTAGTCCTCTTTCCACTTAGAGAACGATGAGTATCATGATGCATCCAGTATTCTTCTGGCACTAAGTGCACTTGTGAACAGCACCAACTCCTTTCTTGAGTTGCAATCACAGTTGCCAGCCAGCAAGCAGTCATCCTACAACACTGCAGAAGATAATCAAAACGTCCACATCCTACTGAAAAGTGCTAGAGCAACTGAGGGCTCTGGGCTAGATCCTTTCCTTATGTGATTGCAAACATTTGATTTGTTCACTGAAGTGCTCTTGGTTCATACCAGCTGAGAAACTGACCCTTCCTTGAGTTTCCCATTGTAGCTTATATAAGGTAATGAATGATTCAAGAGCAAAAACATGCACACACTTTGTGAAATAAGCTTTTTTTTAGTAAAGATGCTACACTTTGATGCTAGTCGATTTGGTGCAATATATTTTAATTTTCCAACTAAAATTCCCATAAATTAAGTTCCCGTTATTAAAATTTGCTGTCACAAGAAAAAACATTGTTTTTATCTAAGTGGTGAACTGGAAATTTAGAAAACATTATGCTGAAAATATTTTCTCCAAGATGTGTCAAACCTTACTAAGAGTTTCAATTCCATACTAAAAATTGTAGTTCATTAAATATATATATAATCGCAGAAATAATTAAGAAACTAGAAAATGTTTAAGTGATCAAACGCCTCAGAAATGTATCTTTAAAGAAAATATGGTACCTACTTTCTCATAAAAAAAAAAGATAACAGCCACCCCAAAGCAAACAAAAAAACCCACTAAATTCCATAATTATAAAGGAGAAGCAACAACAACAAAAAAAAACTTAAAAGAACAAGCTATTATGCACTAAAGGCTCCAGAAAGACTTCTTGGTGTTCAGCTACTAAGGATACTATAAGAATGTTATTTTATTAGTAACTGATCGTACATTTACCTTTGAAATTTATCACATTTGAACTTAGCTCCACAACATCAAGTATTGAAACGTTATTGTTTATGCCAGAAGAGATTCAGAAGACTGCCTTATCACATGGAGAACTGTATCTCTTTCAAGTTACCATCAGTACTTTGCAAACGGAAAATTCTTTTGTGAGCTGAAAGTCCAGTACCACTCTTGGGTAACATTTTTGTCTATTTTGAAATGACTTCAGAAGACAGTGAAGCCATTCTCTGGACTCTGCCATGATAAATTTGGTGCAGAAGCAAAGGAATCTTTATACCAGAGTTGTGGCTGGGATTTTTGCAGGGTCCAGTCAACATGTTTCAAGGCTGTGGCATTCCCAAGGCTTTCTCAGATTAAATCATGACATCACAGCCTTAGAGATCTGAGAAACTACAGCTACGACATGGCAACTCCTTATTACAAAACAACGTGGAAGCCCGGAATTAAATGCTTAAAGCAGTTTCCTTATACATAGCCAGTTTTTCAATATATACCCAGCAGCTCCTGTGAAATTTGTTCATTCTTACAGCTCAACAGGAGCATTTGCTGAGTAAGGGCTGCTCAGAACGGCCTTTATTTTTTACAGTCTCATTTGTATACTCAAAACATGATGATGACAAATATTGGTTTCTTTTCTGAAGAACTTACATTATACATACACGCTGATTAGAGGTAATTTTTGTTTGGCACCAAAAGAAACAGTGTTATATCAGTACATCCGTGTTTAAATCCTTTCACTGGAGTATTGGCTCATCAAGAAACCGTTTATTTAAGCAAATCTATTCTTGGTCTCTTCTCATGTATTTTAGAGAAATCTAAAGAATTCTAGCTTGTGTCAGTCACTGGAAATGCCATATTGGATCAGCAACTTTTCTTCCAGCTATGCTTGGTGGTACATGTAGAGGGAGTGTGGGAAGGTGGAGACAGTCCAATTCTTTTGGTGCCAACTAGACGTTTGCAGCTCTGTTCTGACTGCTTTCTACAGTCTGACTAGGACAGAATGCCCTAGACAGAATGACAAAGGGAAAAATGTTATCCCAATACATGGAAATGTGTTTTCTATGTTATAGACATCAACACTTCTACAGTTACTTGCATTCATTTCCTCCTTGTTTAAAAAACTACAAAGACAACAGTTCTACAGACGGTGGAAAATACACAGAAAATAAAACAAAACAAATGGTTCACTTCTTTATAATACCTCTCCCTTCAGTATTGAGCGTGGAGATGCTTTACACTTCTGGCTCCAGAGACAGTAATAAGAACTGAGTGCCTAGAAATTCCTTATTCTGAGAGTATGATTACATTAGCTTTCAAAAACAGAGATTGCCATCAGTATTTAGAGAGTGATACACACAATCTCTCCTTAAAAATGTAAGTGATGGTACACATTTTACCTTTTCTAGTTCATGAAAAATCTACTTCTTCAGATTTACAACAAAGCAAAACAATATAAAGAATGGAGCAGAAAAGAAGAGAGGAAAAAAAAACAACAAATCATGCCTGTTAAAAGAGACCAGATGTTCACAAGGCTGGAAGACTGTATCTTGCACTGTAATCATAAGGGAGGGAAGATCCTTGAGAAAAAAAATGGACTTAATCTTCATTTAAAAACAAAATCCACTTTCAAAGCCTTCGTGTATTGATAACAAGTTTTTTCAAGGTCTAACTGCAGCATACAATAAGAGTCCCACTGGGATACTACTTGGCATCATTTTGCTGTGGTATGTTCTGATCTACCACCAAACAAAACCCTCTTTAGCTCCCAGCTGACCTACAAACTTAATCGTATCATTGTCCCAGCAAGGATAACTCACTAAGGCTGCAAACCTAACCTCTTTCACTGCCTTCTTCACTGTTGCCTTTCTATTTAAAAGTCTCAAATGCTGACGAGAGATTCCTACTAACACTAATGAAATTTCAGTTTACATTTTCCTCTAACAACAGTAAACACAGACTGACTCAGCAACATAAAGATGAATTTTAAATGAATCAATTTTAAAAGGTACAAAAACCCACTCACATTATTCACAAAAGGGCTGAGAAAAACATTTTCATAAAATTCTGAATGCCTAAGGATTAGATGAATTCTATTAAAGAGGGAGAAAATGGGGGGAACAAGTAAAATCACTTTAAAAATAACAGTAAAAATGAAACTTTTGAACTTTGTCTCAGAGCATTTTAAAATGAAAGATTTTTTTTTTTTTAAGTGACTTATATAAGGGAAAAGTAACATTTTCTACTTTAAGTTCAGATTAAGTAGGCTGAGCAAATGTGAAAGCTACTTTTCCCCACTTTTGATTCAGAAATGGAAAACTGGATCATTTTCATTACCTTATTTAATTATTTGGAAGCAATTTTACCCACCAGTCCTACATTTCACCTTTATTTTTAGTTCCACTGCTATAGCAAAATGTCAATTAGTTTTCTATGCCTTTTTGCACATGAAATTTGAAATCAGTTTAAAAGCCTTCCTTTCCCCCCACCCCCTTCTGTCATGTCAGTATTTCTGTTTGTATAATTGTTTCATGTTTTCCAAATAAGCGTTTCATGAAGTATAATGTAAGTATTTTCAGCACAGTCTAAGTTTCCTTTCTAGTATTTTGGCACAACTAATCTTGATTAAGTAATTAAATTAATTAGCTTGATGAATCAACTGGACCTACATTTTCTTTCTGTGATCAGCCAACTAAACTTCATGAGAGAAAATAACTTGAGAGCGCTTAAGTCTGAACTGATGTCACATTTCTAATGCAACTAAACAAGACTACTGAGTAGTCTTTTACTCTTCTATTAATTATTATTAATTACTGATAATTAATAATAATTATTAATAATTATTCTAGTCTTTTTCTATTAAGTGTTAAGAAACTCATTAATAACAAAACATCTTAGAGAAAGTGAGACTGGCTACATAATCCTCATTTAATCTTCTCAGCATCTCAGAATGCTAAATATTAGAGATACATTGCAATACAGTTTTAAAAAAGTGGCTGCACAGAAACTTACAGGCATTGAGTCAGTAGCAGAGATGTTACCTGCACTCGTTTTTCTTACATTATATATGGCAAGGACACAGTGATACAAGCGCACTAGTTCTGCCACAGTCCCAGAGATGTAATCTTCTTTCTTTCCTAAGCAGGAAAGGAAGGAAATGTGATACTAGTTAACTGCAAAACAGACTAGTGATTTAAACAAAGCAACGTGTACTAAAAAGAATGAAATATAAACTCCCAGTAAGCAATATTTATTTATTTATTTTTAATGACTAATTATCTCTTCTATACTTGTTCTGTGCTCCAGGTGAAAATCTACCTATTCTAGGTTGACTAGATCAGGCTGAACCACGCAGTTCAGAACTGGGGCAGGTCTGGCTTCCCTACCAATCTGCTCAATTTCTCCTCTAACCTCTCCTCTTTTGTTGAGAATCAAGGGAGTCCATACGTAGATATGCATATACATTTATATTTTTTGCTGAGACTAGTGAAAGTCAATAGTAGAAATTCAATACTGTGCTTCAAAGAAGAACAAAGAACTTGCAGCAAAGATGGGAATTCCTTCAGATATACCTACATTCGTATTTTGTTTCAGTATTGGAGTTCAATTATGAAGTAAATTGCATGGTTATCTGCACATACTATATTTTGATTTATACTACAGAGTTATCTTGGTACATTTCTTACAAATGAAGCCAAGCTGAAGTTCAAAGTGGGAACACAAATAATAAGATCCCATCATGAACAGAGAAGCAAAATTCCAAACCAATTATCCAGGTTGCACTTTCCCCAAGTCCTCCTGCAGAAGGTTCCCTAAATACTAATTATTGAAGTGCCCATGAAGTGCTTCTCGTAAAGTTACAGTGCAATGAAATACTCCAGATATTCATTCTACTTACTTGAGAAGACAAGGTTTTTCTGAGAGGGGCAGTTGCAGTATCAGGACTACAGTAACCATCTTCCTCCTGGAGAAATCCTCTTAACGCCCTTTGCTTCCAAGAAATTGCTGCAACTATTTAACTATATTTCTCCCTTGTTAATCTCTCAGCCTTGAGGACACAGTAGCAGGCACATGGCAACACACAGCAACATTCAAAAAATGCATAGACGAATGTAGGAAAACTTAACTGGGGTAGCTCCAACAGAATGGTGTTTAGAGACCTTTTAGCGCCAGCTGGGATGGAAGCACTCCTTTACAAACTCATAGGCCCTGCAGGGCACCAGCCCCTAAATCAGAGACTGTTGACAACAAAGGCACTATGCCTGCATCACTGACAGTACACATCAGTAGACCAGCTGAACACACTCTCTATAAAAAAGAAATAGAATAATTTCCAAAGAGTACTAGAAAAAAATACATCAAACAAATTCTGAAGTACTTGAAAATCAGAATCATAAGATGAAGGGCTATCCAGAAGCATATTTGGATGAGAAACAGTATTCACTACAAGTCTTTTCCCATCCTTTTTAGTATCAGATAATTATACTGATGAGGGAAGGAGGGAAAGAAAAGAATCTTGAGACATGTTTCATCCATCTGAAGTTCATATTTTACAGATTTTGGGCACACAACTTAATAAAAAAATGGTAGTAGGATAAATAGGATAAATACTGTCACTTCTTTCGAGGAAGAAGAAGTTATCCAGTTTGGGGAAAGAGATATGACCAGCTTAATCTAGGTGGTAGGGAAATTCACTGCACAGTTTGTAAGCAGTCCTTATAATCCTGTTCCCTACACAAATCACAGAACAATACTAAGAGCAACTCAAGAGGTAGCACTTATTAGCCCCACTCAGCCAGATGCACAATGCTCTGCCATACTAAGGTTGAGGATAACTGATCAAACCAAAATTGAATTGATCACGTAGTGGTGGATTACACACTCCTGAGATATGAGACAGACAAAGAGTATAATCAAGACGCTAAATTTTAGTAAAGCCAACTTCTAGCTCTTCAGAGAGGCTTAGATAGGCTTGAGCAGTGGGCCCAGATGAATCACATGAGGTTCAACACAAGACCTTGCATCTGGGTCAAAGCAGCTCCCACTATCAGTACAAACTGTCAAACGGATTAGAGCATAGTCCTGCTGAAAAGGACTTGGCAGTACTGGTGGATGGCAAGCTGAACATGAGCCAGCCAGTGTGCCTTCACAGCCCAGAAAACCAACTGTATCCTGGGCTTTATCCAAAGAAACGTGGCCAGCAGGGAAGGGGAGGTGATCCTGCCCCTCTGCTCTGCACTGTGAGACCTCTCCTGGAATACTGCATCTAATAGAGATGCGGACATGTTGGAGTGCAGCCAGAGGAGGGCACAAGTGATTCAAGGGATGGGACACTTCTACAAGAACAGGCTGAGAGCACTGGAGCTGTTCAGCCTGGAGAAGGCTCAGATAGACCCATTAGTATCTTAAGGGGAGCTACAACAAAAAAGGGGACAGATTCTTTAGCAGGGTTTGTTGTGATAGGACAAAGAGAAATAACTACAAGAGAAGGATATTGATTGTATATAAAGAAGTTTTTTGTTTGTTTGTTTTTTAATAAGGGTGGTGAGGGCACTGAAACAGGTTGCCCAGAGAAGCAGTAGAAGCTGAATCCCTACAGACGTTCAAGACAAGGCTGAACTCTAAGCAATATGATCTAGGTGCACAGTCCCTGTTCATTGCAGGGGAGTTGGACTAGATGATCTTAAGGTTCCCTTGCAACTCAAATGATTCTGTGATGAAAATGAAAGATTATTATGATAACCCCCATAGAGCATAAAGGGACTTCTGGCCTCTTTCTTTTTTGATATAAAGGGGTCCACAAATTCATTTCATATCAGGTGAGATAGTTCCACCACCTAACCTAGAGACATGCTGATTTTCCATCAGCAAAGCAGCATGTCATGTAAACCTTTTTCCAAGGAGAAACACCAAACTAGGAAATCAACATCTGAGGTTCAAATTTTCATTCTGTGCATATCTATGTCTTTGGCATAGAATTAAATGGAGGCTTGAACTGAAAAACAGCTAATTCTATCACTCATTTGAAAACAGGTCCTGTCTTAAGTCAGGTGATGAGATTTCTCCATATAGAAGAACACAATCAGAAGTCTACAAAATCTTTTTCTAAAACTATTCTTCTCTTTCAAAATACATTGTCTCTGTCTCATCCCAAACTACAAAATGATTTGATTGGTTTAGTTTTTGTTTGACTGGATAGGTAACATTAATATTAACATAAATATTAAGCTTTAAAGTTGCAAATACATCTAGGAAGCATTTAAAATATAATGACACTTGTCAAGAGAAAGGAATGGCTGACAAACAGGCTTGTAGTTTTATTGGCGTAATGCCATCAACAAACAACAGTGTAAAAAGATTTCTCTCCTTGTGAGGACAGCTCAAAGAAGAGCTGCCCCATGAAGCTCTGACTTGGCCTTCAGAAATGTTGGGAGATTCAGCTGGTCAGTGCCATGCACAAATCCAAGTATGTCAACTACTGAACTGTGGTCCACTACTATAGAGCATAACCCTTCTTTCATGCCTCTTTTAACAGATGACCTAAAAATCAATCCTTTTTTATTTACTTTATGTGAGAAACCAGCAAATTTTGCAAATACTACCTTGTGAACACATTGTCCTGAATTGAAAAACAGTGTAGAATTAATTACTTACCTTGCAACAAAATTACCACACAGTTGCAGAGATGAAAAATACAATCTGCTCCAAAATAAGAACACAAAAACTAGGTTCACCCACAAAACTGACTGAAATTGCCACTGAGAGAACACAGCTGGGGCAGGAACAGCAGTTCATAAAAGGTCATTTCAATTCTTCAGATCCATTAGTCACACACGAGATTCCTCAAAGAGCCAGGCATAAACTCACAGAAACTAACTAGACGTGACAGAAACCTATGAGCTGCCTCACTAGTACTCAGCAGACCTGGAATTGGGGCTTTACAGAGTAATCAGCTGGAACCATCTCTGACTGTCCTGCTACTTCCAATTTTTGTAGAATGGTAGCCATAGAGAGACTACAACGGAAGATCTTACATAGTCTCAGCTATTAGAGCTGCATTAGCATTGATAATGATTTTCTTCCACTCTTTAATTTTGCTTCCTTGATTATGAAGACCATCTGTTCATAGCAAATGCTAGACTCTTCTTCTCGGGTTCATCTACCTCTCCCAGATAACAGCATCAACAGTTACATTACTTGAAAGCAATTGCGTTATGTAGAAGCTTAAACCAATTGGTTTTGTTATATGCCAGATGCACTGTGGTATACAACAGGTAATCACTCAAAAGAGAGCCACTTTTGAAATTGTGAACCTTATCTAATTTACAATGATATTTCAGGAAACTCCAAATGATTTTTAAATTTTTTTTAATGTGAAATTTCATAGATGTCAGTGAAGCTTCAAAAAGATGAATTCCAGCAGAAAAGAAATAAAGGTAATATAAAGGCTAGTAAAGTCTGAAGGCATCCTGCCAATGAGCTAGTGGAATAAGAGTGAAAGGAACTTTACCAGGAACCTTAGGCTAGCCTCATTATTAGGCAGCTTCATTTTGATCTGTAGAACAAAATACAATTCCACTGCATAGAGAAAAAATGATTTAGTGCTTTTCCGCAATTTACAAGTATGTAAAGGGCTACGTTCTGGGATTTGGATGACTCCAAGGGCACAGCATTGATTTGCTCTTAGTATGAGAAAAGTGTGCCTCTGGTAAATCTTTCCTGTCGATCATACAGAGACTTGCATATAGATATTTTGCAGGCTCAATAGATAAGAAAACAAATACATTTAGAACTGAACGTGACTCAAAAGAAATTTCATTCCCATTCTGCAGGGTTTGACAGACATGAGTTTGAACTAATAACTGGTTAGAACCACAGGAAAAGAACAAAACATGTTGCTTCATTATAATTTTGTTGCCCTTTCAAAACCTGAGCTTGTGAGATATTGTTTATTATCTTGCAGTGCCAGCAGCATGCACTGAAACATCACAAAATTTAAAAAGATTAACAAATTGCATTTATCTTAATACTAAATATATATTAAAATAAAATGAAGAATTCTGCATTGAATGTAATTTTTTTTAATTTATTTTTTTAATTGGAAGCTAAAGGGAAGCGCCACAAAAGAAAGAAGGTGCTTCAGGATAAAGCATTAAGGACCTGACACCTCAGTTAATTAAAGCCCTGCCTGAGTAACGAGTGTAATATCAAGACCTCATTAGTCCCAATTTCATTCAGGTAGGCAATTCACCATGACAGGACCATCAGAATTGCTTCTTTTTTTTTTTTTTTTTTTTCCCTGACACTTTAAAGCTTAGGGCCAAGGATATAAGATGCCAAAAAAAATATTTGTATTTCACTGAATTTTATCTCTCCACATGAGGATGCAGGCAGTGATGCCACAGGGCACTACCCCCTCCTTCCATGGAGGGCCAATGAGGACACACATTTCCAGCTACACTGCTCACTGCCCCACCTGTTCAAGAATAAAGTCAGACAGTAAAGAGGTACACAGGATGAAAACACAGCCAAAGGCACTTGAGCCAAATGGCCTGTTTTGTTGTTGCTTTTTCCTCAGCACATTTATAGTAAGAAAGGTAAGAACTGAAGAATGGATGTTTGGATAAAAGTATATGTTTCTACTAAATGTCTTAGTACACCTTAAGCCTTACTCTACATATAGTAATTTAATTCATCCCTCTTCAAAATTTGTACCTGTTCTCCATTATTATAAATGGTTTTATCCTGTTTTAACAGGAAATCTCTATCTCAATACCATGAGATTAGCCTCTGTACTACACAAACATCCTAAAGAAATTGGTTAACAATGATGATCAAAGGGCTGCAGCTCTCCTAAGAAGATAGGCTGAAAGAACTGGGCATATTCAGCCTGGAAAAGAGACGGCTGTGGGAAGACCACATTGCGACCTTCCAATATTTGAAGGGAGTTTATAAATGTGAGGGAAATCACCTTTATACATGGATCGGTATGATAAGACAATTGGGAATGCTTTTAAACTAGAGGGAAGACTTAGATCACATGTCAGGGGGAAGTTTTTACTGAGAGAGAAGTGAGGTGCTGGAACAGGCTACCCAGAGAGGTTGTGGACACCTCATCCCCTGGAGATTTTTAAGGCCAGGTTGGATGGGGCCCTGGGCAGCCTGGTCTAGTACTTGACCTAGCAGTTGGCAACCTCGCCAGCAGCAGGGGGGTTGGAACTTGATAATCCCTGAGGTGCCTTCCAACCCAAGCCATTTTATGATCCTATGATTTTAAACCTTTTGTGTTCACATGTCATGCTCTGTTCTTTTCTTCAAGATCTCCTGAAGCAGCAGATGTTGCTGCTCTAGTTACAGGACAAGCAAATTTGATTAAAATGAAGGTTTATCAGAGCTCCCATACAGAAATACATAGAGAATTTCTACTGATTTCTGCATCTGAGGGAGCACTGTCATTTTGGGAACAAATCTGCCTCTCCATTAACTCATCTTTTAAGAGTACATCCAAGACCATTTCTTTGTTCTTATACACTGTCTGTTAGCTAAGGCAGAAATACTCTTGTTTCTAATGCATTAACATTTTGGAGACATGAGGCTTGGAGCTATTTCAATACAATTTTTCTGATAACATTTCAAGTGATAATGGATAAACTCTCACTTCTTTTTACAGGTGTCAAGAAGGTGAGATGTCAAGGTAAGAACACTGAAGGAATAATGTACACAGAAAAAACTATAAAAGTAGTAGTTCATAGTGCTACATTCTACAGAATAATAAAAAAGTTAAGCTATTTCAACTAGAGAATAATTCAACATTCACTTAACTCAATAGTGTATAAGCACTTCATATTGCTATTTAGAAATATATTTCATGATTACAGACTATGGCATACATACCAAAAGTCATAGAGTAACTAAAAGAATTGCAAGGTTTATAAACTGAGGCACAGATCTCTTTATTTAGCTTAGCTATACTAGCTGCTTAATGTCTGAAATATCCAAGAAGAGCCACAAACAATA
This sequence comes from Perdix hodgsoniae, assembly GCA_035772895.1. NCBI lineage: Eukaryota > Metazoa > Chordata > Aves > Galliformes > Phasianidae > Perdix > Perdix hodgsoniae. Next base: position 18,368,207 of record JAPSGF010000007.1, read on the forward strand.
TACACACACATGCATAGAGAGAAGGAAGAAGAAAACCAGAAAACAGCAATAAGCAATATTCCTAACATGGAGCTTAATTTCCGTCCTCAAGTCTACGAATCTAAGGTGTTCAACTAACGTCTGTGTCCTGTCTGTCTCAGCAACTCCAAGGTGTTCAGCTTTGTTACCAGCTGAACCTGTAAAGGGGAAAACAACAGACACAGCCCTCATCCTGGGCCCCAGCAGCTGAAGAAGGAGGCAGCCATGCACTTTGCTCTTTACTTCTCTTAACTATAATATGTTCTTCAGACTAGAAAATGTTTGTGGATCTTGTGGAGGACTTGCAACGGTAGTAGCATCAAGAATTGTTTTTTGTTGTTGTTGTTGTTTTAATAATCCATTTATGTTCACTGGATTCAATTCAAATATCTCCACGTTTTCCTACTAATTGTACAGAAGATTACTCGTTTGAAATAATACTTCTGAGCGTTACAGAGTAAAAAATCAGATTTCTAAACATTTTCTATGACACAAAAAAATTAAATATCAAAAGACACTGTGGCATGAATTTCTAGGTCTGGATTTCCTATAGGAGATAACTTCAATTTTCTGACTATATTTCTGTGTAGGACAGTACAAAATAGCCATACCACTAATTGTCAACTGAAACTTGTAGTAGCCACAGTTAATCATCTAAATGTATTTCAGAATTTCCTAGTTTTTTGCTGTGCTTGCAAGAAAACATATTTTGATGTTAAACAATTTCTGTTTAAATTGTGACCTAGGTTGGCCATGGGCAAGGACAACTTCCACATATACACACACTTACGAAAACACAAATATAGCAATAACTACAGAAATAATTAAACTTAACTGCAAACTAATAAGCACTGATTTCTCCTCAGTAGACTTCTTACAGAAGTTGCTTGGATTAACAATTTGGGATGAAATGACTATTCTGGTGCGAATATAAAATGAAATCACAAACTGTTTCTTTCCACTGCTCGGACAATAGAGAACAAAGACAAAGTTTGATGGTCTAAGTCATATGCAAAATACATTAGTTACAGCCAAAGACTTTACCAGAATTGAAATTTATCAATGTATTCGCTCCAATAGGCAGGCCATAGTGAGAATGGACCCAGTTAACTCAGTTATTGGATATCAATTTAGTCAATAACCTATATGATTCAGAGTTCTCCACAGTAATAGAGACCCAATGACCCTTAAAAGAAATATTCTCTGTAATAATTTAGAACTGGCAAAAAAATAGCTTCAATAGCTTCAATACGAGCTTTCTCTATCAAAAAAATGATTAACTGAACTGACAATTTTGAAGAAAATTCTTCAACTCTATAAAAAGAAACTACTTTAATGGCATAACATTTTTTTCCTCACAAATTCAGCGTGGAAGAATTAATCAACTATTTCTGAATTGATGTTTAAAATTCCAGTTTTTAAACACTTATAATAAAAACTGAAACATTTCAACCAAATCAAAATTAGAGAAGCCATTAAACTTTGTTATTTTGTGAATTCCAGTGTTAAAAATGTGAAATACAACATTTCCAAATAGTGCAAAATTTACTGCTAACCAATTCTATTTGGAGGTGCACCTTTTGCTCCAGCACTACTTTTGTCCCCTGCCTCACAAGGCTTACAGAAGGCAAAAACTGGTCTGGTTGCTTGCTGAGAGAGGTGTTACAGATGAAATGAAAATGAAGAGCTGAGCACAACTCAGGGGCAACAGTCTGTGCATCTATGGCTGTTGTAAAACACTGCTTTGTGTAGAAAATACTCTAGAACTTAAATTCTTATACTTTGGGACAGTGCTTTCTATTAGATAGGATGGATATAGCTCCCTGAGTTCTCCTACATAGCTCATTAAATGCTTCAGAAGATCCGCAGATTTGGCCCTTCCTGACACACACAAAATAAATAAATAAAATAAAATAAACACCTTAAACTTTTCCCTTTCCTCATAATCAGCCACCATGCCTCTATCCAGTTGGGTTGTAAATATCAAACATGGAAAAAACAAGATTACCTACAGTAGCTGATCTCACCTCTTTTTAACACTTTCCAATCACTCTCTAGATTGGTACATTAGCATGCCCATAGTCTGCCACACAGACTGCAAATTAATCATGGGTAGCATATGGATCCATCCCACAAAGCCTTGGTCATCAAGTATGATTACTATATGAGACAGTAGCTATCTAAGAGAAGAAAGAGACACTTCTATTAAAATACTTTTCATTTTACTTCTTTTTAAGTAGAGGTATCAAGTGCCAGCTAGCAGGATGACATGGAAAAATACAAGTCTCAATAGACTCAACCTAAGGAGCCCATTGGTTCTGCGGCATCTAACTGGAGACCATGGAAGAAAGCAGTACAGCTTTATAAAATTGAAGCACCCAAAGTGAAACTCATGGAACATTCTTACCTGCCAAGGAGAACTGAGAAGGAAGTAAGAGACCAGCTCCCCAACCTGTTCAGCCTGTTCAGCATGCTCAAGGCAGCCAGCAGCACCATGACCAAGGACACCCAGTTGCAAGACACATGCAAGCAGCACACATTTTTGCCCCGTAAAAGTGTTTCTTATCAGAATGACATAATCTGGCAAGTTAAGCATTGTTCTTTACTTTGAAAAGGAAAAAACCTATTAACTAGGAATAGGTTAAATTGGCCCCACAAAACATGCTACACACAGAATATCACACAAATAGTTGAGAAATAGCTGAGTCATACAAGAGATCAAAATGTCCATAATAAAGGAAGCCCAATTACTGTGCCTCTTGAGGCTTTCTAGTTTAGATGCCTACAATGATCTGACTGAATCTGTGCTCAAGTAGGTGGATTTTGATCCTTCCAGCTGCCTCAAATTTTGGACCTCAGCAGCTTGGCTCTCTTGTAGCAGGATTAAGTACTCCACTTCTAAATTTCTCAATCTTACATTCAATCCAAGAACAAAATAAAATACATTATATTATTTTTTAGATTAATTAAACAAAAAAAATTGTATGTTGCAAGGAAAAAGCACTAAGTAAATTCAATTTAAAATTCAACAAGGGAGGAATAGGTAAACATAAGGAACAGAGACACTCAAAGTTAAAAGCCTGACTGTAATGAAGAAGCATTAATAACCCTTTCTGCTTCCGTTAGCACTCACAGCGTGACACTGTTCTTTAAATGAGGAGCTCATTACAAGGAGCATATCTCATCTGTAACAAAACCGAGGCAGGAGGGATCTGTCATAAAATCAGGCGCTAGCAGATGACAATATACATTTGTACAATCTGAAAAAATAGAAATAAATAAATATCATTGGTTTTTATTTTTATGTATTTCTGTAGCATCTAATTGCCAGACCATTATTCTGAGTTCAAAACATGCAAATCCATCCAGAAAAGGCTTTACTCAGTGATCTGGTATATGTAAACCTTGGGAAAATGAATGTTTCCTTTCTTAGTTGCTAACTAAACTTCATATGACGCTGTTTATCTTGATTCACTTTTTCTTATTTGACATTCATTATTTCTCATCATTCATCTCAATTTGTTCATGTCCACTTCACAATCATCATCCAACATTCTACAGATTTGTTTGCATCTCATCTGCTTGACAGTCATCATCTGACGTAAGTTATCTTCATTTTCTTGGCAATAATTTCCCTGACATTGTTCTTCCAAGATTCATCACTGCTTTGAATTTCCCATTTTTTCAATATTGCCAGTATTTCTATCAATAAGCATCAAAAGCAACCACAGAAGTTATTCTGATATGCTTCAAAAACTGCTTTTTAATTCCAGGAGATTTCACAGAAAGCATTGCCCTTTGCCCCCACTTCACTATTATGAATACTATTTCCTATTTTTACTTTGTCAGTAAAAAAAAAAAAAAAAAAAGAACGTATGGTATTTTATTTATAGATGTGTACATATATGTAAATAAGTAGATAAATACGCATTAAAAAAATGTGTATTCCTTACAGGAAAAGCAACATCTATAACTCAAATGATTTATCTCTTGACCTTCAGCCCTCAGAATAGAGAAGCTGCCAATCAACAGTACTGTATTTAGAAATACAAAACATTTCAGCGTTTTTAAACAGAGGAGGAATACATTTAATAATTCATTATCCCCTCCTGCATTAGCATTTTTGAAATAAAATAAATAGCTAGTAATAAATACATAGGTAATTATAACATCTTCGCTACTCTTGAAATTTTTTTCAAGTATTTCATGTTTTTCATAAATAACTTCTTACAAAATACTCATGTTTTTCATCTGAAGATAATGGGATTCTTGCACATTTCTTATTCCTCAGTCAAGATAACCTGTTTGTATCATGCAGACTGTAACTCTGAGTTTCAGATGTATAATATACTTTTGAAAGCATGTAAGAGAGTTTCCAATATTCTCTTAAATATGCTTCCGTGGATAGTTTGCAGATTAATTTGCTCACCATCTTACCCGCAGAAGGTGACCATGAAAAACAAATAAATAATTTACAAGATGTGAGGGAAGTTATTATAACTGCTTCATAAACTCTTCCAAATATTGCAAATCTGTCTCGCCTAAAGGCAACCATTACAGTTGGTATCATTTATTCTAGCCAAAGACCTAGTCAAAGGTTGCAGAAATTGTATTTCAAGGTTTCTTCTGATTAGAGGTACTTAAATGAAGGAAAGCCGGAAAATAAGATACCACTAGGACCTCTTCAAATATGATCACCGCTGCTCTTAGATATTTAGTTTCATGTCACATACACAAGGTTCTTGTCTTAAGAATAAGTTTAGCTATGAAATCACTACTTTTTCAGCTAAGTGATACCAACCTTCAAGCAAATACAGACTAGATATTGTCCTCCCCCTTGCATTACCTTTTGCAGCTTCCCTTCCTTGCATATAGATTTCTTCTTTGCATTTTGATATGTTGCAGCTTGCTGTGCCACACACTGAGCTCACTACCACCTCCTTGCTCTCCTGTTTTCCACACAGGTTTCAAATGTTCTACTTTCCCCTTCCCATTGTAGCAAGGCCATATAAAACTCTTCTTTTGCTGACTACTTTTGGCTTTTTAGCAGTCCCACCTGGGTATCTGTACACCAATTCCAATGTTTTAGAGCAAGGAAAATGTTTTCATTCAATTCTAGAAGACAAGCCAAGATGGAACATTTCGTCAAGCCCTATTTCTTTAGTCTATGTTTCCTTTGTTCTTGTTCTTAGCTCTATAAAGGGTCTGTTGCTGGTACATGCCAAAATAGACCCATGGAAGTTAAAAAAGATACAGATTGGAAAATTGCAGCCTAAACAATATCACATTTTCAAATTTCTCATTTGAATTCAGCTCAGTCTCTTTCCTTTCAATTATGCCAACAACACATACAAGCTGGCCCCGTAATATCTATTTATTCATCATAGAGTTAGTAGAGAAACTGTATTTTGTATAAAGATTTTAAAACATATCATATTGCTAGGATGTAATTTTGCATCCACATCATGTCCATCAGCTGTCACAGGATAACATTTGCAACATTACTGAAATCTACTGGTGAACGTGTATTTTTTAGGGAAGACTAGTTTAAGTAAGATTAGTCCTTTATTAACTATCACATTTTTTTAAATGCATGGTAAGCTGACCCATAAAATAGGAGGCATAAGAGTCACTTGGAATAGACTCAGCTGTATTTCCATTATCACATATCACCTTATTAAACCCCCAAAAAATCATAACAATTCTTTTAGTTCAAGAGCTCAAAAGAAGGATTTATTTTTGAAAATTTGGATGAATCCTACAGTCAGTTTTGAGCAGATCAACCATCACTTCCTCTAATTCTGACCAGAAACTACAGGAAGGTGAGAAATTATTTTTAGGCCACAACTAAAAGCAAATTGCTCTGTCCTATTTATTTTTTCCTTAACTGAATGCATGAATATAAAATATGCACTGTGATATTATTCAGCCTCACACCTCCATCTTCACTTTATTTTCCATCATTAGTTATCCTCATCTTGGCATTCATGCATTTTTTCTAGAGGGAGATTCATTACAGATGTTTCAAGAAAGTTATCAAAGAGCGTATGACTCACTATAGTATTTGAAAGGCGATAAAGAGCTTTAGAAAACAAATAACAAAAACTTCCTAGAGACAAGATCTGTTACCATGTGAAATAATCTTCCATGATAGGCAGTAGAAATATCATTATTTGAGATGCACAAAAGTAGACCAGTACAAGTGTTAGAAAATCACAGAATCACAGAATTATCAAGGTTGGAAAAGACCTAGAAGATCAGCTAGTCCAACCATTACCAATACTTCCCAGCTAAACCATATTCCTCAACACAACATCCAAACGTTTCTTGAACACTCCCATGGTCGGTGACTCCACCACCTCCCTGGGCAGTGCATTCCAGTGCCTGACCAAAATGCAGTATATTAAATAATCCTTCATTATTAAGAGCAGGCTTGACATAGAACCATGGGGTACCCACTTCTTAAATTAGTAGACACGCTCTAGGAACGTAACATCACTGTATATTTAAAAAGGATTCCCAAACACTTCACTTTCTTTGCATCCACCCCCACAAATGTGGGTGGGCTGTTGCTGTGTTTTGTTTTCTGGGTTTTTAAAATGTGTTAGAAACGTGTACCAAATGGATAAATTCATGTGAATCTGTAAATTAATCTACGGGGACTCACAGGCAGCATACACAATTTGCTAATTTGTGCAAGACAGGATGGGTCTTTAGTGTGTGCAAGAAGGGTATGTGATTTGGTTTTTATATTAATATCTCTGTAATTAGCAAGCATCTCTCCCTCAAGCAAATCGAATCAAAGAGCTCATGGATCAACAAGTGTCCCAGCGGATGATGACAACCCTTTGTCTAAGAGGGATTTCTCTTTTTTCTTTTTCCTTTCTTTTTTTGTTTAATGACTCTTATTCTAAGCCAGTGTAATTTAAATTTCAATTCAAGCACTTTGTGAGTTTTTTTTTCTTTTTCTTTTTAGCTTTTAAAATAGATTTCATACATTTATAACTAATTTCTAGAACAACAGAAAACCATGCATATCCAGCTGCGCAGGAAGCATCTTCCTCAAATCAAACACAAATATCCTATTCCGGATGGTTCCTGATGCTTGAGCACTTATTCTTCAAGCATTATCTCCAAGGAAATGATACAGCATGCAGAGCTTTCAAAGAAGCAGAGCTTCAAATGAAAGCTAACAGGTGCTGAGCTCTCCACCCACTAGGAACTTGTTAATCCAAGCTAAACTCCTTTCTAGCTCAACACCTCCCACAAGGAAAAGCAAGATTTCTTGCTCCCCTCAAGCTTGCCTGCATATGAATTTGTATCAAGGACAGTCTGTGATCTCACAAGTGCTAGCAATATTTATGATTAACTACTGCTCCAGAGAAGGCTGTATAATTATCAATCTGGTTTAGTGTAATCAACTTTTAGAACCGGCTTTGGGGCTGGTATAGTTCAGGTCACCACCACTGTTCAAAGCTGTATTTTTACTGATAGTTGTACCATAGCATTTAAGATGTACAATAGCATTTAGGCAAATTACATCTCATTACACGTCATTCCTACACTCAGTGAGAGAGCAATTCTTTCATCTCTAGACTCTTGACACAGACTTCAAATAGTTCAAGCTGGAAACTAGTGCCCAGAGGGTTCCCAAATTCTGAAGGACTGTTTAACTTCCATTGCAGCACGAGTGCCAATGTAATGAACAGCTACCCTGACATGCAACTCTGTTACAGAAAGAAAAAGGCATGTCAGGAGAGCAGATACAATTGGATTCTTTTCAGAGATATCTGGAGTTTCATTCAAGCCTAAGACAGATAAGTGTCACTTTACAACATTTATGTTATAAGATTTAATACCCACTATGACAACATTCACTGTGGCTTCCAGAGTTAGTCTTTGATTATACCTACAGTGGTACTCTGGTAAACAGATCCAATATTTCAAATGAATCCTTAATATTTTTTTGTGTGTTATTTATTCTAACTCTAACACAAGAGTAGGCTTTAAGGAAGTCCCTGTGGTGGACCTTTGTGTACAGGCTGTGCTCCTATGTCCTCAGCCAGCACAACTGTGACTGGTGAAAACGCTGGCCAGATTTATTAGGTTAGATTGAATTTCACAAGGCCTCAAGAAGTGTCTACTTCAGCCAGCACTCCTCATTTGCTGTCACCCACTGTTCCTCACTGACAGGATATGACGGATCTGACGTTTGAGCACTGTCATTTGAGACTAGCTCCTCCAGCCCCGAAATACACTTTCTCCCTAAGCTTCCCAAACCTTTTTCAAAAGCTATGCTTAAGATTTTTGAGTTTTAGAGTATAATCCAGTGTGAGGAGGAAGAAGAAAGACACGATTCATGCTTTATATCAGGCAGGTTAGCTATTGCTACAAATAAAAAATAAAGCAGTTTTCATTCCACTGTCACTGAAACAGTGACACTGATGTGAGACTCCATTATCTTCACATCTTTCAGTCTGCATCTGTGCTACATTCAGACATTTGCCTTGATCACTGCTTATTAGATTATACCCCCAAAATAATAATAGTAATAATAATAAATTGCTTTACAGCCCATTTCTAAAGCAGAAGCAGAGCACAGAATTTGGAAACCTTTCAAGTAACACATTTTGTTTGAATTTTTATGAAGGTTTTTTTGATCACATTTCATTTAGCAGCACTGTTTGTGAGCCAGGCATAACAGTGCTGAAGAGGAAACAAAGCACATTTGTAGTTTTCATTTTGGGAAACCCCAGAAAGAGGATAGGAATAAAACAAACATCAGAATTGTCTCTGACTGTATAGAGGTGCTTTGTGAAGAATAAGAAAGAGCAATATATGAACTTGACAGGGAATAATGTGCTATTCCATTACTCTGTGAAGTATGTGTTAAAATGCTGGAGCTCAAAACAACAACAGCAACAAAAAAAAGCAAACAGCAGCAGAAGAGACCCTGTATTTAGCTAAAAACAGACAAAGAAAAAAAAAAAACAAAAAACACAGCAATGAGAATGAAAGGTTAATATTTATATTTAACATGTTGCTGGGAGTCACATAGTTTTTAGAGTACATGAACTGCCCAAGGGAATCACTGCCATGAAGTATCTACACAGAACCACCTCTCTGACCCTCGATCGACAACAACCTCTAACTAGATACAGCTAATTGGTATTTAGTTATAGTTACAAAACCGGGAACAAACAAAAGCATAAGCCTGAAAATGCCTGTTCATGAAATGGCACTGCAGCAAAATTACACGTTGGGATGGAGGATGGATGTTACCTTTTCTGAAAGAGATCAGTGTCTGTAGGCTTTAAAAGCTTTAACTTCACATGAATTGAGCCTGATGTTGCATAAAAATTTCTCATCACAATCAAAAACAAAGGAGGTCTTCATATACACCTATTTCTCAGCTTTAATACTTCATAAAAAGGGGGAAAGAATGCCATAATCCAGGTGTTTTCTATCTTCAAAGACCAGACTGATGGTCTGTTTAAGCCCCTGGATAACTACAAGAGCAGTAGCTATTGAGACATTTAAATATGTTGTATTTATGCAGCTTAAAACAGCATGGTAACCACTATAAAAATTTATAGCTACTAATCATACTAATGCTTGAAAGCATGGAGGTTTTGAAAAAATGTTTTATGAAAATGACTGCTTGATGGTACTTGTTCACAGACACAACTTCTTTTATTTGTTCACTTTATTAATAGAGAGGTTTTTTTGAGAGTTAACGTTCAGGTTTTGGATATCTATGCATATTCTTATTGTTTCATGCTACCTGCTCACTCAGCATCATCTTAATAGTCTGGACCAAAGCTTCAAGGTACTCTAGAATCAGCAGAAATTCAGTTGAATTTTAGAAACTTATTGGTCTCTGACACACTCAGACTAGGCAAACTGGATCGGATTGGGACTATTGATCTTGGCTCACAAAGAGCTTTTTTTTTTTAACAGAAATCTTCAAGTTACTAGTTCTAGAAGCAGCCACTTTTAAAACCACATCAAGCTAAATCAGCTGAGACTCAAGTCACTACATATTTACCACCTGACAATAACACTAAATTCTGTCCTACCTCCACAGCAACAATTTTCCAACCTATGTAGTTCACAATGAAATCCAACACACAAACCTCCCAGAGCTCTTTCAGTTTGGGTTAATCCTCTACTGACAATAGTCTCACAAAGTTTGTATCAGAGGAAAGAGCACATTTCCTCTGAAGCATTACACAAAGGAATGTGTACTTCTGCTTACTACAGAATGCAGAAAGCACGTGCACCCCATTACATATACAGGCAAGTAGAAGGCCCTCCGCATTCCTGAGAGAGCAGTTGTTCTGCAGTTATCACAGAAAATCCTCAAACCTTGCAAAACTTCCACTGCTATGCTATTTTTAGAAACAATAAATTAAAAAAAAACATATATGGATACGTGTATATATTACTTTTTGTGAGTTAATGAGTTAAATCACTGAATTTACATAAGCATGAACTATGAAATTCTATCCTATATACAGAGGAACTAAAATTTTACTAATTCCTGAGATCCTGCTTTGGTTGCATTTCTGTATTAGTTAACCTCAGTATTCGGAAACAATAACCTCAGTCTTTATTACACACAAACAATAGATCCTAAGAGTCCCTTAGCTGATGTTAAACAAGTCTTTAGCATGGCCAATGCTTACGCAGTCACTTTCACTAAGACGTTACAAGGGAAAAAATTGCAAAATTTCAGAGAAATGGCAGTTCACTTCAGTGAAAGTTTACATGAGGCATAGCAGCACACAGGCAGGAGCTTCAAGGTCTTACTCAGGCATGGAAACACCAGAATGCCTTCAGTGTGAACCGTCTATGCCAATCAAGCTGCCTGGACAGGCATTTGTCTTGTCTCTTGATTTTGTTTTGTTGTGCTTTTTTTTCCTAAGGATCTCTGAAATAGCAGGAACATTAATAAAAAAGAAGGCTTGTGTAGTACCACATGTATAAGCTCTACAATCCTAATTGGGTGCCAAACTTGAAAGTGCATCCTTGCACACAAAAATGCATTCTGCACATTGCACGAGCCAAAGCCAGTATAGCAATTTTTACTTTCTCCTTGTCTCTTTGTTTTGGTACAGCGCTATGAATAATTCCAAAAGGGGAAAAAATGTCTGGTTTGTTAATATTTTTCAATACAAAATTAATGTTGATAGCAGCAGGCTCATAACCTTGAAAACTGAGAAGATGTTTACACTGTTCCACTTTGGTTTAGTTTGGATTGATAGTAGCTATATGATTCCTCCTAAGAAGCTAATTAGCTCCTGTAACACCGAGTGAAAAAGAAACATGAACTGGAAAAGAGCTGTTCCTTGGTTTCTCATCGTTTCCGTTGCCAGGGAAACAGCTTCTCTGTCAATGGATGGCATGGGGTCTGACCAGCTGCTTCCTTCCAAGACTAGCTCCCTGACATCACAAGACTGCACTGAACAGAGCAGGAATATAACAGAATAAAAACACATCTCTTAAAGAAAAAAAAAAAAAAAAGCAGTTGAAAGTAAATTTACCAGAATTTTGGATTTTCTAATTATGTCTTTTTGAAAATGATAGCACAAAAATGGTCTTTTAGAGACATCACCAATTCCAGTTCCTAACAAAACATGTCCATTAAGGAATTCCTTGCCATTTTTTATAGGATTAAACACAGTCTCATTGTCTTGTCTGTGATCCAAGTCAAATAACTGCATTCTAGATAACACACCTTAATTCCTCCTGCCACTTAAACACAACAAGAAAGTTTTCATTTCTTCCTTTTGTAAAGTAACAGTGGTCATTTCATGCAACACAAATGCCCAACAGTACTGACACACACCCAATAAAAACAACACCCAATAGCAATAATCAAGTCTGCTACACTGAAGTCTATAATATATTGTCATGGTCTTGGTGTGGGTCATTAGGAACAAAGTTGGGGTCATACAGCATTTCTCAATATTCTCTTTAAGCATATCATAGTTTAAAAAAAAACAATAATAATGACAGATTTTAATAATGAAGAATTTTAAAAAGTAGAGTAGTAGTAACTCTAAATTTTTTTGAAACTTCTAAAAGACGTAGTTAAATTTAGGTGTCTTCAGGTCTCCACTCACTCATAACATGGAATATACATTCAGTTTCTACTTCTGGAAATACACTACATGTTCTTCTTAAAAGGCAATTTTTGCCTTTTGCTACATTGCATTTTACCTTGGCCAAGAAGTATGGCCAGCGGTATAAGATAAGAGCCAAGTCCTTTTCTGATCCCATCACTGGGATTTTAGGTACACAGCACTGGTACAATTTGAACAGGTCCTTATTCCAATGTTTCTTTTCCTAGAATTTGCCAGATGGTGCCAAGCCATCACAAAAACTCACAACTTGCAAAAAAAAAATAAAAAAAATGCAGCATGCAAAAGTAATGATTGAAAACAAACTATCACCAAATAAATAAATTTACATTCCGTGACTCATCTCCAATATTATTTATCATTTCCCTTTGTTCTTAGTGTTTAAATAACTTGAAATATAAGAATTACTATTATAATTTACATATATTTATAATTATAATTACTATTATAATTTGTCCAATATGAATTTGGGCTGTTTGTTTCTTAGCTTTTTTCCCCAAAGATCACCTGCCTTGCTTTAGTTTATTGTGGGGTAAGAAATGAGAGGTGGTATAGACTTACATATTTGTCAACAGGATCACAGCCTGTTCCTGGTTCTCTCATCCTCTACTGTGACATTCTGTTAACTAAGCACATGATGAGATGTAATTTGAATTTGAGCATGGAAAAAAATCCCAGAGCATATTAGAAACTCATCTGCCAACTGCACACAGCAAAAGTTCCTTTCATTTTTGAAACTCAACCACTTCTGTTGGGAAGCACGCTGACTTCTAATGGCATCACAACTATTTGAGAAGGAGAATAAGGTAGGCACCATATCCACCATAATATCCAAGTGATTTTCAAGCTGATCTCTGTTCCTCTAGTCCTTCGTAGAGCACTTTCCATTGGAGTGAATGTATTGTGCAAATCTTGTCTCCAGTTTTTTTAAACATTCTCTCAACTCCTATTTGGAAAGCAGAGGCTGCAAGTTTTGTATTTGACTGCTGTATGGCAAAGCCACATTCAGAAACTAAAAAGTCACATTTTATTGGAAGAGAAAGGGAAAAAGAAGAGAGAGGAATATAAATTTGTGGAGTATTATGAGAGAACAAAAAAAACTATGGGATTACTCATGTCTGCAGACCTTCTGGAACACATTGACTATCCACAAAATCCTATAGCATTTGTCCTCAATTCAACAATTAACTGCAGGAAATATTACTGAATTCCCAGTGAAACCAATTAAAAGGTGTTCCTAAACAGGCTCTAGTCACAATTAAGTTTCTTAAGACTTTCCCATACACTCAACTGTTATTTAAAAAAAAAATCACCAGAAATGACGTTTTATTCCCATTTTGGCAGATGTGAATCACTCTGGTATATGAATGGACCCTGTGATCTGTGACTACAGCAGACGAAAGAAGGAAGCTTGTAGGAATCTTCTACAGCCAGAAGAGGTTTCTGTTTATGCCTGTCAATGCTTCCTTAGTTGCTTTCATGGCATGCAGGGCGAACTCAGCTGTACGGAAGATTTTGCAAGCATAGTTGCATTTCTGATACAGATCCAGCAATTCCACATTTCCGATTCGTTCAAGTTACATCAAAAACGTAGAAATGATGAAAAAAACTAAATGATGTTCTTCACCTGAGGAAGAGACAATTTGAGTATGTGAGGATTAGCAACTAGCTCAGGAAGAAACAATGTAGAGAAATTACACACTGGAGATAAATAGGACAAATCACCCCTTTCTACAGCAAAAATCTACCATACTTGGCAAGAAGGAAACAATCACTTACTGCCAGTACAAAGAAGCAAAAAGATGTTATTCCACCATCAGCAAGACACATGTACTACAGAGGGATTGTCACCAAGAAAAGCAGAGCCAGCAACTTTCCATTACAATGAGTTATGGTAACACGGGAAAACACAGAATAAAGGGTAATCCCAGCTACTTGCAGTCCTGACTGCAAGTGACAGAAACTAAGTCTACCTGAGCCTGCAGAAAACATAAAGAGCTTGCAATCCCTGACAGCTACTCTAGTAAGGCCTTGATCTGTATTCATGCAAGAAAACATACACATGGACAAACACACACTTGTCCTGGTAGCTGAAACCATCTCCATCAGTTGTTGGTGCTGCCTCTTCATTTATTTTTTTTTTAGGAAGATGATTACGGGACTAGGTATGAAACCATCTGTTTATGTTCCACAATTTCTTCATAAATAACATAAGATAGAAAGAAAACCAAATCACACACCAATTTTTCGGTTATACAGGGAATTAGAAAAAAAGATCAAATTTAAGCAACCCACTTCTACCCATATCCAAGACCACTCCTGAGGCTATGGTATAAAACAGAAGTAGGAAGGGATTCCTTGATATTTTCAAACAAACTTTTTGCAAGAGTTGATAAAGAACCTACTTGCTAAAAAATACTGTATCATCCACTTTAAAAGAAATTAAGTATGTAACGGTAATTTTTGTCAAGCTTTCACCAATCCATAAATAATACATTAACAGTTTCAAAAATTCAGCCAGTTCTTTTCTGTTAGGCAATTTGTGCAATTTGCAAAATTCTCATTCTTCCAATACTGAAGTGAATTACTTATTCCCAACCTAATATGTTGGGAAAGCAAATGATGCTTAAAAAAGTAATAGCAATTCATCACTTACTAAAAATTCTGGCTGGATATTTCGGCACTTTACTATAGCTAAGTATACTGCAACAGAGATTATCATATTTTCTCTTATTATTAATGTATTTATCAGCTAATAGCTATGTTGCTATTCCAGTTAAAACCCACACTATGTATGTGGCAACAAAATTAACAAAAAATATAACTAATACCACCCCGAAGAACCTTTGTGAAAGACTCATGATAAGAAATACCTTCATCCCTACTTTTACTACAAGAGTAACATAATGAATATTTATGAATGAATGAATATCTTTTCAAGACATCAGTTATAGAGGAAAACAGTCAGGGCTCTATTCTGACTTGTAGATGAATTCCCATTATCTCAAATTTTAAGAGCAAAAAAACAAGACTTCCAACCTTCACTCTCTTAAAGACCTCATACACTTTTCTACTAGGCATATGTGAATTGGTTTTGAGTTAATAAGAATGGCCTAAATGCAACAACTTATCTTGAGATCAAATCCATACTGAATCTTTTTTGAAGCTCAAAATATTTTATTTTCACTTTCTTATAGCTATTCTTATTTTAGATTTGTCCCCAAAGGATTATGTTGTCATGAATTACTATTCTCAAAATATGTTCCATGCTGGAGAAAATTAAGAAGTCCCAGGAGAAGTTCTGCTGTGCCATTTCCATGTGAATTTTCTATAGCCTGCGGGTTTGATTAAAAGCTGAAAACACAAGGTGTTAAATGGTCAGAGCTTCCAATTCCACACTGCAGAATTGAAAGAAAGGACACATATCACTGTCATTCACATGCTATTACCATACCCTTTGGATCAGGTTTGGCAGTTCCTTAGGACCAGAAAGCTGACTATTCAATCTGCCAGCTAATTTCCAACCCCAAGTAAAGCTTATGCTGCAGATAATTGTGGCTGGTTACTAACATCAGTTACTTTGCATTCATCAACAGTCACATTACCAGAAGGAAAAAAGAAAAAAGGAAATTAGCCCTCACATTAGTACAATCTAGCAAAGTATATGTTCTCTCATAATGAGATAGCTGAACCCTCCAACTTTCTTATCAGATTTGGCCCTTAGCACATTCCTGCCCTGCACACTACAGCTAACACTAGCGTATTTCTAAAACTACAGAGGATTATAAATATTTCCCTGCAAGCCTAGTGTGACTGCAAATTGAAGTCTTCATCCAGTGCTTTGATCTCCAAGGTCACTGAAGTTTAGATGGAGTTGCATCACAGCAAGACATTCACCTGTATCAGAGGCCCAGATCCAGCACATTTTTTTCTGCTAGAGCTTTCTTTACACTTCTCTCAAACTCTATTCAATATCAAGAACTATCCTAGAGAGTTCTAATTATCCAGGAGCAGCATAAGCAGACCCTTTCTTTCCTTTATAGCAATTTCTTATTTCCATTCTTCTGTTTACACAGCATACCAAGAAGAACAAGAAAAGCTATCACAGGTACTTCAATCAGAAAAGGAAAGTCCAGGAGGGTGTACTTCCCCCACTGCATGATACAGGCAAGCTGGTAACAACAGACAAGGAGAAGGCTGAGGTACTTAAAGTTTGGCTCCTTAGTGGTGGGGCACTGGCAATACTGATCTCTCTCACTCTGTCAGGTACCACCACATGCTCAGAATAAGCCATAATACAGAAATGACAACTACTGGTACGGGACAATGAAACAGAGCATGATTTACTGTCACATCATTCAAGGAGAAATACTTTATGTAGAGAAACTGAAGACTCAAATTTAAATTGAGTCATTCCATAATCAAAACAGGAATGAGAGAAGAGAGAATAGAGAGAAGAGAGAATAAGGGGAAAAAATGAAATTAAAAGGTAGGAGAGACCTCTGCTTAAAGAGAAAAATGCAAAATACGGCAGAGCTAAGCAGAATTGCCACAGCTAAGGATCTTTCACACAAATAAGGTAAGGAAAAAGAAAAGCCCTTCTTGTTAAGATATTTTGAGCTATTTCAAAGAATATTTCTGCACCTGAAAACAACAAATATCCACTTCTCATAGAGACAGAAAAGGTTATTAATATACTGTGAAGTACAGTTCATCTGCATGTATATACCATGCCTCTATTCACTAATTTGCTTGGTGTAGTTAAGCAGTCTTTCACTGAGGGAGGTGAAGATTTACTGGTATTGGTGATGTAATATTCAAAAGACAGAGCAGCATCTTATTTTTTCGATTATCTGTGGTAGAATAAAAAATATAAATAACGCAGAGACATGGCACACTGCTACAAGGCACAAAATGGTATGGGGTGATACAGATGTGCTGAGCATTGTTACTCAGCAAAGCAAACAAAATATGTATAGGCAATTGTATGCTTTCTGGTAGAGTGGTGCACTCATCTCTATTGCAGACAGTTGTAGTCCTTTGCTTCCTCTCCATTCACTCAGAAATCAGTTGAGTGGAGGGTGGCAACTTAGACCTTCAAGTGAGTGGAACTGGAATAAGAGGAGAGTTCTGGTACTTCAGTGTAGTATGATTGTTAACTTTATTTGTGAGAAGCACCTCACAGAACAACACTTAACATTAGTGTGTACACTGAATACTGCAATATATTATTAGACCAGAGCTAGCTTTAAATTTGCTATCTGGGTGCTAGAAACAATGCTGTCATTTTGTTAGAGAGATCTGGAGGAGTTACTTTATTTTCCTCTAAAGAGACAGAGCCCAAGATGTGCAGAAAGAGATCAAGAGGCTGAAAGTCTATTCAAATATTAAGCAAGCAGGTCCTTTTCATAAATAGGGAAATTATTAACATGCCTAAGACATACAATTGACAAATATATGATTATTTCCATTACAGTAGCATCTAAAGAGGCCTCCAGCTGAGATAAGGACTCCCAGCTGTGCTAAACACTATGAAGGCACACAGCAAAAGACAGGACCCCTTCAGAAATGCTTGCAACATACTGTGCAACTGTTCTGACAGTTCTGCTTGTCAGTAATGCTGCACTTGAAGAACTGTATTTCACACCTGTGTTTTTGAGCAATGACTTAAGGATTTCATGTAAAAATACTGGCTTGCAAATCCGATGCTATATTATACCTGACAGATTCCCAGTAACTGAATTTTGACAGTGCATTCGTTAAACACAAGAAAAGTCTAAAATTGCTGTATTTCCTTAATGTAGTATTAAATACTGTAACAGTAATTCAAGTGCTAGTTACCCTATTTTGCTTTACACGCTTGTATGTTAGTCTCCTATAATAAACCATGTGATGATGCAAACATCTAAAATATTTCCCTTGGTGTTCAGTATTTTATTACAGAGATGCCAATTATGTTCAAGTGGCAGCCTGAACAAGCCTGAACAGTCACCTATTACATGAATTATTCCATCGATTCCTATACTACAGAGGGTTATGCTTTCATATATCACATTGAATAGGATTTGTTTTCAGAGACACTGGGGGTAAACTACTGGTGAAAGTGCTTTCACAGGTTATAGGCACCAGCACTGTGCTCACCCTTTCCCAGGGTTTGCATAATAGACCTTCCACTCCACCCCAACCCCCCCTTTGTCTTTTTCTTTTAAAACAAACTTAGCTATGACAATAAAAAAAGAGAACAAATTACAGATATACAGTAATATAATGCACTCAACACTATTTAACATGACAGAGTTAAAAGAGCTTGCAAATAACCTAGGATGAACAGCAGGTTATCCCCTGAAAATACTTAGTTCATGGGGCACTCAATAAATGAAAGCACAGAGTTCTTGCAGATGAACACAATGCATGACCTAGGGATATACAACATGTGGAAATCAGAGTAATGCTCTGGGGATTAAATGCTCTACCTTTAGAAAGAAAACTTTCAGAACTGTCTCATTAAGGTGAGATGCAACATTTCTAAACTGCGGGTAAGTGTCACAGTCAAAGCAACATGAAAAATATGAACCACTATTAAACCATGAAAATAATCAATCACCTACAAGACATTTGTTCTTATAACACTTTAATTTATCATTCAGAAATGTCATGGTACTACTTCTAACACTGCAGCTGCTGTCCACTGCTTCTTTGGAACAAACATGAATCCCAGAGCTGCAGGTCATAAAAGCAGGAAAGAAGCCCAAGTAGACAGGCGTGCTGGGGACATATAATCACACCTTTCCTACCATTAAAATCATTTAAGCAACTGGTAGCCTTCAAGGGAAGAAAACAGCATTTATCCTGGGCTGCCCATAACTTTCAAATTGGGAAGTTTCTCTTCCTGATAGAGTATGACAGAATCTACCTTCAAAGAGATCTACCAGAGTAACATCTCCTCTTCCTTAGAGATGAATCTCCATCTGTCAACTGTAACGTCAATATCATCTTGACCTGTTAGTAGCAGTAAAATGGATCCACAGGCCACTCTTTGTAGGTCTTTACATTAGCACCTTGTGCAATTGATTCCTATCTGAAACGTGAGGCAACTTTCGCTCCACCTAAGTAAACTACAGATTATATGTCAAAGAGATTAGACTAACTTCAAACACTTGATGTCCCTCCATAGCAAAATTCCAAGGAAAAAACAGAAAGATAAATACCACAGAGCTCGCTGGAAGGATGGTATCAAGAATATGAAGTCCCTGTATGAGCCGCCTTCTGCCAATTTAGTGGAGACACAGCTTTTGAGTTAAAACTGGGATCATATTGCAATAAGTAAGAGTCATGAGAATGGTGCAGGATTGTGGACAGCATTTTTATTTTCTACTCAGGAGAGTTGCACATTATGTCTGTAGCCTGCAAGCCTGATGGATAGGAAACAATAACTTATTCATTGCCTTTTTTTTCCCCTGATCAGACTGTCAGACTTCACTAGAACAACATATTTAGCTTTAAAATAACATATTGAAGGAAAAAAAAAACAACAAAGCATGCTTTGAAGGGACTTAAACTACAGAGGCGAAGGTTACTACTGAATATCAAATATTACCAAAGTTTTCTCCAGTGTTTCCTTTGCAGATTTCCTCTGTATTTGCTTATACTACACTATCCTCAGAACTCTCATATGTGCTCTATGGTCACTTAACAGCTTCTTATTTTCAGTCTTAATCTTCCTCTTGTATAAAAAAAAAAAAAAGCAATGTCATGTCCATCCAGTTTCCTTCTCTGTTTCTCAAGCTAAACTTTTTACTTTGTCTTCTCAACATCAGTATCTACTTCGCTTTTCCTTACTGAGTTAATCTCTAAGTCTAACAGGTGCTTCCCCGCTGTTTCTTCACAATTTATTGCTTCATCTCCACTAGCTATTCTGCCACAAATTATTTTCTGCCTGTCTTTTTCCTCACAGCTTTATTCTGCCTTAGCCCATTGCACCAATAATTTTACTGGTACTTCTTTCGTCTAGAAATGCCTTTGAGCTTGGTCGGTGCCTGCAAGGCCAGCATTCACAGCAGGGAAACATTTTGTCCCACAGAATAGAGGCCAGTGTTGCTCAGGATTGCCTTGTAACAGCTCATCTAGTGCACGCAAGAGATCTAAGGAATGTTTATCTGCTTACTATTTTAATTCTCTGAAAGTCATAAATGGAACACAAAAGTTTGTGAGATCTTTTCAAGAGAGATCACAAACTCTGGATGTTACCACAAATACGTCGGTCACAACTGTGCCAGGAGAGCTGATAAACACACCCATACAGACTCCACAGGACCAAGATGCTATCACATACTCCTGTTTCATGTTATGTGGCAATTATTCTTTGTTTTACTGATAATCATTGTAAACTACAGTATGACAGACTAAGTACTGAGATAAAAGTTCAGGTAGTGAAATGCCAACTATGCTTTATTCAGATTATTTCCTACACCTGGTAAAGCCCAAGCTCTGTTGTGCATACTTCAGACACAGTCTTGTGCTGGAAGGGCTACAATGGGCAGCATGCAGAAACTAGCAGTTATAGGAAATTTGCTTCTCCAAAGAATATCTACTGTGATTAAGTAAACCACTTAAAATCAATCTTTTGCAAGAAGTCACCAAGAGCTAAATAGCTAAAATACCTTTGGCTGCAGAGGAAAATAGGTATGTAAAGAACTTGAAACTGTATTTAACTGTAGTCTGAAAATTAGCGGATCTAATGCAAAGAAATACTGAGAACCTATAAGCTCAGTGAAAGTCAACAAAAAGCAGTGTTTCACTTTAAAAAAAATAACAGTATTTCATACTGGTCAGACAAGCTGCCAACAATTGGTAGGTACTTCTGCCTTTAAACTCTCATGTGAATTTGCAATCTGTAAAACTAGAACTTTGTCATGACTTTAAACTATAGGCTAATTTGAAGATAAAATCAGCATTTATAAACTACTCAGATACTGTATTGAGGAGCATCATAGAGATACCCATGGGATTATTAACAGTTTTTCTTCATAGCATATACATTCATTAATAAATAACCAAGCACTGTTCACCTTGTGTATCAGCAGAAAAAAAGGTCCTTTGGGAGGTGTGATAAAAGACTGACTCATATCAAATAGGCACAAGAGGGCCATATTACACTAGCCAGGATAGTTTCTTCTTACAAAAAGTTGCAAAATTGGGATAAAAATGTATGGAAATAATATTCACTTCTGGGAAAAACAAATCTTTTGAACTGCAGTTCTTGACTTGCTCTAATTTGGACCTTCTTGCTTCAACTTTGTGTATGAAGAGACCCCCGGGGAACTTGATGATGGCTTAGTTTGTTCTGAAGATATAATGAAACATTAAAAAAAAAAGTGTAGTAACATTGCTTTCTTGCCCTCTAATTAAGAGGTTGTGCTAACTAAAGAATTCTTTTAAAGATAGCATGTAGTCCTATTGTGGATATAGCAGAGACTTTCTATAAACTATGCCCCTAAAAATCCGTAAAAATATTTATTCTGCATGCAAGAGGAAAAAAAAGGAACAGAAATACAGCTATCATATAGTCAAATGTTGTAACACAATTCAGTGCTTATTGAAGAAAAATTCTTTCAAACTTCTGTAATTACAGCAGACTTCAACAATGAAGATACTAATTTATGTTTTAGATATATAACAATACATCAATTAAAAAAAGGAGGAATTATAAAGAAAGAACAACTCAGCCTCACATAATAGTTTTTGATGAGTGACTGAGTCACGCAACTAAGCATATGATCTATGATTATAGAAAGTACTGGGCTAGATTTTTTTGAAATATTCATCCACAAAACATACCTAGAATAAATCCAGATGCCTCCAGAAGCCTGAAATACAGTTAAATGTTACTAAGAGGGAATTGAGATTATCTTTTTTCCCCCACATATGACTTACAGACAAGCACAAAACACATGGCTGCAAAGTTGTATATCCGACACTTCCATTACTGAAAGTCATGTTAAAAGTCAAACTTTCTCCCACAGCTCAGGAGTGAAATATTCACATAAATGTAGAAGATCAACATCTGTAATCAGGAAGCACCTTTGCATAACAGGAATTCAACATGCACAGAAACAGTGTGATGTGAACCAGCTACCTTCAGAAATGCAGACACCTGTGCCTAGGTTCAATCAGCATGTTGGCTTACACAAATTAACCAGGAGTGGTGTGGCATAGCAATTATATAGCAAATCCCACACACTCTCTGCAGAACATATTTGTTTTGCTGAAAATGCTATTAAAGTCATTGTTCATTAACACAAAGAGACAGCTTCCTTGACAATCATCTTAATAATTACTTGAGAGTAATACAAAAAGGCAGGACTTCTCAAGTAGTTCATTCAAGAATACCTGCATGGGATGCCTGCAGGAGGAATGTTTGGAGTTGGTGAGATAAAAGTGTTTTACTTACCGTAAGCGGATTTGATGCAAATAAAAACAGAGCTCCATTTGCAGAGAGCTCTGAGTTCTGTTTGTTGGGGTTAATAACATATCCAGGGCATCTAAGAAAACTTACAGGTGCTGTACATTAGTATTTTAAGGATTAGAGAATTTAATAGAGCATACAGATGCTATGCTATTATTAGTACACAGTATATAGCTATTTACTATGCATTAGTAATTATTTTTTTTTTTAGGATTGTATCTTCTGGTTTCATATTCACTTATATATATCTACAGAGGTTACCTTTGTCATATAAAACTGATTTAGAGAGAAACTGGCTTTTCCAAATGATCAGCTATATGGCAAGAATACAACTTCTTCAATTATTTCTCTCCTCCTGAAAAGCTGAGGGAGCTAATGAAAGCAGGAACTCACTTACATCTTCTCCCAAAAAAAACATCAGAAGCAAAGAGTCAAGAACAGTTCACAGGAAGTCGCAGTTCAAAATTTGTGTGTCTAAAATGTTCTTAATAGAAAGGATTTCATTATTATTTTTTTTTAATAAAGAGAAAGTTGTTCTTTGAATTATGCACCGTGAAACTTCCTCAATGTCTGTTTCAAAAATGACAAACCAAACAAGTTTCTTCACTGTCAGAGCTACAGTTGTAGACCCCACAGAAAACAAGTCTCCAGAGTATCCAAGAACCTACACAAAATCCTCCACTCTCCATTAGCCAGTTTGAATGTGGCACTTCCTTCCCCTCCTTTTAAGCTCAGCTTTTTTATACATGTTGGCAAAAATAAAAGCTTGAAGACTGCCTCCTTCACTGCCTAGCCCTCTACTCCCAACTGCATTACCATGACAAAAAAAAAAGAGCCCTTATGATTCCTCCTACATAGAGGTACAGGAAGAAAAACTTGTAAATTAGCAGTGACATCATTTGCTAGAAAGTGATTCACTCTTCATGAAACAGCAAGGAAAATTAAATTTACTCCCAGCCACCCCAAAGCTTTCAGTGAATCAATGCATGGCAAAAATGATAGTAGGAAACGTAAATCCTTTTGCTATTTTAGAAAGACAAGTATTGTGTAATGAGCTAGAGTGCATAGAGCAAAATTACCATATACTGTCACTGAAATATATTTCCCCTGTGGTTTTGCCAAAAAAGGTATGAAAGTGGGATACAAAACAAAGCAAGTGCTGTTATAGGCAGCAAGTGGATTAGTACACATCATCAGCAATGTGACCAGTTTACAAAACAGCGAGCGACAGCACCAAAAGACAAGGCCTTTGGTATTCCTCTGAAGCCACCCTACTCTCAAAGCATAGCCACACCTGAATATATTGTAATATTTCCATAGATTGCCTACAACATGCTGAAGAAACTAAGAAAATTTTAATACATGAAGGATAAAGGTTCCATACATCTCTTTGGACTCTGCCAGGCCCTTGAGGAAAGAAAAACAAACAACAATGAATGAAATTGTCTAGTTTATCTACAGATTTCTTCAACCATAAACTGCTATTTCTGTCAGTCAATATTTAGGGGTGCCTATGATGAGCAGATCTTTGCAGGCAAATGTATAGGATCTTTCCTTGACACATTCCATAACTGATTGAATTGCACGACTTTCAGGCTGGTGCCTTTTTCTGTCCATGGGTCAAAGCACTGCAATCTCAAAATAAATTAGGCATGAGAACCACACAACAGGAGATAACCGCTCTAAAAAGTGGTCATTTATGAAGATAAATTTAACTTCAGCGAGAGTTACCACATGCTGAAACAGGTGATATTTATCTAGTTTGGGAGAGAAGACAAGCCTGAAGTTCCATTTCTGTACTAAAGAGAAAGGAAAAAAGACTTAAATGGCTGTAGATAAAGTAGCCTACAGCCTTCCTCCTAGCTCATAATAGTGTATAAATCATCATGACGTACAGAGCCTATACACAAAAGAACACATCAGAGTAGTCTCCGCCATCAGTACCTGAGCAACAAAGTCAAATTCTATGATCCCACCAAGCTATTAAGCTGACATTGTTCAAAAAGTTTCCAGAACTTAGAATTCTAATAAATCTGGGCACTGTTTCAAGCAAGCTGGACTTTAAATACAGTTTTGCCTCAAAAATCAAATGAATTTTATTCTTTCATGCAATTCTGATGGAAAAAACACAGCTGTACTGACAGTTCCTGCCATGATTCAATGTCCTTTTTGGAGCACCTCATGGACAAGCTGGCAGAAAGCCCAAGCACTGTAAGAAAATAAATGAAATGTATCTTCCTGTTTCCATCCAATTCTGAAAATGGCACTTGTACTGCAGCAAGCGATAAGTCAACCCTTACTCCTACACTTCTTTTAATCAAGAACCAATTTTAACAACGTAGGGTTTATGAAATAATTGCTTCAGCACAATCTTGTACAAAATTTTAAGCTTCAGCAGAAAAATGAAATCAAAGCTCTATTTAAATACACGTTTAAGTAAAAGAAGCCTAAAACCTACTGAAATTAACCTGAGATTAACTATTCAAACTAAGCCTCTTGTCGTGCTCGAAGCAGAAGTGCTTTGCTCTTCACCCACACTAGTAAATCTGTGCAGAATAGCTCCATTCCTATAGCATATCCTGGGAATGTAAGCTTCTAAGTGCTCAATCTGCTACACTGCACCATGCCCTACCCAGTGCAGGATTGCTGCACTGTACTTTTAAAGGTTTTTCTGAGTTCATACTCAGGCAAGAATCTCTTTATTTCAATCAGACAAAAAAATTGCTACAAAAAAAAAAAGCTTATGTTTGTTCACATCATTTTTAGAAGTTATAATAATGGTTATTCGTTAGCATGTCATAATATTTATTCAATTGTACTAAAAAGTAAACCCAATGAATAATTTTGAAGCATTCCCATAACACTCATTTTACTATTATAAACAAGTATAGCCTTCCTGATCAATAACAGATAAAAGGAGAAGTAAACCAATTAGTGTCTCTTCTAAAAAATAACTTCCCTCACAGTATACCTTTCTCTCTACCCTCAGAGAAAAGCAGAAATACTATTTCTGTGTCACACTGCTATTATGGACCTATGGACTTTTTTTTTTTTTTTTTTTTTTTAAAAACTGGTGTTACCAGGGTGCAGTGAACCACTAAACCTAGACTTAGGGTTTGGGAAGTTCTTAGGGTTTTGTTTTGTTTTATTACACCTTTCATAGCTCAACGTTAAAACCAACAGAAAACAAAACCTGTCCTAGAGGATGTAGCACTTTTAAAGTGCTCAGAAAGATTGTTCAAATTAAATAACAACAGGTTGGAAAAATGCACGGATGGTATCCTTTGATTAGTTAACTTCTATGCTAATATAATAGCTCACAACAGGGCTCCTAGGCAGTACAATGGACCTATTTAAACATAATAGTTCAACAAAACAAAAGGAAGTAGGCATATAATAGCACACACTGCCATATACCTTTCCATACCCTACATTAAGCAGAAGATAAAATCCTTAACACTGTTTATTCAGATGAAAATAATTTGTTTTGTAGAGGACTGGTTGAATGGCTCCACAGGTTTCTTGTCACTCTCCCGCTTTACATCTGTTCTTGTAACCCTCTCCAGAAATGTCAAAATTGTCAAAAACAACTTTTACAGACTCCCCTTCCAAAACATCTCCACTCCTGGCTAGTTAGGCTGCCTGCTCCGCTCTGCGTATCAACAAATCCTCCATCTTGCATCTCAAGGAACCTTCTCTGAACAGTTCCTGCTGTGCCCTGCCTCAGCCTGGGACCCCCATACAGATCCCACCAATGGTGGGGGAGAGAAGAAGAGTGAAGTGGCAGCTCACTTATACATTACAGAATGAGAAATAATTCAAATTTTCATTTTGCTTCATGATCATGTGCAGTTTTACTTTTTGTCTTCATCAGTTGCAGAAAAGTCACAGCTTCATGATCATTGTGCTTGCTTCATCAGTCCCTCATTATTAGAACATACCACAATATACCTATTATTCTGATGTTTACCATTAATTTCTGATTACAAGTCTTAAGTGTAACTTAAGTGTCAGGCCCTGTGCAGAAATAACAAAGCCAGAGGCAGGATAACCAAAGGGAAATTCATCAGGAGATTCCACAGTACGGCAAATCACCTTTTCAAAAAGGGCTTTATTTCAGGATTCTGGCTCAGCTCAAATTGAAAAAAACGCCAATTAAAAATAAACAGGAAAAAAAGCAATACAAACTACAATAACAACAAGTAGGCTGTTCCTTCCAGAGTCATTTTATAAGCAAGATACTTGATAAACACAAATCGCAACATCTGGGCAGCCCGTTCCCATGTTTGATCAGCCTCTCCACTAAGAAATTTTTCTTGATCTAAACCCCCCACAGGTTCAATTTGAGGCTGTTAGTGTGGTAGAATTATTAATTAGCAGTTACAAAAATCAGACACTACGTCAGAGGTTTATTTTATACTAAAAAATGAAATAGAACAAAGGAAACGGTCACCATCAGATCAATACTCAACTTCAGATTTGGACACAATTCAAAAGCACACACCTACAAAACTATATAGTCAATCACCATGATAAAGAGTTATTTGTATCATCCTAGCATTGAACACAGTGAAGGTATCTGAAAGTTTCATGAGCAGAACACTCGTGTAAATGTCTATTTAAGCCAAAAATACTAGTGTGTAAAATGATACAGATGATATCACTAGAAGGCTCAGTGTCTTCACACTCAGTAAACAACACAGCAACTACAGCTTTCCTATATTTCAGAAATTATACACCCTATTACTTATACTAACACTATCCTGTCTTAGTACATCTAAGTAGCGGTTAACTTCTTTTAAATAACAAATGGAATGTTGGGCACAGTCAACTATGATTCCCTGAGCTGCCTCTGAAGTTACATCCTAAAACCCAGCCAGCTGG
Organism: Perdix hodgsoniae; assembly: GCA_035772895.1. Taxonomy (NCBI): domain Eukaryota; kingdom Metazoa; phylum Chordata; class Aves; order Galliformes; family Phasianidae; genus Perdix; species Perdix hodgsoniae. The sequence goes on from JAPSGF010000007.1 coordinate 18,395,720, forward strand.
CACTTTTTCGTTTAAGGGTATCTCTCAACTACATAAAAACAAAGTCTGGCAACTGCTACTTGGAAGTGCTAAATCATCCCAGGATCGTATGAAATATAAACTCAAGTTTGGCTTACAGATACATTTTAAAAATGCATACTGAACAGGAGTTCAAAGTGTATATTCAAGATTACAAAAATGTTTAAGTTGTAATAGGATTGTCTTCTTTCTATTAAACTACCTTCCTGATGATCCCCAGACTACCTGAATCAGATCGTGCACTACAGTCTTAATATTTTTATTATCCACTTGGCATACAATTACAGCTGTTCCAATGCTAAGTCAACTTAGCACACAGGCAAAGTCAGTGCAGGGGCACAGAATATGTGCAGTGTTTCTTAAGTAAGTTTGATAATCGCCTCCTTACCACAATACGACTATTTTCATTTTTGACTAAGGAATGCCTTTAAAAATCCATTATGAACAGGCTGTTTTGCTCAAAAAGAAAGTATCAGATCAAGTAAGCTTGTCCATTCCAAAATTTAAGAAACTACAACCTATGCAAATCCACACAATAATAATCATTTGTGCCCCTATATGCTATTTAGGAGAAAGTCTTTAAAAACAGTCACAATATCAATGGAGAAATTAGGGAGACAGAAGTGGTCTGATCAAATGAAAAATGTACAGGACTCTGTACAACTGATGTCAAAGCAAAAAAAAACAGCTGTCCTTTCACAAGGAGGAAAATAAACATGGCTTCCCAGCACGCTTGCTGGCAACAGACAACACAAGCTTCCATCAATAACAATAACATATCCCAAAGAAGGAGGACACATCTTACCCAATATAACATTTTCCATTGACAGTGGTAATACATCATTTTATTTGTTATGCTGACTGTTCCTGCATCGTTTAAGCTACAGGGAGCAGAGGTAAGACAAATCCCCACTTTAAAAATATTGCCCCAGTTTTCAAGTAATCACAAGAGAGTCTATTTCAATAGACTAATTAAGATAAGTTGAAAGATCCTAAGGTCCAATTTTGCTAAAAAACTAAAAGGAATATTTTGGTTTTTTTTAATAAAATGAAAATTGCTTCAGTGTTCTGATCTTTTCTATTCCATTTCTTACTGATGAACAAATGAGTGGGTTGATATTCAGTATGTTCTTTGCTAGTCTATTCTGTCCTCAATCTGTACACAGTTCCTGTTCATCCAGAAGAAAAATGCATCAGACAGGAAAAGCAAAAGCAAAACAAAAAAAATGACAGGCATCTGTAAATGACTGCTTCCAAGTTCAGTACCACGTGGCACTATTAACCAATTCCATTTAATAGAAAGAAACTCTTTTCTGCTTAAGATATCATTCTATTTCCAGTATCATCCTTTTGTTTTCAAGGCTGGACTTACTTTTTGCTTCTGCAAAGGGTCCTATAACTGGCAGTAAAACTTCTGGATCTTACTCATGGCCCCATATTCTGCTATTTGAGGGCCTGCGCAAAGTTGTGATCTCCTTTACATGTAATTGCCTTGGATAAACTAAATATTAATCTATGGGAGGATCATCCTACTGATTTCTTATAACTCAACAGGAGTTCGTGCCCACACAATATATTCGATCATTTTATCTTCTTTCAGAAGGCTTCTCCAAAGTCACTACATGCTAGAACCACTGCTTTAAATAGAGATCTTTCCATATGTGCAAATGGATGGTTTGTATAAAAGTACACATCAATAAACAATGCTTAGAAATGCACACAAAGGCTTACAGTTCCCATAGAAAACACTAATGTGGCCATACACTGAAGACAACTTCCTTTATGTACTTTTTATATGAACACCCAAATCATACATATTAAATACACGTATGTTCTTTGCTCTGTAAATGGTATTTCCCTCCCATTTCCCCCTACACCTAAACAGTAGCTAGTAAAATATGTTATCTTCACTGATTTGCAAAAGCTATTTTTCCCAGCTTGGTTCTTAAGCTGCACACTGCGCCCTGTAGAAAAATGTTTAGCCTGATTTACAAAATCTATTTCTCTCCTTGGGCCTTTAAGCTGCTGTTGCAGATGTGATAAAGGTATTCTCAAAATCTCATTGTTTCTGGGCCCCTTGTCACCTGCTTTTACTTTTCTTCTACTTTCTTTCCATCTTTTTTTTTTTTTTTGTGGACACACAGTAGTTGTCCAACAGAGCTGATTCTGCATAATATGAGACATTTTAACATGACATCTAACCCACCGCCATGAGCTAGTAAGTCACCTCCAAGTCACACACTTTGGCCAAGAAGTAAATTTGATCAGAAAGCACCTTAAGAAAACTAGACAAATATCAGCTTACCACTTTTTTAAAAATATAAGGAGAATTTGAAAAGATATTTGCTTACTTTTAATTCTGTATTACAGAAATAGGAAGTCTTTTGAGTTGGAAGAGACAGCCTTAAAGGCTGTCTAGTCCAAATCCCCTGCAATGAACAGGAACACCTACAACTAGATCAGGTTGCTCAGAGTCACATCCAGCCTGATATTGAATGTTCCCAAGGACAGGGCATCCACCACCTCTCCAGGCAACCATTCGAGTGCTAGATTGGATATAAGTCTTCCTTACAGTCTGAAAGCTTTCAGTCTCGTGGGAGCTGTCCCTACCTATAGCAGGAGGGTTCAAATTAGATGATCTTAAAAATCCCTTCCAACCTAAATCATTCTATGAGTCTATGAAACCATTTCCCTTTGTCTTATCACAAGTCCTGTTAAAAAAATCTGTCCCCTTCATTCTTACAGTCCACCTTGAGATACTGATAGACCATTATCAGGTTTCCCTGGAGCCTTCTCTTCCCCAGACAGAACAGCCCCAACTCTCTCAGCCTGTCATTGCAGGGGAAGTGTTCCATCCCTTTTGTCACTTTTGTGGCTCTCCTCTGTATGCTTTCCAACAGGTCCATGTCTCTTGTGTACTGAGGACTACACATCCAGATGCAAACATCCAGGTGAATCCTCAACAGTACAGAGCAGAGGGGCAGGATCACCTCCCTCAACCTACTGCCACATTTTTTTGTATGCAGCCCACGGTACAGTTGGGTTTCTGGGCTGCAAGGGCAGACTGCTGGAACCACATCCAGCTTGCCATCCACCAGTACCCTTAAGTCTTTTCCTGAAGGGCTGTATTCTAACTCTATCCTTTTGTCCTCCAGCTTGTATTGATAGTGGGAGTCACCACAACCCAGGTGCAAGACCTTGCACTTGAGTATGTTGAACATCATGAGGTTCACCCGCGCCCACTGCTCAGGCCTGTCTAGGTCTCTCTGAATGGCATCCCATCCCTCAGGCACACTGATTGCACCCCACAGGATGTCTGCAGTGTCATCCATAAACTTGTTAAGGGTGCACTAAATCCATACTTACTCCTGAGTGACACTGCCACCAGTCACCATCTGGACATTGAGCTATTGACCATCACTCTCTGGGTATGATCTCACAACCAGTTGCTCATCCATTAAACAGTACACCTGTCAAATCCATATTTTTCCAATCAGGACAAAAGGATGTTGTGGAGGACTGTGTCAAAGGCCTTACAGAGTTCCAGACTGATCACATCAGTGGCTCTTTCCCTCATCCACTAATGCAGTTACACCATCATAAAAAGGCCACTACACTGGTTAGGCAAGACCTGTCTTAGGTGAAGCCACACTAGTTATCCTGTATCACCTCCCATTCTTCCATGTGCCTTAGCATAGCTTACATGAGGATCTGCTCCATGACCTTCTCAGAGTCATCCCTTCTCTACCCTTCTTAAAAATGAGTGCAACATTGCTTTTCCACTCACCAGGGACTTAGCTGCTATGCCTTTTCAAGTATCACTAAGAGAGGAAAAAAAATAAATAAATGCAATGCTTCATGAATTTGCACATCATAGAATCATCTAAGTTGGAAAAGACCTTCAAGATCACCAAGTCCAACCAGCAACCTGGACTACTAAGTCCAAGTCTATTTTCACAACTAAAATTCTTCCCCTCTCAGCACTTCCTATATCTATCAAGAAGATCTTTGTGAAAGTCCAAACACACTTGAATTTAATCCTCCCACGGCATGTTGGGTTTTTTTGTTGTTTTTTGTTTTGTTTTGTTTTCCCTTAAGCAGCTTTATCTTATGTGATTCTATCAGTTTCCTTTGGAGAAAAATGTCATACAGATTCAAAAAGTCTACCACTGTCATGAGCAACTATTACAGTGTTTCCCGTAACTCCTGTAAATTGCAGCTGAGGTGTCTGTGACCTGGAAGCTCACAATGCTAAAGAAACCAAGAGTGCAGTACATAACAAACAACAATTTCAACAACTTCTAAATTCCTGAAAAAAAAAAAAAATGACCAATAATCCTCAAATGAACTAATTTATGTTCAAAATGATAAACTGTTGCATTCAACAGTAAATTAGAAAGCTTTCTTAGAGATTAAATTTTGAGTTCAATCAGATTTACATATATTTAAATATAATCCAATTTAGATTTACGTACTCACAATCATTCTCTTCTCTTAACCTATAATTGCTCTTTAATAGTCTGCTGTTCATTGCCTTGAATTACAAACCCAGTGTTATACAGTTTGCATCATCCCAGTGGTCACATGCCCCTGTTGCTTCTCCTCTGCTCTGACCTGGTGATCAGGGGAGTGTGTTGGCACCGAGGGAGATGAACCCACTTTGTCATGAAAGCGACTGCCTTACAAATAACAGAGCTCATGATGTGGTACTTCAAAGTGAATGCTAAAACCATTAAAAAAAAACAAGCTATGGCTCTATTGAGCAATTCATGATGGATTTATTTTTTAATACTACATTCTAGGCTTACAGCTCTCTCCTGCTATGTCAAAAACTCCAGTGCTCAAGATACTTTGCCATTTAAGAAAAATAGTGCTCAAGTATTAACGTGGGGCAAATCTATACAGCTGCAGAAGACTAACTAGCTGCATAAGTCAGTTTAACTGCACTGCACAGTGGCTGTAGTTCTTTAAAACCCACACAAGATGGTATCATCTATGAACTGGGCTTGTCTAACCCATCTCAATGGAGGCAATGACCATATGCATCTCATGTCTCAGACTTACGAGCACTTTCAACATCACAGCATTTTATGGTTTCCTTTGAAAGAAATACACACAGCTCCTCCATTTCAATCATGCTTCATTAAAAAAAATAAATAGAACAAAACCAAACAAATCCATCAGTATTTTCACAGAAAGACTCTTCTCAAAAACATTAAAGATGCCTGTGAACAGAGCACGCTTATTTGCGTAAAGCTTATTTGCCCTTTGTTTTTTGGTGGTTTTTTTTTTTTTTTTGGAAGAAAAACATGATCCTATTGAACGTATTTTGGATTTGCTTATGTTATGTTAATTATTCATGTAATTTACACCCATGAAATTCATCGGTATCTGTGGTTGTGTAATGTTGAAGTAGAAGGCAGCATAAAAATGACAAATCAGAAAGCTAACAAAATAATTAGTCTCTCATAAATGTATTTCAATTAAAGTTCACTCAACACACTTTTTTTTATCTGATAGAACTATTTCCACTGTAACCTCACATGAGATAATAAATGTTAGTGTAAGTATTTTTTTTTAATATCTGCACTCATTAATATATTCTACTTGAAAGGAATATAGTAGTTCATACAGAGTTCAAATGAATATGGTATGATTTTGTAAAAAGTATCTTTTCTTTGAGTGTTGCCACTTACTGCATCACTTCAACATGAATTAAACATGAATTCATGATAAAATCATCAAAATGCAAAAACAAAGAGATGGTAGAAGGATCAAAGGCACCTTCTAGTTGCTAGAGAAACCAAAACAGTAAATGAATTTGAAGTACACAGTACTCTCACAATCTCCCAGGACAAGTGCACATGAAGTGCACAAAAAAAAACCTCATCTATGTGCTCCAGCAGCAAAAATGGAATGAACAGACATCAAATTCATTAATATTATGCTCAGACAGATCATCAGTTGTTGCATTAGCTGGTAGCACTTCTGAAAGGAGCTGCAGTAGGTAACTGTGAAGAAGTTCATACTGTATCTGTACAAGCTGAGCGGAAGAAATTCAGATTTAAGTTTTGAAAAGAGCTATTAATCAGAAACACATAATTTGCATCATTTTTGGGATCCCAGACAAAACTACATTAAAGATTTCAGATTCACAGAATGTGAATATGGAGTGCAGCCTTCTAGGCTGCATATTCAAAAACCATCAGACAAAAAATACGCATAATACAGTACTGAATTTTTTTCAGTTCTCACTCCACATTTTTGTCTGCTATGTTAGCTAGCTCAGAGAGCCTCCAAAAATGGTGGCTAAAATATTATTTTATGTAATATGGAATCTGTCCAGTCTACTTACTCATTTCTCAAAGATAACAGACAAAATAGTATATGATAATAACTTTCAGTCACAGCTGCCTTGTTGATTTGAAAAGGGAAAGGCTCCATACCCATTACTGGTTCCCTGAAAATCACATCCCTCAAGGAATAAGAATTGCCTCCTTTGTTATCTACTCCAATTTTCTGATTAGTAACAATAGTTTTCTTTTAAATAGAGGTAAGACAAGCAGCAAAGCAGTACCAGTGCAGTAGGACTTGTAACAAGGCAACCAGCAATAGAGTACTGCTCTGAGGGAACCCAAAACCCACTGGTTACCCAACATCACATCACAGAAACTCCTCTGCACATGTTAGTAAGATAGATGTTGGTATCCAACTCTGCAAAGAGTGAGGTCATCACCGGTGGGGACAGAAGGAGTGCATGCCCCTCTTGCCCTAATGCTTACAGGCAGACCTTGCTCTTAGGATGGGTTTTGTTTTCCCTCTCCTGTGCAATCCCTGACACTCAGAAGCCGGTCTTTATTTTAAAGCAGTAAGGATAAACAACATGACTTGATGACCTTCGTAGGTCCCTTCCAAATCAGAATATTATGACTATGATTATATAAGAAGTTTCAAGGCAGAGATGAACCTTCGGCAAACATTTTTGAGGTTCACCTTACCTCCTGTGCAGCATCCTTGAAGGACTGCACAGAGCTAGTCTGGCATATTCGTCATTCCGCTCTTGTCACGGCACTTGATTGAATGTTTTTTCAGGAGCCAGAGATTAAAATGAACCAGAACTAATTGGAGGTATATTTAATGAAAGCATCATCACTGTAATGAGTATACAACTGCTACACTAATGCTGAATAATGTTTAAGCTACTGAACAACTCCATATTGTTTCACCTAATGGGATTCACCGAATACCAAATAATTAATTCAGCTCTATAATTTTCCAACAACATGTGGAAATATGAAACCCACTCATAAATTAATTAATGCTCAAGTCAATAAAAAGAGACAAGTGTCTGGGACTTACCACTGTTTCTCCAGAAATAAATCAGGGTATTATCACTTACTTTGAGCCATGCAAGACTGGCTTTGGTTCTTCAAGCATTTGGTCTAGTTATTACATTGTAATCATTTGTAATATGAGTCTGGTAGACATGGGCAAACACTCAGCAGCTGAAGCTGCTCTGAAGCTTTTTCTCATCTTCAGTCACACAGATGATCCTGTTTCACAGCATCAAATCCCTCTTGTTTACATTCTCACAATCTTTCCCACCTTGCTGCATGTCCTTCTTTTAGATTTCCTGTGCTCCAGGTCAACATGTTAAATATGAAGACACCATGACACTCCCTACTACCTATTTTCCTTTTTTCTCTTTTTGCACATTTGTTGTGAATGCTGCTTACAGAGCCATGAAAGCAAACAGCCTAATGGATCAGTTTTCCAAATGCATTATTCAAGTCATTTTTTGTTTGTTTTAAGGAAGGAAATCAGCTACAGTCATAAGTCTGTATTGTGTATCTCCTCACTCCTAGAAATGCCTCTGGAATCATCCTTATTCCTAATGGCAGTCTAACTTGAATTAAATTTGGTGTAAATTGAACAAATTTTCTCCACGTGGTTAAGACCCTAATTGAGAACTGCCATGTTTTAGATATCCTCCTCAGACTTCTTTCACTCTACATAATTCACTGCTAGTATAATAGGCAGTATCTCTTCTCATGAATAACAGTAACTATTAGGACCTATGTATGGTCTTACAGATCAGTACAACTACAAGGATTGGCAAGGTTCCAAAACCAGACAGCAAGTATATATGAAAGTTGGGACATCAATATTATTCTTTACGTAGGATGAGGCAAAACCTGTAAGATTTCTCATTCAGGTAAAGCAATGCTCTGATTAGATATTCAACTATTCATAAACACACAGAAAGGAACAAGCAGCAGTCTTATATTCAGCATTTATGGTAAACAGTAGGGATTTTCCACATACAGTTTCTGACTCTGGCAGGCCTCAAAGCACAGATATACCGTTCACATCAGGTTTTCTCTTTCCTCCTTATGCATGAAACTGGTGCTGCACAAAGACTCGGTCTCAACTCTTGATGGCATTGCCTTCGCTGGCCTGTGTCAGAGGAAAGAGCACAACCTCATGTTTTCTTCAAGACAGATGATTTGTCACAGTGGGGTTGGATAGGAGAGCAGCTTACTGAAGTGCAACAGCTGCCCTCATGACATAATGTGATATTTTGTTCATTGTGAGGCCTGGGGTGCCCTGAAACGAGGTCCAGTTCCACCATTTATTCTACTCTCTCACACCATCATCCTACAACCTGTGTGTTTAGAATCTGTCCGTATTTATTCATTGCTTATGGATGTTGAACCATTTTTGATGAACGCGCTGTTAAGGTGTACACCAGACCTTGAGTAGTAAGAATCAAATACTCAGCATACTTCAGTGGTACAAAAAGATTTTTGCATCTGAGCCCCAGCATTAAAAACCTATTAAGCAGAAAGTCACTACACACATTTCAAAGTCTGAATTTATAGTCATGTTGCTTCTAACCACATAAGACAGAAAACTTGTAAGCATTTGAATTCCTCATTTAGTCTCACAAGTCCTGTGAAGAAACAAAGTGGAGACATCTGCTAGTGCTCTTTATTTCCCCCTGTACAATTTCTCAAGGAAATTCAGGAAAAAATTCAAGCTGTCATGGAAGCCTTATGGATAGTAAAGAACTGAAAGAATCCCAAAAACTGCCCTCCTCCAGCCCTTCAACACCAACAAAAAAAGCCATTCTGTTCCTATAGACATCAGCAATTTCCCTTAATTAACATACAGACCTCAAAAAGAAATCTGAAAAGTTAAAACATGTTAAATGTGGCAAAGCTGAGATAATGCAGCAATCAGCACTACATGAAAATTTAGATAAAATTTTCAACATTGTATATGAATACTGCACAAAAAACATGATTATTGCAAACTATTTTAATGAAAGAAATTCAGTGCCCAAAAAACACTAACATGTGTAAGCTCAGTTTTACTCATGTATGACCTGCATCTTATAAGAAAAGTAAGATTGGAGAGATCTCCCCTCAGATTTTAAAATATTGCTAAGGTTTTCGAATGTCAGGTAGTTTGTCACTTCTTTTTCATTTCTAACATCTCATCAGACCTAGATCACAAACAGACAAGCAGCATAATAGGTGGCAAAAAAACATCTAGAAGGTGAGATAACTCCAAAGGAGTGGAGTTGGATATGGCAGATAGCCATTAAATTGGCAAAAGAGGTGAAAATGGAAATAATCAACTCTAACCTCACCTAGAGAGCAGAAGGCATGTCAGAGCATGGTCTTTCTGACTGCCCGGGGCTGCACTGACATCACATCAAAAGGGGAGCAAATGGAAATAGCTTAGTTTTTTCCTTTATTCTTCTGAGAGATAATATACATCTTTCCAATTCCTGCCTTGTACACCAGCCATACAAATTTTGAAACAATTGTTTTGTAAGAACTCCTAAGCACCTACAGAAGAAAGAAATGAGAAGACTATCAGATGTTACTTGATGAGGTCCCTATAGAGGCCACAAGCATCTTGGATTATACAAGATTTCCTCCAAAGACAAATGCCCTGAAAACATTTACAGTACAAACGGACTATATCTGAAAAGCAAAGATTACTGCACCCACCATAAAACTGAAGATGAAGTATTCAGTAGTTTAAATGAAGGAATTTGAGGTATCTGCAAGAAAAGCAAAAGTGAGATTCCTGTCTCCATAAGATTCAAAACTATTCTAAAAATATTAATAATTCCATTGCTTATCTGTTGCTTTTTTTTCCCACATAATATTAATTGTACTAAAAGACAGAAGTATATTAATTTACTGTTTAATTAACTGTTTGAATGAAACTCTAAAAATATTGCTCTACAAGGCAAATAATTGTCCCACGGCAGTGTGTAAATTCATCCTATCTAATGAAACCTTTTTCATCTGGATCCACATATTTCCTAAACTGATGACTTATTTCCTCTCAGTCCATGATATCTATGGCAGGGATCTAGGATAGGTAATGAATGTAATATATAGTTTTGGAAAGCTGTTCCAAGGTAGAGAGGTGAAATACCTCACACACAGGGTCAGGGGTGCATGAAAGGGATTCGAGCTTCCTCATCATTGGTAATTCACAGCTCAGTCTCTTTAGAGTCAAATTCGAAATACGTGGAAATCAGTAGACATCCTTCAGCTTATCTTAATTTTTATATTCAGTCAAATTCCATGAGAAAGAAGGGCAGGCTAATTCACAACAAGAATTTGCTTTAGGAGTTTCTGATTGCTTCAGGAAAATAAATAGCCAGTGCTTGACTAATACAATTATTCATCAGATATAGAACATTACAATCCAGCTCTGCTAGCATCTTGGCACAGATCAGAATTAGCCCACACTCTCTGATGAGACACCCATCTTCTTCAAGTGCAGGGAGATTATGAACAGTCCTTCCTCCAACACAAGAATTGCCTAGAACACTGCAGTAAACACACAGCTACCAAGCTCTGTGCTTTCCTCCCAGGAGATATTACCTCTGGAGTCTGATTCATTCAAGCACACATTCACTGGGGGGGGGGGGGGGGGGAGGGTGCATGCCCATGTGTGTGGTTTCAATCTTATTAATTCTATCACAGTCATGAAATATTTACCGCAATAGAGAGGCACTGAGAAGGTCAGAGGCTTTCATTCACTTCAGCAGACTTCACAGTGCCATGCTGCACTGATTTATTTAAAATAATTTGCCTCTAACTTTTTGTTTGCTGTGGAAAAAGGAGTAATTTCATTTACCATGACAACTTCCTCAAATAAATTTGAATTCTCTCTCTACTTTCTCTCTTAATTTGCACACATGCTCTCTCCCTCTTGAGCTGCATCCCTATCCTGGGTAGACTGGAGGTATAAGGCTGGAACTATTCTGGACAGAGAGCAAGTTCTGCTTTTCACTTAAACTGCATGCCCAAAACTTCATATTTCTTGTCATTTGGTCTCTGATGCTTTGCCAATGAGGCTCTAATAAAATTGGCAGCCACGTCATGTATTTTAATGAGTTGCACAAGAAGGACACTACCTTTGCTTAAAGGAAGTGACATTCACTCCATATGAATTAAATCTCCTATATCAGGCAGTATTTTATGTCTTCACTGGCATAAATTAGAAAAGCATCATTAATTCCATGGTAATCATAACTATAATGGATAATGCAATATAAATAATTAAAGTAGGGAAGTATCTTTACTTTGTTTTAATTACAGATATCACTGGATCACTGGAATTATGTTGATTTATGTCAGGCAGTTCTGGACTTACTTTTTCCACAAAGAAGAAATAATATATATTTACAAAGATTAATAATTTAATATCCTTCCAACTAAAAGTGGTCATTTCCTGTGCCAAAATTCAGATATTAAAGACAAAACAGCAAGGACTGTATCTTTGGTACAGTGATATGAAGGTAGAAGCAAATGCATTTCATGACATCCTTTTTGACCTCTTAGCAACTAATGTGGAGAATACGTGCCTGCAGCAGATGTAAGGCATAGAAAATTTTACAAACATGATTCTGCAGTTTGGTAGAGGTAAAAAGAAGAGATTTCTAGGGAACCTGCCACATAATTTTAAAGATACATTTCCTCAGTCCCCTAAGACAGAAAGAAAATCTCCAGGCTGCTTGTACTGAGGAGACAGGGAAAAAAAAAAAAAAACAAGAAAAAAAAATTTCAGGCAATATTCCCTGTGTGATTTGCAAGTTTGAAAGGATAAAATTTAATTTCTTTTGTTCTGTCTCTTATGTATCCTACTGAATTATACTTCAGAAATTCTGTCTCTCCAAATAATCCTCACAATAACATACGGCAAATTAAAATCACATCAAGGCTGGAATAACTATTTTTTTCAGCTTTTGTTGATTTATCCATCTTACTAGTTTTATTTTGAAAGCAAATTATTAGAGCAAATTATGATTCAATACAGTGACATTCAATTTAAGGAATAAATTATTTCTTATTTTTCTTCCACTAAAATATTGTTCTCTTATACAATGTTTGCACTGGTTTGTGACCATTTTAAATAATCCAGGTAAAAAATATCTTACCATCTGAAATAACAGATAAAATATGATTTAGGAAATTTATGCTGGTGGTAAAGTACCTGAAAGAGTCAGACTATCCTGGAAGATGAACTAATCTTAATTCTTTGGAGAGGAAATAGTAAGCAACTGCACTTTAACACTATTCTTTATGACCATTCATTGTTAACGGTTCCCTGCATAAAACCACTTCCAAACAGGACCAGCATGTTACTTCAGTAAAATGATACTTCATGATTATGTAGCAACTTCATCACTACTCCTCATGTCTTTCTAGACAACCCTTTGAGAAGTCTGATTCATTCACTACTTTTACATGCCTATAGCTTTTTCTTGGAACTCTTGGGTTAATAATAATTAGAAATAATTTCTAATCATTTCTGTAGAGAATAATATGCTTGTTCCTATTGAATCTCACATAAGATTTTACATTTGCAACCACCCCTCAGTTTGCTGAAAGTAAGAGAAAGCAGCATCTACAATAGCATTATAAGATAGAAAGTAAAACAATTTTGGAAGTACATTATACATAAATCAGGAAATGAAAAAACCATTGTGCAAATTCTTTGAGGAAAAATATTTGGAATTACTACAGGAAAGAAAGACTTGTTTGTTCAATGTAGCAAAACAGGAGTTAAGGTATTGAAAAGTATCTTCATAAAGCTTAGTGAGATGTTTACATTTTTAGTAAAGTCCAAAATGTTCACTTACCAAAAATCAATAGGAATATAAATATAAAGAATTATACACAATAAAGCTGCAGTTTTGATTGCCTTAATAAATGTAGGCCTCTACAGACTTCTGTACCTGAAGGAAATCTGTTCCTTCCCAGCTGAGTATATACTGCATTTATGTTTCATTCGCCTTGATCATGATAAGGAAAATTAAACTTTCTGTTCACAAATGAAAGATTAAACCAATTGTTTGCATTTTTTGATGAAAGTATTCCTGCTATAAGTCCTACCCTTCATACAATGAAGGGTTAAAATGCATTTATCCTAGAACACTAAGCTTAATTTTTTTTCTTTTGAATTTTTTTAAACTTTCTACACTGTATGCTGAGCTATAACTTTTAATGAATTAAGTTCATTCACATTGAATTCATAATAATTGAATATAACTTTTAACAAATGCCTCTGATTGCCAATGAGACAATTATTATTTTGGATACAGTATACTCAATATGCATTTTATTTCTACACATGCAGAAACAAAGATACAGACCTGCATGGATTCATTTATTTGCAGTTACATGTGAGTAGCTCCAAAATAACAAATAGGACCTGTTTTATGTGTCAAATCAAGTTTAGGATCAAGTGCACTCTTGGAAGGTTTGTGAATGACACAAAGCTGTAGAGTGTGGTCAACAAGGGGTAGGATACCATTCAGAGGGATGTGGATAGGATGGAGCAGTGGGCCCAGGAGAGCCTCATGAGGTTCAACAAAGTCAAGTGCAAGGTATTGTACCTGGGTTGCAGCAACCCCTGCTACCAACGCAAGCTGGAATTTGAAAGGACAGAGTACAGGCCCTGCCAAAAAGGACTTGGAGGTACTGGTGGATGGCAAGCTGGACAGAAGCCAATAGTGTGCACTTGTAGCTCAGAAAACCAACCATATCTTGGGCTGCATCCAAATTAGCATGGCCAGCAGGTCAAGGAAGGTGACCCTGTTCTTCAACTCTACACTGGCAAGATCTCACCTGGAATACTGCATTCAGGTGTGGAGTCCTCAGTGCAGGCAGAGGTAGACCTGTTAACATACGTCTAGAGGAGGGCCACAAAACTTATGCAAGGGAAGCAACAACTCTGTGAGGACAACCTGAGAGAACCAAAGACTGAAAACTGCCATCAGGCATCCATGAAGCATCTAAAGGGGTGCTTATAAGACTGAATCTTCAGTAGTATCTGTTGTGATAGGACAGAAGGGAATGCTTTCAAACTGAGAGAAGGGAGATTTAAACTGGATATAAGAAAAAAAGTTTTGTTTTTGTGACAAAAAGTAGTGAAGCATTGGAACAGGCTGCCCAGAGAAATGGCAGACACCTCATCTTTGAAGACACTGAAGGCCAGGCTAGACTGGGCTCTGAACAACCTGATCTAGCTGCACACGTCCCTGTTCATGCAGGGCAGTTGGACTAGATGACCTTTAAGGGTCGATTCCAACTCAAACAACTCCCTGTTTCTATGACATTTTTAGGAAACCCGTTTAGGCAGTTACCAAAGAAAATACGTAAAATTTATGTACTATTTCTCCATTGTATCCAAGATGAATTTGATGAATTCGCCAGTAGTATGAAATTTCTGTTTCTCCATACCATTACTGTCTTTCAGTTTCTGTCTCAGCCAGTTAAATACCATGGATAAGCTATTAACGTATTTATGCTGAGTGATATGCCACTGAACCTACACTTCAAGCGTAGAATTTTTTTTTTTTTTTAGTGTTAGCTTTTTTTTTTTTTCCTTTTAAAAAGATTTGTTCATTTAAACAGAGCAGCTGGGATCTTTTCTGGGTCATCTCCAAGCTACCCTGTATTTGATTTATTTTTCTTTGAGGTCTGACTTCTAGTCTAATTTTACCTTGCATTTTCAAGCAAACTTCCTGCTGTGTGATTCCAATTTAAATCAATATCTAAACCCTATGGAATTAACTGCTTTTGCAAATGTAACCTTTTGTGACAGAATATCTGTATGCACTCTGAGGTGGATTCAATGAAAATAAAATAATATATGCAAAACTTACAGAGAGTGACTAAAAGAAAGCAAGAACAATTCAAGTCCCTTACTATCACCATGGGTTTCTACAAACAGCCTAGCTCATCTTGACTCAGAGAGGTTAGAGACAGACAATGCTTAAAGCACTGTAGTTCCAGCTAGAAAAAATAACGCAACCATGCTGTTTAGCAAGAATTCATGAGATCCTCATTTTTTGAGTGCAGAAGGCATCTCACAACAAGGAAAATCCTTCAGCTAATACATATTTTTTACAGGCTGCATTAATTAAACACTGCTACTCAAAATGTGTTGGCTTTCCTTTTGATAGCTCAATGGTCATCACCCTGTATTACAAAAAGTAATAAGCAGGTGAAACCAGTTTACCTAGAGCATTTACATTGCCCTTCCTTGGGTAGAAACAGGCATAATTAGCTCTTCATGTGAAAGTCGTGTACTAAATACCTTGGCCCCATGACTTTTCACACTGTCCATAACGATCCTTACTGAAATGATGCTAAACTGGGGACATAGGAGTTAATTGCAAGTATTAGCAAATTCTTTCTTTAGAGAATGACTTGTTAGTTTCTTTTGTTTAAAGAAAAAATTGTTCTAGAAAGGCACTTGTGAAAGTGAGGTCATCACCCATTCTGATCAGCCTGCTGGAGGGAGACTTTTCAGAGCGGCCAGCATTTCATTTTATTGCTCTGAGCATCAGACACTAAAGCAGCATTTCCAGACAGGCCAGGCACTTTCATCTAAAAAGAGCCTCTGCCCACTCAGGTGCCTGCAGTTAGACAGTCGACCACTTTGGAGGCTGCTTCTGGAACACCACAGTTTCTCCTGCTGGTGACCTCATCCCTGCCCATAGAAGTCCAATCAAAGAGACACACAATTCAAACCTCAAAAAGTTTTTCACCTTGGCTGACCTTCAGATCAGAAACACTCCTTTCCTAGCCTGAAATATGAACAAAACATTTGCAGGGCCTACTTGTGGCTTTAGGGACATCTCCTGGAAAAAGCCCTGAGCAGGGCCCCCTCCAAGGCAGTGTAATTGCAACACAACCCTAACAGGGTGAAAAGTGGAAACCTGAGTTACTGCTGCCTGAAGAGAGTGAAGTTTTTCTCTGCCAGTCTTGCAGTCCAAAATCTGCTCCGTTTGGCAGGGGAGATGGCAAGGCACTCTTATTATCACTCCCTCCAGTAAGGTAACTGGAAGGAACTAGCTATTTCCTTCACCCAGGAGGTACATTGCCATTGCCTAGTGGGGTGTAACAAGGGAAGGGAAGGATATAAGGATAGGACATGTTTACATCTGATTTTCTTTCCTCCCACACCTAAAGGAAAGGCTCAGACCAAATGATCACTGACAATATTTATGGAGAAAGAAACAAAATAAAACAAGATGCTGGCTTTTCACTTAATTACATTTTTGGTCTCAATGCCTCTTACTCTTCCAAAAAAGGAAGCCTGAGCTGCCATCTTCCTCCGGGGCACTGTTATTATTCTTTTTCAGACCAATATTTGCAGCTACCTTCCACCCAACGAAGCATCAGTTGTTTTCAGATGTACAAACGAGTTTAATAAAGGTCCCAGCAAGACTCAAATCATGGTTGACTTGTCACACCTCCAGCCCCCTAGGCTGTGTTTTGTTATTGATCTGTTTATTGTTTCTGCTGAGTGAACGCTGTCAATCCACCTATGTCAGAACCCAGCCTGCAGCATGGAACAGACACTGTTATTACTATTTAAGTGATAAATGAGATATGCATTTCAACCAACATGTTTTTCAAACAATAATTTTTTAAAAAAGCACCAGTATGTAGGAAAATCAAGTCCCTACTGTTTTGTTTCTTCCTGCAACCAGTTAATCAGTTTTACTGAGCTCCAGGTAGAAGTACTCATTTATAAAAAAAAAAAAGTTACTATTAAACTTCGGTATTTTGAGTGAACCTCTTCAGAATAAATATTATATAATTAAAAAAAAAAAAGAAAACTCAGACCAACTGAAGTCTGTGGAACTCTTACTACAGATTTCTAAGACTGCTTTTTATAAAAGCTTGGAAAAACAAAAAGGCCTAGCCTAATTTCTATTAGAGCATTGCTTGCCAGTTCTGTCCATCACACTTGGGGGCAGTGGTATCTTGAATTATACCCTTCTGCCATGCACAGACAGGAAAAGGCTTGGTCCTAACTAGTTGCAAATTCTGTCCATTCCAGAAGCGGCTGAGAAGAAACACATTTCAGCCCCTGAAATAGCTGACATGCTGCCCAGACAGCTCATCCCAAAAAACGCTAGGAAGTAATTACATGGATTTTACTTTAACCCTCAAAAAACTCTATGATGAAAACATCCGTCATCCGGCCTGGACCAGTGAGTCATGGACTGGCTTGCAGAAGTGTGAATGAGGCTGAATAGCTTCAGGGAAGCTACTCACCCATAGCTGAATAAACAGATAAAACTACAAGCCTTGCTGGAATTAATGGATTAGGAAGGGTCTGGAGATTGTTTTTGGCTTATTATTTCTTCTTTGCCCAGAAGACCTTGGACTTTCTGTGTAGGTCTGTCACCTTACTGAAAGGCTCTACGAAGCTTTGTTTTTGTTGTTATCATGAAGATGATGATGGCTAAGACATAAGAAAAAAATGAAGTTTGCTTGTATTTGAGGAATGTTCACTGACTTTGTTATGATGGAGAACAAAACTCATGGGAGAAAATTTTTAATCTCCTAAACACCATTCCCTGTGTTTAATGAGATTTAATGAGAAAGAAAAAGACAAACCATCCTTGGTATTTCAAAGGAATGTCAACCTTGGTCTACTGGAATCGATGAGAACTCTTGACATCAACCAGTGATGATTCAGACTTCAATTTCATAATTCTACAAATTACCACTACAAAGTCTGTGTTTGGTTTTGGTATGGTCCTTACCAATGCAGGTGCCCTTACTGTGAGATTTCAGAAATGGAATAGGAGAGTTAAGAAATATTCTCATTATATAGAGATCCATCTTGAAAATGTGAGAGGTAACCTCACACACAGTCTTACCCAAATTGCTAAGAGCATATTCTCATACAATTAAAATTTGGAGGACACAAATTTGTTTCCAATTCATTTCTCACAGTGGTCTGAGTTATGACTCATATAAAGAACATTTACAAGTGTTAATGAATGAGTATGTGCCCATACAGTTTCCATATGGCAATGCCAAGTCAATGCTGATAGATATATTACAATAATTAAAAAAAAAAAAAGAGAGATTTGTCAGAGACCAAGAGGAAAAAAATTAGTATAACTGCTTTTTCAACTAGCTGCTACTTCTCTTGTTTAGAAATAAACATTAATGTCAATCTAAAGCACATGAAACTTTTAGATTTATTTTTTGCTGAGATAGTAACTTCTCTTTAACATGCCTTCCAGTATCAGTTCACACTGACAAAAAACATTAGTATTTCCCTCTTTAGGGATGCACTCAAGTGAGATGACATGAAAACCTTTGTGTCAACTGATGACACCTCCTACAGCGAGAGTCTACGTCTTTGCCCAACACCAGTCTTGGCAAGCTGGAGGGGAGAGGCTTAAAGCTGGGCTGTGAAACAAGAAGGGCTTCTGCACAGGAGGAAAGGAAGTTGCCATCCGTCCTTACTGTACTCTCAAAAGGTACCTTTGCACACTAGGTAGAGCTAATCTATTGCTCAGTACTAACCACGATCATAAAGGTTGCAAATGTTTGATCCCAAGATTTAGAATTTATGGTAGTTGCACAGCTAGAAAATTCACTCCGTGCCAATTCATTCACCCCAAATCATGACCAGTGCTTCCCTCACCTTTTACACTCAAACTATACAACATTCTCAATTCTTCCATCCTGTGGGTACTCATTTTATCTTAAAATAAAACAAGATAAACTGGCTTTTATCTAGCCTTGAATTGACACGTCCATTAAAGCTTATGGTATATCATTCTTCCTGGGGGTTAAAAAGTAGCAAGTGCTCACCAGCTTAGATAAGCAAACTAAATTTGAAAGTGCTTCTTCCACTCAAATTTGACTCAATTCAGTTATTGCCAAGGCTGCTACACAACACACATGATCCTAGTAAATAAACCGAAAATGAAAGAAGAATCAATCTTAAAAATAGTTATCATTTAATGTGTCCTGTATATCTTATTTAATAGAAAAATCAGATAACAAGACACTGATAAAAACTTTTCCCCCCTCAAGCAGTTCTACTCCAGCTTTTGAAATGTATGATTCACTTTAAAACAGAAGACTTTTTTTTAAAGAGAAGAAACGAGAAGGACTACTCTGAGACAATCCCAGAAGATTGTTTATTGAGAAAGGAAAACATGAAAAATACTAACAGCTTCTGAGTGTCCTTATAGCCGTGAAAGCTGCCAATATATCTACTGGTCCTAGATATGGAATGGGGTCTGTGACCAGATTGATTGCTTTTGGACAGGAAGGATAAAAGCATTTTTAAAGCTGCAAATAGCATTCCACAAAACAAGAACAGAAAACACAGATCATAGAACACTAACAATCCCTGAGGGTCAGAAAAGTCTCGTTCCAAACAACCCTGTTTTAATAACTTTTGTTTGTGATAATGAAGAATAACTGTTCTATATATATATAGACACACCGCACTGTATTTTGGATAAGAAGCAGAACAAAACCAGTTTGCACACAGTGAAAGGAAGATGTTATAGTTTATCCAAGATCTGGCATATATGTGACCATCAGCTTCCCTGCAGCACATCCTTTGAATGTGATTGTCCTCGTACACCTCTTTTAGAGGCACTAGAAGCAAGATGAAGAGAGAACAAACAACACTGAACCAATCACAGGGCAGGTTCAGAATTTCTTGTCACATCCTGAAAGTTTTCCCCTTCATGTTTCCTTGGTATGGGGCATTTCTGCCCTAGGTTTAATAGTATCAGTCCCTTCCTACCTCTCGTTAGCTGTCTCTGGTCAAATTCTACACTAACAGTGAAAGTTTATTCTGCCAGGCCATTTGGATCCTGCATTAAAGCCAAGAAGGCAAACAAATAAACTGTACCTCTGTACCTCCCAAAACTTTCACCTGTGCTATAGAAAAACATATGTTTCTCTTAGGAATCAAAGTGGATAGTCTTCATCTGTGGTTAGTCCACTCTTGTTGGGGAACACTACATATAACCCCTGCTGCCCAACCTACACTTGTTCTCCAGCACCTCCATTTCTTGCAGCAATCTTTCACAGGCAGGAGCAGATGGAGAAAACCTGCCTGAAGACATTTCCAGAAGAAGCGAAGGAGCTTCTGGGAGGGAGGTGGAACAAAGTGACTCTCTGCTGGGAGTAACTCTCTTAAGAAAAACAATTGTGGGAATGGGAAACCTAATAGATGTGAGAAAATGAACTCATTGGTTTGGGAATTATTACCTTCAGGGAAGGGCTGGAGCAAGTTAAAGAGGAAGGGAGGGCTAGATCCAGACTCCTGTTTTCAAGGTTCGTTTCTCATACACTTCATCAGTAGTTTGGTTCACTGAGCTGCTAAAATGCATTTCTGTCTTAAAATATCCCAGAAACACTAAAGCAAAGCAGCATTACATACTGCAATAACTAGTATATCTATTTCCCTCTCACACAGTTCACAGCTAAGGATTTGCATACTTTACAAACGTATTTGTCATCAGTGATCTATTAAGCCCTCTATCTGCAGCAAGCTAATGAGAATTTTTTAAAATTATGCCAGTTAACAGCTACACAAAGAACTACAGACAGCAAGGATTATACCCTAAGGTGTATTCACATATATAACACATGTTGTTTGGATTAGACAGCACAACAGGAAAAATTTACTGAGACATTATGGCACCAAACCCAAATTATATCATTTTTTAAGAATAATCATTGAGAGGGTTAGCCTTTTCCCATAGATATAAAAAGAAAACCTTACACTAATTTTCATAAAAAAATAGGATTAGTCCCTGTGTCATTGTAATACTCAGGACAAGAAAATCACCTTGTCTATGCTTATAAATAAAAACACATGGATCTCAGTAGCCACAAAAGAACCAAAACAGAACTGAAAAGTCAAGGGACTTGTGCCAGGGCAAGTAAAGAAGGGGGGAAGCAGAGCAGGCAAACCACTGATACAGTATCAGAGAGCTGACAGCAAGATATGCATATAATGAGGCTGGAGAAAATGGCCTTTTGTCTGCCAAGTGCATGGGTAGATGAGAAAGAAAACCTCTCAAGAAAACTGTTTCTAATTCTCCCATTCTCCAAGGAGGGCTTGCTACTCCACAGCCGTGCATTACACACAGACAAAGTGGTAAATCTAAGCCAAATATGTTAGGAATAGTCAGAGGCTGGTGGAATAGAGGCCAAAAATGCAATGCTGGGAGGTGACCACTATGAGCAGCCATCCTTTTGGGGCTGGCATAAAGGTCAGCTGGAAGCCTACTCTACAGGCAGTGCACCTGCTGCTCCCATGTGAGACCCCACATCCTGCTTTGCACACTGTCACCTCTATCACCAGAAGGGCAGCAACTGCTTCTTTTCAGAGAAGGGACCTACCAAGCACAGATATACAGTTTATTCCACCAGGCAATGTTTAATCTTGATTTTACTTTTAAATTGATGTTGCTTTGCTTGTAGAACTACCCTGTGGGTAGCTTGAGAGAGTAGGAAAGCAAGCAGAACACACATAGAATTATTCATGGTTACATTCAATTACTGTGTATCATTTTATTCAGATAACCCAGTGCAGTAATCTAACCACCAGGTTAAGCTCAGTATTTGAGTCAATTTCCTGGCAGCAGAAGAGACTCTCTCAAAAGAAAAAAGAATTCTATCTGAGGTGGTTCGGACTGTGATAGATGTAGATGGTACCTGCTCTGTATGGAAAGCTCAGTTATTAATATTACAAGCACATTTCTGTCAAGTATCAAATACTTACTTGGTCCTAAAGTAATTAAAATCTAATATTTTATTATTTCATTATTGAATGATATTATCTTTTAATTGTGCATCTAATTAGGTCTGGCACCTGCTCTGTTACGTTATTAAAAAATAATATGAAATTAAAATATCTTCCTCCGGCCACAGAGATCATCCACAGATCTTTCATCACCAAGCTCTGTCTAGCAGCTTCCACACTGTTGCTCAAAAGCAACATTTCCATTTCACTTGTTCCTCTTCAGTTAGACTGACTGAATTGCTTTTAATCTTTTTGTGGGATGTCACTGTGTGAAATGGTTTATGACCACATAAAGATGACAGAGAAGGTGGTGTTCCCTGGTTTACAGCTGAGAGGAGGGCAGCAAGAAATCTTAACATCTCCAGTGTTATATAAAAATCATGGAAAGATTTGCAGCCTGCTTCTACTGCTTAGTTTTCTGTCTCTCTGCTGCATTGGTAGGATGGATAGGTAAGCAGTGAAGTCTGAAATAGCAGATGGGCTCTGGAATGGACTAGCACTTCTCTTGTCTGCTTGGTCTATTGCCTCTGGAGGAACTAAAGAATCACAGGACAGCCTGGCATCTTCTAATATCTCTTAAGAGAGGAATACTGAGGAAATAGCACAGAACTTTAAAAAAATTTATTACTCTGTTCATCTGCTCGTACTATTTATCTGGGTATTATAATAACGTTACTTATGTTTTATCTTTAGGAATAAGATAGCACTTTCTTTTTAGCTGCAATACTATTTCCATATTACTATTATTAAGATCATCTCAGAAAATGCTGTTATGCAGATTGTTAACAACACCAAACCATGTAGACATTAACATAACACTACATACAAATTCCACTGTTACAGACTCACTACAGGCTCATATTAACACTGCACCTTCTAACTCATAAATAAAGCCTCTATCATCCATCATACATGGATCTTAGTGGAAACCAGATTATTTCACCATGAAAACTGTGGAAACAAAAAGCCTACAAAGAAAGCATACTGCTCCACTATAAAAAAAATAATTCCACAGATTTCAGTAGCTAACTTTCGTATTTCCTATACTGTTTCTTTTCTCATTCCTGCTGGTTTCAGTGAGTCTAGAAATCAGTAAATAAGTGTACAAAGTGGCACGCTTTTGCCTCATTTCACTCCTGAGGCATGACCTCGTTACTCAGCGAATGCCTTAGCGTCTTCTGTCCAGATGGCGTTTGTTTGTCTGGCATGGGGGTGGATATATCTCACACAGATGCCCAGGACTTTCAAGACAGAGTGGGTGGGAGAGTAAAACCAAGCACTTGCTGCTTTTTGGCAGGAAGGTGCAGCCAAAATGAATGCTCAACATCTGAGTTTCCTTACCTTTACAAAAATACTCTATTAGAAATCTTGATTTTCAAAAGGGATATAAAAAGGAGGTCACTGAGAATTTGCAAGAAAGTACATAAATAAGTGCTTACATAAAATACTTGTGGATCATAAAATCATAGAATGCCTTAGGTTAGAAGGGACCTCAAGGATCATGAATCTCCAACCCTCCTGCCTCAGGCAGGGTCACCAATCTCCACATTTAATGCTAGACCAGGCTGCCCAGGGCCCCATCCAACCTGGCCTTGAGCACCTCCAGGGACAGGGCATCCATCCACAACCTGTGGATGGCAGGGCAGGTTGTGGATGGATGCCCTGACACAGGGCATCCTGTTCCAGCACCTCACCACTCTCTCTGTAAAGAATTTCTCCCTGATATCCAACCTAAATCTTCCCTCCCTCATCTTAAAATGTTTCCCCTCATCCTGCTGTAATTTACCCTTGACACTGAGAGTCAAATAGATAAGTTCCTTGACGTAATTCAGATCCCTGTGGTTCTATTGTTATGAATGATAGTTGCAAATATTTCTACTTTTAGGATATCACTATGAATATTTACATAGGCATCAATGGAAGATTTCAGGGCCCTGCATGTGTTCTAACTTTTACATAAATACCCATCTGGGATTTTTGTCAAGGAGCAGTAGCAATCAGCAGAATATATATATATATATATATATATATATTTTTATAACCCTTTTGCAGTATGACCTTTCTGCTCATACTCAGGATTCACTATAGGCCTAACACTGAATTCAATATGGACCAAAAGAAATGGGTCTATATGAAATTATAAAGTGTTCTTCACATACATCAGCTTTCTTTACCTCTGACTTAAACTGATGGACTTCGTAAAATCGAGACTACAAAAGCTTTTGAAGAACAGCAATATTCAGAAATGTAAAAATATCTTCACAATTCTAGAGTTATTTGAGTTTTCCAGAACAGACATAATACATAAAAACATGCAGAAAGCATAAGCTACAGTTAAATGACACAAAATTATAGTAAAAGTGATAGTTATATATGAAGCTGGAGTGAATATCAGAACCAGTGTATAAACTTACATCAACATTAGGTTACAGTATTAAATAATAATGTTTATCAAGCCTAGGGCAGGAAACCACCCATGTAAAGATAGTTCTGTGTTAATCAACATAGTACAGTCCATGTTCATCTTTAGAATGCAGGAAACGAAAAGAGCAATGAGAAAACAGATTCATCCTTGCAATTCATGCTAAAATTTCATTGAATAGACTTCATAGCAATCAGTGGTAATAGAACAGCCTCAAATCACTAACGAAATACAAAAGTTAAAATAATTTTAGCAGTTGAGCTCTATTTTGACATCTGGACAAATACATTTTCCAGATACATTATTAAAAAGCCCTGAAACTGCAGAAAACTAATATATTAATCTGTATTATTTTTGTCCTGACATTTTCTGAGTTACCTAAAATATTTTCAAGATCTGAATACTTCATAGTTTGGATTTTATATTTGAAATATTCTTATTTCTCTTGGCCTGTATTAGGTAATTGGATAACTTTGTTTAGCAAATTGCAAGACTATTTAGAGACCTGATACTGCATAACAATCCTTCCACAGTGAGAAACGCCTTATAGATTCCTCTTTCTTTTTCCCTTCCTACAAAGAGAGTTCATTACGTATGAACATTTACTGACACAAAACTAATTTTGCTGGTGATTCAAAAGTGTTTGTATTTTAAGTAAAAGGTTTAAATGTTCAGCTGAAGGACAATACATTTGTGTGCACATGCATATTATCTTCAACATCTATTTTTCTGTAATTAAACTGTGGGTAATGATCCTGACATATCTCATAACAAGATATTTCACTAAGACGTACTTACAGGCCATCAACACTGGATCCCTCTGCTTTAAGACATTCTACTTCTGTAATTTCAGGCTGCTTGACTGTCAGCTATTTCAGGCAAACATTGGACTAGGCTATGACAGACACTTTCCAAATATTTATTCCAAGCTATGAAAAAGCTCTGTTTTATCAGAAGAGAGGGAGGGAGACAGTTTTTCATTTAGTTTTTTAGCTATACCTCTTTTGCTCCCTAACAGGTCAATACAGAAAGCGTGTATGCTATCTTTTCCACCAGCCAGGAGAAAATAATTGAGCAAAGACATATGGTTTTCTTCCAACTTTTCTGCAAACTGGCTTAAAGAACTATATGCTCTTTGTTCATAAACATCTGTCATTTTCATTATTATATTTTCTTATTGTTTTTATTCTTACTTCTTAAATATACCTGTTTTTAACCCAATGCTCTTACACATAGAGCATCTAAGCCCAAGTACCTCTGTGAAAACAGAAAAATTCTCAAGGGTACATGAGCTAATGACTCATGCCACACTGCTTCCCCAAACAAATATCAAATCTTTTAAGAATCTTCCTTATTCTGTAGCTCATAAAAGGAACCTTTGCATCATGATCTGCTCTGAAAGCTAAAAGAGAGCGAATAATATATTTTTAAAATATACTTTGTCACTTATTACAGAGAGATCCATCAGAGTTTATATTATTTATCTGGCACTGCAAATCCATATTTAACATCTCAGTTGACCGTAGAGATATAGAAAAGGAAAACAAAAGCTATAAGATTTCAGTGATAAAATGATCATTTTAAGGACAACTAGTCTCAATACTGAGCCCTATCAACCAGCCCTCCTGCTGGATTGAACTCCATCCACTACGACTCATGGGGCCCCAGCCACCCAGCTGGCTCTTCCTGTCTCTGCCCTCACCATTTCTTGCAAAAGAAAGGATAGAGGAAAACACTGCTTGTGTTCCTAAATAATAATCTAATGGCCAGGAAATGAAGCTTTCTCTTCATATCTCTAACTGAAGCCCAAAACAGGCAGAAGATTTCTCTATTAAGTGGGTCCTGCCTGCATATTAGGCTTTCCATTCCATTCAGAATGGACAAAGACCCATCATTTTCCTTTGTGGAAGGTGTTTTGACTCCACTTCCACAACAGCTCTAAGGCAGATGCAGCCTTAAACCTGTTAAACAAGGACACCTGGAATGGAGCATTCTCTGAGGAGAGGTGCCCACTGTGGTCAGGAACTTATAGCCATCGCCCTTTATCCTGGAGGGGTGCAGCCAAACAGAGAAAGAATTGTATTATCTGCCTGTTGGGCCTGCCTCCAAGAAGGCAGGGAGTGATTCCAAAGGCCTGTCCCACCTCTCACACTCCCCGATACACCTCACCTCCAGCCAGAATTCGGGAAAAATTATGCAGGAGTAGTTCAGCACACACGTACTCCTACATACATACAGAAGATGCGGTTTGTGGCTTACAAGTGTGGCTTACTATTACCAAGACACTTGAAAACTTGAGTCACTGGGAAGAATTCTTTTCGAGCCGTAGGGGCATGTAGGGGCATGTAGGGGCATGTAGGGGCATGTAGGGGCATGTAGGGG